>OY757914.1:10625461-11087961 GCA_963585895.1 Sepioteuthis lessoniana | reverse complement strand
CAATCTGATAATCCTGGAAGTCTGAGGAATTTGGAGTGTCCTTCATTGCCATTACTCCCAGGTCTACTCTTATCTGGAGTGGTAGTACCTGTTAGGGTACCATGTATGGGACAAATAGAACTGTTTACTAATTTATTATAGATTAAGCCATTTAATTATGTATAAACAAATGATTAATAATAGATTGAATTATATTTACAAGCAAATAATCTCTTTTGTTTACATACAAACTATTCTCTTAAAATCATAAAAACAGGATTTGGCATTAAATAACCATCAACGATTGATATGCCATTAAACTAAAAAAAAAAAAAAGAAAACAAACTTGGATTTATCTGACATCCCACCATATCAGAATATGGTACAAGGATATTTTATGGTGGGGACTGAGCACAAATGGAGACTCCTGTCCACCAGGGGTAAAAATTCTTGACCACCATCATTATTTTCCTAATGAGGTGCCTCAGACACAAAGCAATAAACATACCACTGCAAGCAAGCAAAGTCCTGGGGTGGTGGGGAGCTTTCTGAGGCCAAGATGTCATATTTTGCACACACAACCACTTGGCATGAATGCCAGATGGTATACACTTTTAAGCAGTTTTATAAAACGGTTACTTTTAAAAATATTGGCAAATTAAAAAAAAAAATTCTTATAGAAACACTTGAACGATATACACCACTTCTCCTCTTGTGGATGCCAATATTTTATTCTAATTGTGAAACTCCTATAGATTTTTTTATTTTATTCTATGGTCAAAAATGCATTTGAATCATTTTGCCATATGCACCATACCAAAAGGGTTAATGCTCCAATCATTTAAATGAAGACAAAAACTTGTACTGGTATCAGTCAACTCTTCCATTTTCACTGAAAAATTATTTATTCACGTCAGTGTGCAGCTGGTCTGTTACATCTATTTTCACCTCGTTATCCTATTCTGTGATAGTTGTCAGTCTCAAAAAGCAGATTTGATTTCCCTCTTGGTTTTTAAAGACCAGAAAAGAAATACCTAACATTTCCAGGAATACATATTTTAAGATACAAATGGGTTGAGATAGATCGGTAGGAATCGGCTGAGCTAGATAGTTGAGTTAATGGCTAATCTCTGTAAATAAGTTAAATAATAAAATAGTGAGAAGATTATGTTGATCTTTTAAATGTGATAGTTTAGTTGCTTTGAATAATTCTGGCACTTGATGGAACTTAATTTTTATTAGTTTAATCTTGCTTTAGGCTAAAAAGCAAATTTGATTTCCCCTTTGGTTTTTAAAGGCTTGAAAAGAAATATTGTAAATTTCCAGGAATCCATCTTTTAAGAATCAGTTGCCTGACAGCATTTTCCTTTTCTTCCAAAAAGATAGTTAATTCTAAATAATGACAGGGTAACTGATTTTGATTTTTGAGTGAAATTTTCTTAACTGCTATTGTTGTGGAAATAATTTCAACTTAATAATCAACTTTGATCTTTTCTTATGTTAGTTTTTGATGATTTCATGAAGTGTGTTTTCAAGTTTCTTTTCCTACTGAGAAATTGCAAATGATGCAACATCATCTGTTCACCATTGTAAACAAGTATGTATAAACACCCTGCACTATGGAAGCGATATGTTTTTGATTTCTTTTTTGCATCTATTTTGAGGTTAAAAATAGTAAACGAAAAGCTCAGACAAAACATAAGTTTGGGATTATTTTCAGTCGAAATTTCAGGAGTTATCTGCTCTTAGCACTAGAAGCAGCTTAAAATAAAATTATGCACCATTTAGAAAAAAAAAGTCAAGTTTTCTCCATTTTATGTACTTTATAAAAAAATCTTTATTGTTTATCTTTTTTAGCTCAAACCAAAAATATTAATAGTATAATAGCTATCATCTTAGTCAATTGACTTGGCTATCCTGAGATCAAATCCTGAATGAGGCTGTTTGTATTTAACATAGTACTTATACATTTTGGAAATTGGAGTTGGGGTAAAACCTACAAACAGGTTGGATATAGGGTGAACAGAAGATGTGGGTCTTTAGTTGTTTTGTTTTATAGCATATCAACCCTTTTTGGGTCATTTAATGTAGGATTAAGTCATTTTTATAAAAGTTTCAAACAATTTAGATTAGTATAAGTATAATATTTTGTTTAAACATTAAATGTCAAAACAGTTCTATTTCAAACGATTCACTGTAGCATAAGTGCAGTTTTTTGCTTACAAATCGTTAAATGTAAAAACAGTTAATTTCAAACAATTCAGTTTAGCGTAATTACATAGTTTAGTTCTATTTGACCAATAGATAGAACCCTATCAGGTTCTACCTCTCCAAGCCAGAGTGGACCTTGGAGCGATAGCAATGAAGAGGTACTCTTCATTCCCCAAAGCTCCAAGATTTCTGGAGCCTCACCATCAGATTGTTAAGTGTAATATCCAGGACACTCGTTGGGGGTGGGGTCTTACCCTACCGCAGAGATGCAATTGGTATATTCTGCAACCCCAGTCAACTGTGCCAAGATGTGGACAGGTTGAAGGTGGGGTTGATCAACAGTTGGGAACAGTTTGTGGGTGCAAAAAAATGTGCTGTGGACAATTGGGGGTGGTCATCAAAAAATGTGGACAGGTTGGAGGGAAGGTGAGCAGATTATGTGAATAGGTTGGTGGTGTGAGCAAAACATGCTGGGGATGATCAAAAGCTGGGGATTCATTGGAAGTCGGAGGGAGGAAAGTTACGCAAAGCATGCAGATATGGGTTGAGCCAAATAAGTGGATAGGTTGGAGTGGGGGTGGTAAGCAAAAGATGGTGACAGGTTGGGAGTGTGAACAAAACACGCAGGGGACAAGTAAAAAGTTCTGCGTCTAGTTTGGAGGTTATATGGTTGAGCAAAAAATGCAATGGGGGTGAGCAAAAGATCAAGACAACTATTCTTCCACCAGTTATTTGTAAATAGTAGGGCAAACTGAGTTCTTTAGCCTTGGTATGGCAGCTGGTCTTGAAGGAAATCTGAATTCAAAGCAGACCTGGAGAGGGATGGGCTTTGTTTGACTATTTCTATGTAAAACTTGCTTTATGAGAAGCATCCCTATTACCAAACCAGGTTATGGGATAAATCTTAATATAATGAGAGTAAAATAGACTGAAAAATTTTGGTCTACAAAAATTATATATATATATATATATATATATATATATATATACAAAAAAGATTTTTTTTTTACTATAATAATACATTTATCTTTCTAAAATTTACACAAAATGTAAAATTTATACAAAAATATTTTTGTACAAAAATAATCTATTTAGTAGAATTTATTTAAAAAAAAATCTTAGTAAAATTTATCCCAAAATAATAAATTCATTTTTGTACACACAGACACACACACAAAGTTTGCTATATTTGTAAGGAAAGAGTGATCAATATTAGTTGTAAAGCTGATGTAGATCTAAGTTTGGATCGTGTAGATAAAGAAATGATACTTGGTGACTGCCAGTTTCTCATCTTTATAAGGTCATCAGAGCAAGATTGTTTACTAGAATGATGGGATAACTTTCATGTCTGTACCCTGGAGTGAGTTTCATATTGAGCAGGTGAGAGATGTGGTTTGCATCTTTATGCAAACAGTTTTTTTTTTCTTAAGAGGAGCAATCAAAAGTTGTGGACAGTTTTGGTAGCAAACAAAAGGTTCAGACTGGCTAGATGTGGAGGCAGGGGTGGGGTGGGGAAGAAATAAAATGGTGGAGACTACTTGGATGCAAGAAGGGTTGCGTAAAAGATGTGGGCAGGTTGTAGGTTGGGAGCGGGGCAGGGGAATATGTGGGCAGGTTTCAGGTTGAGAGCGAGGAGGGGCAAAAGATGTGGGCAGGTTAAGGTTGGGAGTGGGGAGGGGGTAAAGGATGTTGACAATTTGGTGCCAACAGGTTGGTTGTGCAAGTTAGACATGACGTAGGTGAGTAAAAGTTGCACACAGGTTGGTGGGATGTTGAGCAAAAGATGTGAACAATTTGGAGGACGTTTGATGCAGACAGGTAGGATTCGGGGAGGGTATACAAAAAACTTGAATAGTTTGAAGGTGGTGGTAGATCAAATGATGTGGACATTCAGGAGCTTGAAAAGATGGATAATAACATGAGGTTGAGTTAACAGGTTGGAGGTGGAAGGGAAACAATTTAGGGGGTTGATCATAAGATGTGAACAGGTTGGAGTAGGGTGCGGGCGTACAAAAATTCGGGAGGGGTATGAATTGTTCGAAGGTGATGGAGTGATTAAATGATCCAGACAAGTCACAAGCAAAAAAGGATGGGCATAACATGCAGGGACTGTGGGTGAGCAAAGGATGAGAACTGATTAGAGATATGGGAGGCCTACAAAAATGTGGGTGGAGCAGTTTGGTTTTTGCGGATTGATCAAAAGACGAAAGGACAAACAGAGGAAGTTTGATCGTAAGATTGAAGGCAAAGAGTAATCAGTCAACACCTTGAAACAATGGGCATAGCATATAAAGGGCCTAGGGTAAATGGACAGGTTGGAGGTGAGGGGCATACAAAAATGTGGGGGAAGCAAAATATGGTTGGTCAAAAGATGGAAATAAAAATAGTTGGGGACCTTTTAGAAAATTAGAAGTGGCATGAAAGATATAAGTTGAAGGCATGTGGGTAATGAAAAGATGTGGGCAGCATGCTTGTACTTCCAAACCTGCCCACATCTTTAGAGCAAAAGATGTGAACAGGTGGGAGCTGACAGAGGCAGAGTGGTGGGGGTGGTGATTGAAAGATGTAGATTTGATGGAGAAGGTTGATCAGAAAATTCAAAGTGGAGAATGAGAAAAAATATGAGGGTTCACCTCTCGCATTTTTTGCTTGTCACCCATCAAATGATGTGGACAATTTGGAGTTTTGGCATGTGATCAAAAGATGTGGACTGGTTGGAGTTAGGGGGAGACATACAAAAAATGCAGCAGTGGTGTTGTGAGCTAATGATGTAGATGTTGGAGGCATACAAAATATATGGGAAGCAGCAATTTCAAAAGTTTGTGGAGGTGCAAACGAAAGATGTGGTCACTTTGGAATTTGGGGGTGCAAGCAAAAGATGTGGTCACTTTGGAATTTGGGAGTGTGATGAAAAGATGTGGACATGTTGGAGGACCATATCTATAGCTTCCTTGCATACAAAAGATTTGGACAGGTGTGTGGAGGGGGGGTGACGTGGACAATTTGTTGGTGAGCATGTAAACATAACATAGGATATGGACAAGTGTGAAGTGGGGGGTATTTTGAACATTTGGAGGTGGAAGGATGCACAAAAAATGTGGGCAGTTTGGAGCATTAAGTTCTGATTAAAAAAAATGTGGTGTTTAGGGGTGTGATTAAATGCTATGAACTAGTTGTGGTCTGGGGGAGGGAGATCAAAAGATGTGGACAGTTAAAAGCTGGGAAGGAGTGGGTGCTTAAATATAGAATAGATGTGGAACTGTGAACAAAAAATGTAGAGAGCTATCAAAAGCTGGGGGCATGGAGGGTGGAGTAAGCAAATGATGCAGACAGTAGGGCATGGAGAAATTGGAGGTTGGTGAGCAAAAAAATTCCAAGTGAGGCCATCAAAAACTGTGGGTAAGTTTAGGGAAGGCAAGCAAAAGATGTAGGAGTGGGTCCAGCAAAAGCTGTGGACAGGTTTGAAAATAAGAGTGTGGATAATTTGGAGTTTGGTGGTGGGGTTGAAAAATGGGGATAGATTGGAGATGAGACATAAGCATGATTAGGTATGAACAGGCTAATTGCCTCCCCTTCCCCCACAAAGGACATGGACAGGTTGGATTGTGGGGGGCCGGAAAGTTGTGGACTGGTTGGATGGTGAGCAAAAAATGTGGGATAACCTAGCCATTTTTTTTCTTTGAGGTGGGGGCTTGCCAAGCGAAAAATAGAGACAGGTTGTAGGTGTGGGAATGAGCAAAAGATATATGGAGAGTTGAGCAAAATGTTGGGAGCAGTGAGCTTAGGAGGGGGGGGCAATCAAAATGAGCAAAACATATGGGTGGGTAAGCAAAAGCTAGAGATGATTTGGGGGTAAAAAGCAAAAGTTGCAAGGTGGGGAGTGAGGAAAAGATATGTTCAATTTGGAGTTTAGGGTGTGAGCTAAAGATGCTGACAGGTTGAAGGTGTGTGTGTGTGTGGGGGGGGCAATGCAGTTGGGCTAAGCAGAAGATGTGTTCAATTTTGAGTTTGGCAGGAAGGTGAGCAAAAGACGCAGACAGGTTGGAGTTGGGGATAGTGAGCAGAAAGGGTAGATGTTTAGAGTGGAGGGGCGAGTGTGTGAACCGAAGATGCTGGCCAGTTGTTGGTTGTTGAGGCAATAAAAGACTTTCCTGCAACAAAAGGATTTAATACAGAATTACTTAAGAAATGACTTATTTCTTTCGAATTAATTACTCTATTTTGGCAATCACAATTATTCCTCAAGTAGATAAATGAGGCGGAAACTGAACAAAAATTTGGCTTGATGCTTTTAATATGATAATACCTGCTTCACCCTCTCTTCTCCAAGTCCCAAGTACGTGTCATAGTTTCAAGCATCTGATACTTAATTAAATGTACCTGGGCAACATTCTCCTTATTTTACCAGTTCACTAGTTATATCTGAGAGAGACTTAGTGTTTTATTTTTTCTTTCCCTCCCTTGTCTCAACCCCCATCCTTCTTGCTCATCTCTATCAACATTCTGGTCAATGACTTTTCTCTGTATGGTAGCATTCAGCTCCTACCATATGTAGAAAGCTCATTCCCCATCTTCTCTTCATAGGTTAATGTAAAAATAAAATTAACAAAGGGTTGTCCTCATGGTGTAATGGTTAAAGCAATGGACTGTGGAATCGTAGTAAGCGAGTTTGTACTCCAGTCGCGTTATTATGTTCGCTCTTGGACAAATACCCTTGTGAAAGGTATGAACCCCCTTATCCTCCCAACTATGGGTTAAATAGTACCACTACTGTTCTTCTTGGAGAATGCTTTTGTTATTAAATAACCTACAAAGGTTGGTATGCCATTAAACAAAAAAAAACAAACCAAACCAAAATAAACAAAATCAGTGTATACAATCATTGAGAAAAAGGGTCACTAAATGTTGAAGCATTCAAAACTTTCTCGTGTGTTTATGTGATGATTTTATTATTTTTTATTGAAGTAAAATTTGATTATTTGGTTTTGCCTGATAACCTCAGATGCCAGTTTTTAAAATACGTTGTGAAATTTGAACTTGGGCTTTGTTTTGACATCCAAATCAATTGTTTAAAATTTGACAATTGTTTTTCCAAATGAAATTTGAATTATTGAAGTCTAAAATACATCTGATGGTAAAGTTCTAGTTGTGGAGATCTTCCGAGTTTGCTCTGATCTCAACCTGTTATAGTCCCATCTATGGGTCAAATTGATCTGTTTTGAAACCATAGAGGTGCCCGTGGTGTCATAGTTATTGTAATTGAAAATGGACACGGTGACATGAGTTCAAATCCTGGATGAGGCAAATTGCAGCTCACTTAGAACTAATACCCTTGGGAAAGGTATGAATCCAATTATTCTCCCTCCAGCTATGGATAAATAGTAGGGCAGACTGATTTCTTTATCTTGGCGGAAGAATAATTGAGAACCCAGCCTACCATAAAGAATTGTAGGTCAGACTGGGTTCTCTAGCCTTGGTTAGGCAACCAGTCTAGGAGAAGGAAAACTGAATTCAAACCTGTTAAACTCTGCTTAAAAATTGACCTTGTGTCACATCCTGCCCGTGCAAAGGGGTTAGAAAAATACATACATGAAACCACAGTCCTACTAACTTCCCAGTGCTCCACTGATTATAGCCATGACTATCATCCTGACATTACATGATTATTATGCTTGAGCAGGAACCTGATTATAATATTTATTATTTGGAAATTTTTTTTTTTTTTAATTAAGAATCTGTAAGGCTTTTGATTTTTTTTTTTTAAATTCTTTTAAAGGACTAATTTCTGTAGAATTAATGTTGTCACGTGATAGCCCACGGAGACGAAGAGGTAAGACTAATACTATCCTCCCGTGTTGAATTAGCAGTATCTAGCAGTCAAAAAAGTGACAGAGGGGATAAACAGATGTTGGTACTTGATGACCTCACCCAGGTTGCCGGACACCGAGGGGGAGAAGAGAGAAGCCAAATGATTGGCTGGGACCTCAAAACGGAAGTGGGGACCCCTTCCCCTCAGCGGAAGTGAATAGTAAGAAATCAGTTTTTGAGCAGGGTCCGTAACAGGCAGACTAACCATAGCCATTTTACTCCGGGTGGAAGACAAAAGAATTACTGAGACACGAAGGACCCCAGGTTCTTCAAGCAAGTGTAAAAAAAATAGAACAAAGTCTATTAGCCCGTGAAAGAAGAAAGATTCTCCAGTTGAACCCCGTCGAAAAATAAGATAAGTAACTTTGGGGCCATTTTCCTTTATACCCAAATTTCGTTTACCACTCTCTCTCAATTTGAAGAAAGATAAAAGTCAAGAAAAGACATTTATATTCGTGGACTGTCTAATTATTATATGTTTTGACACCTTGAAAGGTGTATATAACTGTAGTAAAGGAATTCATGTATTTTTATGTTACCATGTGGTCTATGTTGTTATTTCATGCTTCTTTTCAGCTTCTATTCGCCTTATGTTATCTTGCTTAGAATTGTCCTATGAATTCCTAAAATATCACATGGGAAACCGGAGTTGCCGACTACTACAATATTAATATTATTACGACTAAAACCTATAGGCTCATTATCTTCCATTGTCGAGGGGAAGGAAGTTTAGCGGCCTGGTGGGTGTGTGATAGTGTGAAATTTCGAACCCCTTTGCCAGCGGCGGTCAGTCTGGCTCTAAATTAATCCCTCACGTAATATGCCAGTTCTTATATGCCTGAGAGAAAAACTCTGAACTAGGACTTACTCCATAAGGGATCAAGTGCCAACCTGCCCCGTCTTCACACGTGTGAAAATAAAGTCCCGTTTTGGGATTTTAAACAATTTCGCGTCACAATGTATATTTATGACACTCCTGATAAGTTTTTAGGAACTGAATCAATTTTTAACTTGGTCATTCTGTAATTTCTGTTTTATTGATTTTTAAATATGAGACACCCTGTGAGCATCACACTCACTGCAGGTATTATCTCTATGATTAATTTGATAATTATTGCCTTAGACTACCACAAGTGTTGGCAATAAATAAAGGAGTCTGATTTTTTTATTGTTAAAAAAAATGTCTTACTTGGTGATAAATAGAATTGATGATATCATTATTTTTATGGTTACTAAAACTTGTACAAAAAATGTGAACAAATGCTAATTTGTTTTTACTGTGCATTGAAATCTCTGTTTAAAGAAGATGACAACCTTGTCAAAATTAGCAAGCGTATGTTGAAAATTTGTAGATTTTCATCTTGAAAAGATTTGATCATTCCATTTTTTTTTTTTTACCCAAGGGTAGTTCTTTCGAAGCATTTTATATCTTTCTCTCCAATACAACCGGAACCAAGAAAGAATATGGCTCAATTACTTGGAACCTACAAGATCAATATGCCAATGATTCTTTTTTATCATCATCATCATTCAACCGACAAGAAAATAAATTTTCTCTTTTCTCAAAAGAAAAATCTCATAATTTGCATTTTTCTTTAAATTTTTCTTTGCTTAAAGGCTCTCCTTTCATTTGTTGCATTTTCCTGCAATATTTTTGGGCTGCGTTTTTGATTCACTGCTTTCAATGAAGAATTAACTTGGATTATTTTTAATTTCTTACTAAAACCTGAAAATAAACTCCAAAATTTTGTTCTTATAAGCGTTCAAGTGGGTTATTGTGGGGTGAGGAGAGATAGAGAGAAAAATGGAGATTTGAAAGACACTGCCATTGTTAAATTATCTTCTATTCAAAACTTTCTTTTCTTTTTAATATTTTTGCAATTTAGTCCAAACAGAGGAATTCTTCATATATATATATATATATATATATATATATATATATAGTCATCCACAGACAGATCTGTTTCGTTCTATCAGAACTCATCAGTGTGGCTAGACATACTAGCTTCCCGTAGCTGGGATCGAAACTGGTTGACTCAAACGCCAATCCAAGACTCTACCCCTCAGCCATAAGGGAACCAGCAGCAGCAAAGTAAATTTTAAACACTTATGAATCACAATTACTATTGTTTATATACATCTGCTTAACAGCTACTGAGAGCTCAATTCATATATGAAGAGCCTTGCATAAACGCTAATGGCAACGGAATTACTTCATTCGCTTGAGAGCTCAACCCTATGGGGGTAGGGGAGCATATATATATATATATATATATATATATATTTATTTACTTACTAATCTACTATCTACCAGCATTCAAGGTTACCAGAAAAAAAGAAAAAAAACCCCGCCAGGAACAAAAGATAAAAATATCTCGAATCACTGCCCGGGGGGAAAAGAAAAAATATCATAGGACAAAAAGAAAGAAAAGGCCAACCCCGTCACACCAGTTGAAAAAAAATCAAGAGATATGCAGTCAGTTGGTCAAAAAAAAAATAAAACCCACCGTAAACGCTGCAATGCTACAATTACAAGAGTGCTCAACACGAGTGGAGCCAATTAAAAAATTAGCTTAAATTGCGAGTCGGAATTCTCCTACTAAAGTTTCACCTAAACGGATCATCAGGGAGTCTCACACTGACCAACGATAAAGGAGAAAACACCATTTTTTATATTCACCAAAAACCTACCCAGCTTAAAATTTACATAACAAAAGAAACAAATAAAATGAACAAAAAAACCTTACTTTTATTTAAAAAAGCAACTATTTAAAACCTCCGACCTTTGGTTTAACGTATCCCTACTTTTACAAGACGCTATTGCTAATTTTTCCTCATTGCAAAGCAAACAGTCCCTGTCGCCAGCCCTATATTTACGGTGTTTTCTCCTTTATCGTTGGTCAGTGTGAGACTCCCCGATGATCCGTTAAGGTGAAACTTTAGTAGGAGAATTCCGACTCGTGATTTAAGTTAATTATATATATATATATATATATATATATATATATATATATGAAAGAGAGCAAAGTTCAAAACTGGTCAGAATTGCATTAAAAATTTGATCATCAGCAAGTTGTTTTATGTTTCCCCGCTTTTGATTTGTTTATGTTGACTGTATCTCCTGCAGGAGGGTAAGACTATCGCCCCACCCTTGGAAAAAAAGAAGTGTCCTGGGTATGGTACTAAATGATGAAAGCTTATACTTAGAGAGAAACAGAACAACAGCCAGGAAGAGGTAATTGGTTTGCCTTGCCCTCCTAAATTTGTTCTGGGCAAATCACTAAGATGCATCTGATGATGAAGTTCTAATTATGGAGATCTGGAGGATGTGAAGTACTCTTTGATTGCCATTACTCCCAAGTCCACTCTGATTTAAAGTGGTAGTACCTGTTAGGATTCCATCTATGGGTCAAACAGATGTTTGTAAATTATTTGTATTAAATAAGAAAACTTGATGTCTTAACTGTTTGTAATTGACTCTTAAACTCTGCAAAAAAATCTTGATATGAATTTACAATGAATGCATTCCCTAACCTCTTGGCATTGAATAACCCTTAATGAGTTGAGATGCCATTAAAAATCAATCCTCTGTAAGTTATTGTGAGCTGAGTATTTTGCCTCTTAAATATTTCAGTTATATAATTTTATTCTTATTCATGTATATTTGTATAAACCAATCAAATTTGTGTTAAAATTAGAAGCCAAAATTGGTGGATGATTCATTACAGTTAACATTTCTATTCCGAGATTTTTTTTTTTTTGTCCAGTCAGCTGTGGCTTTAGATACACCGACTGCACTTCTGTAGAGGGGTAAGACCCTTCCCCAACAAGTGTCCTAGATGGTGAGGTTCCAGTGATGCTGAAACTTTGGGGGAATGCAGAGTACCCCTTTATTGGCATAGCTCCCAGCTCCTCAATGGTTGCACCTGATAGGGCCCTATCTATAGGTTAAATAGAACTAAACGGTGTATTTATACTAAACTGAATTATTTGAATAGTTTTTGACAATTAAACTGCGTACTTATGCTAAAATGAATTAATATAGAACTGTTTTGACGTGTGTATAAACAAAATCTATACTTATACTAAATTGAATTGGCTGAATTGGAACTGTTTGAATAAACTGAATAGCTTGAAATAGTTATGTTTTTGACAATTAAACTGTGTACTCATGCTAAATTGAATTATTTGAAACAGAACTGAGTATTTGTATAAAAATGGATTTAAATAGAACCAAACTGCGTACTTCTGCTGAACTGATTTCTTGGAATTAGAACTGTTTGAGTAAACTAAATAGCTTAAAATAGAAATATTTCTGACAGTTAAACTTTGTACTTATGCTAAACTGAACTGCTTTGTCATTGAAACTGCATACTTGAAATGATTTGTTTGAATTTGGACTGTTTGACTAAATCGAATAGCTTGAAATAGAAATGTTTTTAACAATTAAACTGTGTACTCATGTGAAACTGAATTGTTTGAAATAGAACTTTTTATTTGTATAAAAATGGATTTGCCATTAAATAACCTACAAAGGTTGATATGCCATAAAACCCAACCAACCTACCAGATTTTTTTTTTTTTTTTTTTTTTTTTTTTTTTTGGTAAATGTAAAAACTTTCATTTACTTTGTTAAAAGTTCTATGTAGAAACAATACAAAAGAAGTGATAGGTACCTAGTTACTCACCATGGGCAGGATGTCACACAAGGTCAATTTTTAGGCAAAGTAAAGCTGGTTTGAATTGAGTTTTTTTCTTTTTCTAGACTGGTTGCCTAACCATTTTTCTCATCTCCCTTCAAAACCGATTTTTCCAGTCTCTCACCTTGAATCTTTTTTTGTTTCCTATTTGCCTCGTGTGTTCAATATTTTTTCCTCTGGAATTTGAAACTGAAACTAATGAAGATTTTAAAAGATTTATTCCAATTATTTGGAAAAATTTGTATAATTAAATTTTTTTTTCTAAAATGTTTTTTTTTTTTTTTTTTTTTTTTAATTGATAAATTTTTTTTTTTAATTGATAAATATATTTTTTTTATTGATAAATATTTTCACAGATAATTTGGGTTCTTTTGAAAGTACATGATTAATTTTTTATTTCCCAATTTTTTCAAACTGCTTGTTCCAGTGTTAAAATAACGATCCTCACAGTTTAACGATGTTACTTTATCACTCAAGTGTTTTGTTCGTTCTTCACTTGTTGATTTTCAACCAAATTTTTTGTTGATAAGTATAAGTATTTTTATATTGTAATTATCAATTTAGTGATAAAAGTTTACAAGAATATGTGAATAGGTTATTAGTTAACACTAAATTGTTTTATTACAATGGTTTCACTGTTATGTTACGCCTTTTCATAAAGGGGTTGTCTCTGTGGAGCAGTGGTTGATGTGCTGGATTGCAGCATTTTAGTGTGTGTGTTCAAACTCCAGTTGTGCTATTACATTCACTTTCAGACTAATGCCCCTTGGGGAACGTATGAACTCCATTATCCCCACAGTGATTAGTTATATAGTATCAACTGTTCTTCTGAAAGGATGGTTTTGGCATTAAGTATCTCATGAAGGTTGATATGCCTTTTAAACCTTTTTGTAAATGGCTAACTTACGTATATAAACCCTTTTTGCCAGGCTTGAATTTTTTTCCAACAATTTTTTGATGAGTGTCTACTTTATATAGTACAGTTATTTTTTTGTTTATTTGTTCTTAAGAGGATGGGTTTTATTTTAAAGCAAGAAATCAAGATGCATAATATATTCTAATTCTCTGTGGACAGAGGAATCCATGGTATATATTATAACCAAATGAATATGGTAATATTCCAGGAAATATTGTTCATTATTCATATTTTAATGTTTGTTTTCTTTTTGTGTGTAAAAATTGTTTCAATTCAAATAAATTTTACTTAGATATTTTATTGTTGGTGTGAGGTGAAAATGGGATTCATGAACCAAATTCTAATTCCAGCCAAGGCAGTTTGCATTTATTTAGCGCTAATGTCCATGAAAAAGGCTGAAATTCATCTCTTCTATTGGTAATATAGTAAAGTTTTCTAAACTGTCATTGGCTACCTGTGTGAGATGACTACAGTCTTGATTTTAAAACCACCTTTGATAGATTTAGTAAGCTGGCAGTTGATAACAATTGATGAAAAGATAAAAATAAAAAAAAGATGGTTGATTGATGATTTCATCTTTGTTTTTGATGGAAGTGGTTAAATAAAAGAAATTTTTTTACTAGTTTATAAATAGAATATTTTGCTTTGTTTTGCAAAAATTAAAAGTGCAAATATAACATTTTCTTTGTAGATAAATACATAAATCCAATGTACTTTGCCTTATAAGTTACTATTTACTCAACCCCTCCCCACTATGGGCAGGGTATGATACAAGGTCAATTTTTAAGTGCAGTGCAACTGATTTGAATTTAGTGTTTCCCTTCTTGACTAGTTGCTCATGGATGTAGGAGGAACAGATGGGTTCATGCCTTTTCTAAGGGACATTAACTTCAAGTTGGGTTTTATGGGATGGAATTACTTGTAGATTTAATCTGAATTAAATTTATTACAATGATAATTGGGTTTTATTCTTTTCAAGAAAAATAAACTAAATAAGAGACTCAAAGAATTTTTTTTTCTCATTCCTCAAATATTTTTGTTTAATATTTCTCAACAAATCAAGATACTTATTTTTTTTGTTTGAATAGAAATTATTATTTGTTGTATTTTTATCTTCATCTTGATTGTTGCTATTATCGTGTTTCAGACATTTACCTGACACCTCCGTCATGGGTAGAATGTAAGAGAAGATCTATTTTAAGCAGAATAAAACTGGTTCGAATTTAGTTTTCCTTCTTCTAAATCAGTTGCCTTAACAAGACTAAATAACCCAGTCTGCCTTACTATTTACTTATAGCTGGGTTTTACTTTCTTCATTTATTACCCTATATATTTTAACTCTAGTCTTGGTTAGGTGCCAGTATCCCCTGATTGTAGAAAGGAAAGGAGGCTTCTCTCAGCAAATATATAATCTAATCAATGGCGACAAAATAATTGCTTGTTGATTGGGTGGGGTGGGGGGTTCTCGTGGTGTAATGGTTAAAGCAATGGACTGCGGAATCGTAGTAAGTGAGTTCGTACTCCAGTCGCGCTATTACGTTCATTTTCGGGCAAATACCCTTGGGAAAGGTATTGAACCCTCTTATCCTCCCAGCTATGGGTTAAATAGTACCACTACTGTTCTTCTAGGAGAATGGCTTTGGCATTAAATAACCTACAAAGGTTGATATGTCATTAAACAAAGAAACCGAAACCAAAACCTGTTGATTGGGCTTAGAATACACCAACTGCATTCTCTGCTGAAGAGTAAAACTCCCCTCACCCTCATAAGGGGTGTATATGTGTATGACACTAAACTACATCCAGTAGTGAGACCTCAAGTCTAGAGTACCCCCTAATTGCTATTACTTCCAGGTCCACTGACATAAAGTGATATTAGGATCCTATCTATGAGTCTAATAGATCTGTTTATAAAACTATGTGCAAACAAATCATTATTAAATAGGAAGAGTTACATAAAACTTATGTTTAAATGAATAATATTAGATAGGAACATTTGATATCCCATTAACCAAGCCAGTTGCTGCTGTATCTTTTGTCAGTTAATCATATTTACCCAACCCCTCCGCTCGGGCAAGATATGACACAAAGTCAGTTTTTAAGTGGAGTTTAACAGGTTTGAATTCAGTTTTCCTTCTCCTAGACTAGTTGCCTCACCAAGGCTGAAGAAAACAGTCTGCCCTACTATTTACCCATAGCTGGAGGGAGAATAATTGGATTCATACCTTTCCCAAAGGTATTAGTGCTATATGAAATGCTATCAGTCTCGTCCAGGATTTGAACTCTTTTCACTGTGTCCATTTCCTACGACGATAACCGTTACACCACGAGCAGTTAATGATGTGGGTAGGTTCATGTGCCAGTCTTAATGCTTCACCAGAAGTACCAAATGTTGACTGTTTCTCCTTATGATATCAAGATAATGAAATCTGATAAGAGGAGGAAGTTTTAAGTGTTATTTATTATTTCTTGTTATTATTTCTGTATGAAAATAATTGTTTTTGCCTGTATGTCCTGTTTTGTTATTGATGTTCAGGTTGAATTTCAAAGAGTTGCTAATGAAATTTCATAGCAACCTATTTAAAGCTTGAGCCATTTTCTCCACCTGATTGGGCTCTCTCTAATAGAAATCAGACAAAGACAGTTCAATCATTAAATCAATAATGGAACCCCTCCCCCCTTATCACTAATCATTCTTTCATTGTCATTGTTGTCATTATATTAAACTGACTGATTCAAGAAGAAAGGTGTAAGCTGCTGCTCACTGAGTGTTCTTTCCACATGGTTAAACAATGGCTACATTAATTCATTTTACTTGGCAACATCAGACAATTGTGTTGCTCCTTTCTGTTTGAAGATGTCTACTGCTTATTTATTCCACTTTTGTTGGTGCTTGTTGATTTGTTTGTCTGTTAAAGAAATGAAAACAAAGGGAATGTTAATCCAGAATAGAATGTGCATACTTGCTTGCCTTCTTGTGCAGACACATGTGCAAAGCCCTCCTGCCACACTCACATAAAAAAACATTGGTATATAATTATTGGCTTAAGATTCATTCATTCGACATCTTTACTAACTATGAGTGACGGCATTACTAAATAAGAAAGGATGCAAAACTTCCTCTGCTTCGTATATATGCATTTACCTAACAGTCTTCCCAAGCAGGATGTGACATGAGGATAAATTTTTAAGCAGAGCTTAACAGGTTAGAATTTTGACTTTCCTTCTCTTAAACTGGTTGCCTAACCATGGCTAAAGAACCCAGTTTGCTCTATCATTCACCCATAGCTGAAGGGAAAATAATTGGATTCATACCTCTCCCAAGGGCATTAAGGCTATGTGGAATGTAAATAACCTCGTCTAGAATTTGAAATCAAGTCACTGTGTCTATTCCTTCTATTCCTTACGATGATAACCATTGCACTATGAGCACCTTCTTTAATTCAACATAGGATTGATTGGTGAGTTTAGAAATTGTGAAGAATGGGATTGGAAATCGGTATTTGTCAGATAATTAAAATTAAAAAAATGAAATTGTAAGGAAAAGAAATTTTTTAGAAATGAATTTGAAAATTAAAATTATAATTTATTAAATTAAAAAGAAAATTAGATTATAGAATTGTAAAAAAAAATAAAAAAAAAAATAAAAAAATGAGTCATACAATGTAAGGTAGTCATTTAGTAAGCCCATCTCAAGGTGGGGATTCTGGAGTGCCTGATGAAAATCTAGCTCGGTTTATTTTTACGACGTAAGGTTTCTCAATTCAACAAAAGATAAATTTTGAAGATTTTAATTGGGGGGGGGATAGTGGACCATGAAAAATGGTATTTAAAAATTAAAAAAAAGAATGAATGTAAATTTAAGATAAATGTAATGTTATGTAAATTTTTTGTTTTAATTTTAACTTTATGAAGAATTGTCAGCATTTACTCAATTTGGCTTAGATTGGCCCAAGTCCAGGGGTGTAGGGTGCCCTTTAACTTGTCTGTTTTGTTGTCAAGTAGAATACAATGATATATTCCCTGCTGAGAGTTAAGACCCTTCCAATAAGAGTGTCCTGTGTATAGTGCTAAACTAGATCTGGTGGTGAGGCTCCATTGCTGGTGTTCTAGGAAATGTGGAGTATCTGTTCATTGCCATTACTCCCAGGTCCACTCTGACCTGGAGTGGCAGTACCTATTAGGGTTCCATTTATAGGTCAAATAGGTCTGTTTGCAAATTATTTGTATTAGATAGGAATATCTAATATCAGTTAAGCCCAGTTACCTGGGGCTGTAGAATACAGATGGCATCTTTGCAGAGAGGAAAGATCCTCCCTTCTAACAGGTGTCCTGGCTATGACATTAAATCATCTGATGGTGACACTCTAGCCTTGGAGATTTGGGAAAGGCAGAGTATCACTTCATTGCCATTGTTCCTAGGTCCACTCTGACCTTGAGTGGTAGCACTTGATAGGGTCGTATCTCTGAGTCAGAACAAACTGTGTACAAACAAATGGCTCATGTTAAATTGTGACTGTTATATAGCAATACTTGAAACCATTTAACTGTATGTAAGAAAAAAAAAACTCAGGTTTAAGAATATTATCTACAAGATGTGTTTACAAATTGGCATTAAATAACCTATAATGGTTGATATGCCATCAAACCAAACCAAATCTGATATCTGTATTAAAAAAAAAATTAAAATACACAAAAAATGTAAATATAAACATACAATGTATACAATTCTATTACTTCTTGGCATAAGATAACCCTAGATGGGTTGATATGCCATTAAAATCTATCAATCATATTAGTAATAGTCTCCTAACCTGGCTTGCTAACCATCACATCTTCTAGGATGCTCACTTAACATAATGTCATAAGTGTGTGGCTGTTATTTGAATATTCACTCATTGCTCTGAAATTAAAATTACCAAAGCTTTCTAAAATACTTGGCAGTATTCCTCCAAATATTGACTTAACATTCTATAAATAAATCGCTTAATTGTAGTGTGCATAAGCTTTTGTAGGTGAATCAGTTTAAATTGAGTTCATGTGAATAAAAGATATTATAACTGTCAGAAAACACGACTGAATTATTATGCAGTCGTTGTAACAAAATGGACGCTTTTGTCTTGGTGGTGAGGTTTAGAAGATGCTCTTGGAGTAAGAACCCCCCCCCAAAAAAATTGTCTTGGTATGACTCTAAACTGCATCTGGTGGTGAGACCTGGAGTAGGTGGATTTCTCCTTTACTGCTTTTACTCCCAGATCCACTCTGACTCGGAGTGGTAGTATGTGGGTAGGGTCCTGTTAAAGGTCAAATAGAATTATTAGATGGAAATGGTTGATATCCCACAATCACGTATGTGTAAAAAGAAAAAAGATATTCAGGAAGTAACTACACAAAAAATGTTAATTTGAATATAGAATAATTATGATTCCCTAAACTCTTGGCATAAAATAACCCTGAACATGCCATTAAAATCAACATAAAGATCCAATTCAAATTTATCTGATGGAATGTGTTGATTTTATTTTAAAGAAATTGTTAGTTTTGCTTAAATTCACATGAAATTTACTGTTTGTCCCTGTGTTCCTTGTGGTATTTCTGCGTCTGTTGATTAAATAGAACTGTTCAATCATTTATTAAGGGTTGTTGTCATTATTATTTGAAACTATACAACTGTGTGCAAATTATTTATATTACATAGGAATACTTGAAAAATCACTTATGTCAGATAGCAATACTTGAAATCATTTAACTGTGTGCAAACAAATGAATTCTAACCCTTTGTTTAAAAATAAAGTTGCCTATGAAATATTTGCTTACAAATTATATGTGTGTGTGTGTGTAATTTAATAATAAAGACACATTTTGTCAATATATAATTTTATTAAGATCCTTTCAAGTTTCCTTATTAGTGTCTTGGTTTCAGGTTGGAATTGGTGGATGAATTTACCAAAATTGTCCTGAGTGCTTTTGGACCATTCATAGGCCATCATCAGAGGTTGCTTGCATGTATAAAGATTTTTTTTTTTTTTTTTTCTTAATTCTATATTTCTTGATAATATTCTATTTCTGTTGATAGTGTTCTGTTTTTTAAATTCATAAGCACCTCAGTTTTATCCAATTCTGCATTTATGTAATTTTGCAATGTTATAAAAAAAGAAAAACTTAAAAAAAAATCTTTCAAAAAGACATTCTTTATACATGCAAGCAACCCCTGATGATGGCCTATGAAAGGTCTGAAAAGCGCTCGGGACAATTTTGGTAAATTCATCTACCAAATCCAACCTGAAACCAAGACACTTATCAGGAAATTTGAAAGGATGTGTCCTCATTATTTAATCAAACATGCTTAAATGGAAAACTGCTGCCCAACTACGTGCACGCGCACACACACACACACACACACACACACACACACACACCATATATAAGGAATTAATGGTTGTGACTTTCATCCTGCAAATCTCTTCTAACGCTTTGACATAAAATTAGGCGGGTTTCGACCCCTGCTTGTGTAGTGTCTTGTGTATCTAGCCACACTGAAAAGTTGTGATATAACGAAACAGTCTATCTGTGGATAACCTATATATATACACACACACACACACACACACATACACAGGATTTGGCATTAAATAGCCCATAAGGTTTGATATGCCATCAAACACAGACTAACCAATCAACTTGAGCTTCTCCGAACAAAATCTGAATTTTGCAAATTTTTTTTTTCTTCTTAGACTTAGCAAAATATTCTTGATTGATATGTTTGTATCAATTGCTTCACAATCAAACAAATTCCAACTGGATGGCTTTACTTTGTTACTCATTTCATGGCTGAAATGACCTTATTTTTGGTATTAGGATTACAGACATTTACTTTCAAATCTGCATACTCTATGGTCAGCCAACCCAACTGCCTAGGGGGTGTCCTTGTGGTGTAATGGTTAAAGCGATGGACTGCGGAATCGTAGTACGTGAGTTCGTACTCCAGTTGTGCTATTACATTAGCTTTCGGGCAAATACCCTTGGGAAAGTTATGAACCCCCTTATCCTCCCAGCTATGGGTTAAATAGTACCATTACTGTTCTTCTAGGAAAATGGCTTTGGCATTAAATGACCTATAAAGGTTGATATGCCATTAAACAAAGAAACCAAACCAAACCAACTGCCTAGCCTGTTGGCTGGAATTAACGTCTTCTGTTCATCTCTCTAACCAGTATTTTTATCTTCAGACAGGATGCACCAAAAAAAAAAAAAAAAAAAGAAAAGTTAAACTTGGTCCTGGAGATTCTGACTTAGAGGCAGCACCTCCCATTAAGATGAGGTTCAAATAATCTGAGACTTGGCTATTTTTGTCTTAACCCACAAGTTGCCCTTATATTAAATTGACCAGACTACTTGTGTAGAGAGGTAATTAAATATTGATTTTGGTGGGCCAATGATAAAACTGAAAGGACATAGATTTGAACCCTGTACAAATTTTTTTGAGAAGGTAACTGAAATAAATTAGGCACAAGACTCCAGTCAGCATTGGCTACTGGAAGAATCCTACCACCTTTTATTGACAAATAATGATGAGGGAACCGATACTTCTATTTTTCTTAAATAATATCAGAACTGCTACATCCTGTTCCTTCATACACAGGAACCAAATTACAATTGATGGATATCATCATCATCATGTCGCGCCACCGGGAGATAATCCATGTTAAATTGTCGCATAAATCTTTCTTTTATTCTGACAGTATTTCTTCTAAATAAAGAAATTAGAAAATAATGTATCAAGTTATTTATTGAAAATCATTAAAGAAAAGAAGAATTGATAATTGATTGCATTTCATTCAATTAATAAATAATTGTATTTTTTTTCTAGGTCAAAATTATCTTTTTACAATATAAATTTATTAGAATGAAAAGATTTTGAGTTTTTGAATGACATTTAAAATGGTTTATAACATTTTTGTAAAGATGCTTGTTCCAGTTTTTACCCTGTCAGCAGAGCTTAGAATATGCTGGGTGTATCCCCCTGCAGAAGAGTAGGACCCCCACTAAAAAGGTATCCTGGGTATGACACTAAATTGCTTCTGATGGTGAGGTTCCAGTTCTGGAGCTCTGATGAGTGTCTACCCCTTCATAGCCATTAATCTCAGGTTGACTCAGACCTGGAATTGTATGTTTTCATAGGATAGGACTGTATTAAAAACAAAGGCACCTCTTCAGAAATTACACAAAAAGTGTAAAAATAAAGACAATTAATGTGAATCCTGAACCTATTGGCATAAAATAATCCTAGATGGTTGACATGCCATTAAAATCAATCTATCTGAAGGATGTATTTTGAATCTTTAAAGTGTGTGTGTGTGTATATATATATATATATATATAGTAAAGTAGATTTGGCGACCGTAGTCGAGGTCAACCAGAAGGCTCCCTTTTCAATAGCTACTACACCGAGGTGTAGGGGAAGGCGCTACTACTTTCCCTGGATTGCTCCACTTTATCCTTGATGCGTACCTTATATCGCTGAGTGTTAAGCAAGGAGGTATCAAGTACCAGTTTTAAAGTCTTTGGTATGATGCGACCTGGAATTGAACCATGGTACACACACACACACACACACACACACACACACACACACACAGTGTTCCTTAAGATGTCATTTTGATTTTCAATTGAACTATTTGGTCAATGTTTTCTTTATTGGTGTAAAAGTTACTTTGAGGCTCTGAAACCTGAAAGGCTTAAACTCACTACCAATAGCCTGTGAGTGTAATCTGTATACATAAAAATGTTTGCTTTGTCTGGTACAAAGCCACAGTAATTGGGAGTTACCTTGTAAGGATTGAACTCTCTTTGGCTCTGAAATCTGCACAAAGAAGTCAAGCTCATTTAGTTTGATTCAAGGCTAAAAATATAGAGCACTCTGAAGCTCAAACTCACCGACTGCTAGCCTAGCTTGTTAACCTCAATACTGTACATTATTCTGAGGTTGGTTTCGTCTGATTATGTGTTCAAGATGATAAATTTAATTTGATTTTTTATTTATTTCTTATCAACAAATTTTATTGTATTGGTGTCTATTTTAAGCAACTATTTTCTAATTTTGAAGATTCTTAACTGAATTATCTATTCTTTCTTTTTTGCTTAATGTCAGTAAATTCAGAATTAGTTTACCTTCCCCGCCAAAAAAACAAAAAAAAAAAAACACTTCAAGCAAATGAAGTGGACATTGATTCAACAAACATTAGTAAACAGAAGAAGCTTCAATAGTATTAAACAAAAAAATCCCCCCCCCCAAAAAAAACCTTCTTCATATAAATAAATCTATTGATAAAATTACAAATTTGAATCCGTTTTGAAAACAGACAAGAAATTGGTCATGTAATTTTTTTTTCTCTTTCTTTTAAATTTCACTTTGGATATGATTGGATAGATTTTTATTCAAAAGTTAAGATGATTTTAAAAATAGTAAATTCTTCGTATGAGCTTTAGTCAACTTGGTTGTTTTCTGAAAGCTTACTAAGAATTAGATCTAAGTGGAAAAGAAAAACTGTTCTGAAAATGAAAAATAAACTTTATGAGCATTACTCTATAGAAAGTACTGCTCATAAGTATCTGAATAATTCAGGATCTGTTTTCTTTTTTTTTTCTTTATCCACTAAGTTTGCAGAGAACATGAAGAATTTTGAGCCAAAAGGGAATCCAAATTTACTATTTTAAAAAAATCTTCCAACTATGAATGTCTTTTTAATCTCTTTTTTGAGTCTGAACAAAATTTTTGAAGAAAAAAATTTTTTATTTTTCATTCAACAATTTAAATTCCCCCCCCCGTTATTATAAATTTAGTTTTCAGATCCACAAAACATGATTAAATGCATGTTTTAGTGTTGCTATTGGATATGTATTTACTGCCGAGTACGGAAGAACTGATAACCTTTAGTCAATAGATAACGATGCTTTACTGATGTGTTATTACTTATCACACCTGCTGAACAGAATGGGATCGACCTCTGGGGCTCATAAAAATTCTTTGGTAATTCTCCCTAAAGGAAGATTTATGAGTTGCCTTTAAGAAGGCTACCTGATATTCTGGCGGAGGGTTGGAAAAGTTATGATCACTTGTCCTCAGGGGGTCATCCCTCCAGGCTTTTATAGCTTGCACGACTAAGTTCATTGCTTGATGCCTGTGGTGCTCCATTAATGCTGATGGGGTCGTATTATTTTTGTATCTGCCATGCCGGAGAGTCTTGTTTTGTATGCTACCTCTACATTAAAATGACCTTGTGTCAAATCATAGCTGGAGGGAGACATAGATAAATATCACCTTCGGGCAGGCCACCTGGTATTCATGTGGGATGGTTGAAAAGTTATTGAACACTTGATCTCAGGGGGCTATTTCCCTAAGGTTTACCTTCTTTGCAAGGTTGAATTAATTACTCTGCATCTGAAGTGACCACGTTGGGGAATGCTGGTGGGTCAAAGTACTTTTTGTACTTGTTACACATGTTTTGATTCATTCATGGTTCCGTCTATAAAATGGCCCTGTGCCACATTTTTGCACTGTGAGAGGTTAGATACATATCCACTTAACTGTTGCCTGATGAATCCTGTTCCATAAAATTTATTCATATGGTATATTTCTAAGATTCTAGTTTTGTGTGTAACTGCATCCCATCAAAAATGGTGCATCATAATAAGACCTTTTAACAAAGCAACATACTTGAAGTGCTTTTAGACAATTAAGCATTTTCCAATTCCATTTGCGATTAGTGATGATTTTTTGGTGTCTGTTGTCACTGAATGTAAATTTTTTTAAGCATTCAGATTTTTGATATAATAGAAATAACTATGAAATGTTAATAAAAACCTTTCACTCTTTCTTAAATTGAAGTATCAATATCATCATGGATAGTTATGGTAAAGTTCTTGTGTAATGATCCTGTTTTTATCCCTCAAAACCAAGTTATTGGAAGCTTATATATGGCATGGCTTTTACATCAATAAATTCTCTAATTTACTCTAATAATGAGGTCTGTCTCATGACAAAGTTTGTTGTACTTATATTATGGGCCAAAGCCAGGATTTTCAGTGCAAGAAACTCCACCATCTTGAAAGAATGATGCAGCACAATCTTACTAACCTTTCATTAATCTTAATTTTATCAAGAAAATGTGTTTACGAATCCTATATATTTGATATATATATATATATATATATATATATACATAAACAGGATTTGGCATTAAATAACCCACAAGGGTTGATATGCTATAAAACTTAACAAAACTCCCCTATCATAGAAGAATGATGCAACACAATTTTACTAACCTTTCATAAATTTTAATTTTGATTTTATGAATTACAATATTCAAGAGAGTAATTAAAACTTTTTACAATTATTTTAGTTTTCTTTATGAACATTTCAAAGATTCAGTTGGGTGGTTTAGTTGCATTATTATGAAATATCAGAATTTAACTCTATTATGTCAGCCCATTGACATAATGGTTAGTGTTTGCTAATGCTCCAGGAGACCAAAGTTCAGTCCCTGGTCTAATCATACCAAAAACACAAAAATAGTACTTGATGCATTTTAATTCAACACTCAGCATTATAAGGTATAGATCAAGGGTAAGTAGACCAATCCAGAGAAAGGAGTAGCACCCTCCCTTACACCTTGGTGTAGTAGCTATTGAAAAGAGAGCCTTTGGGTTGCCCTACTCATTTGTTTTAAAATGTTATGCAGTCAATTTAATGAGGAGGGAGTGGAGTTGTGCGTATTCCTGGACAAAAACAGCCTTACCCCTCCATCACTTGTGTTATTGCAAGTGTTGGACTACTCCCTCTCTTTTATTAAATAGAGAAGATGCTGCTCTAGAGTTGGAATCTTTAACAATGCACTCTCTCTTTCCTTTTTCTATTCTTATTCCTTCTCTCTCTCTCCTATCTCTTTTCTCTCTCTCTCTCCTTCCTCTCTCCATCTTTTCAAAGACTAAAATGCTGCTCAAAATCAACAGATACCTTACTTTAATCTTAACCAGAAAAAGTAGGTTGTCTTTGAGCGCAGATACTATTAAAAAAATTTCTTTAAAGGCATGAATGTTGGACCTTTCTTGCTTGAAAGGTTGGTGCAACACACTCTTCATACTTATCTCTATTTAGCCTTGTACCATACATAATAAATAAGTAACAATGTTTGTAATTCTCACATCCATCTTTCAGTTTTGCACTTTCCGTTATCAATCAAATTTCAAACAAATGAATTTTTTCCTTCTTTTCAACTTCAATTTTGAAAACATCCAGTTCTGTGGTGACATCATTGAAATTTTGATTTCTCTTCAGATTTCTTTCATCATTCTTCCCAAAACTAATGGAAAATTTTGATTCTTTCTTTTCTGTTTATTTTCTAAATTTGGCTATTGGGTTTTGGCATCTGTCAAGATACAATTTTACACTTCCTCCCCCCACATCCACTAAATTTTCGATCCAGATTACACAACACACTAACTGAATCTTTATCATTCTAGAAATGAATATGGAATAATTTCTACTAGAGGATTTTAAAAAAATTTCTTTTTAAAATACATATTGCATTTTTCTCTGTGTGTGTTAGTGTATGCATTTTCATCCTTTTTTTTTTCTGTTTAACTGTCAACTTGAAAAGGAGAGCAAAGAAAGAAAGACAGGGATAGGAAAAAGAAAAAAAAAAGAAAGCTTGAAAGTAGAAAGAAAATGAGAGCAAAGAATGGAAGAGCTTGGAAAAAGAAAGAAGGAAAAAGCCAGCTTTGAAAGAAGAAAGAAAAGTGCTTGGAAGGAGAAAGAAGAAAAGAAAAACAGATAAAGATTGAAGAAAAAGAGAGCTGAGTTGAAGAAAGAAAGGGGGGGATATTAAGAAGAAAAGTAAAAGAAAAAGAAACAAACATAAAAGAAAAGGAAATATAAAAAAAAAAAAGAAAAAGAAATAACAAGGGGAAATATTTAACTGTCAACTTGAAAATGTGTTTCAGACAGCTAGTCTGATCATTTGGCAAACTGTTTTCAAAGCTTTTAACAGCAGTTAAAAATACAATTTTCCTGTGGTTGTGCTGAGAAATAAATTGTAAATGCATTTGATGCTTCTCTCTCTCCCTCTCTCTTTTTGGAATGGTTTTCTAGCAGAATTCTTTTATTTTATTTAATTTTTTTTGCAGAACATTGGTTGCTGATATTGAGCAACTTCGAAACAAGAATGGAATGGACGAGTGGCGGAAGAAAGAGTCGCTTGACTTAGGGGATTTGGTACAAAGACGCATCAAATATCTTCAGGTAAGTCAGCCAGCTGTCATCAGAATTAAACAACAATTGTTTTGTGTTCCCTAATTCAAAACCTCCCTTTTTTATTGAACATATTTGGAAAGACTAATTTCTTAGTTACTTTTACAAATAATTGTACAAGGTTTTTTTCTATTGTACTTGTTTTATATAATATATATATATATATATTGCATCCTTGTGAAATGGTAATACTTGTCAGTATAATGACATCATGGATGTGGATATCTTGAAGAATTATAAGATCAGGTTGAAAGGCATTTATCATGAAATGGATAACATACAAATCTGCATTTGATAGCGAGGCACCAGATTTAGAATATTGGAGAGTGTGGAATACTTGTTCATTGCCATTACTCTCAGGTTCACTCTGACCTGGAGTGGTGTTTGTTTAAAAATTGTTTCTGATCGGGTAGGACTGGTGTGCCAAAAAAAAAAAAAAAAAATCAAAACAATTGCATGAAATATCTAAATATGAACGTACAATGGACACAGTTCTCTAACTAGAATAAACCTAGATGGGTTGACATGCCATTAAAATAAAACATAATGGCCATTAATTAAAAAAAATGCAACAGTAATTAAGATGAAAAATATGTAATGCATTCAATAAGTTTCCTGACTTTTTTGTTCAGGCATTTAAAATTGTCGTAGACTCTTGAAAATTCACTATGTTATTGCTATACATATTATGAGATGACCGACCAATTTTTATGATTTCAGGTTCAAATCAACAGCTACAGCAGCAATTGGAATACACCCTACTAAAGCCTGATTGTCACAGCTGGTGAATTTCAAAAATCCAATCGGGACATGAGGACATTTTAGAAGAATGATATGCAATAAAATTGTTTTAAACTTGGAAAAATGACACAGAATGCCACGTATGGAATGCTTCAGACTGCTTTTTGACCATCTTGCATGAATCGAGCATCCGTTTTTGTGTGACATAAGATTCAAGGAAGGCAGGGAGTCTATGAGGGATGATGAGAGGTGTGGCAGGAGTAAGGAAGTCAATACACCAGAGTTGATTGGCCAAAGGGTTAGGGTTACTATGTTGAGGTTTTAAGGGAGTTCAGGAAGAGATTCCTTGGGAAGAGGCCAGCACTCTTCAAATCGGGTCAGTGGCATTTCCAACAGGACAATGCACCAGTCCACAACTCCATCATTGTCACAGACTATTTGACCAAGATGGGCATCAAGACAGTTCCTCAGCCTCCCTATATAGTCCAGACATTGGTCCCTGTGACTTTTGGTTATTCCCTAAACTCATAGGCTGTCGTTATGAGACAATTGAGGAGATGAAAGAGGCTGTGATGAAGGTCATTGACACGCTCACACAAGAGGACTTCAATGGGGCGTTCCAGAAGTTGTTGAAACAGTACAAGAAGTGCATTGCAGCCAGAGGAAATTACTTTGAAGGGAACTAGAGTTTCATGTGTATACTATCAATAAAAGTGCCCTTACAAAAAAATCTGGAAACTTATTTAATGATCCTCGTACTTGACAAAAACTAATGGTAATAATAGACTTTGTATAATTTTATTCCTTATTCGTTTTTTTGTTTGTTTTTGTTTAAATCTTGTTTTTACTTGACCATTTTTTTTAAAAATCTTTTCAAAAGAATATCCTGTTTTTCAGAATCCTCGTAACTGTAAGACAGCCAAAAAGCTTGTATGCAACCTGAGCAAAGGTTGCGGTTATGGCTGCCAGTTGCACCACGTCACGTACTGTATGATTGTTGCCTATGCCACAAGGCGAACTCTGGTGCTTGAGTCAAAAGGGTGGCGCTATGCATCTCAGGGATGGGAGACCGTATTCCAACCAGTCAGTGACAGCTGCACCGACCGATCAGGAAACTCTATAAGGAGCTGGGGTGGTGAGTTCTTTTAACTTTCTGTTCTTCCATTTTACACAAAAGGAAATACCAGATCTCTTCAAAAAGTTTTGAAACTGAAATAATATTTATTTTGTCAAAAATTAATAATGACTGAGGTGTTCATTTTTTGTCAAAATAGTCTTCTTAGCATTTAATTGATTGAATTCAGTAACTTTTGCGTTGGCTAAAGTACCTCTTAAAATAGTATGAAGCTGCATTCTTGTGTTTAACATGTCCTCAAATCTCTTACTCTGACCTGGAGTGGCAGTACTTGTTGGGGTTCGAATTATTGATATATGATAGTAACACTTGATATCATATAATTGTGTGCAAAACTTTTAAACAGTGTACAGAACTCCCTAACCTCTAGGCATAAAATAACTCTAGATAGGTTGATATGACATTAAAATAAATCCTGTTGTCTTTAAGCTGAATTTTCAGTGTAGGAAATGAGAAAAAGATGCACTGAACTAGATCTTGTGAGTATTGTGGAAAGTGCTGTACTTATATAGTTCTGTGTTTTGTCAAAAACATTTTCTTTGAAAACTATCAAAACTGGCTACATAAATCTCTCTCACTCTTTTTTTTTTTTTTTTATAAATTAGCACTGACACATCTTGACGGTAATCTTAATGTCAATACGTCATTGCTCTCACAATTTCTCAAGAAGGTAACTTCAAATAATTTGACAGAAGACTCCAATTAGATGTTATCACCCAAGAGAGACTCCTACCACGTTTTTACTGACAAATAACAATGGCTGAACTGGCACATTTATTTTTCTTAAACAAATGGTTAAACCAGTACTAGAACAATCTGATAGCTTGGCTCCAGCCTTGGAGCTTTGGGAAATGTTGAATACCCACTTCATGGCCATTGCTCTCAGGTCCACCTAACCCGGAGTGGTAGTAACTGATCGGGTTCGATCTATAGGTCAAATAGAACAAACTGTGGGCAAACAAATGACTGATGTTAAATTGTTACTGTTATATAGCAATACTTGGAACCATTTAACTGTTTGCAAAAAAGAGCTCAGACTCATTTAAAAATGTTATCTCAAAAATGTGTTTACAAGTCACGCATTTTCATATCATATTTGATCTGATGAAGTCCTGTTAATTTTTTAGAGCATTGATTTATATCAATGCTTTTAACAGGATGGAAATAAATTTATTATCCTAATGTAACCGATCATTTTTTTTTTCTTGCAAAAAAATTTCTTTGCTCAGTGGATTTTATTTACATTGTGCTTTTTACTTGGAATATTTAAATTTAATATTCTGTTTTTGAATATTTATTTGTCCTGATTGGAATTATCCCCTACTCTGGATTCACTAGATGGAATGATATTTTATATATATGTATATATATTGTGGTGGACCCGTAAAGGGTCCAGAAGAAAGACGCAAACGTGGAGTATATTAATGATAGTATAATACAACATAGCTAAAAAGGTGTTGTATGTCAGTCTGACTGCCAAAGTGTTAGGCTGGGGCTAACTTCACATCGAGATGAATATTCTTCCAGTATTAATAGCAACAGGAAGAGTTCATTACAGTCTGCAGGTTGGGTACCATAACACACACACACACATATATATATATATATATATATATATATATATATATATATATACTAATCTAATATCTACCAGTATTCACGCTACAGAAAAAAAACAAAAAAAACCCTGGCCAGGAACAAGAGAAAAAAAGTATCTCGAATCACCGCCCAGGGGGAAAAGAAAAAATTTTGGGTCAAAAAGAAAGAAAAGGCCAACCTCGTCCGACCCCTTGAAAAAAAAATCAAGGGATACGCAGTCAGTGGTCAAAAGAAAACCAAAAAACCCTCCGTGAATCCTGCAATGCTACAATTACTAAAGTGCTCAACACCAGACAATAGAGCCAATTATAAAATTAACCTAAATCGCGAGTCGAAAATCTTCTACTAAAGTTTCACCTTAACGGATCATCAGGAAGCCTGAGGCTTCCTGATGATCCGTTAAGGTGAAACTAAACTACAACTAAACTAAAGGTGAAACTAAACTACAACTAAACTAAACTACAATGGTTGATATGCCATAAAACCAAACATGCGCACACACATGCTACACACTGTAAATATATTTAATCTCTATCTCTCCATCTATCTATATATATATATACATACACACACACACACACACATACACTGTAAATATGAGTACAGTATGCATATAGCATTGCACACATATATATTTACAATTTTCTCTCTGCGTTAGCCTACATGGTTGACATTGTAATTTTAAATTTATAAAAAGTACATGAGTCAGCTGAAAAGCTAATAGGCTGACCAAGATTCTCTCATTGGATATGACCAAATGATATTTAATTTTCAACATAGTCCCTCTTGCAATCCAAATACTAGGTTCATTGGTGTTGCCGTCCTCAGATTGAAAAAAAAAATTCATTAATAGCAGATATGAAATCATTACATAAACTTTACAACTCACTCTTGTATAGTTTCAGTACAGTTTATTTTTTTAAAATGATTTTTTGTGTTTTACAACTTGTCAAAATAATCAAGTTAATATTTGGTAGAAGATTAGATATATTTGAGATTTTCCCTCTTTGTACTTTCCAAATCTGAATGTTTAGAAGACTGATAACTCATTTGGCTTTTAATATAAAACTTTAAAATAAAATATATAATTCTTTTTTCATTTTTAAAAACTTTAGCCTAGAAAATGTTTATAAAAATTTGACCTCCAATCATCTGATATCTTCATGGGATTAAATTAAAATCCTTTTGAATGATAAGTAAGTTGGCAACCGTAGTCAAGGGCGACCAGAAAGCTCCCTTTTCAAAAGCTACTACACTGAGGTGTAGGGGAGGGCACTACTCCTTTCCCTGATTGCTCCACTTTATATTTGATATGTACCTTATATTGCTGAGTTTTAAGCAAGGAGGTATCAAGTACCATTTTTAAATCTTTGGTATAACTTGACCTGGGATTGAACCCAAGTCTCCCGGACCATTAGCAAACACTCTACCCACTAGGCCAATGAGCCGGTTTTGAACTATACTTAACCTTTTATTGTTCTAATGTTGTATTTTGACTTTCGACCCGGCCAAACATGCCATTTCAAGGTGATGCACCGGAAGGAACTGACACATTCCAATGGCCAGTAATTGAAAGAGATCACGTGGGCGGATTAAGGCTGATAATATGGGACAAGGTGAAGGTCTCACTGTGCCACTACAGAGTGATGCACCGGAAGAGAGTGACCTGTGAACTGTATGACAGTTATTTCCGCTTGATGACGATCAAACATGCGATTTCAAAGATCGAGTGGGCGATTGAGTGGACGTTAAACTATTATATAACTCAGTCAAGACAGTTGAGTCAGAGTTACAGTTGAGTTGGAGAAGGAGTTATAAATGAGATGTAGTAGGGAAAGCCACATCATGCCGAAGGGGCCTTTGGGCCCTGATGAGTTGAGGTCCGAAGAAGATGCTGATAAGATGCCGTAAAGAAAGCCATCACCCAGCAGAGTGGGCCTCTGGGCGAGCATCTGGAGAACGAGGAAGACACAACGTGGGGGTCAAAATATTGCAGTTTCTGTTCGGTCTCCAGCTCCCTCTTACACGCAAACCTTGAGTAACCATTTTCGAACCCTTGCAATTAAGTGAGAGGTAAATATTTTGTTAAAGAAGTCTTCCTGCGTCCGTTATTCATTGCGTCAGTATGTATCCTGCATGAACATCTATATGAGAATGCAACACTAAGTCTTTCATCTGGTGAATAATCGTTATTGAAAATTGTTAATTTTTATTTTTCAATTATTGTTATTTTTGTTATGGGTACCAATTGCGGGTTGAGATTTGGATTATTTAGAATTATTTTTTTGTATTAGAAAATAATAAATTTCTAGTGTAAATGTTCTACTCAATCTGTTTGAAATAAACTTTAGGATTTTGACTAATTTTACTTTAGTTTATTGTGTGAGTAAAATAGGATTTAAAAAAAAAATTGCTGGGTGAGTTGAACTTGAAGAATTCATCAAATATAAACCAGAATCATTTCTTGGAGTTCCAATTTAACTGAAAAGTGGTGGTAAAAAATCTTTGAAAGACAAGGAAATATTTTGATGACTGTGTGTGTGTGTGTGTGTGTGTGTTCCCAACTCTTATTCAATCTTTACCTGGATAGATTTTAATTTCAATTCAATAAATCAGGGGTGTCCTCATGGTGTAATGGCTAAAGCGATGAACTGTAAGCGAGTTCGTACTCCTGTCATGCTATTATGTTCACTTTCGGGCAAATACCTTTGAGAAAGGTATGAACCCTCTTATCCTCCCTGCTATGGGTTAAATAGTACCACTACTGTTTTTCTAGGCGAATGGCTTTTGCATTAAATGACCTTCAAGGGTTGATATGCCATTAAACCAAACCAAATCAATTCAATAAATCAAAAAGTAGCAAAGTAAAAAGTGAGAAAAAGAAAAGCAGTTTTCCTGAAGTCTTATTGAAGGGAACAGGTTGAGACAGAGCCATGGTGGTTTGAGAGGATGGGGTTTGATTTGGCTATTGAATTGGGCTGCCAGGTTGAGTTGGAATTCTTTCCCCCCACCTACCATCAACTGGAGTAGGTTAAGAAAAAAGTTTTAATCCAATAGCAGCTCAAGGAAAATGGTCTGGGTAGTAAGCATTTGTGGGTTGTCAAAAACAATAGCAGTCCAAGAAAGCAGTTAGCAGCTGGCCATTAGGCTCAGAGGAGGTGAAAACCTGACCAGCACACAAGTCTTTGCTGCCCAAGAGAGCAATAGTTAGGGTCTACTCAGGTTAAAGAGCAAAGTTTCCCATATGCCATTCCTCTACCAGGATTCCTCAAAGAGTAAATGGAAAACAAGCTTACTGTTTGATTAGTTTGTTTTTCTTTGTAGAACTGACCCATAGCTTATTCGGTTTCAATATAAACATGTAACAGACTAATCTTCTCTTAAAAACAAACACAATGTAGGATTAGGGCCATTTAGCAAATGAAAGTGGGTGAGCTGTTGGTAGATACTATCACACTTCTCATTTCTTATACCTTTGAACTTATAAGCCTGTTGTTTTCAGGCCAAGTGCTACTTTACTATAATCTATAAATTTTGATATTTGAAGTAGAGGGTGTTGTCAATCCGTTCTTCTAATAGAATGATAGGTTTGAAGAAAGATGACTGCTGAGTTTGTGTTGTGCTTTATTAGAAAGTAGGTGCTCAGGTATGGTGTATTTGAGGGTAAAGTGTTCAACTGGTTGATTTGTCAATTTGACAAAAAAAGCTTAAAACTTAAGTTCTAATAACCTCCTGTTTGTCTACTTATACATTGAACAAATACAGTGTGATTTCTTTGGGAGGTTTTTATGATATTATGGTGTTTTAAAGTCTCCACTTGTTTAGCATTCTTGTTAGTAGATTATTGGATACCAAATGGAAAGTTATGGAACCCCTGATGTTAGTAGGAATATATAGGTACACACAGTAGTTTACAAAGTCTTGGTTTAGTCTGGTATAGCATCTCTAAGTAACTGATACTAAAATTAACCAGGAAAGAATGTACAGAGCTTTAGCAGGGGTCAAGGCAAAGCTGATTCCCTACAAGCAGGAGTACTAAGCTATGTGAAAGCTGATTGGTTGTTTCATGTAAAGGTTATACAAATCAAATATAGCCCTGGTGGTCACTGTAATATTAGTTCTGCTTTTCAAATAAGACACTCCCATAGAAATATCAAGTGTTGAACATTCCAAAAATGTATTGATAAAGATGGAAAACATATAGAAACTGTTTGAAATTATATCATAAAGGTGCTTTCATATAGATTTTTTTAAAACACCCTGTACATTGACTTTTTAGTTAATGGTTTGTATTTCCTCTCTTGTATCTCCATTTTTTATTCAAAATTTGCGATGCATAATTGAATAAGTTTTAAATTACTTGGATGAGTAAAAAGTTTTACAATGTTCTGCTTCATGCTAATTTGTGGCTGGTATATTATGTAACCAAAACAGTTCTAGTCATTTGAGGTACTTGTTGTGGTAGTATTGTGGTAGTTGGTGTGCATACATGTTGTGCATTGCTTTATTCCATATGTGATTTGAAAGTTGCACAGGTGAATGTGTAGTGTAGTCTTAATTCTGGAATTTATACTTTGCATTACACACAGCAGAAGCAACCAAAATGTTTGTTGTGAAAAAGGTGAAAGCACAGTGGGTAACAGTAAAGTAGCTAAATTGTTCAAGAAATTTCACTTGGGTTTCAAGAACCATGGTGATCAGGTAAGTTCAGGTTCGGTCTTAAACTGTGAATTGTAAGTCTATGCAGCAAGCTGTGGAAGCATATCTGACGAGTAGCTCTTGAGTTTGGTATTTCACAGCCCAGTGTGGTTTGTTACGTTCATAACCTCAGTGAAAGCACCTGGAGCTGTTAAATTGGGCCTTGTATTACCAAAATATTGCAAAACTTATGACTCACACTAGTATTCATGGAAAATCCTTCTAAATGAACTTTTGAATGTTTATCCTAAGCTTTGTCAAATGGAATGTTTTTGTTTGTCTTGTGTCATTTACTTGTTATTTTTGTTTGAAATTGTTTTTGATTCCAAAACTATTTTTTTTTTTTTTGTGCAGCCCTTTCCACCTTAAAAGATGTCCAAGTTGTGGAATTACCTATTATTGACAACGTCTTCCCAAAACCAGATTTCATTCCACTTGCAATTCCAGAAGATCTTGCTCCTCGACTTGTGCGACTGCATGGGGATCCAGCAGTCTGGTGGATAGGACAATTTGTTAAATATTTGGTGCGACCCCAGCCTCACTTGGCACATGACATTGAAGAGGCTAAACGGAGTCTGAATTTTCAAAGTCCAATTGTCGGGTGAGTTTTTCACATAGTGTTTGGGTGGTGGTGAATGTGTGGGAGTCTGCTCTTTTTCTTTCCATCTATGTCTTTCCTACACTTGCTCTCTTTATAACCTCTCACCCCCTCCTACCTTTTCTTTTATCACTCTCTTGCTATTTACCCTCCTTTTTTCCTTCTCTCTTCTCTCTCTCTCCCCTTCTCCACTTTTTTTCCTTCTCTCTTCCTCTGCTTTCTACTCTCTTTCCATCTCTCTCTTCTTTTATCTTCCTCTTTTCTCTTCTCTCTCACCCTCTCCTCTCTTGACCCATCCTCACTCCTTCTCCCTCTCTTTTCTCTCTCTGTATGTCCACGTTTCTCTCTTTCCTGACAGTTTCATAGATAAAAAAAAAAGACTACATTTGGCTTTATTTGATGTTCCTCAGGAAATTGAACGCTTCTATATTGCTTTTACTCCATGACATTCCCTTGGGGTAGGGGAAAGGCAGTATGCTGCATCTGTGGCTTTTCTCTTGCCAGACTATTTCTTACTTTTTTTCCCCTCATTTTATTAGGTATTACCCAGCACAAAAGACCCTTTCCCCCAATTTTCTTTATTGCAAATTAAGTACAGTGGTTCCATCTGTCTCTGCTGGATAGGTATGGCTTGAAATGTACCCTGTAATAGTACGTGTTTGTGGAGATCAGGTGACTGTAACTTTTTCTCTCTAGAATCTTTTGAATTGGGGGGTTGTCACTTTAATAAATAAAATAAATGGCTATGGTGGTTCCATCTTTCAGAAGCAGAGGAATGTTTCATTTAGTGTCAGTCTATTAATATCTGAGACCTTATTGCTGGGAATGCCTTGTTAGAATATATAGTATTCCCTGCAGATGGGTGAGACCCCTCCCCACAAACAGTGTGTTTTGGATATGACACAACTGCATCTGATGATGAGTTTATGCTACTTTATTGCCATTACTCCCTGGTCCACTCTGACCTGGAATAGTAGTACTTGTTTGGGTCCCATTGTTGGATCAAATAAATCTGTTTAAAGATTATTTGTATTTGATAAGAAACCTATCAGAAGTAATTGTATACCAACTGATAAGTTTTCTAAGAAGTATCTTCTGAGCTTATTCATTTCATACCTTGCTATCCGATAATTTCATTTACTCAAGTTTCTCTACCTCACTTGACCTAGAAAAATCCTATGACATGTTATGGCTCTATGTTATTTTCAAAGATCATGGCCTACAAGGCAGACTCTCCATCTTTTATAAAACGTTTCCTAGAAGATTGGACCTTCTAAACATGAATAAACAATACGCTCTCCAATCCCAAAACCACAAGAAATTGGAGGACCTCATGGTAGCATTCTATCTGTGATCCTATTTATGATTAAGATTTATAAAATAACAACCTGCCTCGGTCCAGAAATCAATGACTCATTTTATGTTGAAGGCTTCATTTGTTACAGCTCCAAAAATATGGCTACCATAGAAAGAAAAATGCAACAATGCATCAACAAAATAGACCATGAAAAAGGGTTTAAAATCTGTAATCACAAAACCAAATTCATGCACTTTTGCCAAATCCACAAGATACACAATCATTCTGCCCTTATACTAAATGATAATGAAATACCCATAGCCCATCAATATAAGTTCTTGCGGGGATGTCTTCATGTTATGGTTAAAGCGATGGACTGCAGAATTGTAGTGAGAGAGTTTGAACCCCAGTTACGCTATTACATTCACTTTCGGACAAATACCCTTGGGAAAGGTATGGCCCTCTCTTATCCTCCCAGCTATGGGTTAAATAGTACCACTACTGTTCTTTTAGAAGGATGGGTTTGACATTGAATAACCCACAAAGGTTGATATGACATTAAACAAAGAAACCAGACCAACCTAAGTTCTTAGGCATTACTCTTAACCTAAAACTATCCTTTAACCTCCTCTTTCCTTGAGAAAGATAAAAACTTGCACTCTAATGCCTAACTCAGTTCATACTCCTAAAACCCTGCCTATAACTGCATCATGGAAATAAGATACAAAAACCTGTTAAGAAACAAAGTAAATGCCATTAAACCTCTTAATCTAGGAATCTAAACCCCCCTTAAATGAAATCAAAATCAATCCCAAAATAATATACTATTCTATCTTACCAAAAACAGCACCATGGACCATAGATCGACCAATAGTAAAACTAGAACTAACCAAATTATCCAAAACCAAAACACACCCCATCAATTTCCAAGAGAAATTCCTCAACATCCAAAACAACTTCCCAGATCATCACCACATCTGTACTGATTGCTCCAAACAGGGAATGAAAGTTAGTTTTGCTGCTATCTTCCAAAACCAACAACAGCTAAAATGTCCCCCAAATGAATCGTCAATCTATACTGCAGAAGTCACAGCTATTGACCTAGTCATAAATATTTTAGCTAATCACAAATCTTCTAAATTTATCATCCACTCAGACTCCAAATCATTCCTTGAAGCTCGACAGAACAAAAATACTCCTCTCATCACAAGACTTCCAGACGAAATGAACACTTTTTCCAAAAATAATAGCATCATTCTCACCTGGATACCAAATCACATTGGTATACATACTAATGAAAGGGCAGACAAAACTGCAAAAAAAAGCTCTCCTAGCAGATATATATATATATATATATCTGCCAGGAGAGCTTTTATATATATATATATATATATATATCCAATACGAAAATTCTATACATTGATCTAAAACCAATCATTAAGAAATTTATACTTAACAAATGGCAAAAATCTTTGGATGATAAGACACAGAATTAATTCTACTGTATACAAGATAATAGAGGTGAGTGGCTGGCAGGCTACAGTAGAAATACAAAAATGATGTTCTCCATTGGCCACCCCTACATTACCCACTCATGCCTCCTAAAAAGTATGCTCAACATGCAAAGTACCCCTCACAGTCAAATATATTCTTCTAAACTGTGACAGGGTTAGACAAATTTGCCCAAAATACTACCAGACAAACAACTTAGAGGATCTCTTCAAAAACATCACGCCAGAGGACATCTTGAGCTTTCTAAAAGAAACCAACCTATTCATCAAAATCTGTTCAAATATAATAAAATGTTTAACAAAACCCTAAAATATATACAAAATTAAAACCAATCTAACCCTTCTAGTTGCCCACTCAGCTGGGGCTGTAGAATACACCAACTGCTTCTCTGCAGAGGGATAAGACCCCACCCCTCCAACAGGTGTCTTGGATATAACACTAAACAATCTGATGATGAGGTTCCAGCAATGCTGGAGCTTTGGAGAAGGCAGAGTACCCCTTCATTGCCATCGCTCCCAGGTCCACTCTGGCCCTGGAGTGGTAGCACCTGATAAGGGTCCTATCTATGGGTTAAATAGAACTAAACCGTGCTTCTTTCACTATACTGATTTTTGCATTTAAACTGTATTTGTGCTGAACTGAATTGTTTGAAATAGAACTGTTTTGACATTTGAACTGCGTACTAGTGCTGAACTGAATTGCTCGAAATAGAACTGTTTTTGACGTCTAAACTGTGTACTGAACTGGATTATCTGAAATAAAACGGTTTGAAATTTAACTCTGTGTATTGCCCAGTCAGCTGGGGCTGTAGAATACACTGACTGCACCTCTGCAGAGGGGTAAGACTACCCCCCCCAATGAGTGTCCTGGATATGACACTAAACAATCTGATGATGAGGTTCCAGCAGTGCTGGAGTTTTGGGGAATGTGGAGTACCCCTTCATTACCATCCCTCCCAGGTCTATTCTGGCCCGGAGTGGTAGCACCTGATAGGGCCCTATCTATGGGTTGAATAGAACTAACAGTATACTTATGCTAAAAGGAATTGTTTGAGTAAACTGAATAGCTTGAAATAGAAATGTTTTTGACAATTAAACTGTACTTACATTTAAACTGCGTGCTTATGCTTAACTGAATTATTTGAAATAGATCTGTTTTTCGACATTAAAACTGTATTTACATTTAACTGAATTGTTACTTATAACTGCTTGAATAGTTTGAAATGGAAATGTTTTTGACAATTAAACTGTGTAGTTATGCTAAACTGAATTGTTTTAAATAGAACAGATTTACATAAAAATGGATTTGGCATTAAATAACCTACAAAGGTTGATATGCCATAAAACCCACCAAACCAAACCTAACCCTTCTGGTATTAAATGACCAACAGAGGTTGACATTAAACAAAACTTAAACTCTCTTTCTCCCTTATTTTTTTTACCCCTCCCCCCCAACTTTTTATTCTTTTCATCTTCATCTCTTTTTTCTTTCATTTCTTTTTCTTATTCCTTTCTTTCCTAGAGGCAGGGAGTCCCCATGGTATAGTGGCTAATATTCTTGACTGTAAAATTGTTAAAAGAGAGTTCAAACTCCAGTCATGCTATCATTATCACTTTCAGACTAATACCCTTTGGAAAGGCATGAACCCTGTTAAATTGTCTTCTTCATAATCAAATCATTCTGATAGCACAGAGTTCTGTGACTCTCTCACTATCTATCCCTACTGCATCTTGTATCCGCACAAAACTGATGTACATATTTAAGTCTTTGCTGATTGGTCAACACTAGTGTGTCCATGAGTAGGAGTCCATTCAAAAACATAGCTTATAAGTTCCTCCTTACTTCTCCAGCAGTGCCCAGCATATATAATAGTTTGTGAAATGAAAGATAAGTGGTCCCGAGTATCATTACAGCTTTTCTGCTAAGATGGCTTTGAAGCCCATGAAGATTTGATTTGCCTTTAAACAAAGAAATCAAACCAAACCTTTCTTTCCTTTTCATTTTCAAAGATAATTTTTATTTTTTGTTCTTAATTGACAATTTACTGGGCCATTGGTCTAATGAGTTGAGTGTTCGCCCATGGTCTGGGAGACCTGGGTTCAATCCCAGGTCGAGTCATACCAAAGACTCAAAACATGGTACTTGTTTCTGCCTTGCTTAATACTCAGCAATATAAGTTGTGTAACAAGGGTAAAGTGGAGCAATCCAGGGAATGGAGTAGCGCCCTCCTCTACACTTCGGTGTAGTAGCTATTGAAAAGGGAGCCTTCAGGTCACTCTCAACTATAGTTGCTAACTTTACTTTTACTTTTAATTGACAATTAAAGATATTTATTTCGATTCATAAGTGGCATATTATTCGCATGATCCCTAAAAATTACTAAGTTTCCCTTTTTTTTTTTTTTTTTTAAATCTTAATAAGGAAACTTTTTAAACCTGTCAACATTTTTAAAGAATTCACTGTTGTCAATAAAATGTTTTGTCATTTTTTACTCTGGGGTTCATTTTGAAAACTATTCTTAGAGTAAAATGAAATAGTTCACCTTGGATAGTGCTCATCTACTTGCAAAATCCAAATTTATCTTCAGTGTCACTTTCATGAATTCAGCTACTTGCAAATCTTTTTTATACTTATAAAATCAACATCAGTCATAGTATCACAATTCAACCAGTTCCTCAATTTTGAAACCGCCCTGTCAACTGGGGCTGTAGACTACACTAACTGAACTTCTACAGAGGAGTAAGATCACCCCACCTCCCCAATCAGTGTTTTGAGTATGATACTAAACTACATCTGATGGTGAGACTCCAGTCCTGAAGCTTTGGGGAAATACAAAGTACCTCTTCATTAGCATTACTCCCTGGTCCACCCTGTTTAATCATTTTTCTAAGAATTATTATTAGTTATTTGAAATCAGACAGCTGTGTTCAAATTGTTTGTAATGGATAGGAATACTTGATTGATAGAATTACCAATGTTAAATATGTCAGCTTGGTCTGTAGAATAACACTGACTGAATCCCTGCAGAAGAGATAAGACTCTTCCCCCAATGAGTGTTCATAATATGAAACAATCTGATGGTGAGGCTTTAAGTAATGCTGGAGCTTTGTGGAATGCAGAGTACCTCTTCATTGCCATTGCTCCCAGATTCACTCTGGCCTGGAGTGGTAGCACCATAGAACTGTTTGACATCTAAAATGATTGCTAACAAATGACTTATGCTAAATTGAATTGCTTGAAATAGTACTGTTTTTACATTTAGATGTGTGTAAACAAATCGTTTATCTATAATTGAATTGTTACATAACAATACTTTGAACCATTTAACCCTGTGGAAAAGAATAAGCTCAGGCTTGTTTAAAAAAACATTTATTATATGTGTGTGTGTGTATATATATATATATATATATATATATATATATGTATGTATAAAGAGGATTTGGCAAATGAAAGATCTTTAACTCTTTAAAAATAAAGTTATCATTTACTTTCAAATCGTGTATATATATATATATATATATATATATATATATATATATATATATATACACACACACAAGATTTGGCATTAAATAATTCATAGAATACCAACCAATTTTAAAATTAAAATGTCAACTGAATCATTATTTTTCTTTACAATTAAAGGGAGGTAATTGAAAAGATTTGAAATTTATCAATTTGAATCCTGATTTTAAGGAATACTTTCAGTGTGTATATGTGAAGCTGATTTCAATCGTTAGGTTTTATGCTATATTTAATTTTGAGAAAATTTCTTTATATTTATGAAGAAGGGAAAATACAGGAACCTTCAAACATTTATTTACTTGGATTTTATATTGTAGTTGAATTTATTTATTTATTTAATAATACTACCCTGTAGCATTTGTTAGTAATTTTGTTTTATTCTTTGCAGAGTACACGTGCGTCGAACAGACAAAGTCGGAACTGAGGCTGCTTATCATAGCATTGAAGAATACATGATGCATGTTGAGGAATATTATAAACAATTGGAATTAAATACTGGTAAACCAATTGAACAAAAACAAGTTTATTTAGCATCTGATGATCCAAGTGTCTTGGCAGATGCAGTAAATAAGTAAGTAATATTGACTTATATGATGGGGGGGTTTCCCCCCCCATCTTATTCTTTAATCTTCAGAAAGCAAACACAGAAATTTGAACATAAATCATTATTAGCCTTTACTTATCATTTAATGTTATCTTCTTTTCTCTCATTCTACTTCTATATTATCACCTATGAATAATTATAAGTCAGTAAAGTTGTCTCCCTTTAGTCGAGGGAGATCAGGAGGCTCCCTTTTTGATAGCTACTACACCAAAGTGTAGGGGAGGGTGCCACTCCTTTCCCTGGATTGCTCCACTTTACTCTTGATACATACCTTATATTGCTGAGTGTTAAGCAAGGAGGTATCAAGTGCCATTTTTAAAGTCTTTTGTATGACGCGACTTAGGTCTGAACCCAGGTCTCCTACTCTACCCAGATTGCAGTAGTAAGCGAGTTCGTACTCCAGTCGCGCTATTACGTTCACTTTCGGGCAAATGCCCTTGGGAAAGTTATGAACCCCCTTATCCTCTCAACTATGGGTTAAATAGTACCACTACTGTTTCTCTATGAGAATAGCTTTGGCATTAAATAACCTACAAAGGTTGATATGTCATTAAACAAAGAAATCAAACCAAACCAAACCACTATACCCCCTAGGCCAATGAGCTGGTTAAATGGAATATTATAACATCAAAATTAATATTATTAGATATTATTTATGACCAAACTCTACAGTATTAAAACTTTATCCAAAAACATTTATTTACGCACCCTTTCTGCCATGGGCTGGATGTGACACAAAGTGAATTTTTCAGAGAAGCAATACTGGTTTGAATTCAGAGTTTTTATTCTCTTACATAAATTGCTTTATCAAGGCTAAAGATGGCCAGTCTGTCCTACTATTTTACCCTTAGCAGGAGTAAAAATAGATTGATTCTTGCCTTTCCCAAGGACACTTACATAAAATGAAATGCAAACAGCCTCATCCAGGATTTGAACTCTGATTGCTGATTTCTTTTTCTACAACAATAACCTTTATGCTAAGCATGCAAGTGGATGAACAATGAGATATTTGAAATGTTTAGAAACTTTTCACTTACACCAAATCTTTAAATTCTTACACTGTCATTGCCCTGTCGGCTGGGACTGTAGAATACGCTGACTGCACCTCTGCAGAGGGGTAAAAAAAAAAACCCTCCCCCAATGAGGCTACCTGTTAGCCGTGGGTGGTGGCTCGTAATGCTTAAGGACAGGATCCTGGTGGCTGAGCAGTCCTTGATCTGGTGACCAAAGAGGTCATGTGACTTGCAACACTCCACTTTGGCCCTTATTGGGCTAGACAGGCAGTTGGAAAGGCACGATCCGATCAATTGGCTGGTCATGTCAACCCTCTTTCAGTTTTTTGCAAAAATCTGAATTAGAGGGGGATGGCTGCAGGGTCAATCATGCTGAGGAAAGACCTATACTCCTTTCTGTCCCTGGATGAGTAATTATCTTGGGAATGAAAACCCCAGGACAAAACTAAATTGTCTTCCACCAGCATAAATATATTGACTATATAGCCCTGATGTTACTTGGCGAATTGGTTTCCCCCTAGGCACATCCTCATGTGGGACTCCGTGGTGGGTGGGGAGCATAGTCAATGAAACTCAGACTTTCTTTATGGCCTATGAAAATATAACCCAAACAAAATAAAAGGAAAAGACCCCTCACAGAATCAGAAAGTGAAAATGAAATGGATGAAAATTTCTATCAATTCATAGTACTTAAATCAATAGAAGAAACCCCAATCACCAAACTATCCCCATTCCTAATTCAAAAAACAATAGAAACATTTTGTAAACAAATCAATATCAAAAAAGCTATGAACAACATCATTATACAAACAACAAATCAAAAACAATCAGAAAAAATACTAAAATGGAAACAATTTGGAGAACTAAACATAAAAACATACCCTCCCCCAACCCTAAACTTCTCGAAAGGAGTTATAAAATCCCCAGACCTCGCATCATGTTTCCTTGAAGAAATAAGACTACATCTTAAACCACAAGGCGTAACAGATGTGAGGAGAATCTCCATATGCAATGAAACAAGAACCATAGACACAAACACCTACATACTAACATTTAATAAACCCACAACTCCAACCAGCATTAGAATAGGTTACATAAATACAAAAATAGAAACTTACATACCAAACTCTCTAAGATGCCAAAAATGCCGGCATCCTAAAGATAAGTGCACTAGACTATCAATATGTACAAAATGTGGAAATTCAAAAATCCCTTTAACTGCACAGGGAATGCGAAATGTGGAAAAAAGAAAAAGGAATTACAGAAATAAAATACACAAGAAACATTTCCTTTCCTGAGGCCAGAAAAATAGTAGAACAAACACCTTAGTTATGAATATATACCGTATTTACCAACCCCTCCGCTCGGGCAGGATATGACACAAGGTCAATTTTTAAGCGCAGTTTACCAGGTTTGAATTCAGAGTTTTCCTTCTCCTAGACTAGTTGCCTCACCAAAGCTGAAGAACCTAGTCTGCCCTACTACTTACCCATAGCTGGAGGGAGAATTATTGGATTCATTCCTTTCCCAAGGGTATTAGTGCTATGTGAAATGCAATCAGTCTCGTCCAGGATTTGAACTTGTGTCACCGTGTTCATTTCCTACAATGATAACCATTACACCATGGGCACCTCCATCTTAGTTATGAATATATAACTAAAAAAGGAAATGAGGAAAAGAAAGATACAAAAGAAGAACTGAACAAACTGATTAATGAATTAAAAAATCTTATAGACATACTAAAAATGATCCCAAAAGAGACAATCAAGGAACACATTTCAACAGTTCCAGACGAATATGTGACACACAACCAAAATCAGGAAAAAAACCCTAAGCAAAGAAAAGAAAAAATCCAAAGTAAACAATGGACATAGATCCTGTTGAAACAATCACTGAAGATTCTGATGAAACAACCACCCCCATCAAAACAGATACCATAAATCTCCAAAAGAGACTTCATTAAAAAAAAAAAATGAATTTCAAAGACAATGAAACAACAAATCTTACCACAAAAAATGAAACACAAGCTACAAGAAGTAGACATAGATCGATTTCAAGATAAAAAGAAAAAAAATCAAAAACCAACTCCAAATCCCCCTATAGAAACTAAAAACAAACTTAAAATTGAAATAGACTCAATGTTCACAATCAAAAAGCCAGGGGAACTTAAACAAAAAGCACAGACCCTCATTGGCCAGGCTGGAAGAGTAAATATGAACACAGAGGTGTTCAGTGAAAGACCAGGAGGTACATTTAAACTGCTCCCAGCCAAATTTGATGCAGTCCCTTCACCATCAAGAGCCAAGTCACCTATGGGAATAGATAAACAATCCAATGCTCAGGGAATATCAAAATCCCTACAAAGGTCATATAGTATAGAAAGCATGGACAGCAACACAGACCACATAGTTGCCAGCCTTGATCTGGAAGGTATAACAAATAACTACAAGATTTGAAACCATTTAACTGTGTGCAAACAAATGAACTCAATCTTTTTTTTAAATGTCACTTACAAACCATCCACTTTAAAAGTAAAAACGAAATTACTGACAAACTAATCTCTCACATATCCCGTATATTTATTTGAATGTGTGCAAACAAGTGACTGATGTTGAATTGCTGCTGGTGCATAGCAGTATTCAAGACTGTTTGACTGTGTGCAAACAGATGAGGTGAATAGAATGATTTGTATAGGACGGGATACTTGAAATCATTTGGCTATGAAGAAAAATAAGCTTGAGCTTGTTGAAAATATTATTAGCAGAATGTTTACAAATCATGTATTCGCTTACAAGTCATGTATATAACTATTTAACTATATGAAGGCAGATCATTGATGCTGGGTTGAATTGTTGATGTTGTATAGTAGCGATGCTTGGAGACATTAGTTTGTATACAGGCAGATGGGCTCTGGCTTATTTGGAATATTGTCTACTAAGTATTCGTTTGTAAATCTTTGGTTTAATATGTGTATAAATGAAGTTTTGCATTGAGCGGCCTGCAGGGGTTTTTATGCCATAAAATCAACCAAACTAAACTTGAGAACATTTTGAATCTTCTAAAAAAACCTCACCCTTTCACTGAAATCTGACCTAATCAACCTTTTCACCCATATCTGGCCAAATAGAATCAAGAACTATCAAAAAAAAAAAAAAACTAAAAAAAAAACATGCCTTAAAATCTGCATAGAAGACAAAACCCACCTAACCTTTCTTGGCATTAAACAAAACTCAAACTTACACTGTCAGCTGCGAATTTCCTTTGATCGTAGTTGGCACAAATTATCTCAGTTGTTTTTGTTGAACATCTTACAGAATGTGGATCATTTTCTATAGATTCCTTGAAATATGCTGACTGTATCAATTTCAGAGGTTGTAGGGACACTCCCCCTCACCGCCTAAAAAAGTAAGAAAAAAAGAGGGTGTCTTGAGTGTGACACTAAATTGCATTTGGTAGTTAGTCCAGTCTTTAAACTCTGAAGAATATGGTGTAGCTTCTCATTGCCATTACTCCTAGGTTCACCGATTTGGTGGAGTTGCACATTAAGCCTGTTCAGTCAGATGGAGCTGTAAAATACACTGACTGCATCTTTGCTGAAGAGGAAGACTCTACCCCACTAAACTATCTAATGGTAAGGCTCCTATGATGCTGGAGCTTTGGGGAATGATGAGTACCCCTTCATTGCCATCACTCCCAGTTCCACTCTGACCCAGAGTGGTAGCACCTGATAGGGTCCTATCTATGGGTCAAATAGAACTGTTTCACATTTAAGATGAATGTAAACAAATGACTTATGCTAAATTGACTTGTTTGAAATAGAGCTGTTTGATCATTTAACTGTGTAAACAAATGACTGATGTTAATTGAATTGTTAGTTGTACTTAGCAATACTTCAAACCATTTAACTTTGACTTATGTTTATAAATCATATATATCTAATATATATGTATAAAGAAGATTTGGCATTAAATAACCTACAGTGGTTGATATGACATAAAAGCCAACCAAACCAAATCATATATATTTAATATATATGTATAAAGAGGATTTGGTATTAAATAACCAACAATGGTTGATATGCCATAAAAGCCAACCAAACCAAATCATATATATATATATTTAATTTATATGTATAAAGAGGATTTGGCATTAACTAACCTACAATGGTTGATATGCCATAGAATCCCAACAAAGTAAGTTATATATATTTAATATATATGTATAAAGAAATTTGACATTAAGTAACCTACAATGGTTGATATGCCATAAAACCAAACCAAATCTTTTATAGGTCTATCTCTTGGTGAAATAGATCTATTTGCAAATTATTTTATCAGATAGGAATGCTAAATATCATATAACTGTGTGAAACAAACTTTTAGATTACACAGAAATATTAATATACAATGTATGCAATCCTCTATCGTCTTGGCATTAGATAACCCCAGATGAGTTGAAATGCTATTAAAAATCAATCATTTCAATTTCAATCATCATTTGAATCAATAGAACAGAAAATTGGAAAATGAATTGGTGAAGCTGGAGATCAGTTTGCACCCCCTTCGTATCTTCTCTCCTCAAATCTGGTTTGTTTTTAATTTCTAATGTTGACGATTAGCTTAAAAGATAAAATCTGTCTTTGCTCAAATTCACGTGAAAGCAAATTTGAGCTGCACTTTGGGCACTTTGTATTAGTTTTTTTTTTCTAATGCAATTTTTTTTGTTTGTTTTTCTAATAATGCAAAGATTCTTTTTTCCAATGATACTATTTACCAACCCCTCCGCTCGGGCAGGATATGACTCAAGGCCAATTTTTAAGCGGAGTTTAACAGGTTTGAATTCAGAGTTTTCCTTCTCCTAGACTAGTTGCCTAACCAAGGCTGAAGAACCTAGTCTGTCCTACTATTTACCCATAGCTGGAGGAAGAATAATTGGATTCATACCTTCCCCAAGGGTATTAGTGCTATGTGAAATGCAATCAGTCTCGTCCAGGATTTGAACTCGTGTCGCCGTGTCCATTTCTTATGACGATAACGACTACACTACGGGCACCTTCTTTTTTCCAATGATGCACTTGGTAACTTTGGAAGCCATCTTTCAATCAAGGTCATTTTTGCTGTTGCCATAGATGGACATGACAACACAAATCATGAAATTTAGTTTCACTGTCATTGAACGATCAAAGCTACCCACACTGACTAACATTTTCCTCAAATTCTGGACGAGACTGATTGCGTTTCACATAGCACTAATACCCTTCGGAAAGGTATGAATCCAATTATTCTCCCTCCAGCTATGGGTAAATAGTAGGACAGACTAGGTTCTTCAGCCTTGGTTAGGCAACTAGTCTAGGAGAAGGAAAACTCTGAATTGAAACCTGTTAAACTCCGCTTAAAAATTGACCTTGTGTCATATCCTGCCCGAGCGGAGGGGTTGGTAAATAGGAACATTTTCCTCATAGAAAGAAATTGCCTACAAGTGTGTCTAAGGATAAAGTTCTATTATAAAAAAAACTCTATTTGAAAAAAAAATTTCTTGATGAAAATTGGACAAATTTAAAGGTTTTATTAAATGAACATTTGGTTTGAATTAGGAACATTTTAGACCAGCGTATACACCTCACTGACTGACAGTGATGTCAACATACATATAGGTTAAGTCATGGACTATTATTGATACATTAACAACCATACGAACATCTGATGTCCCTAATAAAATAAAAAGAGAAATGTAGCCATCTCAGTACTATTGTATGGCTGCACCACCTAGCCTGAAGAAAAAATAGATGGGAACCACTAAAGGATGCTGCTTTGAACAAATACTGGAAGCAGCACCCCACAAAACAGCAGTTGTATGGCCACTTACCTTATTCTTGCAAACCAGCTAAGAAAGATGAAGCAGACATGTTGGGCACTAAGGACTAACTCATATGCAACGTTCTTCAATGGACACTCAAATGTTGATTGACCTGCAAAAGCCTGCATTCCCCAGTTCTATGCTGACAGACAATGCTGTTTAGAGGATTTACCAAGAGTAACAACTGATAGGGATTGATGGCAAGAGTATGTAAAAGAAATCTGTGCTGTTGCCATATCTTCATGATATTCACTGGAAGAATATTTACAATGCATTTTTTTTTTTTTTAAGAAAAAAAAAAAAAAATTTTTTTTTCAAATAAAATGTGAATTTTTAAAAATTGATCTTCCAAGTTTTTTGTGGGGCTGACGTTCAACATTGTCTTTCTTGGAATGTAGTTGCTAATTATATCAGATTAGGTATCAATTTAATTGCATCTTACTTGTAAAATCTCATGAGGCATGCTAAGTATAATGGTTATTGTAGAAAATGGATTGACGACCTGAGTTCAAATCACAGATTAGGCTTATGTATTATTTTGGTTGTGATATTTCGCACTGTAGTCCTCATCTTTATTGTGGTAAGTTGAAACACAATGTTTTGGCCACTGTATCCTCTGGCCTTCCCTGTTTATCTGGACATAGAAATGGTTCAACCTGGGAAATCATTTTTAAAGTATCCTCCGGCCTTCCTCTGGTGTCCCTTGTTTATCTGAGCATAGAATTGATTCAAACTTGGAAATATAATACACATCAAGGTCCATATAAAAAATTCAGACTGATGGGGCTGTTTGTGTTACACTTTTTGCTAATGCCCTAAGGAAGGGTATGAACTCATCTGTTCTCTTTCAATCTATTGGTAAATAGTAAGGTAGACAGCGTTTTTAACATCAGGCAACCAATGTAAGAGAAAGAAAATTCTGAATTCAACCAGTTGTACTCTGTGTAAAAATTGACCTTATGTCACATCTTGCTCATAGACGACGGATTGTGAAATCTGTATTTATTGTCGTCTTTCCTAAACAGGAAATCAAATATTTAGTCGATACTTCTCAGGAAAAATATAGTTTAAAACTGGAACTCAATTTATTGTTGTGGATGTTCTAAAATCTCAAGGGGTTTTATTCTGCAGGCACAAAAGTTCTTGTTTCATTCCAGAGAGAAATAAAATGATTTCTCTTTGTTACACTTTCCCTTTCTTGTGATTAACTCACCTCGCCCTCCTTCTTTGAAATAAACAATTTATATGTTTTGCTTCAGAATGGTTCTAAAACACAAGAGTAGTGGTTCTAGCAATTCATTGCTCTGTCAGTAGTTCTTAGAATATACCAACTTCATCTGGTGGTGGGGCTCCACTTCTGGAGAATGTGGAGCATTTCTTCATTGCCATTACTCCCAGGTCCATTTTTAACCTGGAGGAGTAGTATCTGTTAACATTCCAAAGATTGTATAAGGAATAATCACTTGAAATTATTACTGCTTAGTAAGTATTATTATTAGTTATTTGAAACCAGATAATTGTGTGAAAAAAAATGATAAATAGTAAATAAAATTGTTTGTATGGAATAGAAATAAGTGAAACCATTTAACTGTGTGGAAAATAAAATGAGCTCTGGTTCGTTTAAAAAATGTTATCAACAAAATATGTTTAGAAATAATATAGTTAATGTATATGTATAGAAAGGATTTGGCATTAATTAACCTACAATGGTCAATATGCTGTTAAACCAAACCTATCTGGGTTAAATGGAACTATTTGACTTTTAAACTGTGTGCAAACTCATGCTAAATTGAATTGTTAGGAACAGAACTATTTGATCATTTAACTCTGTGTAAACAAATGGTTTTAGAATACACTTACTGCATCTCTGCAGAAGGGTAAGACGACCTCACACCTTCACCAAATGTCCTGTATATGGCATTAAACAATCTGATGGTGAGGCTCTATTAATGCTGGACCTTTAAGGAATGCAGAGTATCCTTACATTGCTATTGCTATCAGCTCCTCTCTGGCCGATTGGTAGCACTTGAAAGGTTCAATCTAGGGGTCAAATAGAACTGTTTGACATTCAAACTGAGCAAACAAATGATTTATGTTGGAATTGTTAGAAATAGAACTGTTTGATTGTTTAACTGTGTGTAAATAAATGACTGATGTTTAATTGAATTGTTAGTGATACATAGCAAAATGTTTACAAATCATATTTAATGTATATGTATAAAGAAGATTTGGCATTAAATAACCTATAATGGTTGATATGCCATAAAACCAAACTGCTAATTATTTTTTTATATTGTTGATGTTGTGACAAAGTCTATACACCAGAAATTTTAATTCTCTTTTCACTTACTGTTTTTATTTTGTTTTCTGCAGGTACCCTTCTTACCGTTTCATTTATGATTCTGAGATCTCCAAGACGGCAGGGCTTGGCACTCGCTACAGCACAGCCTCCCTACGGGGAATAATTTTCGACATCCATTTTCTTTCACTCAGCGATTATTTGGTCTGCACTTTTTCTTCACAGGTAACTCAAGTTTTTAAATACCAGTTGGTTGCATAGTTGAACTAAAGATTACTCCCATTGCGACTATGATGTCCCTTCTATTTGGCTAAAGGCCAGTGTATAAATGGTCATCAGTTAAGTTATAATGGAAAATTTGATTTAGATATTTTTCAATTTGGTGAATCTAGTTGAATTTGGGATACAAACCGTTAATGGATATGAAACAACTTGTGTTTATTCCATGCTGAGAAAAATTTATTGAAACCTTTCCCCCATAATTTATTGAAACCTTTCCCCCCATAATAATTTACTGGAACCTTTCCCCCCATCATAATTTATTGAAACCTTCCCCCCCATAATAATTTATTGAAACCTTTCCCCCCCATAATAATTTATTGAAACCTTTCCCCCCCATAATAATTTCTAACAAGGGAAAATATTTAATTTAGGAAAGAATGGAATGATTAAAATGAGATTACAGCATTATCGATGCAAAGAAGAGATTCTGTTTTCTGAAGAAAAATGATTTGGAAGCATGCATAAGTAAATATCTTTCTTTTAAATTCTGAGTTTTATTAAAGAGGGACTGTTTTTGTGTTATTTAAAGTCTTTCAATTGTTCTCAGTAATCTTACAAGAACAAAGGTTCTGTCTTTGAGTCACATTCAGATAATTCTTTTTTTTTTTATTTGCTTCCTAAATAGGAAAATTTTGATTACTGATTCTTGGGCAAGTTCTTCTATTATTTTTTTTTCTTTTCCCCTCCCATTTCTCTCAATTTTGTATGAAGCTCTATTTAGTAAATATTTAATCATTTTATTTTATTTGAAAAATTTGTTTTATGTTCAAATATACCTCTGAGCATTTCTTGTTTTTACTATCTTTTCACATCATCCTTTTAAGAAAGGGAGGACCCCCCCCCACAAAAAAAAGAAAACTATCTTTACACAGAACATATAAATTATTAATATAATATATATTTACTGATCAAATTCTGTTAAATAATTAATCTGATAACTCAAAAAAAATTGTACTCTAAAATTTTTTTTCTTACTGTTGTGAAATAATTTGATTTGGTCTTTAAATTTTTTATGCTATTGCTGTTTTTGATCTGCAGTGACAATTTGTTCCAAAAATATATCACTCTATCAGCAAAAAAATTTAATTAAGGAGACTAGTTTTTGAAATCTGTCTTGAAAGTAAATTTCCAGTTTTAGAAATATTTTGAAAAAAAAAATGTCTACCATAATTAGAAATTCCATTATTTTGCAAATTTAAATTAGATCTCCTCTCATCTTACTTTCTAGTAGTTTATCCTAATTTCTCTAATCTCTCTCTCTGTAACTGTTATGTTTTACTCTTTTTATTATTTTTGTCACTCTTCTTTGTAAGCATTCCTATTTCAATATCTCAACACTGGAGTCTAAACCTGAATACAAAGTCTAAATCTGTAAATGTTATTCTTTTTATACACCAAATAAATGGTGAAACATGAAAAAAAAAAAAAAACAATTTATATTTTAATACCAACAATGTTATTATAAATTTTGAACATAATGAAATTTTCTTTTCAGTGAATTTCCTTTTTTTTTTTTTTAATTTAAAAAAATTTTTTTTTTTATTTTTGAACTTCACTTTGACAAATGAAAGGGAGATAACTTTTAGTTTAAAAGTTTCCCAATATCTATTGCTGCTTCCTATCAGCATCTTTTTATGGGATTATTGTCTTCACCATTGATTTTTAAGAATTTCTGCCAATCTATTCAACATTTCTTGATATGAAATTCTGAAATAAGGAATTTTTTTTTTTCCAAAACATTTTTAATCTGAATTTTAATCGATCATCAGCTGAAAATATATTTTCACACAATGAAATTTTTTGGAGGTGGGACAAAAATTTCCCCAACAATAATTGAACAACTGGGATAATTTTCAGAAATTAAAACCTGTTAGTATCTGTAGAATATTGGTTAGCTCAAGTAGATTGGTTTGCAAAGATAAACCTCTGAGTAATTTGGTTACGAATAAATAGATGAATGGACACCACTCATGCAAATGTGTTGGATAGGTCCATTCTTGTAAAGTGAGCCAATCCACATGCTGCTCATGCACTCTTCAATAAAAGAGGTGAGCTTTAGCTGGCTAGCTTTTCAAAGGAGGCAGCCATGTTACTTTTGACTTGTAAAGGTGAGTGCTGTTTATTGTTGTTCTATATTTCCCCCTCCCCCCATGGGCAATAGTCTTTCGGGGGGGGGGGATAAGTTCCTTCAATCCTGGTTTGTTATGCTGGCTAGTTGGTACTGCTTGGTGGCAGGGGTGGCTGTGGTGCTGTTTCACTGTCTGTGGTTTGCAATGCCGGTGCTTTGCTTTCATCATTCCCTTCTAGTATTGGTGTTCCATTAGAAGGACATAGAATTGGATGTGGGGTTACCTGGGTTTCGAGTTTCCTGAGGAAGCCGCGGTTCCACAAGGTTATCCTCCCTGATGTTGTGAGGGAGAGTTTCAATGACCTGGCCTGTTGTACTCCACTGACCATTGTTTGTGCACTGGATAGACACTATTTGCCCCTTTAAGAGTGGGCATAGTGTGTGGGTGGTGCAGTTGTATTTTTCTATGAGCCGGGCATTGCGCTGAGACAGGCTTTTTTCACGGTTTCGAGCTGCGGCTATCCATTCTGCATGTGGCTTGTATAATGTTGGCTGGGATGGCACAAAGTCATGCAGTTGGCGGTGGAGCAACAGTTGGGCCGGGGACAAACCAATATTTTGGATGGGCGTATTTCGATATTGCAGAATGGCTCTTGCTGCCCTATCGTTGTCCCAGGACCCTTCTGCTCCCGTGTTACCAATTATTATTCTCTTGGCCATTTTGACAGCTAGTTCTGCCCGACCATTTGACTGGGGGTAGGCAGCAGACGACAGTCTGTGCTTTACAGCCCAGTTCTTATGGAACTGTGTGAACGTGGATGACTTGAAGGGTGGTCCACCATCACTGCTTAATTCTTCAGGGGCTCCGTATGTCTGGAAGATGTCTCGGCAGATAGAAATTAGCCTCGATGCATTAGCTTGCCCGTGATTCAAGTGGTGTATAATGAGCCAGCCAGTTAGTCTGTCAGCACATGCAAGGTATGTTTGACCCCCCCCCCCACATGGAATAGATCCAACACTATTTGTTGAAACGGCCAATCGGGTGATACTGTTAAGGTAATGGGCTCCCTTGGTTGACTAGGGGCGATCTTTGTACAGTTGGCTCTGGTAGTACGGATTGAGGCATTCATTCCAGGCCAGTAGACGGATTCATTTGCATGAGCCTTCGTGCCGACCTCACCCTGATGGGCTGAATATAGACTGTGCAGGATCTTTGTGCGTTGTGAAGTGGGGATTATGATTCTTTGACCCAACAGTGCTAGGTCGTTGTCAACACTGAGGCGGTGCCTCACTTCCCAGTATTCGCAGACTTCTGGTGCTGTGAGACTGCGTGGTCTTGAGAATCCCCTTTGTATTGTCTTAATGAGTTTGATGTATTGTGGGTCACTGTGTCCAGCCGCACGAATGAGGTCTGGTGAGGTCACAGCTATGTTGCTGTTTGCTCCAAATGTTGCCATGGTTGTTGTTGACGCGACCCAATCATCCATGTCATCAGATTCTGTCACGTCTGATTGTGTTGGTTTAGTGGTCACTTCATTTGGAGTAGATGGGCAGACTAAAATTCCTGGTCGGATCATTTGGCTGGTCATAGCACCTTTATGATTAAGTCCTGATTGTAGTCTACAAATTGCTCTTGTGGCAAACAAACACCCTACCATTTTTATCTTATAGGTGCTAGGTGATCAACTATGTCAAGAGAAACAGTAAATGAAAAGAATTACTGCTAATATATTAATACACATGAAATGAAATATATAGAAAAAAAGATTTTTTAAATTTAGCATTAAATAACCCAGAAGAACTGATATGCCACGAAACAAAATAAGCGATCAATCAGGAGAATTCCTGATGATTGCAGCCCAGCTGGTAGGGGCTTTAGAATACACTGACTGCATCTCTGCAGAAGGGTAAGACCCCCACCAAATGTCCTGTTTATGGCATTAAACAATCTGATGGTGAAGCTCCTGTAATGCTGGAGCTTTGAGGAATGTAGAGTATCCTTGCAATGCTATCGCTATCAGCTCCACTCTGGCCTTGAGTGGTAGCACCTGAAAGGTTCAATCTAGGGGTCAAATAAAACTATTTGACATTCAAACTAAGCAAACAAATGATTTATGTTGGAATTGTTAGAAATAGAACTGTTTGATCATTTAACTGTGTGTAAATAAATGACTGATGTTTAATTGAATTGTTAGTGATACATAGGAATACTTGGAACCATTTAACTTTGTTGACTTATGTTTATAAATCATATATACCTAATATATATGAATAAACCAGATTTGGTAATTAATAACTTAAATGATTCAGTGATGAAAAAAAATTCGAAGATTGTGTTTATTTAAACACAAAAATGTTTGCAGTTAAATCTAAGGAAAAAAAAAGCCAATACTCACTGATAGTAACATAATTTAAAAAAAAAATTTTCTGCTGCATTTTCTCATAAATAATCCCACCAGCTACACTATAACTGGCAATGAGATCAGAAGAAAGAAAGAAAATAAAAAGTTGGGTGGGAGAAAAAAAAAAAAGTCTCATATGACATCCAAGAATGTTCACTTCTTGATATTTAGGAAATAATCATTTTTACTGTGTTATTTGATGGAATCCAAACCTCGGACAAATTTGGGGATCAGAAATATTTAGCCAACTGGCCAGCATCATCTTAAAAATGGCCTTAACATTTACAAAGATAAACATCTAGATTGACCTTTGCTTTTCCATTGATACTGACTTCCATATGCCATCGTAGCCATTAAATCAGAGACATTTAAGAACACCTGCCACTTTAAATGTTGCATTTTTTTGTCTTCCTTATATAGTGCATAAGTATGTGATGGTTGAAGTAAATTTGCTTATCTTGTTGCCTTGGTTACTCAAACCATCTCCCACCCCAACTCCAAATTATACTTTATATATGATTCGTAAAACATTGGAACATTCAGTAATGTCAATTTTAACTGGTTAATCTGATTGAATTAGGATAAAAAGGCAACTACAGTTGGTTGTGTTCTATGGCATATCAACCCTTATAAGTTATTTAATATCAAATTCTGCTTATATATTAAATATGATTTTTAAACAAATATTTTGGGGGTAACATTTTCAAATGAGCCTTAGCTAATTTGTTTAATGGTTTCACATATTCTGATTTAAAATTGATAATTCTATTTAGTATTATTTATTTATTTACTCATGGTTAAATGATTAAGCAATTCTAATTGACCCGTAGATGGGACCCAAACAGGTCAGGATGGATGTAAGCAATAGTAATGAATTGGCATTCCACATTCCCTAGAGCTCCAGGACTGGAGCCTCACCATTTGATGGTTTAGTATAATTTCCAGACACTTGTTGTGGAGGGGTTCTTACCCCTCTGCAGTGACACAGTTGGCATATTCTACTGCCCTAGTCAAATTGGCTAAACTAAAATTGAGATGAAGAGATGTGTTGAAAATTAATAATAACAATAATAATAACAACGACCAACAAATTTTTATCCAAAAGTAGATAAAAATTTATTGAAATATTTGGATGGATTTTTTTTTTTTATAGTAAAGTCAACTGTCGTATGAGCTACGTATATCTGCATCAGCAAAGATTGTGTATACAGTGTTGATGATAATATCATTGTCAGAAAAAAAGATGGTCCGTGTATTCCACCGTTCATCTGACCAATTTGTGTACCTCAATTAATTTGACCATGACTTATTTCTAACTTGGCCATTGTCCTGCTGAAATGCATATTACAAAAAACATAATTTGGTAGTATTCAGTAACTTTGATAAATATCAAAATGTTTTGTTTTTTTTTTTCCTTTTTCATTGAGAAATGTTGTATAGCCACAATACAACTGCACGTGTACATATACAAATATACACTTATATGCGGAAACATCATTAACCGGTAATGGCGACTTCAATAACGAACGAATACGCTTCTTTATAAAAATATAAATCTCTCACACTTTATTTTCGAAAGGCTGATGTTTGTTGTGTGTGAGAAATGAGTGGAGACAAGGACGGACTGCTATATTGACCCAAGTTCTTCCTCTCGACCATAGCAGCACTTCTTTCGCATCTTGGCTTGGTTGCTCAACCATGGGTCACTGAGGGCCACAAAGCCCTCAGTCTGCAAGTTAGTTCTCACGCTGGCATCCTGTCTCCCACTGTCTTGAACTGCCCGGCTCCTGGTTATATTATTTTCTAACGCCCACCTGCTTCCACTGTTCTTCCGCTTATTTACACAGGTGCATCTCTTGATTGACAGCTCGATCGAGGGTCAATATATAACAGTAATTCAATGATATCTGCTTCAGTGTCAGATGATATAATCTTAAACTGGCATTCAGCTGTTCTCTGATTTGAGGTTATTAGGGAGGTTTCTCCTCTATTGCTGTACCACCACCATCTGCTCACAAAATTAAAAAGAAAAAAAATAAATAATGGGTTCTTTTTTGAGAATAGCATATAGGCTCTAGTTTATTGCTGATGAAAATGCAGAGACAATATTTTGTAGCTGAAAAATTGCTCTATGGAATATGTACCAAGTATCTGTTGTAGTTTCCATGGAAACAGGACTTTACTTTCTGAGTATTCCCTGTGTGTGTTTGGTTTTGTTTTATGGCATACCATTCATTGCAGGTTATTTTATGCCAAATCCTTTATATATATATATATATATATATATGAATTATATAGGATTTGGTTTGGTTTTATTCCATATCAACCATTGTTGGTCATTTAATACCAAATTTCCTTCTTACATATATCAAATATATGATTTTTAAACACATTTTGAAGATAGCATTTTTAAACAAGCCCGAGGTAATTTTTTCCCCACAGTTAAATGGTTTCACTTAATTTCAAAAATTCATTTTAACATAAGTACAGTCTTTTCTTTACACAGTTTGTCATTGATTTAAATAAAAAATTTTGTTTACACACAGTTAAATGTCATCAACATCATGTCGCGCCGCCAGCACGGATATCCCTGACCCTCTCTCGCCACTTCTCCCTATCATTCATCGCCTCTGGCAGGTCTTCAGGGTTACATCCCGTGTCCTCACATAATTACTGTATGTAAGTTCGTGCTGGTCGTCCTACTTTTGCACATCCATATGTGGGGGTCCACAGGAGTACATCGCTTATGAGCTCGTCCTTGCTTCTCCAGCAGTGTCCCGCGTGTCTTGTATAGTTTTCGTGATGGGGGGCAAGTGTCCGTATAGTTGGTGTCTTGTGGGGTGTTGTCGCCAGGACTTGTTCAATACTGCTCTCAACATTCTTGTGTAATTTCCGTCTAGTTTCCTCTCCAGCCGCTTCGTTAGCGTCCATGTGGTGCATCCATATAGCAGTATCGACACAACCGCTGCCTGGAAGAAACTGCATTTCATTTTATCGGTTAGGTCCGACTTCCATATGATCAAGAGCCTATCGATAGCTGTCCATGCCTTCGTCAGTCGCGTGTCGATGTCTTTTTCAGTTGATGAGACGCTACTTCCTAGGTAGGTGAATTTGTCTACTAGTTTCAGAGAGGTTCCGTCTAGTGTGGCAATGTTGCCCGTTTGGTTGTAACACATATATACAGTTTTGTTTGCATTGACATGGAGGCCAATGCCTGCTGCGGCTCGTTCCAGACTATGCAGTAGTGTCTCTGCTTGATTAGTCGTATTCGCTAGTAATGCCAAGTCATCAGCATAGTCGACGTCCGTGATTGTTTTTGCGGGGTACCTTTTGCTTCTTCTCTTAGTCAGCTCGAAGCCATTTTCTCTGATTTTGTCGATCGAAGTCCTAAGCACATAGTCTAGACAGATGATAAAGAGGTACGGGGCTAGTGTGTCTCCTTGTAGTACTCCTGCAACAATGTTGAAGTATTCCGTGTCTCCATCTGGTGAACGTACTTTCACGTTGGTGTTTCTGTAGAGAATCATTATCGCTGCTACGGTTTCTTTTTTTTTTCAAACCATTCCTTTTAGCATAAGTCCACAGTTTAGTTCTATTTGACCCATAGATAGGACCCTTTCTAGTGCTATCATTCCAGGCTACAGTTGAACTGGGAGTGATAGCAGTGAGGTGGTACCCTGCATTCTCCAAAGCTCCAGCTTTACTGAATCCTCACTCTTAGATTGTTTAATGTCATATCCAGGACATTCATTGGAGGAGTCTTACCCATCTAAAGAAATGCAGTCAGTGTATTCTGCAGCCTCACCCAACTGGGGCACTGTGTGTGTAATCCCCAAAAGTTACTGATAAACCTATCACAAAAATGATTAATAACCAACTCGACATAGTACTAACAAAAATTAAAAACAGGAAAGCTGCCAGTTTTGAGAAAATACTACCAGAAGTATTGGAAGACAAGGAATTTCGACAACCTCCTGCTTTGATATTGCAACTTCTTATATAACCAGAACACAATAAAGAGATGGACAAAAATCTGCCTCCTTCCTTTCCCTAAGGGGGGTGAATTGGAATTGCCAAGAACTACTGTGGCATAACCCTTACTTCCATATCAGCTAAGATTTATAATGCAATGCTACCCAACCACATCAAACCCGAAATTGAAAAAAAATTCATAGAAAGAATGTTTTTCAGAGAAACTGATCCACAACATCAAGATTCTAAGAATCTGTTAAATTTTAGGAGTTTGTTCAGAAAACCTCAACACTACACTCTTATTTGTAGATTTCTCCAAGGCATTTGACACCATACTTGTAGGGAAGATGGAGTGAATGCTTTTAGCCTATCGTCTTCTCAAAGAAACTATTACAGTCATAATGATGCTCTATAAAAAAAACCTGAAAGTAAAAGTTTGTTCTCAAGATAGAGACACTGACTTCTTGTTGCTGATGTTCTACAAGATAGATTAGCCCCATATCTGTTCATAATCTGCCTAGACTATGTACTTTGAATGTCAATAGATCTAATGAAAGAAGTTTTGCTCTTTAAAAAAATACCCAGCACAAACTATTACAGACAGATTACATAGTGCTACTAGCAAATACCCCTAGCCAAGCCAAATCCTTATGACATAGTCTGGAGCAGGCAGCAGGTGTCTTTGGCCTCCATGTGAACAGTAAAATGGAGTACATATGTTTTAATCAGAAAGGAAACATCGCTACTCTAATCCTATTTACCAACCCCTCCGCTCGGGCAGGATATGACACAAGGTCAATTTTTAAGCGGAGTTTAACAGGTTTGAATTCAGAGTTTTCCTTCTCCTAGACTAGTTGCCTCATCAAGGCTGAAGAACCCAGTCTGCCCTACTATTTACTCATAGCTGGAGGGAGAATAATTGGATTCATACCTTTCCCAAGGGTATTAGTGCCATGTGAAATGCTATCAGTCTTGTCTAGGATTTGAACTCGTGTCGCCGTGTCCATTTCCTACGACGATAACCATTACACCATGGGCATCTCTACTCTAATGGTGGTTCTTTGAAATTAGTGAACAAGTACACACACCTCGGAAGCAGTGTATCATCTACTGAAAATGACATCTATATGCAACTAGCAAAGGGATGGACTGCTATAGATAGGTTATCAATCATATGGATTGCTGAGGCAGTAGAATACACTGACTGCACCTCTGCAGAGGGGTAAGACTACCCCCCCAATGAGTGTCCTGGATATGACACTAAACAATCTGATGGTGAGGTTCCAGCAGTGCTGGAGCTTTGGGGAATGCGGAGTACCCCTTCATTGCCATTGCTTCCAGGTCCACTCTGGCCCGGAGTGGTAGCACCTGATAAGGCTCTATCTATGGGTTAAATAGAACTTACAGCATACTTATGCTAAAATTAATTGTTTTGAGTAAACTGAATAGCTTGAAATAGAAATGTTTTTGACAATTAAACCGTACTTACATTTAAACTACGTGATTATGCTTAACTGAATTATTTGAAATAGAACTGTTTTTTGACATTAAAACTGTATTTAAAATTAACTGAATTGTTACGTATAACTGCTTGAATAGTTTGAAATAGAAATGTTTTTGACAAACTGTGTACTTACGCTTAACTGAATTGTTTTAAATAGAACAGATTATTCACATAAAAATGGATTTGGCGTTAAATAACCTACAAAGGTTGATATGCCATAAAACCCAACAAACCAAACCAATCATATGGAAGTCAAACTTATCTGATAAAATAAAATGCAGTTTTTTTTCCCCTAGCAGCAGTCATGTCAATTCTACTATATGGATGTACCACATCGACGCTAAGTGCATAGAGAAAAAACTCGACGGGAATTACACAAGAATGCTGAGAGCTATATTGAACAAATGTTCGAAACAACATCCCACAAAACTACAGCTGTACGACGACCTACCTCCCATCTCTAAAACCTTCCAAATAAGATGAACAAGACATACTGAACAAGGACAAGCAAGTGTTGGCCAACTAACAAGAACTTATCAACAACAGCTCTGTATGGAGAGAGAGGATGTAATTTAGAAGACCTCCTGAAAGTGATGGACGATTGACAAATAGCAAAAGAGAGTTGGGGAAATCCATGCTAGCAACTCAACATGATGATGATACATTGTTATGAGTCAGGAGGATGTCTGGATATGCGAATATATTTTTCACGTAAAGTATTCCTTCATCTCCCATTAGATCTGCTCGAATGCATTGAAAATTAAAGAATGAAACAGAAATCCTTGAAGGGAGAAAATGACAGAAAAATGACCATAAAATAATACAAGAGGTTGTGGGTGATATAAAAACATGTCGCTCAATTATTTTCTTGTGGAATGATATTAGGTGTATGCAATGATGCAGAGGAGGGTTATATTTGCCAATGTCTCCCACCAGACAAGGCTTGACACAAGATCAAAAGCCTGAAGGCCGATTAAAGTGGGGATAAAGGGGAGGAGGTCAGGAACGAGTCGAGGCTCGAACCCTGCAGGTCTGTGCTGCTCATTGACCCACTAAGTGCAATTTGGGTCTAATGAGGCAAGCAGTTTCACGAACCCAAATGTGGGTCCGGGCACGGATGCCGGCTATAGTTTGAACCTGACTGCAAGGTCTAGTACTATACACAGGGACAAAGGAGTCAATGTTGCAGCTCGCCCACCCGAAACTGGGAGACTTACAGCCTTAAGTTTGCCATTGTTCCTTTGCGGAGCCCAAATGAAGCAGAGGAGGCTATTGGAAAAGGAGTGAGGTTTAATTGCCTTTACTTATCTCACTCAAGTTGTTGCACTAATTCATTTCTTCTTTTACCTCATCTCAAACAAACAAGAGGGTTCATAAATAAAAGTCTATCTTTTTATTTCTTTTCCCTTTTTGTAGTTTAACAGAAAGCCCAGGTGATATTTCTTGCTTTCATCATTCACAAAAATTCTCTTGTTTTCCTTTATCATCGTTCTGATAATTGGTGGCCCCCTCCTACATCTGGTCTTTTTGGTTCTTACAACGTATTACTTGAGTCGACTGGCCATTGTGTGTGTGTGTGTGTGTGTTGCTCTTCAAAGATTTTTGCCAACTGACTATCAGATTTGTATTCTTAGCATGCAAATATCCATCCTGGTCATGTGCTATCTTTCAGCTAATCATTGACTTCTCTTTTCAAACTGTAGTATCTGTTGATTTCTGCGTACAGTAGATGGTGGGGTTTGGATGAGGAGGCACCTAGTCACATTTCTTTCTGATATGAAATATGTTTACTGGTTGAGCTTTTAAGTAGTCGGTTGCTATGACCGGTGGGGTGGGGTAGCAATCTGTCACTGTGTGTGTGTAGATATATATATATATATATATATATATATATATAAATAAAATGGGGAAAAGAATTCAGCCTTATGGAGAAAAATTGAAAAACAAAGTAATCAAAAATTGATGAATTTATTATGAAGGAAAGTTGATGTTAAAGGTTTATTAAAACCAAAACATTTTATCAGGACTTTAAAATACTGAAAACAAGTTTTGATATAACAATGATGGATGTTTAAATATCGTCATTATATTAACACTTGTTTTTCAATTTTTGACTCATTCCTATATATATATATATATATATATATAGTCTACTCAATATTTTGACTATCCATTGAATCGTCAAAGAAGTGTGTGCAAAAAATCTCTGAAGGCAATATTATTATTGTCTGTAGGTTTCTCTGAGGCATTCCATATAAAGAGAAAGGATGAAGTAAAGAAACTGTTATGGCTATAATGATGCTTTAAAAAAAAACAACAAACAATAGTTTGCTCACCAGATAGAAGCACTGACTTCTTTGACATTGGTGCTAGAGTCTCATAGCCTGTACTACTTATGTCATTAGATCTAATAAAAGAAAATGGTTTCAAAGCAAAAGACAAGAGCTAGATGATATCTTGCTGAAACTAGAGGACTATGCAGATGATCAAGCACTTCTTGTAAAAACCTAACTGAATCTGTACAGCATTGCAAACAGTGGAAGCTATCAGCCTCTACACAAATGCAAATAAAACAGTTTATGTTTTAAATGATAAGGAGCCATTGTCACCTAAAGTGACAAGTGTCCGAAATTAGTTGACCAGTTCTTATATCTCATCTACTGAAAGGGATGTCAGCATAAAGGAAGCACAGGCTGCTATTGATGACAGGTTGTCCGTCCTGTAGAAATTGATTTTTCTGATAAAATAAAATAGAATTGCATTTGAGCTGTTACTGTGTTGGATGCAAATGAAACATCGAAAAGCTAGATTGGAACTATACAAGAATACTACATTCCGTTTTGAATAAATCCTGGAAGCAACACCCCAAAAAACAGCAGCAGTATGACCCCTTACCTCTCATCTCACAAACCATTCAAGTAAGTCAGACAAGATGTGGAGCATTGCTGGAGAAGCAAAGATGAACTCATAAAGTGACATTCTTCTTGTGGACGCTTACACATGGAAATGCCAGCGTGGCTTAACCAGCAACTGTTAACATTCATCAGCTGTGTGGACACTGGATGCAGTTTAGAAGACCTGCTAAGAGTGATGGTTGATAGGGATGAATGGCGAGAGAGAGAGAGAGTCAAGTCACTTTTTGCCATCTACACAACCTGATGATATGGTATTTCTTCAAATATTTGGACTTCATCTTGTTATACTCACAATGTTTCGGCTGATATGTCCTTTGGCCTTCTTCAGATGTTTCATGTCAAAATCAAAAGTCCATGCTAAATCTCAAACTGAGCTCTTTATTTGTATAACTGTAGGGGTTGACTGTTCCATTTCTGTTTAGCATGAAGTACAAGTGTTAAGTTATAGTAAGTATTCTTTGCTATTCTTACCTGTTGTTGGGGATTGATGATTTCCCACAGAAGCCCCTTCCAACTAAATGCCGTATCCACTGTGCCATGTATCCTTGCCCAATGATATTCGTAAATAAAGAGGGTTCAGTATCAGTGTGTAGACACAGCTTAGTGTTGATGATCACATCGACAAGAAACTGGCACTTGCCAAGGGCTGTTGAAACCCTCCAAGTTAGACAAGAAAGATATGCTGGTCGCTGCTAGAGAAATAAGGACAAATGGACTCCAACACAGACTCACCAATTTTGGCTGACCAGCAAAAACTTATATTCAGCAGCTTTGTGTGGACACTTGATGCTATCTAGAGGATTAGTCAAGATTGATGACTAATAGGGATGGATAGTGAGAATCAAAGGAATACATGCAGTTGACTCCCCTTGATAAAGATGGTATATAAAAAAAATATGAAGACATTCCACTTACATCAATTTTTTATTGTTAAAAATAAACTTTTCCTTAAGCAGAATTTTTAGAATAAATTTTGATATTTTCTTCCTTTTTATTACTTTCAGGTCTGTCGGGTTGCTTATGAACTGATGCAAACTTACCATGGTGATGCCTCCCAAAAATTCTATTCTCTGGATGACATCTATTATTTTGGGGGTCAAAATGCCCACAATGTGGAGGCTATCCAAAAACACGTCCCTAAACGCAAAGAAGAAATTGCTTTAGAAGTTGGAGATCTGATTGGCATTGCCGGAAACCACTGGGACGGCTATTCAAAAGGTGTGAATCGAAAACTGGGCAAGAATGGCCTGTTCCCTTCTTATAAGACAGCCAACAAAGTAGTGACTGCTAAATTTCCTTCTTATCCTCAAGTTCCTCTCACAAGAATAAGGTGATGATAAATGCAGGTTTATCAAAAAAAAAAAAAAAAAAAAAAAAAAAAAATGGGGAAAGACTTGTCTTTTTAAAAGAATTTTTTTTTTTTTTTTTTTTTTTACAAAGCAGCAAGGACCAGACTTTTATTTTCTCCTTGCTGGTTGCAGCACTGGCAATTGTTAGAATTTTAATGGCAGTGAACAAATTCAGCCGGCAAAAAAAAAACCTACAAAGAAAAGGGACCAGAGCCAGTTGGACCATGGCAAGATTTTTTTTTCTTTTTAAAATAGGGTTTTTTTTTTTTTTTTATTTATTTCGGTTGCATGTTTCATTTTGAAACTGACCAACTGGAATGTGCCCAGTTTGGAAACTCTTTTTCTAATCTTTCAGATATCCTAAACAAACCTGAAAGTGTTCCTTGCCACGGTGAGCAGGTTTTTTTTTTTTTTTTTTTTTTTTTTTTGGTGGGTAATTCTCAAATCACTTGCTTATTAGTTGTGTTTTTTATCATTTTCCAAAAAAATAAATTTTTTTTCTCAATCATAAAGGCACCCCCCTCCCAAAAGACATTTCGATCCATACTTGGTATGAAGTAACATTTCATGCCTTCAGATTCCTTCATTTAATTTTAATGTTATATTTTGGTCAGTTTTAAAGTTTTAGTATTTTGTCATCTAAAAATTAAATTCTCAACATTGTTGTGGGGCATGTAATTCTTGAAGTTAAAAATCATTTTTGTTTTTTCTTTTCTCTTGAGTACATAAAACGCTCTGATGTACATCTTCTAAGAATACTTTTTTTACTTGACAAAAACTGAAAACTTGTTATCGCAACATAAAAAAATCTTCCCTTCCTCAAAGAAATTTTTGTGGAAAATTCTCCATCTTGCAATTCTGAACTTAAAGACCCCCCCCTCCCTATGCATTGCAGAATTTTAAGGACATTAAAATGAAATGGTTTCTAAAGATAATTTTTGCCAGACCTGAAATGGTTCATTAATTCAATTTGACAGTGTCAGGGTTTATTTCTACTTAATTTCGACTCAAAACTTTTTATTAACAAAGGATAGTTGGGAGGGGACATTTTAGCTATGATAATATTTTTAAAAAAAAAATCTATCAATATTGAAAGATTGTTTCGGTACTTTTTGAAATACCTCAACTAACTAGCTGTTGATAGGATTTAGTATATAGAATTTGTTTTAATTTTCAATTTGAACCTCACAGCTCCTGTGATAATTGTAAAGATCTTCGGGGTGGGGGGACCATGGGGGGCTATCACAGTGCCTTGAATAATTTGTTATCTAGTGTAAGCAATAGATTTGGGGGGATGGTGAAGACATTTTTCCCTCCTTTTTATGGGACAAATCTTTTAAGGATTATATTTTCTCTTCATGGAAATGTGTTTTTCTTACTCCTCACTTAAGGTGAAAATTGAAGCTAGAAGTAAAAATTAGGTGAAACCTTTTTAGGAAGGTTTCATATTTTGTTTTTACTTGGCAAAAAACCCAAACTATAATTATCTAAAATGATGACTGCAAAATTTAGACAATTTTTCCTCTCATTATAAACTTTCACTTGTGTAGATTTCTTTTTAAGTAACAGAAAAATATCAAACATTTTGCAGTATGGTCAAATCTAAGCAATGACCATTGTCTACAACATCAGATTTTTTTTTAAGAGATGCTTGATGACATTCCTGTGAAGAAAAAGAAAAAAAAATTCTTTTCAGAACATGAGCAGAAATATATCTGATGTCGTTAAGACCAAATAAAAACCAGGAGTTGGAAGGCTTGAAAGATCAATGCAACACAATCTTCTACTCTCTCTCTCTTTTCTTCCTTTAAGCTTTGTGAATAGCGAGCATATTAGTTCCCACAACCTTTTTTTTTTTTTTTTTGTTTTGTTAAAGTTGGTTGCAACAACTGGAGAGTTGGGATCAAATCTTATCTGAAGAAAATTTCTTTATTCTATTTTTGGTGGTAAAGTATGCAGATGTTTTTAGTGACCCACCCCCACTAGATGTGTGGGAGAATATCTGATTCTCTTCAAATCAACTCAAGAAAAGTGTGGAATCAATAAAAGAGTTTCCAAACTGAAAGTCTTCCCAAGCATCAGATATTGTCGGCTGATCAAAGGGTGGTATTTTGGGAGAGGATATGTTTGATTAAAGTTGTACTTCTTTCCAATGCCGAGTTCACTACTCTTAAAATGTGTTTGGTCCTTGCCAGAGACAAGACTGTGTCCTTGACTATTGTTGGACTTTAGCCATTTTCTATCGTCCGCCCTGTGGTCTGAAAAATAACACCAATTACTCTAAAGGAATCAACTTTCAGTTGGTCGTACAAATTCAATGTCCCTAGGATTACTTTGTATTTTTGTTTGAAACCTTTAAAATAATCAATTAAAATAAAAATCTGGTCTCCTATTTTACCTTAGTAGTTGATTAAGATTAAAATGAGTTAAAAGGAATTCTAATTAGACTAAACAAAAAACACTTCAAGAAGTATCGGTTATTGTACAACTTTAGTTACTTCAGAAAAAAAAACAAGCCAGACCATATTATTTAGTTTGTGTGTGTGTGTGTATATATATATATATATATATATGTGTGTGTGTATACACACACACATTTCTACAGTCTTGATAAAAGCATATTTGGAATATGAGGCCAGATTTAAAAATTGCCAACTCCATATTACTCTATTCACTTAAAATAAATGCTGCTCTAATATATTAAAAATAGGGTGTATATATTTTTTGAATAAACCAAATAAGAATTATTCTTGACTGCTTGTGATTTGGAAAAGAAAACTTTTTTTTAATTCATGACTTTCAGCTGTAAATAACACAATTCATCCAAGTTAATTGTCCAAAATTTTGTTTTGTTTACCTGCCCCACCAAATGAAAAGGATACTTGTTATATATACATGGAATAGATTTTCTCTCCACCTGAAAATGGTGTTAACTTATCTGCTATAAAGTGCTAAGTGCTCTGAAAAGGGGGGTGGGGTGCTTGTTGACACTCAGTTTTGAACACTGACCTCATGCACTTCTAATAATGGTTCCCAGATTTTCTTCATTAAAAAAAAAAAAAAAAAAGTTCCTTGTGCTGAATAATTTACAACACACAAAGAAAGAAACCTATCACCACCCAAACTAAAATAATGGGAGAAGATAAACACACGAGGCGAACAGTGGTCAGTGTCCATTCCCAGGTTTTAAAATGCACCCTATACTGGGAAGTTCCAGCAATAATCCCTTCTCCCCCATTGAGTAAAATTTAAGCACAAATTCTACACTCAAGAATCTAGCACAATTACATGTCCCTTTAAAATGGTGATAACTTATGTTAGGCAAATTCAACTTGTCTGTCTTTAGAGATTGATTATTGAAGCCTTTAAGAAAAACAAAACTGAGTTGGCATCCAATCAAATATCAGTTCATTCGTTTAAAAAAAAAAAAAAAAAATCATTTTAGGCCCAAGCTAAATTTTTTTTCCCTTGTCTGAAATATAACACTCAGACTTTGTCCCTTGTCTTGTGCGTATATATAGGCGAATGGGAGAGACTAGGGGCTTTTTTTAATACATGAAAGAAAAGCACTCAGCCGATATTGGAGAGGGGGAAAATATCTATTTTAGTTTTTGTAGAGTTACGGGCCCTGAGTCAGATTTTTTTTTTTTTTTTTTAGGAGGGGGGAAAAAGCAGTAGCGTTGAATTCTAGTTTAATTCGCCACGTAAATGCTAAGACATGAAATTTGATCTTCAGTTATTGGAAACGAAAAATAAACTAGTTAATCTGTTGTTGCACAGGGGCGGGGGATTTCTCATTGAAAAAAAAAAAAAAAAAAAAACAAAACAAAATGGTGATTGGACTTAATATACTTAGAGGAAAAAACTGACGAGAATTGGAAGTTCTGGTAGTGGCTTCTTTACTTTCAGTTTTCTTTGAAATTTTTCAATAAATATATATAATAAAACAAAACTTAAATATATATATATATTAAAAAAGAAAAAAAAAATATCAAAAGAAAGGATTTGTAATAAAAATAATAAAAAATATTAAAATTATTTGTACTTGTTTTGTTTTCTTTTAAAAATAAAATCTTTCTACATGTTGGATGAGGAGTTGTTAAAGTAGAAACCATTGCACCAAAAATTTCTTGTTGAATTATCTGATGACAAACTAATCCTTTTTAATTAGATTCTTAAAAGCTGATATGCAAAGAATTAAATGAATTTTATTTAATGGGGGGGGAACACCGTTCAAAGTTGCTTCCCTTTAATCCGCAAAATTGTTTGAAGTTTATCAAAATATTGTCAATTATAAAATCTTTCACACTATTTTGGGGGGAAAGAAAAAAAATCATTCAAATTTCTATCATACGAAAAAAAAAAAAAAAGGGATATTTAATTTAGGAACACTGGTTGAAATATTAAGATTTTTTTTTGGTGGTGGTGGGGGGAACGTTGAAGTGGAAATCAAGGTAAGAATTGTTCCCCCCCCGGGGGGGGAACACTATGTGACGCATCATATTTTCTTTTTTTCGTGCTCAGTGTCCAATTGTTTAGCAGCAGAAATCAGTATATCATCATCAATTTCTGAAGTCCAGAGATTTTGTTCAATATTCTCAACAGCATCTACCAAAAAAGAATCTTCTAAGTCACTCTCTTCACTTGCAGACAATTCTGAAAGCCATGGCAGCACATTAGGAGGAAGGTCATAATCTTAAAAAAATAAAATAACGTAAGTGAATAAACTTAAAAGAAATTAACATGGAAATATATATTGAAATTAAATATAATTTTTATTCTTGAATAACTTTATCTTCAACCTGCAAAAGGATTAATTCTTGTAGAGTGGGTGAATTATTTTCAGAAAATCTACAGAATTGCATGTCACAGAAGAAGAATATGAAATCAATGAGGCATTCACTTATATTGAATCTGTCAACATGAATGGCCAGTAGGTAAATTCTTTAGACTGACCTAATGCAAAACAAAAAAAACCTTTTGCAGACAGACAAGTGGACCTATCTGAACATTTTGAATAAAAATAATTTTTAAATAGATCTATGGGACCCTAACACTCAGAGTGGACCTAGGAGTAATGGCAACAAAATTTCAGCCCTGCCAACAGGGATGGAGTTCCAAGATAAGTGACAACTTAGGTTTCCGGATGCTTACAGAACTGTGTGCGCCCAAAAAAGCAAAGCTGTGAGTAGGTTAAACAACAATGAGTGACCACTTAGGTACAGAAAGTAAGTTTAGGGTTGGTAATGTATGAAAAAAATAAATTATGTGCTAACTACCATAGGTAATTCTCATGGGTAAAGACAGGATGAAATGACAAAAAAAGTGCCGCAATAAGACAACAGATGGTAGAGGAGGTGGGCATCAATAAGTAGAAGAGTATATAACACCGTCATTTCTCAGAGAGATAATGGTGCCAAGACAGAAAAGTTTGTTTTCAAATAATCGTTAACAGGCATGGAAAGCAACTTGGCACAATTTTTTTTTTTTTTTTTTTTTTAAATCTACATATCATTATGGGGGAAGGGGAGAGCATTCTAAGCACTTTGATTTAAGGTCAAGTCACTGTAAAAATACCAGTTCTCATAAGATCAAAGTGAAGCTACTTACTCAGTACTTAGATTGGTAACCACTTAGGAATAGCATGTACTGTAAGAAGTATACATGTGTAGTAGAATAAGCACAGGTTACTGAATAAGTTGAGCAACAATGAGCCACCACAGAAGATAGATGAGTGACCTTGTTATAGAATGTTTAAAAAAAAAATTCAACTATGTTTTTCAGCAACTTAAACTCTTTTTGAACCATCCATCTCTTTTGGTACGCTAATGGTATTGACATTTTAACATAAATGTCGAATTATGTAAATGTGGGTTTATAGCCAAAATGCAATATTGTTAATTTATTGACAGGAGAAATTCCACATTAAAACGATTTCTCATACATTACTTCCTGAAAAAGTAACAGGGAGGAACAAATCATCAAATTAGACTAGGGCATGACAATTTCAACTGTTACGCATTGTTGTCTCTGAGTATAGTGTTATCATAGGAAAATATTGAAATATAAAAGTATGTGCACACCTAAATTTGACACATTTGAATTTTCCAGATGTAACAAATGTTGAAATTGATAGAGACGGATGAAGAGACGATATAAAAGTTTGAGAACTTTGAAATAGAAAGAATTCCATGAAACAAAAAAGTCACTTCTTTGGATATTTCACAACTTTACATGATGAAGAACATGTCATATGGGTGTCTGCTGCTATAGACCTGAAACTAATTCTGTTGAGTATGTTTTAAAGCAAAAACTTTTTTTTGGCTGGAAAAATAGGGGTCAAAATGATAGGTTAATTCTTTTCCCATTATTTTTTAAAGATCTTTTTTTAAATCTACAAGCCTGATAGTTTAGGCTGAGTATCATTTTACCATACAATGTAAGCTAGGTATTTCAGACTCAGATTATATAATAAAATCATTTAGCATTTTTTGTATTTTCAAAAGAAAGATTATATTCTGACAGCCTAGTGGCTAAGAGCTCAAAAGATTTTCAAAAAAAAAAAAAGAAAAAAAAAAGTCATACTTACATTCTGAACAAAAATTAGCCTGTTTACAAACTGGGTCATGACATTTTTGGTAATAAGCGCATTTCTTTAAGTCAACAAATAATCTGCAAAAACAACAAATATTCATAGAATAATCAGTTAAATTGATGAGTTTAGTTTGGTTTTATGGCATAACCTTTGTGGGTTATTGAATGCCACATCCTTTTTATACTCATTAAATATCAAAACACAGTTAAATGGTTTCACTTATTTCTGCCTAATACAAATAATTCTATTTACTATTAATCATTTGTTTTCACACAGTTAAATGTTTTCAAGTATTGCTATGTATTATTAACAATTTAATTAAACAGTTATTTGTTCGGTGTCTTTATTTTTGTATAAAAAAAGAAAAACAAAAAAAAAAAACAGATAAAGTCATCAATTACAAGGTTTTTGGTTATGATAGAAATCACCATTGTAAAGATCTGAGACATGGCTTCAGTCATCAGTAAAAGAATTGCATGCAACCCTTAATTAGAAACACTATAAAAAAAAAAAAAAAATCAAAAAAATCCATTATGCTTGATTGATGAAAAACTCAGAAATTAAAGATATTTCAGAGATGAGTATTTCATTAATTGTTTTTTTTAAAAAAAAAAAAAATTTTTTTATTACTACAAGCTTCTTTTGTACATAATTCATTTTAGAAATAAATGAATAGTTTTTGTTTTTTTTTTAGCCGGGATGAAAAAAAAAATTGAATAAAAATCATTAGCCCTAAGAAAAAAATAAAAATAAAAAAAAAAGGTAGAAACTGAAGGCCTGGACAATGCTGATTTGACAAATAATTTCAACTAAAGAGGTGATAGAGAGAGATATATATATCTATCTCAACATAAAGTCCAGTCTGTTACATTATGGTTTGCTATATCTGTTAGTAAAGAGCATATTTTTACATTTAAGTTTGAATAGTGTAAAAGCTCTGGGTAACAGTCAGTTTCTCACAAAAGGGGTCATGCTTTGTCTGAACATCACAATTGAGAAATTAAGTCACCAACAGTCTTTACAATATTCAAACTATATATAACAAAATTCAACAATTAAGACAAGAGATTTGGAGAATGTCAAATAGTTTCTGGGATACAGAGTTCATCTCAGCTCAAGATGAGCAAGGTTTTAACTTTGTAGACTATGACTTAAATTTTATTGTGTTTTACTAACAAGACTGACCACAATGAAGAAAGCGATATAATAAAAAAAATTTAAAAGGGGGGGGGGGCTAATACATTAATCAGTCCCAACTGTAATCACTTTTACACATTAATACAAAGAGATCAGACATACCTCTCTTCACTAAAACTACCATTGGATTATTTATAAGTTAAACTATCATTGTTTCTAAAGTAATGACATATAAAAAAGGAAGTAGAGTTTGATTTTCAACCTTCACACCTACTTGTTGGGGTTGATTTCACATCTCAGTACCCATGAAGTATTTACCAATTACCAAAGGTAGGACGTCACAAAAGGTCAATTTTTAAGCATAGTTTAAATTCAGAGATTTCCTTTTCCTAGACTAGTTGCCTAACTAAAGCTAAAGAATCTAGTCTGCCCTACTAATTTCCCATAGCTGAACCAAGAGCAGATGGATTCATGCCTTTCCCAAGTGAAGTGAAAGCTAAACAGCCTTGTCCAGGATTTGATCTTGGATTGCCAATTCCATTTCCTATCATGATAACTGTTACTCAATAGGTGCAGAGAAAAGGGGGGGGGAGTGTAAGAAGAAAAAAAAAAAAAAAATTCTAAATCAATAAAAATCAAAATATAAAAATTACCTGATGTTATTGCTTTTGTGTTCTCTGTTTATATTTCCACACCATCGATAACCAACAATTTCATAACATAACAGATTTCCTTCCATGAAATAAAACCAATGGCGAATTTTTCCACGTCTTCCGTTGGAGCCAACTAAAGAATTGATGAAAGCATCCACTTCTGGGTAGGGAGACATATCCCCTGAGTCACCTTCTTGTGCTGGGTGGAACAAGAGCAAAGAAAAAAAAAATTAAAAAAAATATGAATGACATTACTATATATATATATATATATATATATATATATATATATATATATATATATATATATATATATAAATAAATGCACACATACAATCAATATGAATGACATTACTATTATATATAAGTGGCATTAATATGTGTGTGTGTGTGTGTGTGTGTGTGTGTATATATATATATATATATATATATATATATATATAAAAAAATTCACATACAATCAAATCAAAAATATTCATTTACAAAATTTCATTATTATAGTTAAGAAAACTGAAGATATACATATTCAATATCAATTAGTATAAAACAATTTCATAAAAAGGGAATCTCACTTTTTTACTTGTTCAATATAAAAGCTTCTTATCCAATGCTATAATGAGATATATAGAAGTAAAAAGAAAAAAAACATTAAATAAAAATACTGAAAAATAATAAATCAAAAAATACAGTATAAACTAGATCACCCTTCCTATCATACACCACAACACTATATAAAGCGATAACCACCATGTTTGAATCTCAGTCTGAAGATAGAATTGCATAGATACAGTTAACACTAAAATCTACATATCCAATATTGGGAACTTTTCGTTTAGAAATATAGCAAACCACATTATATATACATATACACGCGTGTGTGTTTATTTATATATAAACAAAAAACACCCACATATTGAAATAAAATATGTTTAAAACTTTGTATAAAATTTCATAAAGTAATTATTTTAAACTGCTGATGAAAACAGTGTTTTATTTCCCTCTTTAAACTTCAAGTGAGAAAATTTTCATTTTGAATTAAAAAGAGTAAATAATTTTTTGTGCCTAATTCTTAAGTTTGAAAAAAAAACAACAAACAAAAAAAAACAAACAAAGCTGAATATTAAGAATAAAGCAAAAGTTTGAACAATCTGATAAAAAAAATGTTTTGGTCTTTTTGCAGTTTGTAGAAATCTTGCTTCTAAAATTCTAAAGCAAACACACACACACATATATATATATAAAAAATGCAGAGGTAAGATAAATAAAAGATTTTTGTCTTTTTTTTGTAAATGTAATCAGTGAGCAACAAAATTCCAAACTTATTAAACAAACCATTAAAAAAAAAAAAAAAATAAATAAAAATAAATAAAAAAATAAAAAAATCAAGCACCCGAAATTTTTTTAGTCGATGCAACTTGTTTAAATCTTTCGCTCTTCCAATCTGAAATTCTGCTTAAAAGATTTCTGAATTTCACAAGTTTTTCAAAATAAGCATTGACTCTTTAGATCCAATGAGTTTTGAAAACAAATCTCCCAGTCTTATTATGTAATGAACAATTGAAAAAATTAAAAGAAATATACACATTTAAATGAAGACATATGCCAGCTGAACAATTTTAATAAAGTGATGATGCCAAAATGTCTTCAACTGCAAGACTGTGTCAATTTTTGAAAAAAAAATTGAAAAAAAAAAATTGAAAAAATTTTAGATTTTTTGTAAATATGTAATTATGCAGGAACCTCCTCACTTAGCTGTAATTTTTTCTTTTCCTAAATTAAAGATTCATTTGGTGGGTAAGAGGTTTTAATAAAGAAAAAAAAAAAAAAAAAAAAAAAGATGTACCTTCACATTAGATCCAAAAGAAATTCAAGTGGTACTTCGAGCAATGAAAACTCACTGGAATAACGTGATTACTTTTAAAAAGGGTCAACGATTCATTCATTGTTCATAAAGAATTTTCCAATTGAAATTAAAAAGGATTAAATATAGTTTAACATGAATTATTTCCCTTGAAACGCATATTTCAAATAAAGGCAACCTCAATTTTCTGTGAATAACTATGGGACTACAGCAAACACACACAAACCTTATCTCGTATTAATATTAAAGGTAGACAACTTACATAAATGATCGAAGGGACATAACTCCCTAAGTTGTTTTTCAAGTCGAACTGATGGAGCAAATTAAATATATAATGTCCTCCCCGAAAATGTATACACACTTTGAACAGTGAAAGAGAGAGCGAGCGAGAGAGAGAGAGAGAGAGAGAGCGAGAGAATCCTGGTAAGTTTACGAAGTCTTCAACTGTCACATACGCGTCCTGAAATGAACAGTGGTCGTAATTGTTGCATTTAATTCAGTTGTTTAACTTTTGTCCGAAGTGCCTGGATAAAGAATGATTATAAGTTTAAACACCTGTGTTACATCAGAATTTTCTGCCCTTTGTCTTCTTTAACTTGGATTATAAAGCTTAAATATATTTGAATAACTATTTTATTTATGATAAATCAAAGTGTCTTTACATTTTTCTGGGATATTCTAAAAGACTTGAAAATCATGAACCTCTACCCTGTTTCAAACATTATAAGCTGAGATTGTGATAAATGTTTTATTTCTCTATGCGGTTAATTAATACACCCTTTACTTAACACGCCGTGACCCCACATCATTGTTTATCGATTTTTATTCTCATCAAATTAATACACCCATCCCTCAACATGAAGTGATCTCCCCCCACCCGCATCATTGTTTATTATCAACTGTTAGCTTCACAGTTTTGATATCTCTTGACTTTAAAATGCAACTAATTCCTCTGACACATACAGCTCATCAACTAAAATGACCTTGCATTTTATTTGATTTGGTTTGTATTTATGGCATATCAACCATTTTAGGTTATTTAAAGCCAAATCCATTTCTATACATAGAAACAGTTCTATTTCAAACAATTAAGTTTAGCATAAGTACAGTTTAGTTCTATTTGACCCATAGATAGGACCCTGTCAGGTGCGACCACTTTGGGTCAGAGTGGACCTGGGAGTGATGGCAATGAAGGGTTACTCTACATTCCCTAAAGCTCCAGCATTACTGGAGCCTCATTATCAGATTGTTTAGTGTCATATCCAGGACACCTGTTGAGGGAGTCTTACCCCTGTGTTGAGATGCAGTTGGTGTATTCTATAGCCCCAGCTGTCAGGGTCAATTTTGTGTTAATTTCTAAAATCTTATTTGCTAGGAAATGTACTAAAACAGTACTTCTAAAATCTATGATACCATTTACATAATTTCTCGCTGATGTTAGTGACTGAGGTTTGGTGCCTTGCAATCTTTTTTCTTCCGATCCTTATGTAACACTATGTAGGTGGTCCGCCAAGCAAACGATTCCTTTGTCTGTCTTGGTGCGAAACCAGACAAAGGGTTTTGGACCCGCGATCTCGACGTGACCGGAAGTGGTGAGGGAACGCCAGTCAGAGAGTGAGAAAAGGGACTGAGAAGTTGGCATTTGGCGAAGGATGACGGAGAGAAATGGTCGACACCGGAGTGGAAAGACCAGTCGGAGGAGATAGGGTCCAGCGACAATGAAGAAGATCGAGTCAAGATGAGTCGACATTCCAGTTGCTTTGTGGAAGTTTCGCTAGAAATCCATGCTAGCGGTAGTCTATATATGCTATGAGGAATGCAGAGATGTTACATAGCTTCCCTTCTGCACTTGAGTTAACCCCAAGCATTTGTTCGTTTGTTCTTTTTTCTCCTGTTCCCTCGATTGTATTTGATGTAGCGGTAAAGAAATGTGGGTTACCCCTGTCGGAACCACTAGTTGATCACCGGCCATAAAGTGGAATGGTTGAAGAGAAGGTTGATGTAACTGGGGCCGAGGGGGTAATGTCACACTTACTTCCCATTTTATTTGGTCTTTTACTACAAAACACTAAGCCTAGTAATTATAAATAAAAACCGTCATGTAAACCTCTTGAAAAATATGTGACATACGTGAATATCTGGCCTTGAATGTACTCTATTTGTTCTGCGTTAATTAGTTCCCTTTGTGCCTTCATGAATTTCTGAGTACTGGCATTAGTTGGGTTCCTTTTACAACATAGGGATGCTGTTTTCAAGTTGACTTGTTTTTTTTTTCTAATTGCTAATGTCTCCCAAGGAATTCTACGTTTGGCTCTTAGTTTGGTTGGTATGCATTCTGCAATTGCTTCCATGTAAGTATGGACACAGGATGTAGTCTAGAAAACCTGGTGGAAGTGATGGATGATAAGAGATGAATGGTGAGAAAGAGTCAGGGATATATCGGTGCTAGCAGTGTGACATGTTGATTATATATTACACACAGAGTCTTGCAGCAGTTTTAAAACGTATTAACAAAAAATGACAGCCTTGTTGAAGAGCGATAATCAAAAAATTCATCCAAAATGAAACTTCACAGTTGAATTTTTATACAACTTTTACAAAATGATTTTATCATTGATGCAACAGAAGTTATTGAATTCTAAAATTGTGAAAGGATTTTACAAAATGAAAGAGTAAGAATATGTCTTTATTGACAGTGTAGGTCAAAAGAATCCACAATGCATAAACAGGAAATGATTTGAAAAGAAATTCACCATCTCGAAGACAGACAAGTGGATTGCTACATCAAAACAATGCAGACAGGATGCATATTGACTGGGTACGTCAACATAAATTCGAGAAATATGAAGATCTGTGGGCACAAGAATCAGGAATCGCTGGATAACATATTTCTAATTAAGGTCAGATGGTTTCATTACCAACTCAACCTCCTAATACCTGACTAATCTTAGACTTTTACTATCAAACAAGAGAATATATATCATCAAATCGCACCGACAGCACAGATTTCCTTGACTCTCTCCCTGTCATCCATTCTTCCTGGCACTACACTACATCCAGTGTCCACAGAGAGCTGATGTAAGTAAGTTCCTGCTGGTCGGCCAACACTGGCACATCCATGTGTAGGGATCCATAGAAAAACGTTACTAACAAGTTCCCCCTTGCTTCTCCAACAGTGTCTTGCAGGTCTTGTACATCTTACTTGGATGGTTAGTGAGATGGGAGGTAAGCTGTTGTTCTGTGAGGTGTTGTGTCCAAAATTTGTTCACAACAGCACATAGCATTTTTGCATAGTTCCCATCTAGCTGAAAAAAAAAAAAAAAAAAAAAAAAAAAAAAGCATATCTGACTCCAGTCATCATCTGATGAGGATTTTGTTGGAAGCAACAATGTTGTTTGCATGGGAAGGATTATATGAGAAAAACTGAAAACCAAAATAATCCCAAACTGATGTATTTATTATGATGGAAACCTTCCTTTGTAATAAATACATCACTTTTGGACTACTTTGTTTTTCAATTTTTCTTCATATTGTCAGATTCCTTTCCATTATTTACTTCCGTGTGTGTGTGTGTATATATATATATATATATATATATATATATATATATATATAAAAATATAAAAAGACAGTATTTAATCCAGAAAATCCAGAGTTGGGAACTATTCCAAGCAGGAGAATTAAAATATTCAAAAATAGTCCTGTAAATTATTTTAGAGCATTGATTCATATCAGTTTAACAGGATGGAAATAAATTTATCTTACTGTGACTGATTGTGGGTTATACAAAAATTTTATATAACATACATACGAACACACATTTGCTATACATACACTTTTATAGTCTAGTCGGCGGTAAAATACATTGAATGTATCACTGCAGACCTCACTACTCAACAAGTGTTCTGGATATGACACAAAACAATCTCACATGGTGAGACTTCAGTAAGAATGTGATAGCGTGACTGGAGTTTGAACTTGCTTCCTTGGAGACCACACTCCAACACTATTACACTACAGAGATTCCCCTAAATTAGGTTTGGGTTCTTTGTTTAATGGCATATCAACCTTCATGGGTTATTTAATACCACAGCCATCCTTATAGAATAGTAGTGATACAAAACCTGTAACTAAGGGATAAAAGGTTTCATGCCTTTACCAAAGGTATCAATGTGAAAGTGAATTTAATAGTGTGATTGGAGTGTGAACTCTTGAGGTTGCAGTCCAGTACTTGAGCCATTACACAATAGACCCTCCTCTACATAACATCATTCACAATTTCATCGAAAAGAAATCAAGATTAAAACTAAAATAAACAGTAATATTAAATAAAGTTAAAAATCACACAAAGAACTTTAATATCTCAGATTCATTCACATTTATTCTAATCTTAGATAAATCCCTGTTTTCATTCTTAATTATAAAAGTTAAAAAAACTTGCTCAGCTAATTGTGCGAAAATTCTGAAATTTGTTTGAAGGGAAACAAATTTATTTTCTCAGTACAAAGGGAACTATTTTTCAACATAACAGAAACTTAAGGGTTGCATGAAGAAAAGGAAGATGTTTAGGTTAGGTTTCTTTGTTTAATGGCATATCAACCTTTGTAGGTTATTTAATGCCAAAGCCATTCTCCTAGAAGAACAATAGTGGTACTATTTAACCCATAGCTGGGAGGATAAGGGGGTTCATACTTTTCCCCAAGGGTATTTGTCCGAAAGTGAACATAATAGCGTGACTGGAGTTTGAACTTGCAAACTACAATTCTGCAGTCCATCGCTTTAACCATTACACCATGAGGACACCCCTGGAAGATGTTTAGTTGAGTCCCTAATCATCAAGGATCAATATTAGCATTAGTATATCCGTGATATACTAACACCGAACACAACGGAAGGAAAGACAAGATAAATACATTTGTACATATAAAAAATAAAGTCGGTGACCTTAGTCGAGAGTGACCCGAAGGCTCCCTTTTCAATAGCTACTACACCAATGTGTAGGGGAGGGTGCTACTCCATTTCCTGGAGGGCTCCACTTTACCCTTGACCCATACCTTATGATACTGCGTATTAAGCAAGGCAGCATCAAATACCATAATTTTTAAGTCTTTGGTATGACTCGACCTGGAATTGAACCCTAGTCTCCTGGACCCCTGGCAAACACTCTTCAATGGTATTAAGAAGAATATACAAAAGGGGTACAAAAAGGGGAAAAAGCTTACTTGATGGTAAGCAAAATGAGTATTGTCATGTGACTTTACTTTTTCATGGTAAGAATAGGAGACAATGTCTCCACAGTTCAAAACAGAGGCAAAATAGGGTGGAAAATGGGATTCTGAACTATTGCGTGATGTCCCAATAAATATCTCCCTAAAAAAACTTGCAGAAAATTTACTTTTCTATAAATCTGTTATGTTCATGTTATCTAAAACAGCCTCTGTACATTAATTGAAGATCATTTTAATTCATGTTCCAGCTGGAAAAAAGTTAGTTGTTAAATCCATTTCCTGCCTTGGGCCAGAAATAATAGCATTACAAGATTGGAAATAGAGGTTTATATACCATCACCACCATTTAAAGAGCACAATTGGATTTTGGTCAACATATAAAAAGATTACTTTCTAATTTTTTTTTAAACAATATATGAAGTAAGATTTCTGCTTTTATCTTTAGAATTTATTCATATTTTGTAGCGTTGTATCTCGAGAAAACAAGTAATTAATATGAAAAGAGAGAATCAAAATTATTTTAACTTTGTCCATACCAACCCTGATATTGCTACATACATAATGATAGATTTTAATGGTATGTCAGCCTGTCTGAGGTTATTTTATACCTAAACATGAGGAAATTAGAATTAGTCTGTGCCACTTGAAGAAAAATTAAAAACTCATTTGCTCTTTCATTTTTCTTCACATTATAACCTTTGGTTTGGTTTGGTTTCTTTGATTAATGGCATATCAACCTTCGTGGGTTATTTAATGCCAAAGCTATCCTTCCAGAACAGCAGTGATGCTAACTCATGGCTGGGAAGATGAGGGGTTTCATACCTGTCCCAAGGGTATTGGTCCAAAAGTGAACATAATAGGGCGACTGGAGTTCAAAATTGCTTACTATGAATCCGCAGTCCAGCTCTTTAACCATCACACCACGATGATACCCCCCCATTAAAGCCGTCAATACTTTCCTTATTTTGTATTCTTTTTTGTTATAATCAATTTCTCTTTCCTCCCACCTTATTCTCCTTGCTTTTTTTTTTTTTTTTTTTTACACTGGTAATTTGAAATTATTTTTATCAACTGATTTCACAATTCACATTGACAGGACAAAAAATTTTTTTTTTTAAATGCTGCAGTTCATTGTTCAATTATTTACTGAATTTTAATGGAATTGATGACTAAAAAATTAAGATTAAAAATATATTTCCAGATATAATGACAAAACACCTTAGGTGGGTAGAAAAATTTGCAAGGTAACAAACATGCAACTGCTTGTCTACCAAGATATTTTACGATGGTCCCACCATTAGAAAAATCAAAACAACTTACCCGAAAAATCTGTATTTCTTATTTGCAAATTTCTCATTCGCAATTTAATTTGCTTTTGTTTTTCTTGTTCAAAAATGAGAATTTTCAAATTTGCCGAATTTCTTTGAATGGAAGGAAAAAAAGAAAATATTTGTCAACTGAAAGAATCAGGAATTCAAGAAATTAAAACATTAATCAATACACACACACACACACACACACACACACACACATTATATATAATTCTGTCAGTGTGAAAAAAAACCCAAAAAAGAGATTGTACAAACTGATATCGGGGTGGGTGGGGGGTGAAACCAGTCCCCCCCCCCAAAAAAAAAACCCTCACAGAATAATTACCTAAGCTAAAATGTAATAAAGTGCTCACTAGATGAGACTGAGCTAAAATTATATAAAATTTAAGAGAAAAGAAAAAAAAAGGTAAAATAAGTAAACGGTACTGTTGGGAGACTAAAAGAAGTACTCTCCCTTGTCACACTGTTTGAGGTACTCTCCTACATCACAAGTCTCTTGTGGTGACAGGACAAAGTGAACTAGGGAATCTGTCTCTTTCACACACAGGACTTAAGAGCATATGTGGTGGTTAGCTTCTCCATGCTGAACTGATGGAACCTCTCTCTCCTTTATTTTTCAGACCTGAGAAGAGTAAGTGGTTTCCAACTTTTTACAGTATGGACTTTTCTGTTTGTTCCTAGAATGTTTGTGAATCTTGTATAACCAAGGGAGAGAACTGACTTCCCTACTCATAACCGAATATTCTGTGTTAGGTTACACGTTTTGGAATAACTTAATGCGTTATAAGAAAAAGGGTGTTCGTACCAATTATCATATTTACCAACCCCTCCACTCGGGCAGGATATGACACAAGGTCAATTTTTAAGCGGAGTTTAACAGGTTTGAATTCAGTGTTTTCCTTCTCCTAGACTAGTTGCCTCACCAAGGCTGAAGAACCTAGTCTGCCCTACTATTTACCCATAGCTGGAGGGAGAATAATTGGATTCATACCTTTCCCAAGGGTATTAGTGCTATGCGAAATGCAATCAGTCTCGTCCAGGATTTGAACTCGTGTCGTCGTGTCCTTATCCTGTGACGATAACTATTACACCACGGGCACCTCCAATTATTCAGAAATTAATTTCTGTTAATGGAAACTTGAAAGAAGGATAGGAATTACTGGATTAGATTTTAGTTGATGTTCAAAATCCAGATTTGATAATTTTTATATTAAAATAAAAAGCCTTTTTAATAGAAATTTTTTTTGTATCTTTCAAAAGAACTGAGATTCAAGAGACTTCCATAATGTTATAACAAGTCAGTTTTATATATGAAGAGAAATAAACAGTGAAAAATAATTTGGTAGATTGATTAATTAATTTTAATGGCATCTTAACCAGTTGGGGTTATTTTATGCCTAGATGTTAGGGAATTGCATATATTGTACATTTACATTTTTTTTTATGCAGTTTTAGAATTTTTCGGCATTTGGTTATATGGCATCAAGAATTCTTATCTAATACAAAGAATTTTTAAACAAATCTATTTGACTCACAGATAAGACCCTAACAGGTACTAACAACCCCTCTGGGTCAATGTGGAGCTGGGAGAAATAGCAATGAAGTAGTGACACTCATTTTTTGGGAGGGGAGAGGGGGAATCTTACCTCCTCGAGAGAGATAGAATCTTCTAAGCCCCATGGATAGCGCAGTAATTTAGCAGAACATTGACACATCTATTAAGATAAATTCACTCTAAGATAATACGATTAGGAAAATTTTGATTTTAGGAAAAACATTGGGGAGTTTTGCAGCTGTCTATGAGGTTGTCATAGCAACGTAATTAGGTTAATTTTGGTTTCTTTGTTAAATGGCATATCAACCTTCATGGGTTATTTAAAACAAAGCAATCCTTGAAGAAAAACAAGCAGGGATATTACTTAATCCACAGTCAGGGGAATAAGGGGGTTCATGCCTTTCTTGAGGGTATTAATCTGAAAGTGAATGTAATAACTTGACTGGAGTTTGAACTCGTTTACTTTGAGGCCGCAAGTCTGACACTTTAGCCACAAAGACTCCCACAGGCAATGTAACTAGAAACACCAATTGTTTTGAAACGTATGACAATCAGCATTTTTTATTATGTTAGAATTATGAATGAACACAGAAATTTTAAATGCATTTCATAACATTTCAAATGACAGTTAAAATTATATTTTGATTATCATTTCCCTGACAACATTTGTTTTATGTACCTTTTAGGAATAACCGATTCAACCAATTTCTTTTTTTTACAATTTTCCAAGATCATTCACAGGGTATTCAGCTAACCCTTTTATTTTTTTCAGATTTGAAATAGTTTCTACAAAAACTTATCTTTAAAAAAATTCTTCTGAGTCTGTTTTTAAAAGGGTTTACAGGGTTTCCTTTCAGGCGAATTCAGGAATTGTTCAGTATGAGAAAAAGAAGAAACAAATTTTCTGTCATGAGTACAAATTGTATTGCAATATCTCATTGAAAAAAAAAAAAAAAAATTATATATGCACAATGTTTCTAATAGGTCAGGTGACGTAGTTTAAAGCAACAAACGCTGATTCATTGATCAAACGGACAACTTTTTCTTTTCCTAAACAGCCAACTTTTTCTGGTTATAGAAATTTTCCAAAGTTTTGATGTATTTTTTACACTTTTTACACATCCATCATTAACTTTACATCACTAATATAACCCCTCATAGCCCTGATGATGGTTCAGTAGAACCGAAACGCTATAGTGTCGACTTTGTTTCTCAAATCTCCTACTTGGATTAACTTGTTACCAATTTTTCTTTACAAACTGTCGGATTACAACCATTATTTTCTTTGCATATAATAAAATTTAAAAAAAAAATCATACAGATTGGCATACAAAAAAAAAAAAGAAAAAAAAAAAGGAAAACTTACTCAACATTAGCAATGAGGGAATCCATGAAGATGCTTTTATCTTCCGTACAATCAGCTTTAGAAATAAATTTATTGTGAGGAGACAAAACAAGCGGATTCTTTTGGCTTAACTTTCGTGAGAGGAACAATCGAAAATTTCGGTTTTTTGTATAAACGCCTGAAAGAAAATGTCAAAAAAACTGAATCAATGTAAAGTCAGGAAGATTAAGAAATGAGTGGTGGCGAGATGAATTAAGTGAGAAATCAGATTAACTTGAGGCTTCTTCAATAAACAGTGAAAAGTGGGCGGGGTCATGACAATTACTTCAATCTGAAAACGTAGTTTAAAACTTAACTTAATTACGAATTAAATTTAACTTGTCAAAGCTAAAACCCAGGATTGAACCTGTGGCCAATCTGGGCTCTGCTTTTTTTCCGTATATTTAAATGAATAGCCACTGCATTACACTTAAATTTACAGGAGAACAGCTCATCTTATGAACAGCATTGAATTTAATTTGTCATTGTCATAAGAACTAATATTTCAACATCATCTATTATTTTCTATTCACTAAAATAAAAATAAATAGATAAAAAAAATTTTTAAAAAAAAAACGAAAATTTTTTTTTTTTAAATTAAAAAATTTTTTTTTTTTAAATTAAAAAATTTTTTTTTAATAATTAAAAAAAAAAAAAAAAAAAAAAAAAAAAATGTTAAAAAATAAAAAAAATTTTAAAAAAATTATAAAATAAAAAAAATTGACAGCCCATACTGCAATCTGTATTTCTTAGGAAAGTATTATCATCAGAGCTATTGTAGATAAATCCTAGCTGGTCGTCCAACACCTGCATGTCCATGTGAAGGGGTCCATAAGAGAAGGTCATTTATGAGTTCATCCTTACTTATCCAGCGGTGTCCCGCAACCATGATCGACTGGAAAGTATACCAATCCTTTTTGCTTGTCAATTCACCAGTTTGTCTAATAATCTCTCCAAATGTCATTTCCTCATTGTAAGCATATTTTATTAATCTGGTTTAGATTAGTATTAGTCAGTAAGAGATTGCAACAGCACGACTTGAGTTTGAACTCTCTTCCTACAATATCACCGTCCAGCACATTAACCACAATACCATAGGGTCTCCCTCTTATTACTCTGGGGATATGCTGATTTTATGTCTTGAGTGACAGCCTGAATGTTTAGAGGTTGCAACAGAAAGAACCAATTTAACAACTTTCTTAGAGCATGTGGGTAAATACTTAGGAAGACCTTCAATATGATTTTTATCATTAAGGGTTTTCGGACTATTGTTTTCATCTTTATTGTTATTTTCACAAGGTTTCGGCCAATATGTCCTCCGGCCTTCTTCAGGTACGTGGTACATTCAATAAGTTTCCAGACTTTTTTGTACAGACATTTAAAATTGTTGTAGACTCTTGAAAATTCAATGTGTTATTGCTATACATCTTATGAGATGACTGACCAATTTTTATGATTTCAGGTTCAAATCAACAGCTACAGAAGCAATTGGAATACACTCTACTAAAGCCTGATTGTCATGGCTGGTGAATTTCAAAAATTCAATCTGGACGTGAGGACACTTTAGAAGAACGATATGCAATAAAATTCTGTTTTAAACTTGGAAAAAAATGCCACAGAAATGTATGGAATGCTTCAGACTGCTTTTGGAGCATCTTGCACGAATCAAGCATCAGTTTTTGAGTGGCATAAGAGATTCAAGGAAGGCAGGGAGTCTGTGTCATGAGAGGTGTGGGAGGAGTAAGGAAGTCAATACACCAGAGTTGATTGGCCAAAGGGTTAGGGTTACTATGTTGAAGTTTTAAGGGAGTTCAGGAAGAGATTCTTAGGGAAGAGGCCAGCACTCTTCAAATCGGGTCAGTGGCATACCCACCAGGACAATGCACCAGTCCACAACTCCATCCTTGTCACAGACTATTTGACCAAGATGGGCTTCAAGACAGTTCCACACCCTCCCTATAGTCCAGACCTTGTTCCCTTTGACTTTTGCTTATTCTCTAAGCTCAAGGAAAAACTTAGAGGCTGTTGTTATGAGACAATTGAGGAGATGAAAGAGGCTATGACGAAGGTCACTGACATGCTCACGTAAGAGGACTTACATGGGGCCTTCCAGAAGTTGTTGGAACAGTACAACAAGTGCATTGCAACTGGAGGAGATTACTTCGAAGGGGACTAGAGTTTCATGTGTATACTATCAATAAAAGTGCCCATACAAAAAAAGTCTGGAAAATTATCTAATGATCCTCGTATTTGTTGAACTTGAGAACTTACACGGAATGTCGAACTAGGTCCTTTATTGAATCCACAGGGGTTGCCTGTTTTGATTCCATTAACCAATTCCTGTATTGTTACTTGCCTGCAGTCAGAATTGAACCTGAAACCTTCGAGATGATTGTCTCCTTAGAAGCTTAGGGAACCAACACTGATAACCATTACGCTATGTGTCCTGCTTTAAAGGACGTAGTTCGAAGTTCTGTGTAGGTTCCTGAGTTTGACAAACACCTGAAGAAGACCGGAGGGCATATTGGCTAAAACGTGGAAATAACAATAAAGATGAACACAATAGTCTGAAAACCCTTAATGATAAAAATCATCAAGTTTCCTCTCAGAAATTCAGACAACCTTCAATATGTTTTTCAAATCCCTGGAGTACAAGCTGTACTGTTAGAACAGGGTTTCTGTCTTCAATTATTTTCTGTTATGACCCAACAAACAATTATATCTGTAATGTTACGTGACCAGCATCACTTGTGTGTGATATGGACTGTGGCTCAGTTGTAGAGTTTCGGCTCTGCAATCTATGGTCACTGGTTCGATCTCCAGTGGTGGAAATCATGGTATACATTGCTGATGAGACCTAATAAGGTTGAAACAGCTGTCGAGAGTTTCTGTACATCGTGCATAAGTCTTCGCCAGATTTTCTCGTCATGGTAATTTGTCGTGGAAACATGTTATTTGGTAGATATGTTTGGTCCCCCAAAATTTAAGTTGTAGTTTGGTATATGTTTAGTGGTATATTATTTTTGTTTATACTTGGAAAAAGGCAAAAAAAAGGCACATGGAGAAAAAAATGTAGTAAAGATATAATGATATGAAAGATGTGTAAACGATATGAAACGGCACGGACAAAAGGAACATTCAAAACAAGCGATATAAAACAAATTTATATCTTAAAAATACATACAATGAAAACATTCAAAACATTACTATGGTTCTATTACTGTTTGTGAAAATATTTTTTGTGTGTGTGACTAACACAACTAAAAACTATAAAAAGGACTAAATGACAAAGTGTCCTATGTATGTTAACTATGTATTTCTAAATGTTCGTTTCTTTCTGTGATTCGACGCAATTGCTATTTTCGAGGTTGGAAAAAGTCTCACAGACAAAGTATACTGAGGAAAGGAACGTTTGCATGGCCTATACATTTTGTGGTGTTTGATGGCTGTTGGTGAATATGAGAGAGTGATAGTATTCTCTCTGGAAGTCACACTGGATAGAGTGTGTTCGCCCTGCAAGTGAAAATGTGAAAAAGAGGAAGAGTGTTTGAAGACGAAGTATTTATAGAAAATACGTGTCATGAAATTGGCTCAAAAATGCGGGACAAAATTCAAATGAGGACGTAGTTTTAAACACTGACCATGTGGTTCTCCTGGCCAATGGTTTCCCCGAGACTGAATATTTGCGTGTGTCCGCCATCTTTGTTTCGGGAACAAGTGGCATACCACCCATTTTAAAGTATAGGAGAGTAAGTCCTATAAATTCAATGCACAAAATAAATTCGTCTACTTAAAAAAGAAAAATGTAAATCTAAAGTTACATGATATGTAAATCTAACAAGACTAAAATCTTTTAGATTCAAAGTTTAATGCTTTCAAAGCTGAAGTATTTGGGTACCTGACATTAAATTTATTCATCACTTTCAGTTATTTAAATGACAAGACGAGGAGGTTATTGAAAAAAAAAAAAAAAAAAGAAAAAGAAATTAATAGAAACAAGGTTGTTTTGTTATCAGTATAAGAAAATGAATTTTATACACAGTTAAAGGGAGACATTCAATTCTATTTGCAATGTTTACAACCTTACCTAAAAAAAGTTGGCAACCGTAGTTGAGGGTGACACCAAGTCTCCCTTTTTAATAGCTACTACACCAAGGTGTAAGGAAGGGTACTACTCCTTTCCCTGGATTGCTCCACTTTACCCTTGATCCATACCTTACAATGCTGAGTGTTAAGCAAGGAAGAATCAAGTACCATTTTTGAGTCTTTGGTATGACTCGACCTGGGATTGAAGCTCGATCTTCTGGGTCATTGGCGAACACTAACTATTATGCCCACGTGCGGTCTCTTTAGCTAAAACTTTTGATAAAACTTCAGAATACTCCTTCGTTTTTTGGAAGTCCTTGATTTAAGGATTGCAGATTTTAATACCTCAAAACCAAATTCTATGAATTGTCTATTGGCCAAATTTTTTTTTTTTTTTTTAATTGATTTAAGTTTACAATTTAATTGGCTTGATGATGAGTATTTGTTTAACTCTAAAATAAAAAAGAAAAATCATTTCCCAGAAATTTGAAGTAAATTCTCAGTAGTTACAACTGCATGAGGGAATCCAACAAAAAAAAAAAAAAAAAAAATAATTTCAATGTTTTATTATGACAGCCATTTACTAAGGAATTCTTTAGACCTGTTTTCAGATCCATTAATGTCACCTTTATACAGAAAATACCATGAGTTTCCTTCAACAAACTTCAATGACATATCCCTGTTTCAATTCCCACTAATGCCCTTGAAAAAGGCATGAAATCTGTTATTCTTCCAGCTATGGGTAAATTGTAGGTCAGACTAGGTTATTTAGTCTTGCTAAGGCAACCAGTATAGGAGAAGGAAATTCAATTCAAACCAGCAGTACTGTACTAAAAAAAAACAACAAAAAAACAAAAAACAAAAAAAAAAAAAAAACAAAAAAAAACTACAGCTTATCTGATCTCAGTTTGAATTTGTGAGCCGTTTTGCTGACAAGAAATAATATACTCAAACTTTTGATGGTTGTTTCTTCGGGTTTTATGGCATATCAACCTTTGTTGGCTATTTAATGCCAAATACATTTTTGTACTAAATAAATAATCAGTTCTATTTCAAACAATTCAGTTTAGCATGAGTATAGAATTGTTTAAACACAGTTAAATTTCAAACAATTCAGTTTTGCATGAGTACACAGTTTAATTGTCAAAAACATTTTTATTTCATGCTGAAGCTTTGAGGAATGTGTAGTACCCTGTCATCACCATTGCTCCCAGGTCCAGTCTGGCCTGGAATGGTAGCACTTCTATTTATGGGTCAAATAGAGCAGTTTGACATTTAAACTGAGTGCAAAAGACAGGCTAAACTGAACTGTTTGATCATTTAACTGTAAATAAATGACTGATTTTTAATTGAATTGTTAGTGACACACAGCAATATTTAAAAACATTTAACAGGGAACAAAGAAATAATTAATAGTAAATAGAATTATTTGTATTATCAGTGAAATTATTTAATTGTGTGGGGGGAAAAATGAGCTCAGCCTTGTTTAAAAATATTATCAACAAAATGTGTTTAGAAATTATTTATTTGATATATATGAATAAGAAGGATTTGGCATCGAATAACTTATAATGGTTAATATGCCACCAAACCAAACCAAGCAAAAATGATATAGTAAGCTTTTTTTGTCCCAATTTAGAATATAAATCTATTTTCAGTTCAATTTGAAACTGATAATTTTGAGAAGCTCTTTCTCAAGCAAAAAAACAAAAATACAACATCTATTTTCAAATGAAACATCTTACCTAAATCACAAATAAGTGTCTCTTCATCATTTTTGTCTTTGACTATCAATTTCTGCAACATTTCTTTAGAAAACAAAGAAAATACTTTCTCAGCTCTGTATTTTGAGAGAGTTCTTTCAGCAGGTTCCATATTGGATTCAGACAAAACTTTGGCATCAGCTTTTCTTTGATCAGACATCCCACTGTCAGTTTCATTTGATCTATTGACAATTAAATTGTTACGCGTCATTTGATTTTCTTTTTCTGTGGAGGGGGCAGATTCTTTCAACCACATTACTAATTGAGTAGAGATGTATTGCACAAAAGAACCTAAAAAAAAAAATAAATAAATAAAAAAATAAATATATATATATATATATATATATATATATAAGAAAATTAAGAATTATTTGAACTATTAAACACTTTCTTGTTCACATTATGTTTCTGTGACAATGGACTTTTGGTGAAGTATGTGACAAAGTGAGGAAGGTAGAAGCAAGTTAACTTACCACAAGCCTCGCTGGCCAGTAGGTCAACATGGGTTTGAATGAAGTGACCTTATAAGAAAACAAGGAAAAAGGAATGACCAAGCACTTCCTGTTTCTCAAGTAGGTGGAATGAGCCAGAAAATATAGAAAGTTTTGACCATCCTGGTGAAGAATATAAAGCTGGTCCTATTCCCAGACAAGGGAAGAAGTCTGGTGCTAACTAGAAGACCCGAGAAATAAATTTGCGGGAAGTAACCAGAAAGATGTGGAAGAAAGGGTTGTTTGCAGTCTAAGATACAGCAGCAGTTAGTTTGCAGTGATTGCTGAAGGGTATGCAAGTAGAGCTATCTAAAGATTCTGAAGTGACACTATCTGTGAGCAAGTCCAGTCCTTTGAAAACTTTGTTAGTCTTTTCTTAGTCCTTGTGACATTGCTGTCACCTGGGCAGCATGCACTGTGGCATGCCTCTGCAGAATGCAACAACATGGGCCTGACATCACAGCACAGGAAAATATGTACAAGGCAAAATGCAATGAGAAGTGCATCATGACAGGCAAGAGAGGTGACTGTCACAGTTTCAACCAAGATATCCTCCAATCTTCTCTAGGTGAAATACGCACTTTCATCAGGAAAAAGACTTTCACTAAAGTCTCTATTCACAGTAAAAAAAAACCCCAAAAAACAAAAAAACAAAACAAAAAAAAAAAAACACACAAAATCATCAAAAACATTAATTTTTCTGTTCTTGGATCTTTTCCCAAAACCTCATTTTGCATTTCTTCTTTCTGTTGATTACGAAAGCCACAATTAGTTGAATTTTGTAGTTAATAGAAACAAGGGATATGGGATGGAGTTCTGTAAAAAGATTCGAGAACATGTTAGGAAAAGAAACAAACTTTCTGTCTGATGATCACATAGCAAAAATGCAACATCTCACCAAGATTATTAGACCTTCCCCCCATAGCAAAAATGGCACATCCCACAAAGACTACTTGACCTTCCCCCTCACCAAGATTAATTGACCTTCCCTCTAGCAAAAATGGCACATCACAGTGAGAGTTCTTAATGCAATATAATTAAAATAATTTAATGAGGAGAATAAAGACATTTCCTATCTAATTTGCAATTTAATAATTATGTAGTCAGTGTTTGTACAACCAATTTCTCAGGGGAGATAACTGAGAACTAATTAGAGAGTACTACTTCTTTGTATCATATTATAAGAATAAACTTTATATTGAACATAATGGCCACTGAATGCTGTCTTTAAGATGATTCTTAATCGTCAGAGAACAAAATAACTAAATGGACAAAAACCCAAAACTATAAAAAATAATGGACTTACCGACTTGATAATTGTCTTTGAACGCAACATGTGGAAGCAGAAATATTAAGTGTTCGCTGTACTTAGAAGCAGTGCTAATAAAGGAGATATAAGGTTATAATCAATATTCAAAAATAACATCTTTATTTGATTGATTTATTTAAAATGGCATGGCAAACTACCTGGGCTTCTTTTATGCCAGGAGTTATGTTCATGTTGTGTCATTGCTTAAGAGATTTTTGCACATAGTTACATATCAAGTATTCCTATCTAATACAAATAATTTAAACACAGATTGTTTCAAGTATTTCTATGCAATACCATTAATTTATACATAATTATTTGGTTTCAAGCGATTATTTATATTTAATAACAATCATTTGCTGGTTAAGAGTTATATGGTTTCAAGAAACGCACAATAATCCTTAGTAAACAATAATTGGTTTGGCTTAATGGCATAACAACCATTGTAGGTTATTTAATGCCAAACCCTCTTTATACATATATTTTTGATAACATTTTTAAATAAGTCTAAGCTCATTTTTTTACACAAATATTACTATGTATAACTTACAATTCAATTAAAACACCAGTCATTTGTTTACACACAGTTAAATGCAAAAACAGTTCTATTTCTAACAATTCAGTTTAAAAGTCATTTGTCTGCATTCAGCTTAAATGTCAAACAGTACTATTTGATCCATAGATAGGACCCTGTCAGGTGCTACCACTCTGAGTGGGTCTGGGAGTGATGGCAATAAAGAGGTACTCTACATTCCTCAAAGCTCCAGCATTACTGGAGCCTCACCATCACATTGTTTAGTGTCATATCCAAGACACTTATTGGGGGCGGGGGTTATCCCCTCAGCAGAGATGCAGTAGGTGTTTTTGACAGTCCCAGTCGACTCGGCTTGTAAACAATTATAATTATTTACTAAGTTTAGCTAAGATGTTGCACAAGGCCAGAAGTCTGGAGCACCCAGTGAGAAGTAAACAATTCTTATTACAAATAATTATTACATAGTTATAGGGTATCAAGTATTTCCATCTGATACAAATAATTTTCAAACAGATCTATTTACCCATCAAGGGTACCCAAAAAGGTACAGCCAATCTGAAACAGAATAAAGCAGAGAGTAATGGTAATTAAGGGGTATGTCACACTCCATAGATTCTCGAAACTGGAGCCTCACCATCAGATGCAGTTTAGCGTCATAGCCAGTACATACCTTTTTTGGGAGGTGGGATTCTTATCTCTCTGCAAGGTATACAGTTAGCCAATTTGAAAATCAGCCAACAGAGCTGACATCCTTATTTAAATAAATATCTGTGGTTGAGGGTAATCCGAAGGCTCCCTTTTCAATAGCTACTACACCGAGGTGTAGGGAAGGGCGCTACTCCTTTCCCTGGATTGCTCCTCAAATCTCTTCAGTAAAGAGTTCCTAGAAAATAGAACTTTCACAATTTCTACACCACAAAGAGTCTCTTGGAGCTGCACTCTGTTACCAAAAATATTCTTGGACTGAAGGTTATTATTTTAGTATTATTCTGCTGGTTTCTTGTTTCTCTTTGTAATTTTTGTTTCTTGAGAAGTTAGACAGAAGAATGTTTTGAGTTAAGATCATTTTTCTGTTAAATACTAAAATACTGAAATTTTATATTCATTTAGTATTTAACAGAAAAATGATCTTAACTCAAAGTGAGGAGCTATGTGAGGATGTAGCCCTGAAGACCTGCCAGAGGCGATGAACGATAGGGAGAAGTGGCGAGAGAGGGTCAGGGATATCTGTGCTGGCGGCACGACATGATGATGTCAAGTGAACAAAGCTAATAGAGATTCTTACCTGGCATCTAAGATAAGTATATGCCGTTCATGACAATCAATAGAAAAAATTTCTTTCAACCAGGCACACACATACTGCAATAAGAAATAAATCAGATTAAAAAAAAAAAAAAAAAAAAAAAAAAAAAACGTCTGCACATTCATTACAAGAAAGAGAAAGGCATGAACCCATTCAACTATCCATAAATAGCAAGGCAGTTTGAACTCTTTAAAATTTAATCTTGGTGATAAAATAAAAGGTTAATTCAGGAATTGTCTCTAGCTGCAGTTACCATGTAAGGTAGTACAGTGTAACCTGGATATAAGAGAGTTGTTGGGACCGGAGAAGAAGTCTTATATCCGGGTTGGGTCTATTTTGTTTAGGTAACACAGGCTCTAATTTGGGACCAGAGAAAATCTTATATCCGGGTTTCTCTTATATCAGGGTTACACTGTACAATCTGTCACATGTTGACCAGAGAAATGGAAACTAAAGAAACATCCATTGCTTGAGAGATGGCATGAAGAGGAATCATAATATAGCCCAGATGATTTGACATATCGAGAGAAATGTTTGCCTCTCAAACCTAGACGTATTTCAACTTTGCTTACCTCCCCCGACCCCAGGCTCATAAATCAAGAGTGAAATGATGGAATCTAGTGCAAAGAATCTGGTGAGATTGTCTGAAATTCTAATGCCATCAGGTGTGTCATGTAATGGTCTGGAATATGAACCAGATTTGGTCAGGTAAAGTATGAGCAAGTATCATTGATAAATACCTTTAGAATTTATACAGTAAAGTTATAAGTAAACAAAATGTCTTGATTTATAAAATGAGTGAACATAAATAAAGTTCTCACAGATTGGGAGAGAAGAGAACAGTGAAACACATGCCACCTAAGAAGAAAGAGTCAAAGGTACAAGACAAAAAGACATTCGACTTAGGGTTAGACTTAGCAGTTGAAAAGAAATTTCCTTTCATCCAGACTGTTTGAAAACTTCCGACACACAACTCTAACTGTTCTTTGAAAAATAATCTTTAAATATTTAGAAGACTTGGTGCCACCATTTCTTTCTTACTATGAGATGATTCCCAATCACCAAAAAAAATATGACCATACTAGTTGGTTGGTTGGGTTTTATGGCATATCAACCTTTGTAGGTTGATTAATGCCAAATCCATTTTTATGTAAATAATCAGTTCTATTTAAAACAATTAAGTTTAGCATGAGTACACAGTTTGTCAAAAACATTTCTATTTCAAACTATTCAGTTTATTCAAGCAGTTATATATAACAATTCAGTTTAGCAATGTACAGTTTCAATGTCAAAAAACAGTTCAATTTCAAATAATTCAGTTTAGCATAAGCACGCAGTTTAGATGTAAGTACGGTTTGTCAAAAGCATTTCTATTTCAAGCAATTCAGTTTAGCATAAGTATGCCGTTAGATCTATTTAACCCATAGATAGGACCCTATCAGGTGCTACCACACCGGGCCAGAGTAGACCTGGGAGCAATGGTAATAAAGGAGTACTCCGCATTCCCCAAAGCTCCAGCAACACTGGAACCACACCATCAGATTGTTTAGTGTCATATCCAGGACACTTGTTGGTGGGGGGGTCTTACTCCTCTACAGAGAAGCAGTTGGTGTATTCCACAGCCCCAGCCGACTGGGCAAACCATACTAGTATTTTTGTAGAAGACAATATAATATATAAAAAGCAAAGTAGTTGGAACTCTTTAGCTTCATAAAAAGTAACATCTTACGAATTCAATAGCAGATAAGGTAGCTGCTAGTACCATGTGAGCAACCTGTCACATGTTGACAGGAGAAGAGATTGGTTTCATGGCATATCAACCATTGTTGGTTATTTAATGCCAAATCTTACATATTAAATACACGAGTTGTAAAAACATTTTGTAGATACATACAACTAAAGGATCAAACAGTTCTATTTCTAACAATTCAATTTAGCATAAAGGAACAAAGTTGAATAGTTTCAAGTATTGCTATGCATCGCTAACAATTCAATTAAACATCAATCATTTGTTTGCACACTGCTGAATGATCACACAGTTCAATTTCAAACAATTCTATTCAGCATAAATCAACAAAGTTAAATGGTTTCAAGTATTGCTATGTATCACAACTCAAAACATCAGTATTTGTTTACAAATAGTTAAATGTAAAAACAGTTCTATTTCTAACAATTTTATTTAGCATAAGTCATTTATTTGCACAAGGTTAAATATCAGACAGTTCTATTTGACCCATAGATAGGACCCTATCACGTACTACCATTCCAGGCCAGAGTGGATCTGGGAGTGATGACAATAAAGGGGTATTCCACAATCCCCAAAGCTCCAGTATTACAGGAGCCTCACCATCAGATTGTTTAGCGTCATATACAGGACACACATTCAGAGGGTGGTTTTACCCCTCTGTAGTATGGAGAAGAGAAAAACGCTAAAATGACCTCCATTGATTAAGAGAGAAGCCGTATAAAAACAATCTAGATTAAGTCATGCACTTCAGGAGGTAATCAAAATATTGATCACATTCTTTTTCATGGTTATTTTAATTCTTGTCAGTTTTTCCGCACTAGTTTTAACTGGTGTCCTTTCACTGGAGTCTAAGTGACAGCAAGTCTTTTCAAGACTCCAGCACTCTTCTGAATATTCTAGTCAATCTTAACAATGGTGTGGTCAGTATGATCTTATTTCATCCTTTGATTTTCAGTTCCTCCAATCTATTTTCAAAAACCTTTGGGGACCAGTTCCGAGCACACTTACTACAATTGATATTATAACCACCTTCCTGTTACATCGAATTTTTTTCAGTTCTCAGGCAAAATCCAAGTATTTGGCAATCTTTTTGCTTTCATTTTCACTCTGTGGTCCACTGGAACAGCAAAATCCACAAGATGACAAGTTTTTTTTTTCTTGTTGATGAACACAAAGTCTGGTAATTCTGGCCAGAATTGGGTGATTTCTAATTTCTAGGACAGATTCTTGTTTGTGCATTTATCATTTGTTTATATGATCAAATTTTAATCTCTTGCACAATTCCCAGTGATCACCTTTCCCATTCAGTTGTGCCTTGACTTGTATTCTTTTGGTGACAATTTATCATAATTATTACCACTATAATACTTTAACTGATCTATTTTATGATGTTCTATTATATTAAGAAGATCCATTTCTGTTAAAACAAAATATCAGGTTTGGTTTGGTTTCTTTGTTTAATGGCATATCAACTCTTTGTAGGTTATTTAATGCCAAAGCCATTCTCCTCGTAGAAGAACAGTATTGGTACTATTTAACCCATAGCTGGGAGGATAAGGGGGTTCATACCTTTCCCAAGGGTATTTGCCCGAAAGTGAACGTAATAGCGTGACTGGAGTACGAACTCGCGTACTACGATTACGCAGTCCATCGCTTTAACCATTACACCACGAGGACACCCCCACAAAATATCATGAAAAATTTTAAAAATTCAACTTTTAAATGCAATTATGTATTTGCAAATTTACCAAAAAGTAACTAAAAACAAAACAGACTGTATAGGCGATTGAAAATCATAAAACTCACAGCTGTTTATAATTTGTGGATTAGTAAAAGGCAAAGTGTAAATATGCATTTCAATGCTGAAAGGAATCAAAATAACATCGGATTAATTCCACCAACATGGTTATATTATTTTCTGTTAAATTTTTAGGTTAATTTCATAAGCAGCCATGAATGGGTTATTTTTAGTTCATATCGGCCAGTTAAAATTTAGGAATTAGCCTGTTAATGTAACATGCAGGAGACTTATTTACTAGTTGACCATACATGGACCTTCACAAATGTTAAATATTACAACATAGACCGCCACAAAAAATGATGTAACATTGTAAGCAAAGACTACCAAAGTGTTAATAGATAAGGTCTTAAAAAAAACAAAAACTAAAGATGAGGTGACAGAGTTCAACATCTCATCCGGTGGGCTAGATGTAACATATCTTTGATCTAGCACCCCAGGCTGAAAACAGCAGTTAACCAGGATGTGCCAACATCACCAGACCATCAACCATTTAAGTGGTGACAGAAACTGACCAGATAATACTGCCCACATAAGGCAGAAGGAGCATTCAAAAGCAGGGACTTTTGACTTTTTTGGGTGGTTGGGGACACAAGAAGATTAGTGGTTGTGTAGATTGAGGGGGATTGAACCATTCAAAGATACCGGAAAAGCAAGATCCGATTAGAAAAAAAAGAATTTATCCTGCATATGTCTTATCCTTTTTCCATCGACATCCATGGCTTAAGAAACTGAAGGACCTCGCCCACCATAAAAAAAAAAAAAAAAAAAAAAAAAAAAAAAAAAAAAAAAACACAAACAGCAGAGATCCTAACACTTGTGGTGGTGGATAGTGTTTTTAAGTGCCAGCCTTTTTATATGTAATAAATGTGGCTATTTTGAACAAGAAATGTGTTTGATAACTTCTTTTGTTATAGGTGGAGGGGGGACAACTTTTTTTTTCTTTTTTTTAAATACACCCTAAATACACCTGTTCAATATTGTTCGCAGCATTTCTGTGTAGTTGCCATCAAGCCTTTTCCCCAGCCGTTTACTTAGTGTCCATGTAGTGCAATTAAGATTTGTTTATCAAACAAGAATTGTAGCTGGTTGTTAATATTTCAATGCTTATTTTCCTCATCCTCAGAAAACTAAGTGATATATCTCTAAAATATAGAGGTATCAAAATTTGATTTACAAGCAAGAAAATGTTGATTTTATTATCATTTCAATATCAATTAATGTCATAAAAAGATTAAGTAAAGTTGGCAACCTTAGTCGAGGGTGACCTGAAGGCTCCTTTTTCAATAGCTACTGCATAGAGGTGTAGTACCTATTGAAAAGGGAGCCTTTGGGTCACCCTCAACTTAGGTTGCCAACTTTACTTTTTTTTCTTTTTTTTTTAAAACTTCATAAGAAGATTGCCTGTTATGATTTTTGTAGGAAGAGACAAACTCATTTCATGCATTTAGACTGGTCAGGTCTTTCACTTAGAAAGATTCCATTGGAAAAGTTTTCATTGAACTCCGCTTTTGTAAAGCAAAAAGGTAATGAACACGTAACCAACATTTTGACAGTTTTTACCTTCATAAAAATTCTGCACAACTCGTATCCATCTTCAATTGCTGGATTAAATTCACGGTAGAATTCAAGATCAAAATATAGTTTACATACTGAACCTGCAAAATAAAAAAGACAATATATATATATATATATATATATATATATATATATATATATATTACACACACACGCATACATTACAATGGTTTGGTTTCTTTGTTTAATAGCACATCAAAATTTATGAGCTATTCAATGCCAAATTCATCCTTGTAGAAGAACAGCAGTGATATAGGGTGTCTTAAATATACATGGGGCCCATGTGACTGCTAATAACTCAACTACTAATAATGTTGAGTTCTTTTTGTTTCAGATTTGAAAATAGTAAACCATTAATCCTCAATCCCAATGCCTTGGACAAAAGAAAAAATATTTCGCATTACTACTTATCTGGAGAGAAAAATCATTCAAAACCGTCTCGAAATAGATGCCAGCCATTAATATGATAATGATTTATTACTGAGGCTAGAAACTAAATAAAAAAAAAAAAAAAAAAAAAGTTAAAAAAAAAAAAAAATTAAAAAAAAACAAAAAACAAACCTTGATTTGACATCTCAGACTCAAAGGATGCATCTTTTACAGGACATGTTCCAAAGGACTGCCTCACTTGTCTCAGTAATAAATAATCATCATCATATTAATTGGTTGCATCTATTCAGAGACACACTGTATTATTATGGCATATCAACCATTGTAGGTTATTTAATGCCAAATCCATTTTTATGTAAATCAGTTCTATTTAAAACAATTCAGTTTAGCATGAGTACACAGTTTAATTGTCAAAAACATTTCTATTTCAAACTATTCGGTTTAGTCAAGCAGTTCTAATTCAGCTAATTCAGTTTCCTATAAGTATAGATTTTGTTTACACACAGTTAAATGTTAAACAATTCAGTTTAGTGTAAGTACAGTTTCAATGTCAAAAAACAGTTCTAGTTCAAATAATTCAGTTTTGCATAAGCACGCAGTTTAAATGTAAGTACGGTTTACATTATTGTACATAATCTTAAGCTATTCAGTTTAATCAAACAGCTCATGAGTATGCCATTAGTTCTATTTAACCCATAGATAGGGCCAGAGTGGACCTGGGAGTGATGGCAATGAAGGGGTACTCCGCATTCCCCAAAGCTCCAACATCACTGGAACCTCAATATCAAATTGTTTAGTGTCATATCCAGGACATTCATTGGGTGGCTTTTTTTTACCCCTCTGCAGAGGTGCAGTCAGTGTATTCTACAGCCCCAGCTGACTGGGCAAGAGGGTATAAGATGATTCATGCCTTTCCCTAAAAGTCCAGCAAGAGTTTGAACTTGCTTACTTTGATGCTATGGTCCATTCCTTTAGAGGTGCCCGTGGTGTAATGGTTATGGTCGTAGGAAATGGACACGGCGACACAAGTTCAAATCCTGGATGAGACTGATTGCATTTCACATAGCACTAATACCCTTGGGAAAGATATGAAGCTGATTATTCTCCCTCCAGCTATGGGTAAATAGTAGGACAGACTAGGTTCTTCAGCCTTGGTGAGTCAACTAGTCTAGAAGGAAAACTGAATTCAAACCTGTTAAACTCCGCTTAAAAATTGACCTTGTGTCATATCCTGCCCAAGCGGAAGGGTTGGTAAATATATGGTCCAGTTTTTTAGCCATTGATGCCAGAGGGACTCCTCCTACATATATTACTAGTGTGTGTATATATGCTCCGCACACACATAGATATATTCTCCAAGAGCATTTTAAGTGTATTGCTCTAATAAAAATCTTATGCGCAGTTTTTACTCGGTTATAATCATAAAGATAAATGAACATTTTGGTAATTAGGAAAATGTTGTATTACCTTCAGGAATAATTTCATAGTGATGACGATGAGTTTCAGGAAGTTGGCTTTGAAAAAGTACAAAATAATAAACAATTTAAAGAATGCAATTATTGTTTCATAAAATGAAAAACCTATTAACAGATGAACTTAGAGCATTTATGCACTTTTACAACTAAATTTTATCTCAATTTCTCTCACTCACAAATGTATTTATATAGTTGTTTTGGTTGTGTTTTATAAAACGTCAACACAAGTGGGTGATTTAATCCTGTATATATATATATAATTTGTAGGCAACATTATTTTTACATGGGCCAGAGCTCATTTGTATGCACATAGTTAAATCTTTTTCAAGTATTACGATTTAACATTGGTAATTCTAGATAACAAGTATTCCTATCTAATTTAATACTAATCATTTGTTTGCATACAGTGGAATAGTTTCAAGTATTGTTATTTAACACTAATAATTCTATTTAATATTGTTAATAATCCATAGTAAAAGACTGAGCAATTGACCATCCACACCAAAGAGTTTGTTAACTTGATACAGTGAACTATATATATATATATATATATATATATATATATATATATATATATATTACACACACACACACACACACACACATAAATGGCTGCATTGTGTGATAAATTTTACTCATATCAAAGAAAAAGAATGTGCTAGGCCATATTTTGTGTAAGCAGCCATTTGTAATGTAAGGAAAATGCATCCACAGGTTTGAGTCCTTATATTAATATAGCATATGAATGATTGGTTTGGTTTGGTTTTATGTCATATCAACCACAGTTGGTTATTTAATGCCAAATTCTGTTTTTACATAAATATTAAAAATATATGATTTGAAAATACATTTTGCAGATACACACAGTTAAATGATCAAACAGTTCTATTTCTAATGATTCAATTTAGCATTTGTTTGCACTTACTTTAAATGTCAAACAGTTCTATTTAACCCATAGATAGGACCCTATCAGGTGCTATCACTCCGGATCTACATGGACCTAGGTGCAATGGCAATGTAGGGATACTCTACATTCCCAAAAGCTCCAAGACTGGAGCCTCACCATCAGATTGTTTATAATCATATCAGGACACTCGCTGGAGGGGGGGGATCTTACCTCTCTGCAGAGATGCAGTCAGTGTATTGTACAGGCTTAGTTGACTGGGCTGGAATAAGAATGAGTGTATATATAAGAACTCATCCAAAGGGACACTGCATTTGGGTTTGTTGACAACAGCAGGGAGAGAATCAGAACGAGAGTAAGAATTGGTTGAAGCATTTTGAACAGAAGGGAGGAAGAAGGAAGAAAACAAATTCTGCCAGACTTCATCAGTAAGTGAGAAGGAAAACAAAATTTGCTTGGAGTGTGCAGTTGTAATGATTACTAATATATGACTTATGCTTTAATGTGAGAGAAAAACCAACAAACTCTGGTGGTAATGTAAGATACTGCTGGTGTACTTGTGGTTAGTGTTAATGACAGACTTGTACGGAAACCACGCCTTACCCCAGTGTCATCACATCTAGCTGCACAGCAGTTTCGGTTGGTTGGGTTTTATGGCATATTAACCTTTGTAGGCTATTTAACACCAAATCCATTTTTATACAAATAGTCACTTCTATTTCAAACAATTCAGTTTACCATGAGTACACAGTTTAATTGTCAAAAACATTTCTATTTCAAGCTATTCAGTTTAGTCAAACCATTCTATTTCAAACAATTCAGTTTAATATAAGTACAGATTTTATTTACACAGTTAAATGTCAAAACAGTTCTATATTAAAAAATTCAGTTAAGTATAAGTACAGTTCCATTTCAAACAATTCAGTTAAGTAACTAAAAGTAGACAGTTTAATTGTCAAAAACAGTTCTATTTCAAGCTATTCAGTTTAGTCAAACAGTTCTAATTCAAACAATTCAGTTTAGCATAAGTATGCAGGTTAGTTCTATGTAACCCATAGATAGGGTCCTATCAGGTGCTACCATTCCGGGCCAGAGTGAACCTGGGAGCAATGGCAATGAAGGGGTGCTCCAAATTTCCCAAAACCCCAGCATCACTGGAATCTCACCATCCAGGACACTCACTGGGGGAGGGATCTTACCCTACTGCAAAAGTGCAGTCAGTGTATTCTACAGCCCCAGCTGACTGGGCAATACAGAGTTAATGACAAAACAGTTTTATTTCAGATAATTTAGTTTAGCATAAATACACAGTTTAGAGGTCAAAACAGTTCTATTTCAACCAATTCAGTTCAGCATAAGTACACAGTTTAAATGTCAAAACACTTCTATTTTAAACAATCCAATTTAGCATAAATACGCAGCCTAAATGTCAAAACCAGTAAACTCAAACTACAGTTTAATTCTATTTAACCCATAGATAGGACCCTTATCAGGTGCTACCACTCTGAGCCAGAGTGGACCTGAGAGCAATGGCAATGAAAGGGTACTCCGCATTCCCCAAAGCTCCAGCATTACTGGAGCCTCACCATCAGATTTAGTGTCCTATCCAGAGCACTTGTTTGGCGGGGAGGGGGTACCCTTCTGTAGAGATGGTGTCAGTGTTTTCTATAGTCCCAGCTGACTGGACAAACAAAAATTTTGCTTACAGTAGCACGTGTATATAGTATTACATATGCATATATACATATATGTATATAGTACAATAAAGGATGAAATATTGTTTGGTTTATCCACTTTCCAGTTATTTTTATTATATAAGTAAATAGTGGAGAAAATCTGACTATATAAAAACTTACACTTGATATTAAAACTGCCTCGAAAATGATCTGGGAGATTTACTACGCTCTAGTCCTCAATGCAACATAGTTTCAGGTGCTGGTGTTTAATATATTCCTTCAAGGAATTGTCAATTAAACTATATTGGTGTCTAGGAACCTTCATACTCGCTTGAAAGAACACAAAAGTGACAGTTGAAACCATAATAATTCACTTCTTCAACAACTGTCTCAATCTAATCATTACTTTGATTTCAATTCTGCAAAGGTGCTCATTTACATTCACAGCAAAAGATGAAACAAATTTTCACGGGGGGGGGGGTCCAATTTCATTTTATAATTCCTTAAACAATTATCAGGGGTTTTATAATATTTCTCTGCACTAGAGCAAATCCATTTTAAATAACTAAAATAAATTCCATCTTTAGTTAACATTTTCAACATGTAGAATTTCACGCTTTTTTTCTTCCTTTTGATTTGAAATCTTTCTTGAACCAATGGAACAAATTTTCTACAATATTCATAAGTCAAATGTAATAATTTTAAAAACAAATGCTGATTTACTGATTAAATAGCCAACTCTTTCCCGATATATAGATTTTCCCAAGGCTTTTGTATTTCTTTTAAACATCCATCATTGATTTAACATAGGTAATATCATTCCTAACAGCCCTGATGATGGTTCATTAGAACCAAAAAACTATATTGTCAACTTTGTTTCTCAATAAATCTTTCCTTTGGTTTGGATTACCTTGTTATCAGTTTCTCTCTCTCTCATATATATAACACACACAGTACACATGTATAAAAATATGTGTATATATATATATATATATATATATATATATATATATATATATATATATATACACACACACACACACTTATAGCCTCTTGACCAAATTTAACATAATCCAACAGGAGAATTTAGTGGTGAGCACCTGGTGAGGATCAAAATCACTACTATAGCAAATTTGTTAGTGAAATAAACCTAATATTCATTGTGGTATAGTAGACAAATTTATTACTTGAGCTTTGAATGTACATATAGAAGAATAGTTATGTGGTGTAATGGTTATCGTCGTAGGAAATAGACACGGCGACACGAGTTCAAATCCTGGACAAGACTGATTGCATTTCACATAGCACTAATACCGTTAGGAAAGATGAATCCAATTATTCTCCCGCCAGCAATGGGTAAATAGGACAGACTAGGTTCTTCAGCCTTAGTGAGGCAACTAGTCCAGGAGAAGGAAAACTGAATTCAAAACCTGTTAAACTCTGCTTAAAAAAATTGACCTTGTGTCATATCCTGCCCGAGCGAAGTGGTTGGTAAATATGGTTATGTAGTAAATAGAATCTGCGATTAGAGTTCAAATCCTAGATGAGGTTGCTTGTGTTCCACCTTGTGCTAATGCCCTTGAGGAAGGCATGAAACAATCTCTTCTTCCCCTAACTATCAACAAATAGTACAGTAGACAGGTTTGTTTTAGTCTTGTGAAGGCAGTCAGTCTAGCAGGAGTAAAACAATGAATTCAAACCTGCTGTATTCCATTTAAAAATTAACCTTATGTTTCAGCCTGTTTTTATGGAGGGGTTGGTTAAATACATACCTGCCTTCAAAAACAAGTCCACCTGTATTTTGCATCAGGCTTGTTTTCATCAAAGAGATTAATCCAGTACTTCCTGTGTTTTGTTTTATCATCAGTCATCTTGACTGAAGTCTTGGTACTGGTATGTCACAATTGATAAAACACTACAATCAAGTCAGATTCTTCTCTGCTACTGGTAATAACTTGAGTATATTCAAATTATTATATTTCATTGAACAAGGGAAATTTTTTGGTAATTAAGGCACAAGATATTGACTAAATTGACAGACTGAATTTCACTGACCTTATACAAAGACAGCAAGTGAAATTTTGGTGGTTAATTATTGAGATAAGGTGGTGGGTGGGGATTCTTATCTGGAGGTTGTTTATCCTTTTGGATTAAGACTAATTAGAATTTAACCTTGTTAAAACAACCAGTCAAGGAGAAGGAAAACTGAATTCAAACCAGTTGTACTCTGCTTAAAAATTGACCTTGTGTCACATCTTGCTAGTGGTGATAGAGTTGGGTGATTACCCATGAGAGACTTTGGTACAACATCATCTTATTCTGTATTTACTTCCATCTTCCAAGCACTTTAGAAAATTTGAATCTTGAAGCTCGGTTTTGCATATATGGCTAAAATCTGATCACTTATACATCTGTACCAATTAGTAATTTTTAGTCTTCTTCAAAATAATCCTAAAATGGATGGTGGGAGGTCAGATATTTTTTATTTAAAGTATAGAAGCTGAAAGAAATAGAATGTGTAAATCAAGAAAATTGGTCGAAGGAGGAGCAGGAAGATGATAGGAGACTTTATGGAGTGCTCAGCTAGAAAGAAAAATGTAGAATAAAAAAAAAAAAGATTTCTACATCTTGATATTTAGAACAGTCAAGTGTGGACAGAACAATTGATGAAAAACAGAGTGGAAAATGATTGACTTTGAATGGAAAACAGAACCTAAAAGTGTAAAACAATATCAATAATAACCTGTATTAAGAGAATTATCAAATCACCTTATCCGTCTTCATCTTCGTGGAGAGAGAGAGACCAGTACAAAAACTAGGAGAGTACCAATTTTAGACCAGTCATGCATGAACTGTCTACAGTGGATCACATATGGCCCACAGTCCTTTCTGAATGGCTCACCAAAGAATTTTTACATTCTAAAGATTGTACATATCTTGGATGTTATGTGAAGAAAAAATTAAAGAATAGAAATATTGGTCATTGCAGAATTTGGACATTTTTTTTCTATACATGCTTAAAAAAAAAAAAAAAAAAAAAAGATAAATAAATAATAGAACGTACACAGAACAAAAAATAAAAAAACAAACCCCAAAACCAAAAAAAAAAAAATAATAGAATGTACACAGAACAAAAACAAAAACAAAAAACAAACCCCAAAACAAAAAAATAAAAGATAAATAAATAATAGAACGTACACAGAACAAAAAAAACAAAAAAAAAACCAAAACAAAAAAAAAAAAAAACTACCCCCCCACCAAAAAACAAAACAAAAAAACAACACCAACCAAACAAAGAATACAATTTTTAAACAAAATGTTCAACACTTGAAAGTTTGTAGAGACTGCTTATACCCTGTACATGTTGCTGTTAGAATGTTTTTGATTAATATTAACTGTTTGATGTATGTGTAATGATTAGAGATTATATAAGAAGAACATGAGTGATAACAGCCGGTTGGGGCTGAAGAATACACTGACTGAATCTCTGCAGAGGAGTAAGACCACTCCAATAAGTGTCTTGCATCTGATGGTGAGGCTCTGATTCTGGAGTTTTGAGGAACGCGAGTACTGCTTCATTGTCATTACTCGCAGGTCCACAGACCCAGAGTGGTAGAACCTGTTAGGGTCCTACCTATGGGTCAAATAGAAACATGTAATCATTTTTTTTTCCACTTGGAATCCTTTAACTGCGTGCAAACAAATGAACTCTGGGTCATTTAAAAATTGTTACCTACTAACTATTTTTTTTACCATTAATATATAAACAAGGCTTAATATACCATGAAACAAGACAATAAAAAAAAAGAAAAGTGGGGATCAGACAAAAAAATATTTGTGTTATTTATTTTTTGATTATTCTCAACTAATTTAGACCTTTGGTCACTGTGTAAATTTTTTTTTTGAAACTTTCAAAATACTTTCATATTCTATAAAAGAACCAATGAAAAAGGAACGGCTGATGTAACATATCCATACATTAAATGAAAATCATGGACACACACAACCTTGACTCACTATTGAATAATGAAAACTTCTGTTGTTATGGCAATAAGAGTCCTTTTTATAAATTCAAATATAATTATTTCATGGGTACTGAGCAGGTAGACTTGCTCTTTTCCTTTCACACAATATCTTTCCATTTAAACCTAAATAAAGCCCTCATATTAATTATGACTTATTAATAGTATGAACAGAATCAATTTACCTGTAATAATGCCAAAAGACAGGATATGTGACAGCCAAATACATACGCAGCCCCTGGTGGTCAGTCTTGTATGATTCACTCTCAAATGCAAATACATGTAGATTCTACAAATAAAAAGTAAAAACATTTTTTATGGGAGATAAAAATAAATAATGAAAGAAAAAATTGAAAACTTCATTTTTAATTTAAAAAAAAAAAAAAAAAAAAAAAAAAAATCAATGCCAACCTATTGCTTCATTGAGCGAGTTTAACAACATATCAACCTGTCTGGGGTTAATTTATGCCTAGAGGTTAAGGAATTGCATACATTGTATATTTACATTTTTTGTGTAATCATATCTTAAGAGTTAAGTAGATCAAGTATTTCAATTTAACAATACAAATAATTTGCTAATTAATTTATTTGAGTCATAGACACCTGCGACTCATGTCAACGAAGGGGTACTTCACACTATGCAGAACTGAAGCCTCACCACCCAGCACATTCCTTGAGAGGCATAATGGTTATCATAGAAAATGTAATTAGTGACCAGAGTTCAAATCCTATATGAATGACTGCATTTCACTTTGTGGTAGTGCCTTTGGAAAAGGCAGAATCCATCTCTTCCATCCTTAGTTATGAGTAAATAGAGTAAACCGAGGTCTTTAGTCTAGTGAAGGCAACCAGTCTAGAAGGAAAACTAAATCCGAACCAGCTTTACTCTGCTTAAAAATTGATCCTGTGTCATATCCTTTCTGTGATAGAGGGGTTGGGTAAATACATATCAAAGACTTATTTTTAGGAAGTGGGAGGGGTCTTATCCCCTCTGCAGAGGATTCAGTTAGTGAATTCTAGCCCCCCCCCAACCAACATAGCAAACTTTATTCTTGGGTTATGTCCATAATGAGAAACTGGCCTAATGGTTAGTGTGTTTGCCAATGGCCCAGAAGACCTGGGTTCAATCTCAGGTTGATTCATACCAAAGAGTTAAAAAAAACAAAAACAAAAAAAAAAAAAAAAAAAAACAAAAAAAAAAAAAAAAACAAAAAAAAAACAAACAAACGAAAAACAAAAAAAAAAAAAAAGCACTTGATGCCTCCTTGCTTATCACTCAGCATTATAAGGTACAAATCAAGAGTAAAGTGGAGCAATCCTGGAAAAGGAGTAGCGCCCTCCCCTACACCTCGGTGTGGTAGCTATTGAAAAGAGCCTTCAAGTCACCCTCGACTAAGATTGCCAACTTACTTATATCCCAACCAAATTTCTTCTGACATTGTGGTACATTATAATGACCTTTTTTTTTTTTTTTTTTTTTTAAAGGAAGTGCATTCTATCAAATCAAATTCTTAAGAGATGGCATTCAAAACAATTCTAAGAGAAAATTATTAACTAAACGCAAGCTTAGTTTGAAAACAATTGCACCATTATCCACAGTTTTTCAGTAAATAGAAATTAAAGCAGTTCATGAAGTCTCATCCCAAAATGGCTTGAAAAAAAAGTAATCTATCTTTCATTGAAAGTGGACGAGTTGATATTTGCTTTTCAGCTGACTAACGATTGAATTACAGCCTTGTGAAATTGTCTAATATTGACCACTCACCAATCTGGCTTTGTGTACAAAAGCAAATGCATCAGCTTGTTTGTAAAAGACTTTCCAAATGTCAGATGGATCAAACAATCTGGAAGAAAAGAAAAAAAAAATTTTTTTATTCATATACTTTCTGCATATAAATTAGAAATTCAAATAATTTCGTCATAAATGAAAAGTCTTACCAAGAAGAAAGAAATGTTTACTTCTACTACTAAAAAAATAATACAAAGAACATTTTGCTTTGAAGGTGGGAGGGGGGGGGTAGTTCATTCAGAAGAATGAGAATATAAAGATCATAGTTGTCCCAACTTGTAAACCAACTTAAAACCATCCTCATCAAAGTTACCAAGTATGACAAGGCACCTGAAGAGAACCAGAGTATGGCAGCTGAAACATGAGTATAGCAACCAAGATGAGCATACCACTCTGCAACATGAACAGAATAATAATTACAACAATTCACATCTTGGAAACAGATATTACTCTAATTTGATTTTTACTTTTGGTAAATTCACTTTTATCATTTTATTATATTTAAAATAAATTCTACTATAAATATTAAAACAAAACAAAAATCAAAATTTTATTGTATTTAAATAAATAACCGATATAATTTCTGTTTATTTAACAATCTGCTCCAAAACATTTTCTATTTGTGTGTATGTGTTAAGAACAACGAGAATATAGCCAAGGCCAAATCAATAAGATAATTTTTTTGAAGATAGACAATCACAATTAGCAGAGCAGACTATAAGTGAAGTGAGTGAAAGGAAAAGAACCCTGTGTGCAAAACTAAAAGTTGCTAGCCAAGAAGAAAGGCTTCAGAAGGGGAAAGAACATTTCAAGAATCTGCTTGGAAACCCTACTGAAATCAAAGATAAACTTACAGGAGAAATTAATAATGGCCAACAAGACATCAAAAATTTACAGAAGAACTTGATGCATTACTTAAAAAATTTAAAACAGAAAAGATGCAAGCGCTGAAAAGATACTTCCAAAAGAATGGAAGAAAAGAAAATCTGACAACATACTTCTTTGATTATGCAAGGCAGTGTATAAACAAAACATAATAGGAAAATGGACAAAAGACTGCATTCTCCTTTTCTCCCAGAAATTCTTCTTTGTTTAATGGCATATCAACTCTTTTTAGGTTATTTAATGCCAAAGCCATTCTCCTAGAAGAACAGTAGTGGTACTATTTAACCCATAGCTGGGAGGATAAGGGGGTTCATACCTTTCCCAAGGGTATTTGCCCGAAAGTGAACATAATAGCGTGACTGGAGTACGAACTCGCGTACTACGATTCCGCAGTCCATCGCTTTAACCATTACACCACGAGGACACCCCTGATTTTCTCCCAGAAAGGTGACCACAGAATCACAAAAGACTACAGAGGAATAAAAGTGTATAATGCCTGCTTCTCAAATGAGAAAATTCTTAGGAAAAATCAAAACGGCTTTCGAAGAAATCGATCCACAATTTTAGATTCTGACCATTCATCAAAGAAGTAGGTGCCAAAAAATCTTAAGGCAACACAATTGGTTGATTTCTCCAAGACAACTGATTCCATATACAGAGGGAAGATGGAGTAAATACAGTTAGAATATGGTCTCCCACTATAATTATGTGTAACAAAATCATGAAATCAATTGTTTGCTCACTTGATGTTAACACAAACTTCTTTGACATTGTCACTGGAGTCTTGCAAGGAGAAACATTAGCATTATATCTATTTATAATCTGCCTAGATTACATACAACAAATGTTAATAAGTAAAGTAAAGTAAAGTTGGCAACCTTAGTCATGGATGACCTGAAGGCTCTCTTTTCAATAGCTACTACACTGAGGTGTAGGGAAGAGCGCTACTCCTTTTCCTAGATTGCTTCAATTTACCCTTTATCCTCACCTTATAATGCTGTGTGTTAAGCAAGGCGGCATCAAGTACCATTTTTTGAGTCTTTGGTATGACTCGACCTAGGATTGAACCCTGTTCTCCTGGACCATTGACGATCACTACTCATAAAGCCAAAATGTTAATAGATCTATAAGAAAATGGTTTCAACTAAAAAAAAAAAAAAAAAAAAAAAAAAAAAAAAAAAAAAGAAGCAGATGATAACCCGGATAGATTATGACTTGGAACATATAGATGATTAAGCACTTCTCACTAATATATCTATCCAAACCGAATCCTTGAAGCATAGTCTGAAGCAAGCAGCAAAAGGCACTGGTATCTACATGAACACAAATAAAACAGAGTTTGTGTTTTAAACAAGATGGAGCCATCTCCATTTTATATGGCAAGCCTCTGAAATTAGTAGACCAGTTCACATAGGTTAGTAGTATCAGTACTACTGTATAGATACACCACCTAGACTAATGAAACACTGAGAAAAAACTATATAGGAACTACACAAGAATGCTATATGCTGTTTTTTTTGTTTTTTTTAAAACAAATCCTGGAAGCAGCATTCCACAAAACAGCAACTGTTTGGCCACTTGCTTCTCATCACACAAACCATCAAAATAAGATGAACAAGACATGCTGGGCACAGCTAGTGAAATAAAGAAGAGCACATAAGCAATGTTCTATGGACTACTACACAATTACTGCTGCTTACTTCAGACTACTACACATGGACACACCAATGAATGGCAAAGACTTGCAGAAATCAATTGTGTTGACACTAGATGCAGTCAAGAAGACCTGCCGATAGGGATGGATGATGAGAGTCAAAACACAGCGCGATAAGCATGACTTAATCTATCATCTCGAGTACACCTTCTATGCCACCAATTTGTCAAATTTACACTTGTATTACAAAACAAATCGCAGTCACCTCTCAGCTACAATAGGCTGTTGAAACAAGTTGATGCGATTTATTTAATATTATTGATGAGAATAAAATTTCCAGCTGATTGTGCATTTTCCACTGATGAATTCACACCATAATCTGTTGAATTTGCAATTTTTCACAGATTTCTAATCCAATCTTTAAAATATTTTTTATATGATTGAAAAAAAGAAAATAGGCTTTCCATGTGTTTTTATCCATTATATTATTTTTACAGCAATTTAAAAGCTGCAAAAAGCCAAAAATGAAAAATTTTAATTTTTTTTTTGTGACTCAATTTTATTCAAATTTATTCCTTTATAAAATGAAAGTGATAAATCTTTATGAATATTCTTGAAATTGAATAACCTATCAGAAGACACACTAAACTACAACCGAGGATGTTACATTTTTTTTTTCTTTCTTTGACTTGTGGAAGCAAAAATACAACCAGCCAAAGTCGATGGAAATTAAAAGTTCAAAAGCAGCATCTGTTCTGTTGTTGAGCATAGTCTCAAAATTATCTTGACATATAATGTCTATTGAACACTATTCATTTGTTTGCATACAGTCAAATGATTCCAAGTATCGTTCTTTTGAGTACGAATCATGGTAATCTTTCAATAGCTGTGTTTTATTCTCATCTATAGAAGCCACCCTAAAAGATCAGCAGCAGTAGTTCCCCTTGTCGAACATTCCCCAAAGCTCTAGATTGTTTAGTGTCATATCGAGGATACTCATTAGGGAAGTTCTACCCCTCAGCAGAGATGCCGTGAGCATATTCTGCAGCCTCATTTGACTGGACTCATTAGATTTTTTGCACAAGAATTTTCAACACATCAAAAAAAATCTTTTTAGATTAGATAATTTTTGGATTTGAAGGAAATTTTTACAAGTTTATTATTTGATAATTGATAAAATTAGTTTTGAAACTGTCAACAAAACTTGACAATCATTTTGAATACCTGGATCATAGTGAGCAAAGATGACCAAACATTTCAGTGCATAACCATTCAACTGTCTAATTACTAAAAATGTAACAGGCACAGAATGGTAGAATGATTGCATGATATATCATCTGATGTCTGTCCGTCAGTCACAGATTCATGAAGGCAGCAAGCTTTTTGTGAAAAGCACTTAATGAAAGAAAGGTCTGTACTATAAGAAATAGAAGCCAAAAAGAGAGGGGGGAGTGAGAAACTAAAGAAGAACATATACAAAAAAAAAATTTGAGTATGTAGCAGAATCAAGATGCATCACTTGACTTTTTAACTCAGCAAGTGTTAAAAGAATAGCCAAAGAAATTACCATCAACAATTGTAATTGATACATACCAATGGTATCTTGGTATAGCGGAAGGTACATCAGATGAATCCTGTACAGTGCAGTTTATGACAACATCATGAAAAGATGAATACGAGGATCATTAAATAAGTTTCCAGACTTTTTTCGTATGGGCACTTTTATTGATAGTACACACATGAAACTCTAGTCCCCTTTGAAGTAATCTCCTCCAGCTGCAATGCCCTTGTTGTACCGTTCCAATAACTCCTGGAAGGCCCCATCGAAGGCCTCTTGTGTGAGCGTGTCAATGACCTTTGTCACAGCCTCTTTCATCTCCTCAATTGTCTCATAACGACAGTCTCTGAGCTTAGGGAATAACCAAAAGTTACTGGGAGCAAGGACTGGACAATAGGGAGGGTGAGGAACTGTCTTGATGCCCATCTTGGTCAAATAGTCTGTGACAAGGTTGGAGTTGTGGACTGGTGCATTGTCCCGCTGGAAATGCCACTGACTTGATTTGAAGAGTGCTGGCCTCTTCCCAAGCAATCTCTTCTTGAACTCCCTTAAAACCTCAACATAGTAACCCTAACCCTTTGGCCAATCAACTCTGGTGTATTGACTTCCTTACTCCTCCTACACCTCTCATCATCCCTCACAGACTCCTTGCCGTCGTTGAATCTCTTATGCCACTCAAAAACTGATGCTTGATTCATGCAAGATGCTCCAAAAGCAGTTTGAAGCATTTCATACGTTTCTGTGGCATTTTTTTTCCGAGTTTAAAACAGAATTTTATAGGATATCGTTCTTCTAAAGTGTCCTCACGTCCAGATTGCATTTTTGAAATTCACCAGCTGTGACAATCAGGCTTTAGTAGGGTGTATTCCAATTGCTGCTGTAGCTGTTCCTTTGAACCTGAAATCAGTTAGTCATCTCATAAGATGTATAGCAATAACATACTGAATTTTCAAGAGTCTACGACAATTTTAAATGCCTGTACAAAAAAAAATCTGGAAACTTATTGAATGCACCACATATTTTTGGCCAGACAGACATGATGTTCTGAACATTAAAAAATAATTTATTTGGAAAAGGTTTGGTCCCAGAATGTATAAGTTCTGGGAGATTATGGAAAAATTACATCTCATAAATGAATTCAAGACTTGTAAAGTTTCATTTTGTATATTTTTCAATGAATAAAATATATATTGAAATTTGTTGTTTATTTATTCATTGAATGAATTTTAACTTGCATGATAAATAAAAAAGTCAACCAAATTTATATTGCTACAATAGAATTTAGTTTTATGATGTATTTTAGCATTTGGTGCATGGATTTTTTTTAAATGAATATTCTTATCCTTTTTAACTAAAAAGGAAAACTGAATATGTATTGCAAGTGATTTTTTCTTCACCCCAAAAATGTATTTATAGTTGCATTTGGAAAAGTAGGATAAAATAGATGTTTAACATGTCAAAAAGGTATTCCATCGTCTGTTTAAGATGAAAATGAATAGATTTTAAAAAACGAAAAAAAAAAAAAAAACGAAAAAAAAAAAAAAAAACTATATATAAGTAAAAAAAAATTTTTTTTTTTAATCTATTCATTTTCAACTTAAAGACTTAAATACCTGTTATGTCTTATTATATAAAAAAAAACAAAAAAAAAAACATTATATATATGCAGCATTTAAATAAAAACATGTCAAATAATCTAGAGATAAAACTAAAAAAAAAAAAAAAAAAAAGAATTGATGACGTCTCTACATATTAATTTCTAAATAAAGACTTACAGTAGAGAGCTTCAACTGTGTGTGGAATCAGAACAATTTTATATATAAGAGAAAAAAAAAAAAAAAAAAAAAAAAAGAGTACCAAGTTTATTCGAAATGGGTACAAAAAGAAATCACAAAATTTCTTGTTTTGAATTGGTCTGTGATTTTACATTTTTTGGAGCAAAATGATGTCAGTTTTTGTACCCCAAATTTTAGGTGTTTAAATTCTTATAACTTTTGAACCAATGGAAATATTTGCATATTTCAAACAATTTTGAACAATTTTCAGAGCTCTTCCTTTCTAATATGATTAAATAACATTAACTAAAAAAAAAAAAAAAAAAAAAAAAACCCAGCTAGGAATGATATTAAGAATGTTTTTTTAAAAATGTATATAAAATTGGATTATTTGACCTTTTCAGTGGAAGTGACTGAAATATCAAAGTACATTCTACCCTTCTCTGAAGAGAAACATGGTCAGGAGTGTGGGACAAATTATCAAGTTTTAGGAGAATATTAGTCATCAATGTGCTATAAAAAAAAGTAGTTCGTGGGCTCCATGCAGAATATGAATGTGTTTGAGAACACTACCGTAAATATTACTTTGATCCTAAGTAGAAGTGCAAATAGTTCTATTTGGCCCCTAGATGGGACCCTATCAGGTGCTACCATTCTGACTCAGTGTAAACCTGGGAGCAATGGCAATGAAGGGCTACTCCATATTCCCTAAAGCTTCAAAGCTGGAGCCTTGCCATCAGATGGTTTAATGTAATAATCAGGACACTAACAGGTGGGGTGGAGGATCTCTTACCCCACTGCATAGATGCAGTCAGTGTATTCTACTGTCCTAGCTGACTGGGTTACATAGTTTAAGTGTTCTCCTTCACATAGGACTCCTTTATTTTCCTAGCATCAAGAAGAAAAAAGGTTTGGTTTATATTTGATATCCATTATTCCTTTCTCTCTTTTGTATATATTATAAAATCTTGAAAAGTGGGATGGTTTTCTTGGCAGTTTAGGAATTTAGCTTCATTTGTGTCCTGGGTCCCTTTGACTACACTTTCCACATGTCAGACGTCTTCTGCAGCTTTCTTAGAGGTGTTTCATTTAAAGCACTTTAAGGGTGTGGGGATATACAGTTGTAGCCTTCTGAGCCAGTATCAAATTTTAACTTCTTTAGGAATTATTGATTTATTAAAATGTCAGAGTTTACATGTTTGTATTTCCTTACTACCCTTTCAAAAGATTATCCTTTTATAGTCCATGATCCCTCATTTTCCTAAAGTTGTTTTTATTTCTTCGAATGCAACTAAGGATAATTCCCTGCTTCTTATAACTCCCTTTGAGGTAATGAGTATCATACAGGTAAGCATTGTACTTGACATAATGGAAAATTTTCATTTTGATAAAGTTTTTGGCAAGTGTTTTTGTGGTCCTCTTCCCCAAGGAGATAGCTGCTTCTTATCTTAACAGTTCTAGGGTTTGTTCAGCTGGAGCTGAATTTTCTATCAAAAATAGGGACTATTTAGCTAAATAAGTTTCTTCCAATGATTCTGGTATAATAAGTCTTAGGAATTCTGTTGCTTCATTTTCCAAATGTATTGCCTGTTTTTGTACTAGTCCAATGTTCCACCACTCAGTCTAACTTTTGCAGGGAATTTACCAAGGGGTACACCCATTCACCTTGGTTGAGATGTAGGATATATCAGCGTTAGGAGTGAGATTTCGAGCCTTTGTGAATGTCAAGCTTTCAATAACCCAAATCTAAAACCTCAAAGTTAAAAAGTGGACAAAGCTTTATTGCTCTCAGCACAATTGGCCATTAGCTATCACCTACTTGGCCAAATCATCTGGGGCTGCAGATTACACCAACAACATCTCTGCAGGGGGGTTAGACTCTTCCAATGAGTATCCTGGATATGACATTAAACAATCTGATGGTGAGGCTCCAGTAATGCTAGAGTTTTGGGTAATGCAGAGTGCCTCTTTATTGCTATCACTCTGGCCTGGAATGGTAGCACTTGATAGGGTCCTATCTAAGGGTCAAATAGAACTAAACTGTGTACTTATGCTAAACTGAATTGTTTGAAGTAGAACTGTTTATATCAAGGGTGGGCAAACTGCGGTCTGCAGCATTGTTCTGTGCTACCTGCGGAAACCGCTAAAAAATTTTTAAAAATAAATAATTACACTTGAATCAAGACTAAATTCTTTTGATTTAAAAAAATAAGGCCTTTTGATAATTCATAATCCAGTGATGTAACCCTCCCACCAAAAAGTTTGCCCACCCTTGGTTTATATGTATGAAAATGGATTTGGCAATAAATAACCTACAATGGTTGATATGCCATAAAAAACAAACCAAACACCCATCATCTAGTAGCACCTTGAAGATGAGTGTTGGGTATTTGTTTGCCACAAGAGCAATTTAAAAGATAAGGTTGGGATAATCATATTAGACGCAAGGGCTTGACGTGACCAGTCAAAGCCAAAATGGAATGTTGCAAGTCAGTTGACCATTTGGTTGCTCAGACACCAGAACCCTGTCCTCAAACATTATGGTCACCACCCAGAGCCAACAGGTGGTCGTATTGAAGATGGGGGGAGGGTCTTACATATCTGCAGAGATACAGTTAGCATATTCTACTATAGGCTAGTTAGTAAATAAAATTTAAGAAATTTTTTTTCTCTTTTTTTAAAATATTTAATACGGTCTAAGGTATGAATTCTTGGTTAGACGAGAAGCCTTCCTTTGATTACTTAAAAAAAAAAAAAAATCTTAAGACAGTTTAATTTGCCCTCAAGATATTGAAGAGCACAATATAAAAACGTCTACTATATGTTTAATCCTGATGGATTTACCTAACTTTTCCATCAGGTGCAAGATGTGACAAAAAGGTTAATTTTTAAGCAGAGTAAAGCTGGCTCAATACTTTTCTCTAGGGCATTTGCGTAAAGTGAAATGCAATCAGCCTCATCCAGGATTTGAACTTTGTGTTACCAAATCCATTTCCTATGATTGATAACCATTATTGTAAGTACATCTACTTTATTTCTGATGTATGTCTACAAAATGTTTCCTCTTATGATGATTCAAATGTCTTTTGTCTGTCATTGGATAACTCAAACATGTCTGGAAAAAAAAATGGCCATTAAATATTCTATGGTTACTAATGGGACCCTCAAGCATGATTTTAACATACAAGTTTTTTCAAGGTTTCAAAAATCAAGTTTTTAGCCAGAGGTTCCATTTACAAAATAAGCATAATAAACTGGAGCCAAGTTTAGTTTTGTTTAAAGTAGATATTCCTACACCTCATTCATCAGCTTATAGTGTTAAAAAAAAAAAAAAAAAAAAAAAAAAAAAAAAAAAAAAAATTTTTTCCTCAATCTCACCTACGAAAAAATTTCTTTGGTATAAATTCTTGAGCATACTTCTTGCTTTTAATTTCAAGTTTTTCTTGGACTTGTTTTCTTTTTCTGAAAAGAAAAAAAAATTATATATATATCAGTTTTAACTAGGAGTTGAAGCAGAAATTATTTGTCTTTTAAAGTTAGAAAATTAAAATACCGTATATTGCAGCATATAAGTAAAAACCTTTTAAGCTTAAAAAAAAAAAAAAAAAAAAAAAAAAAATTATTAATATATATATATATATATATATATATATATATATATATATATATATATATATATATATATATATAATAAAAAATCTCTACAAAACTAAGAGATTGACTCATACAATTAAAATCAAATCCTTCACATTTCAGGGGTAAAAAGGTTTGGATTTTATCCCTGCCATTTACAAGTTGAACGCTAGTTTTCAAGAGATGATTTTCAGGCTTTAAAGGTTGACTTCAATACTGCTGGTAATTAAAATGTCTAAGTAGAGGTTAAATCATTTACTCAACTTACATGACCAACACAGTGACTGAGATAGTTGCATCTCCATTCTCATTAATATCAATGGCTAATGTTCAAACTCACATAAAGACCAATATCTCAAATAGGGATTTTTGAAGCAGACAATCGGGTCCTCTTAGTTTGAAAGATTTGTCACAACATAATCTTCCTGTCCTAAATTTTGTTGCAGTTAAAGTAAATCTGGTAAATATATAATAAGCAATAGCTAGATTAGTTTGGTTTATTCAATGACATCATCATCATGTTGTACAGCTAGCATGGATTTCCCCGACTCTCTCTCACCATTTGTCTCAATCGTGTATCCCTCCTGGCAGGTCTTCTAGATAACATCCTGTGCCGTACAGAGTTGTTATAGATAAGTTCTAGTTGGTTGGCCAACACTTGCATGTTCACAAGAAGGGGTCCATAAGAGACTATTGCTTAGGAGTTCATTCTTACTTCTCCAGCAGTGGTAATTTATTAAGCTTTTTGCTTAGATGTAGTACAAGGCCGCATGAATTGGGCACCTAATGAGAATCGAACTCACTCGTGTAGGTTTGCTAGTCTACCTTGCTAACTATTACACCACCCGAGGTGCCCTTACTTCTTCAGCAGTGTCCTACATATCTTGTCTATCTTATTTGGATGGTTTTAGAGATGGGAGGTAGGTAACCATACAGCTGCTACTTTGTGGGATGTTGCTTCGAGGATTTGTTCAATATGACTTGTAGCATTCTTGTGCAATTCCAGTCTAGGTTTTTCCCCTATACACTTAGTCAGCGTCCAAGTGGTGCATCCATACTGACATGACTGCGGCTTGAAAAAAATTTGTTTTATCAGATAGGATTGACTTCCAAATGATTAATAACCTATTGATAGCAGTCCATGCCTTTGCTAGTCGTTTATTGATGTCATTTTCAGTAGATGAGATGCTGATTCCGAGGTAGTTGAATATATACATGACTTTTAGCGAGCTACTATTTAGTGTAGAGATGTTTTCTTTTTGATTAAAACACATGTACTGTTTTTTCTGCATTGACATGGAGACCAATGCAACCTGCTGCTTGTTACAGACTATGCAGCAGTGATTCAACTTGAGTAGGTGTATTTGCCAGAAGCACTATGTCATTTGTGTAGTCTTCATCTGTAATAGTTTGTGCAGGATATCATCTACTTCTTGCCTTTTTTTTTTAGTGTAAAACCATTTTCTTTCATTAGCTCTGTCGACATTCTAAGTACAGAATCTAGGCAAATTATTGAATAATAATTAGGCAGAATAATTGAATGAAAGAAGGCGGGGAAAAAAAATTATTCGATGACATAAAATCCTAATGGGTTATTTAATGCTAAAATTTGCTCCATTTTAGAGTTTTTAGCAGTTAAATCTTCTCTAAATTTAACATTTCATTGGTCTAGTGGGTAGCGTGTTTGTCAATGGTCTGGGAGGCATGGTTTCAATCTCAGGTCACGTCATATCAAAGAGTTTAAAAATGGTACTTGATACCTCCTTGCTTAACACTCAACAATATAAGGTATGTATCAAGGGTAAAGTGGATCAATCCAGGGAAAGGAGTAGCGCACTCCCCTACACCTTGGTGTTGTAGCTAATGAAAAGGGAGCCTTATGGTCGCCCTCAACTATAGTCGCCAACAACTACTGACTAAAGATAAGATTTTATAGAGTTTACATTAGGTCTTTAAACACAACATTTACATAGCATACAACTGTACATGTTCACACAAAAACGTGACAAACTTCTAGCTTTAGAAAAAAAAAAAAAAAAAACGAAAAACAAAAACAAAACAAATACACATTCCAACAGATATTTCTCTGTAACAGCATAAAACAAATTTGGAATATAATTATAACTTACTTTTGGTAATGTCATCCCCAATATGGTGAGGCCTGTGGCCTAGTAAAGTTGGCAACTGTAGTTGAGGGCAACTCGAAGGCTCCATTTTCAATAGCTACCACACTGAGGTGTAGAGGAGGGCACTACTCCTTTCCTTGGACCGCTTCACTTTACCCTTGATACATACCTTATAATGCCGAGTGTAAAACAAGGAGGTATAAAGTAGCATCTTTTTTTAAGTCTTCGGCATGACTCGACTTGCGATTGAACCCTGGTCTCGCGGACTCTACCCACGAGGCCAATGAGCCGGTTTAAAAAGAGAAAATTACAGAGATCTCATTGATAACAAGCTCCCACCCAAAATTTAGGCTGAACAATCTGGAAAAACAGTGCATCTTCATGTCATGCTGCCAGCTGGGGATCTCCCTGACCCTCTCTCAGCACCTGTCTATTGTCCATTGCTCCCGAGAAGTCTTCAAGGCTATATCCTGTACTGGCACAGAGCTGTTTATAGGTTCTAGCTGGTCGTCCTACCTTTGCTCATACATGTAAAGGAGTCCACAGGAGTATTTTGCTTATGAGTTTGTCCTTACTTCTCCAGCAGTGTCCCACATATCTGATTCGTCTTGGATAGTTTTTGTGATGGGTGGTAGGTGGCCCTATAGCTGCTATTTTATGGGGTGTTGCCTCCAGGATTTGTTCAATATTGTTCGCAGCATTCTTGTGTAATTTTTGTCAAACTTTTTCTCCATACATTTAGTTAGTGTCAATGTAGTGCATCCATATAGCAGTATCGACATGACTGCTGCTTGGAAAAAAAACTTATTTTATCAGTCAGGTCTGACTTCCATTTGACTGATAGCCTATCAATAGCTGTCCCTGCATTTGCTTATCATGTATTGAGGTCTTTCTCGGTTGAAGAGACGCTGTTTCTGAGGTAGATGAAGTTGTCCACTAGTGTCAGAGAACTACCATTTAGTGTAGAGATGTCACCTCTTTGTTTAAAGCATGTTATTCCATCTTGTCTGTGTTGACAGAGGCCTATGCCAACAGCTTTCCATTCCAGACTATGGAAGGCGGGTGAAGTTGCCAGAAGCGCTATGTCATAGGCATAGTCTACGTCTGTAATTGTTTGTGAGGGGGTGTATCTACTGCTTCTTTCCTTTGTGAGCTTGAAACTGTAATCTTTCATTATATCAATAGACTTTCTAAGCATGTAGTCTAGGCAGATGATAAACAGGTATGGGGCTAATGTGTCTCCTTGCAGCACACCTGCTACAATGTTGAAGTAGTCTGTCTATTTGGAGAGTGGACTTTTTTTACTTTCGTGTTTTTATATAGCATCATTATGGCTGCAACGGTTTCTTTAGGTAGGTCGTAAGCAAGTAGTATTTACTCCATCTTCCCTTTGTGTATGGAGTCAAAGGCCTTGGAGAAGTCAACAAATAATATTGTTGTATCAAGGTTTTTTCACATACACCTCCTAGAATTCGACAGTCATAATTTGTGAGGTCGTGGATCGATTTCTCCAAAAGCCATTTGGTTTTTCCTAAATGACTTCTCAATTTTGGGTTCTATGCAGTTGCATAGTAAAGCATTGTAAATCATGGCTGCTATGGATGTAAGGATTATACTTTGGTAGTTCTTGGCTATTCTGAGGTCACCCTTCTTAGGGAAGGGGAGGATGCATCCCTTTGTCCAGCTGTCTATTGTGTTTTGGTTATATGGTTACAGTGTCAGAGCAGTATGTCATCGAATTCCCTGGTCTTCCATACTTCTGGGGTTATTTCATCAAGCCCTGCCGCTTTCTTATTTTTAATTTTTCCTAGTACTGAGTCGAGTTCTTGTGTAAACTGTCCTAGTTTGATGCCTAAGTGATTACTAATAATTTTCGTGATTGATTCATGCATAAGTTTTGGAGGTTTCTTGAGTAAATTCTCAAAATGTTGTTTCCATAGGTGTATTCGTTCTTAGCTGGTAGCTTTCAGTCTAGCTTTCACAGTGCTCTTCCTCCTGCTCACTTCGTTTACCGTCTGCCATGCTATCGTAGATTATCTATCATCAACTGAGTTTCTAATCATATCAATCTGATTTTGGATGTATTCTGTTTGTTCTTTTACAGGGACCCGACAATATTTTTCGGACACTTTGAAAAATGTACTTCAAGGTGGTCACTAGTGCCAAAAACTTTTGAGATTGTAAGTACGTAGTTGAGGAGGGAAAATCCACTACTAGTGTAATCATTTTTTTTAGTTTGGCTTGATAATTTTAGTTTTTTGTGATTTTTGCGAAAACTTGCGCAACACTATTTTTCGGACATGACAAAAAAATCCTGTTTTATTAAGAGCTATGTTCATGTATATGTTGCTGTATATCTGCTTGTATACTGTTCTGGGGCACTGGCACCCCTACTACTATGTTAACATAGGACAATCTAACAGCATAAATCGTCCGGACATTTCTTGGCAAAACAATTAAGTTTAATGCATTCAAAATAAGTCGTTTGTTTGGCACGGAAGAAGTGGGAAGATGGCCTCAACATCAGAAGGATCACCATGGATTTGAAGGTGTTGAAATCAACGGTCGAATACATGTTGAAGATAAACTCAGAGCGGAAAAAGAAGAGAGGTCGGAAAAGATCAATTGGCAAGAGGACTGAAAGGAGAATGAAGAGGACTGTGACACGGCTTTTGACATCTGGAGAAAAAGTTACAGCAAGAAAAGTGAAGGAGAAATGTGAATTGAATGTAAACGTCCGAACAGTACAAAGAACGCTGCATAGGATTGGTTTGAAGTATGCAAAGGCTGAGAAAAAAATTACACTAACAAAGAAACACAAAGGAGCAAGACTGGAGTGTGCTAAAAGGTGGTTAACAAAGCATGTTGACTTTAAGAAGGTTATATTTACTGATGAGAAGTGTTTCAAGTTTGATGGGCCCGATGGATGGTGTACTTGGTCGAGAAGGGGCGAGCCTGTTGTACTGAACAAACGACAGATGGGAGGAGGAGGAGGATTTATGGTTTGGGGTATGATCTTTGCTAATGGAAATATATGGTTGGAGTGGCTGAAAGGACGACAGAACAGCGAAAGCTACAAACAGTTGCTGGACGAGAAAGCCCTACCAAGGATAAGAAGAGAGATGGGGAATGATTTCATTCTACAGCAAGACAATTGCAGCATCCATGTGTCAAAACTCATGAAAGAATGGATGGCTAAAGTGAATATGACTACTTTGGAATGGCCTGCAAGAAGCCCAGATCTAAATTTAATAGAAAATGTTTGGGAAATGCGCAACTTGTCTATGATGGACCTGAAATAACGAAAGAGGTTCAACTATGGTAACGAATACTAGGAGCCAAAAAACAACTAATAGAAACACGTAGAGATGTTATTGTGCATATGTTTGATCATTATGAAGAGAGATTGATAAAAGTTATTGAGAAGAAAGGTGATATTACAGACTATTAATAGTTTTTCAATGACATCCGAAAAATAATGTCGCGTGTGTTTTGAAAAAATGATGAAAATTGAATATTTTTCCTTACCTAATCGATTTTCTTACATTTTTATTACAGATATTGTCTTTATATGTTTATGCTATTCTATTGAAGGAATTTCACCACTCTATGGTACTCGGAAAGTCGAATACAAAAGTGTCCGAAAAATATTGTCGGGCCCCTGTAGGTATATGTTAGTTAATTCATTTTGTGCCTTAAGTTTCAGGGCATTGATATTGGTTGGGTTCCTCCTATTGCATTTGGAAGCGATTTTCACATCTGCATGCTTTTTTCTAACTGCTCATGTTTCCCATGGGACTCTAGGTTTAGCTCTTTGTTTGGTTGGTATGCATTCTGCTGCCGCTTCTAAGTGGGCATTGACGAAATTCTCATATTTGTCAATCAGAGTAGGTGTTTCTGATATCTCCTGAAGTGTATTGAATTTGTTTCTTAGTGTTAACGTATATTCATCACAGTAGTTAAGCAGGGACTAGTCATAGAGTATGGTTATTGTGGTTTGGGCCGCTTTTCTTCGTAGGCTCAGCCGTATTTTTGCCATGACAATTCAGTGATCAAAGAACACACCCTCGAAGGAGGAATGTGCCTCGCAATTCAGTGCGCTATTATTCCATTTCTTATAAAGACATATTCTAATAATACTAAAGCACAGATAGACTAAGCGTAGGTCTATAGTTTTCTTTTTCTTTTCTGAAATTTAGTATTGAGGCATGTTCATCTATTTTCTAGTGTGAAATCTGTTAGATGTTCACCATTTCTGTTTGACGAGTTGTGTAAGCCGAATTTATGGTTTATGTTTTTATCAATTTGGGCATTCATGTCTCCACCGATGAGGAGGACATTGTGTTTTGGGATACTACGAACAAGGGAGGATAGCTCACTTATTATGGAAGGCGATGAGGGCAGTTTAATTGTCAAAAACATTTCTATTTCAAGCTATTCAGTTTAGTCAAACTGTTCTAATTTAGCTAATTCAGTTTAGTATAAGTATAGATTTTGTTTACACACAGTTAAATGTCAAAAAAGTTCTATATTAAACAATTCAGTTTAGTGTAAGTAGAGTTTCAATGTCAAAAAACAGTTCCATTTCAAACAATTCAGTATAGCTTAAGCGCACAATTTAAATGTAAATAATTTATTTGTCAAAAACATTTCTATTTCAAGCTATTCAGTCTAGTAAACAGTTCTAATCCAAACAATTCAGTTTAGCATAAGTATGCAGTTAGTTCTATTCAACCCATAGATAGGGCCCTATCAGGTGCTACCATTCCAGGCGAGAGTAGACCTGGGAGCAATGGCAATGAAAAGGTGCTCTGCATTCTCCAAAGCTCCAGCATCACTGGAACCTCACCGTCATATTGTTTAGTGTCATATCCAGGACACTCATTGGTGGGGGGATCTTACTCCTCTGCAGAGGTGCAGTCAGTGTATTCTACAGCCCCAGCTGACTGGGTAAAATGGACCTGGGAGTAATAGCAATGAAGAGGTACTCTACAATCCCCAAAGCTCCAGGACTGGTGCGTCATCATCAGATGTTTTAGTGTCATATCCAGGACACTTGTTGGGAGTATGTGTGTAGGGGTCTTATGCCTCTGTAGAGATGCAGTTGGCATATTTTACAGCCCTTTCCCTCTACCTCACGGTGCTGTCTCATCCAGGATTTGAACTAAAGTTCATTTCTTATGCTGATAACCGTCATTGTACATACATCAAAATTCCGAGGTCGGATTTCCCTCATAGCTTTTTTTTTTCATAAAATTAAACAGATAATTTGAGAGAACTTAGCAAAAGGCATGAGCCCTTAAGATTCTTCCTAGTTCTGGGATAGATGAACAGGTATGTGGTCTCTTGCCATTTATGAAGAACATGGATATCACCAATTACTCTTTAGATGTTATCCATCTCATTATTAGGGCTTAGAATATGTCATTTGTTTTCCATGCAGAGTAGTAAGACCCCCTACTCCCCAAAGGGTTTCTGGATCAGATGGTGAGGCTCCAGTTCTGGAGCTCTTCAGAGTCTTTACTTCTACATCCACTCTAATTTAGAGTGATTTAACTTGTTAGGGTTCCATCTATAAATCGAATTTTTTTTAAAACTATTTGTATTATATGGTATTAAGTATTCCTATCTAATACAAATAATTTGCACACAGTTAGATGGTATTAAGTATTCCTATCTGTGTGCAAATTATTTGTATGTGATAGTTATATGATATTAAGTATTCCTATGTGCAAATTATTTGTACTTGATGGGAATACTTGATATCATAACCAAGTATAAATTATTTGTATTACATAGGAATGAATACTTAATACCATCTAACTGTGTGCAAATTATTTGTATTAGATAGGAATACTTGATGCCATATAACCATGTGCAAGGTAGCACTTCTGGAGCTCCAATTAGTAAAAAAAAACAACTACATACCGGATTGAACAAATAGCCGAATATTGATGTCATTGCAGCCAGTAAGCAAGAGCTAAGTGACCTCTCAATTTTAAAGGAAAGCTTCAGAAGTCATCAGAGGAGCCTAGCTCTGATTGGCTGTTGCAAAATTAAAAAAGTGATACCCATGGATAGAGCCATTTCTGCGGTCATTTTTCTTGTATGGAAGATGCACAGTTTAGCTGCTGGGATGGGAGTTGGAGTAAGATCAATGCCAACTTGGTCATTTGGGCGAGGGTGTCTGACGTTGCAAGACCTGAACCCCCCTCTGAACCCAAAGGAAACATCACTGATGACTCATCCCGATGCATCAATGAAGATGTATGACGTAAGTTGCCAAGTAAATTCTAACTTCTGGTGGTTTGTTGGTTAGTTTTCTTAGGCATATCAACTCTTGTAGGTTATTTAAAGCCAGATCCTTTTTATACATAACATATTAGATATGATTTGTAAAGGAAAAGTTTATAGGCCACAACTTTGAAATGAGCCAGCTCTCATTTATTTGCACACAGTTAAATGATTTCAAGTATTCCTATATTCTGTTCAATATTAATTATTTGTTTGACACAGTTAAATGGTTTTATTTGGGCCATAGATCGGACTCTAACAGGTAATACCAGAGTGGACCTGGGAGCAATGGCAATAAAAGGGTACTCCACATTCGGCAAAGTTCCAGAACTGAAACCTCACCATCAAATTGGTGTCATATCCAAGACACTCATGATGGGGGAGGGAAGGTCTTACCACTTTGCAGAGATGCAGTTGGTGTATTCTACAGTCCTAACCAACAGGGCTCAACCCAGACTGGTAATGATTGTTAGGGTCCCATCTATGGGTCAAAGAGATCTCTGAAAATTATTTATTAAATACACGAAACCATAACTCTGAACAAACAAACGATTAAAAAGGAAAAAAAAATGCAAAGAAATGTTGGAAATGAAGTTAGGATTATATTCAAAATGTAACATGAATCAGCATTAAATAATCCATAAGGAGTTGATATACCATTAAAAACCAATAAACCATTTTAAGATACTTTTAGAGGAAGAGCTGAATTTATTCCTTGGCACCCGAGGAATTCCTGAAGGGGAAAGCCGAGGGGATCTAGCAGTTTTTGTAATGGTCAAGCAAGAATCTCGATTTGGACAAGCTCCAGTCCCTTCTATAAAACTATGACTTGGTGGGAAGTCAGTAAAAACTCGGGCTACAAAGAATTCACCAAGTGAAAGTAAGAGTTACTTCCCTTGTTCTATAAAATGATTCTAGTTCTAACGCAGATATAAATTCTTTTAATCAAAAACAACGAAAAAAATTCATGTATGATTGTTTTAAATTGTTATATTGTGAGAGAGAGAGAGAGAGAGAGTGAAAGAATAATTAAAACACATCAAAAAGAAGCATTGTAAAAAAAAAAAAAAAAAAAAAAAAAAAAATTAATAAATAATCTGAAGAGGGTTGTGTTTAATCAGTATAAAACAATTGACTTGTGACCTAACTACCCCCACAAATCTTTACAAAAGATTAATTTTTTAAAAGTCAAACAACCAAACAACAGAAAGTCACCTTTAAATGAAATTGGCCCTTATAACATTAAACTAGATTCAATCTCCCATTAATTCAAAGCAGTTTTTATTTCCCTAAATTTCTTTTTGAGAGAAGAAAATAAAAATTAAAATTTGAATAATAATTATAAAAGGCATTTTTCAAATTCTTAGAAATACAAATTCTTTCAATCCCTTCAAAGATATATTTCTTTGAAAATTTTGTCAATATCATTTTCCGAACTAAATATGTTTAACAATGAAAATTTACTTTTAGTCAAGGTTAATAGTGCAGTAGCCCAAAGCCAAAATTTTTCAGACCTTTTTTCAAAGCAAGCATCATTGGGGAATGAATAAAAAAGTTTTGATAAATTACAATTTGATTTCTTAAATTAAAATTATATTTTTTATTCCCCAATGATACCTGCATCAGAAAATAAGGTCTCAAAAAGTTTGATTTTAAGTTGCCCATACCATACCTTTAAGCTGGACTATTTAAAAAAAATTCAAATGAAGATATTTACATGTGAAAGGTTTGGGGTTTTAAGTTTTGCATGAAGAGTGGATTAAAAATAAATAAAAAGGGAAAGATTTTGTAGTTAATTTTCAAGCTAATTACATAAATGCTTATCTTATTTTCAAATCAATTTGATCCTAAAGATGATATTTAAGCTCTTGTTAAGACATCTCAATATGGTAAATTTCTTACCGTGAATAGCCATAAAAACCTTTGACAGAAAAAGGCACGTGGTTATCTCCCTTAGCATTCAGATCCATTTTCAAGATGGTTGACTCGGGAAATTCAATTACATTGATTTCTGTAATAATAGATTAAAATAGATTAACAGTAATTAAATATTGATATTGTTATACGTGTTCTAACAATGCAAATATCAACATAAAAATACAGGATGAGTGAAGAAGAAAAATGATAACTAGAATAATTTTGTTATCTCAAGGCCAATTCCTATAACAACTATTTGTATATAATATGCACCCCCAAGAAATTTCCAAGTTTAAGAGCTAGAGGGTGTGTATAATGCGAGAACTAAATTTTTTTTTTTTGGCCACATGTATTGCTACATTCAGGACGGCATGACTGAATATAAATTACATTCATGGTGTAAGTTAACTAATGCACCAAACAACAGTTTTATTCATCATTTCAGAGAAACAACCACAAGAATGGATTATTTATAATTTGTTTCTTCTATTGTGAACTTAATTTTGTCAAAAGTTGGTTACATTTTTGTGTGAACATGTAAAAGTTGGACAAATGTTAAATTTAGTGGAAATTTAGCTGCTACAATTTCCAAAAGAGAATGTGTATTATACACAATAAATATTTTTTCCAGATTTTCTTAGCTGGATGTTAGGGGTGCATATTATACACAACTAAATATGGTACTACTTTTAAAATAATCTTTTTTTTTTTCTTCAGCTTTGTTCATGTACAACTCTCAGACAGTCGACAGTGAGTGCTTGTCATATTCATCTTCATATTGCAACTAAAAATTGAATTTCTTTAACCATTTCACAAGCAAATATATTTTTTTCTTTTTTCAAATCCTTGTAGGGAAAAAAAAAAAATTGCGAAAAAGAGGGTTTGTTTGTTTTATGGCATATCAACCCTTATAGGGTTACTTAGAGCCAAATCCTCTTTAAACATATATCAAATAGGGTTTGGAAACACTTTGATAATGACATTTTTAGATGAGCCTGATATGAAAAACCCTGTGTTGGGTTTTTTGTTGACCTGGCCATTTGTCTAGTGGCGTGGAACTCATTGTTTCTTCTCACACCCAGCTGTGTTGGCATTTCACAGACTGTACAAAAAACAAAAAAGCAAAAACCAAAACAGAAGGTGGAAGGAAAAAAACAGACAAACACAGATTCAGAACAAAAAAATTCAGGAGGTAAAATCTGGCACTTAAGTATTTTGGGTGTATTTGTTATGGCTAATGCAAGAACTCTGCTAAAGTCCTACACAATAACCAAAAATGCTGACTCATCTGGCTATTGTCTTCATTGCTCTGTGTCCCAACCAACCACTTTGGAGTCTCATTCCTGATTGACTACCTCGGAGTCCCACCATCCTTCCTGATTGACTACCTCGGAGTCCCACTCATCCTTCTTTCGGTCTTGTAGGTTTTTGCGCGCACAGCTCTTTGTGTGGTCTTTGCACCAAAGTAGACAAAGGGGTCCCTCTAGACACTAATGCCGGTCAAAGATGCCAAAGAAAAGATCCCTTCTTTGGCTACTCATCCACAAACATACATCTACACATACACACACTCCTTATTGTGCCACACCGAGTTAATTTTTTTTTGCACCGAGTTAAAGTTTCAAGTATTTTTATATAACATGAATAATTCTATTAATCATTTGTTTGCAGAAAGTTGAATGGTCTCCAGCATTGCTAAATAACAGAAACAATTCAACATCAACCATTTATTTGACAAAGTTTAAATGTCCAACAGTTTTATTTTATCCATAGATAGAACATTATCAGTTACTACCACTGCAGACCAGAGTGGACCTGGGAGTAATGGCAATGATGGGAGGGGGTACTCCATATTCCCCAAATCTCCAAGATGATTTGATATATCCAGAGCACTTGTTAACGGGGGGGGGGGGGAGAGGTTTTGCCCCACAGCAAAGATGCAATTCATGTATTCTGCAGCTCGAGCCAAGTCGGCTGGAAATATAGGGTTATATTCAAACAAGTCAATAAAAAAATAAATGTATGATAATCAACAATTGTATAATATACACAATAACATGAAAATAACGCTTTCACTTAATTATGATATATTGTAAAACAACCATCACACAATTCTATACCAGTCTTTGTACCAAGCAGTTATATGCATATCTAAGTAAATGAGCAGAATATAGGAAAATACATCACATTGAGCTACTGATAAAGGACAAAAGTGTGGGTCTGGTCTAATGGTATATCAACCATTGTAGGTTATTTAATGCCAAATCCATTTTTATACATATCATCATCATGTTGTGCCGCCAGCACGGATATCCCTGACCCTCTCTCGCCACTCCTCCCTATTGTTCATCGCTTCTGGCAGGTCCTCAGGGCTAGATCCCATATCCTCACAGAGTTGCTGTATGTAGGTTTGAGCTGGTACTATTTACCAACCTCTCTGCTCGGGCAGGATATGACACAAGGTCAATTTTTAAACGGAGTTTAACAGGTTTGAATTCAGAGTTTTCCTTCTCCTAGACTAGTTGCCTAACCAAGGCTGAAGAACCTAGTCTGTCCTACTATTTACCCATAGCTGGAGGGAGAATAATTGGATTCATACCTTTCCCAAGGGTATTAGTGCTATGTGAAATGCAATCAGTCTCGTCCAGGATTTGAACTCGTGTCTCCATGTCCATTTCCTACGACGATAACAACTACACCACGGGCACCTCCTGTAGGTTTGAGCTGGTAGTCCTGCTTTTGTTCGGCCATATGATAGGGTCCACAGGAGAACATCACTTATGAGCTCGTCTCTGCTTCACCAGCAATGTCATGCATGTCTGGTCATCTAACTAAGATAGTTTTTGTAATGGGAGGTAGGTGGCCGTACAGTTGGGGCTTTGTGGGATGTTGCCTCCAGGATTTATTCAAAATTGCTCACAGCATTATTGTGTAGTTGCCGTCAAGCTTTTTCTCCATTCGTTAAGTTAGCGTCCATGTAGTGCATCCATATAGTAGTATCAACATGACCGCTGCTTGGAAGAAACTGTTTCATTTTATTGGTCAGGTCCGATTTCCATATGATCGATAGTTTATCAATAGCTGTCCATGCCTTTGTTAGCCGCGTGTTGATGTCTGTCTCAGTTGATGAGACACTGCTTCCTAGGGAGGTGAACTTGTCTACTATTTTCAGAGAGCTACCGCCTAGTGTATAAATGTTGCCTGTTTGATTTAAGTACATGTATTCGTTTTGTGTGCATTGACATGAAGGCCAATGCTTGTGGCAGCTCGTTCCAGTAGTGTTTCGGCTTAGGCGGGTGTATTTGCCAGAATCGCTATGTCATCGGTGGTGGTAATTGTTTTTGCAAGATACCTTCTGCTTCTTTTGTCAGCTTGAAGATGTTTTCTTTGATTTTATCCAATGATGTTCCAAGCACATAGTCTAGACAGATGATAAAGTGGTATGGGGGTAGTGTGTCTTCTTGCAGTACTCCTGCTACTATGTCAAAGTAGTTTGTGTCTATCTGGAGAACGTACTTTCACTTTGGTGTTTCTATAGAGAATCATTATTGCTGCGACGGTCTCTTTTGGTATGCCGTATGCTAGTAGAATTTGTTCCATCTTCCCTCTGTGAATGGAATCAAAGGCCTTAGTAAAGTTGACAAAAAGTATTGTCGTCTGTAGGTTTTTTGCCCGTACGCCTTCAAGGATTCTACGGATAGTCAATATTTGTGAGGTCATGGATCTATTTCTTTGGAAGCCATTTTGGTTCTTCCAAAGAATGTTGTCAATTTTGGGTTCTGTGGTTTTGCAGTAGGGCATTGTATATTTTGGCCGCTATGGATGTAAGTGTTATACCTTGGTAGTTCTTGGCTAATCCAAGGTCACCCTTTTTAGGGAAAGGGAGGATGCATCCTTTTATCCATCTATCGGATTTTGATTATAAACTGCATTACAATGTCGGAACAGTATGTCGTTGAATTGTCAGTTCTTCCATACTTCTGGGGGAATTTCATCAAGCCCTGCAGCTTTCCTAATTGCTTACTCACAATTCTGGCGATTGGTTCATGTGTAACTTTCGGTGGGTTTCCTAGTAGATTCTTGAAATGCCGTTTCCAGTTTAGCTTTGGCTGTGCTCTTCCTTGTGCTCACTTCGTTTATCGTTTGCTAGGCTATCCTAGATTGCCTATCTTCCACCGAGTCTCTAATCTTATCTATCTGATTTTGTATGTATTCTGTCTGTTCTTTTAGATGTATGTTTGCTAATTCATTTTGTGCCTTTTTTAGTTTCAGGGCATTTGTGTTCGTTGGGTTCTTCCTATTGCATTTGGAGGCTGTTTTCACGTCTGTATGTTTTTCTCTAATCATCAGAGTCTCCCATGGAACTCTAGATTTAGTCATATTATTTGGTTGTCGCTGTTCGTGTAGCATTTCTTCTTGGGTCAGTCGTATTTTTGCATGGCAATTCTGTGGTCAGAGGAGACACCCTCGAAAAAGGAGTATGCCTCGTAATTTATTGTGTTATTTTTCCATTTCTTAAATGAAAGAACAATTTACTAATAAGCCGACTATAAATCTTAAAAGAAAAGATTCACTGCGGGACCGTGAAATTCTATTTTAGTAAAAATGTAGAACTATAACACGTGTTAGTGCCATTTTTCAGAAGACGGGGAAAACAAACAAACAAAACTAAGGTAGGAACTAAAATAGAACAGGAAGAGAAGGGAAAAAGAAAAAAAAAATTCTTTTATCAACATATTAGTCTTGGACTTTAACTCGGTTAAAACTTAACAAAAAGGACTTTTTTTGTGTACCCATGGGAAGCACCATGGTGGACATAAAGGGAAGCAGATAAAACCTTTGACGGCCTAACGCTTTGCCTAACCTGGTCCTGGGCGTATGAATCTCATGGTTCAATGGTCAGAATAATAAGTTCAATTGGGGAAGTACTGCTGCTCATCTATAAGTTTGGCTTCGATGGATGAGAATAAAAACAGCCATCGAAAGATAACCATGACCCACACTCAAACCACATGTAAAAACTGTATCGCTCTTCGCGCAGGTAAAAAAAAAAAGGGGGGGTGCATCCTGCTGAGGTTGGAGCCCTGTTCGAAAAATCAGCTACAGAGCTCTAACAACAAAAATTACTAAAATGCAAAAAAACAATACAAATACTGACATTCAACGTTAGAACCTTAAATAGAATAGGACAACTACTGGAGCTGACTGCATCAGCCATAGAACATAATATGCATTCAAGAGCAGATACACACAATAGCGAGGATATTAAATATCACGATACTGGCAATGGATGGATGCTAGCCACTGTATCAGCATGGAAAAATTCAGTCCAAGCCACGGTAGGAGATGTAGGAATACTTATAGGACCAAAAGCTTTAAAATCACTTAATAGCATAGAGAGAATACAACCTAGGATGATGGTAGCTACTTTTAATGGCAACCCCAGAGCAACAATCATCTCCTGCTACAGCCCTACCAAAGTAAGTCAAGAAACTGAACTCATTGCCTTCTACGATGAGCTATCCTCTCTAGTGCGTAACATTCCAAAACATAACGTTCTCGTCATTGGCGGTGACATGAAGCCCAAAATCGGGAAAAACGAAAACCACAAATACAGCCTACACAACTTGTCAAATAGGAATGGACAACATCAAACAGATTTCACAAAAGGAAGGGAAAATTATGGACCTACACGTATGCAAACAACACTAAAGCACAGACTTTATACATATAAACAGTTCTATTTCAACCAATTCAGTTTAGCATAAATATGCAGTTTAGTTCTATTTGACTCATAGATAGGACCCTATCAGGTACTACCACTCCAGGCTAGAGTGGACCGGGGAGCAATGGAAATAAAAAAAGTACTTCGCATTCTCCAAAGGTCTAGGATTACTGTAGCCTCACTATCAGAATGTTTAGTGTCATATCCAAGACACTCATTAGGGGAGTCTTACCCCTCTGTAGAGATGCAGTTGGTATATTCTGCAGTCCTAGGTGACTGGGCCAACAAAAATGATGCTAGACATAGTAATAAATAACGGGGTTTTTTTTTAAAGAATGATAAAAAAATTTTTTTTTTCTGGCAGTGTAAAGCAAAATGGAAGTAAACAGGTTGAAAGTCAGCAACTCAATCTCACTAATTCTTCTTTTTCCTTTTCAAATTATGCCTACATTTTGTTCCGATTGTTCATAAACTGTAAAACAGTTCTATTTGACCCATAGATAGGACCTGATCAGGTACTACCACTCCAGGCCAGAGTGGACCTGGGACCGATGACAAAGGGGTTTTTCCACATTCTTCAAAAGGTCCAGCATCACTGGAGCTTCCCCATCAGCTTATTTAGTGTCATATGCAGAGATGCAGTTGGTTTATTCTACAGCCCCAGTCGACTATGCTATTACTATTGAAATTTCTACTGTTGGAGAATGTAAAGTTGGCGACCTTAGTCAAGGGTGACCCGAATATTCCTTTTCAAAAGCTACTTCACCGAGTTGTAGGGAAGGGCGCTACTCCATTCTCTCAATTGATTCACTTTACCCTTGATCCTTACCTTATAATGCTAAGAGTTAAGCACAGCAGCATCAAGTACCATTTTTTGAGTCTTGGGTATGGCTCGACCTGGGATTGAACCATGGTCACCTGAACCACTGGCGAAAACTCTACTCAATAGGCTAAGACCCAATAAAGTATAATGTAAGAGACATGAACAAGCAAATTACAATAGAAAAAAATAAAATAAATAATTAGATTTTTGCTTATGATTTAAAAACTGTTTATAGCCTTTTTGCTTTGTGAAAAAGACTTTTATACAGACAGAACACCTGATGAAGGTTAGAGAAGGAAATGGTCAAAATGTGATAAAATATTAGCAACACAAAGATTCAATATGATGAAAATAAACTGAAAGATACTTGTCTGACTTACTTATTTGATTGATTTTAATGGCATGCTAACCTACCTGGGGTTATTTTATGCCTAAAGGATAGGTAACTGCATTTCTTGTACATATATATTTACATTTTTATATAGTTGTTTCTAAAAGTTTTTTTGCACACACATACACACACACACCTCAAGGATTCCAATTTAATACAAAGAATTTTCAGTTATACAATTTCAAGTAATTATTTCTATCTAGTTAACAATGATCACAAAACCTTAAAAGAGGTATATCAAACTGAGGCTCTCGAGGGTCACATGACCCACTTGTCCCAAGAGCCACACACGACAGTTAATTGCACACATTATCACTAACTGAAGTCATTTACAAAAATTTGAATAAAAAAAAAAAAAAAAAAAAAAAAAATAATTGTACAAAAATTACATTTCGAAACTGGAAATTTATTTACAACAATTCCATTGTTTTTAGAGTTTTTTCTAGAAACTTGGCACTTTATTTTCCTGATAAATTTTGGTATGTCATCTTGAAATGTCAGTAAAGTTCCGACTTTGATCAGAGATGACAAGTGTTGATCAGTTTTTGGAGATTTTGTTTATTTCATGAAGGAAAAAATAACTGTTCACACACACACACACACACACACACACACACGTAGAACCAAACATTGCTATAAGTTTTTAAAACTTTTCATAAATGGTATGAAAAGAAACCCGGTATCTCCACTTCAAGATATTTTGCTTAGAGTGCAAAATTGGACGATATTTCAATAGTTCCATCCTGCAGGTTTTTCTTCTGCTTTGGAAACATTAAAAAAGGTGAATCGTACTGAAAATAATGAAAATGGATGTTCCAAAAGGTTAGAAATCATAAAATCTACATTTTGAAACGGCTTGAAGTAGAGCATGACATGAATAAATCAAAATGTAAAAAGCTTGTGATTCGTTTCGTTAAATACTATAATTAAAAAAAAAAAAAATTTTTAAATGCAATTTTGGCAATAAAAAAAAATGTATTCTTTGTGCGAGTCATAGGTGTGCTTGTAAAGATCTGCAGGTTTGATAAACCTGCCCTAAAAAAATGGTAGACATTTGTATGTTCAATAGACTCCATCTGAAAATGCTTATAAAAAACCCCATAAAATCCTGTCAAACCATATATCAAAAGGAAATTGATCTACAGTTCATCAAGGTTGTTTTCGTGTGTATTGTTTTATTCATAACCTTTTATCAATGAGACAGGAAGAAAAAAAAAAAAAAAAAATGAATGTTTTCTTTCATGTATAATTCATATCTTTAATATTATAAACAGTCTTTAAACACTTGAGAGAGAGAGAAAAAAAAAAAAAAAAAAAAAAAAAAAAACAAAAAAAAAACACACACAAACAACTTTAACGTAAAATAAGATTTAAAAAAAAAAAAAAAAAAAAAAAAAAAAAATTTGTTTTAATGTTTAACTGGCGATAAACAAATTTTCTTAAATTCATGTTTTGCTGAGATCCAATATATTTAAAAAAAAAAAAATTCTCAATTTAATTTTCCACCCCAACTTTTCAAAAAACCTGCTTCATAAGGTTAAAAAGATAATATAAAAAAAACCTGCTTCATAAGGTTAAAAAGATAATATAAATATACACTTTAAAATTAAACTAAAACTGATGCAAAATCAATTAACATTTTTTTTAAGTGCTCAGAGACTGTTTGTAGATGATATGAAAAGATTCATTTAGTTATTCCTTTAAAATTATAAAAAGCAGTATTTCTTATATATGAAGAAAGAAAAAAAAAAGTTGACCTTAAGTTAGAAATATCTCCCTTGTCTCAAAGAAAACTTTACATGAAAGCTGGTAATGGCTTGAGAAAATCTCAAGTCGGCTGATCTGTGTAAATAATAAATACTTTTTATGATGATTACAAACAAACTACTGGATATAAATTCCTGAAAAATTAATAAAAGTTTGTTTCCCCAGATTTGTGAGTAAGAGGAATCTTTATAACTAAAAGTTATTAAGCCACAGAAGTTAAGTAATGAACCAATTTTAACTGCTAATAGACTATGTTAAATGGCATTGTTTATTCAATTTTTCAGCCAAATTGGACCAGATTTACATAACTGTGAAATATACTAACACCTTCTCATGTGATGAATTATAAATGGAAAAGAAAAAGTTTTCTTTAGTCTCATCAATAAAAGTTATAAAAATAAAAACGATACAAATATGCACCTTGAAAAACTTGTAGATAAATCAATTTCCTTTTGTTTTATGAATGGAGTGATAGGATTTTATGGCTTTATATCAATTTTTTTTATGCATTTTTCAAATCGAACCCACTAAAAATGCATTTGTCTACATTATTTTAGTGTGGCGTGAGGATAGTTACTATGAAAAGCCCAAGTGACAAGTTAAGTCTTTTATAATAATTCTATGATATTCACCAGCAAATTTTACAAGTCAAATTTCATTTCTTCATCTTGAATAATTTTTGTTGTAAATTAAATTCATCCATAAAAACTAAATTGTTTAATGTTTCAGGAAAATAGGGCCCATTTTGTTCAGTTTGCCAACTTTCAAATACTTATATTTAAAAAAAAAATGGATTTTGATGATTTAAAAACCGAAAATCCTAAATTAAGCCATATTTTCAACTATTTGTTAGAGCAAAATCCTACTTTAATTTTTTTTGGTGGGGCATTGTTAATGACAGTCATTTGTTTGCACATAGTTAATATGGTTTCAAGTAACTAATAATAAAGGTGAGGGTGACTCAAAAGGTTCCCTTTTCAATAGCTACTACATCAAAGTGTAGGGGAGGGCACTATTCCTTTCCCCGAGATTGCTCCACTTTACCCTTGATCCGTACCTTATAATACTGATTGTTAAGCAATGTGGTATCAAGTACCATTTTTTTTTAGTCTTTGGTATGACTTGACCTGGGAATAAACCCCGGGCTATTAGCAAACACTCTAACCACTAGGCAAATGAACTGGTATAATAAAATATTCCTATCCAATACAAATAATTTTAAAACATGTCTAATTGGGTCAGAGTCGACCTGGGAGTAATGACAATGAAGTGGTAACTCAACACTCCTCAGATCTCCAAAACTGGAGCCTCTCCATCAGATACAGTTGAGCGTCATACCCAGGACATGCCTTTTGGGTGAGGAAGTGGGGTTCTTAACCTTCTGCAGGGGGTATATTCAGTGTAAATACTAAATATGGACAAACAGGGTGGAACACTTATTTGCCTTTCTGTCCCAGTCAAATATAACACAAGATGGGATTCAAGTGATGGTGGGAAGATCTAAATGTATATGGGGGTAGGTAAAGACAAAAGAAAAAGCTTATCTCAAATTAGCTATGTGACGGCAAATTGACTAAAATCCCAAAACAGGACTTTATTTTTGCACGTGTGAAGACGGGGCAGGTTGGCACTTGATCCCCTATAAAATAAGTCCTCGCTCAGAGTTTTTCTCTCAGGCATATAAGAACTGGCATATTACGTGAGGGATTAATTTAGGGCCAGACTGACCGCCGCTGGCAAGGGGTTCCAAATTTCACACTATCACACACCCACCAGGCCGCTTTCTTCCTTCCTCTAGACAATGGAAGAATATGGACCAATAGGTTTTAGTTGTAATAATATTATATTGTAGTAGTCGGCAACTCCGGTTTCCCGTGTTATATTTTAAAGGAATTAATAGGACAATTCTAAGCAAGATAACATAAGGCGAATAGAAGCTGAAAAGGAAGCATGAAGTAACAACATAGACCACGGGGTAACATAAAAATATATGATTCCTTTACTACAGTTATATACACTTTCAAAGTGTCAAAACATAATAATTGGACAGTCCACGAATATAAATGTCTTCTCTTGACTTTTGTTTTTCTTCAAATTGAGAGAGAGAGAGAGAGGTATACAAAATTTGGGTATAAAGGAGAAATGTCCCCAAAGTTACTTATCTTATTTTACGACGGGGTTCCACTGGAGAATCTTTCTTCTTTCACGGGCTAATAGACTTTTTTCTATTTTTTTTTTTTTTTTTACACTGGCTTGAAGAACCTGGGGTCCCTCATGTCTCAGATATTCTTTTGTCTTCAACCCGGAATACTGGCTATGGTTCGTCTGCCTGCTACGAACCCTGCTCAAAAACTAACCTTCTTACTATCTATTTCCGCTGACGGGGGGGGAGTCCCCACTTCCGTTTTGGGGTTCCAGCCAATCATTTGGCTTCTCTCTCCCTCCCCTTCCGGTGTCCGGCGACCTGAGGTTACTAAGTACCAACACCTGTTGACACCCCCTCTGTGACCCACATTCTCTCTTAACGGTCACTTGTTTGACGGCTAGATACTGTTAATTCAACGGGAAGATAGTATTAATCTTATTTCTATCATATCCGTGGGCTATCACGTGACAGCTATATGATGCCTCAGACATTACGGATCGATCATGACCCTTTAAGTGCAATGGAGGTACAACCAACATGATTTAGATATAAATTGAATTTTTCTTTCTTTCGAGAATGAATGAAAAACATGCAAGATTATTCAAGCTTACAAAATAGAAATGAACTTGGGGAATTCAGTTCAAATCTGTTTTGGTTTGTATTCTTTGTTTAATGGCATATCAACCTTTGTGAGTTATTTAATGCCAAGCCATTATAAAAATGTTGACTGTCAAAGATATGGACAAATGCTAATTGATCAGGTCCTTACATAACGTTGATAAGATTCAAAGAAAATGCCATTTTATACAAGACGATGTTAGCCCAGTTGGCTGGGGGCTGTAGAATACACCGACTAGTTCTCTGCAGAGGGGTAAGACCCCACCCCCCAACGAGTGTCCTGGATATGACACTAAACAACTGATGGTGAGGCTACAGTAATGCTGGAGCTTTGGGGAATGTGGAGTACCTCTTCATTGCCAGTGCTCCCAGGTCCACTCTGGCCCGGAGTGGTAGCACCAGATAGGGCCCTATCTATGGTTAAATAGAACTAACAGCATACTTATGCTGAACTGAATTGTTTGAGTAAACTGAATAGCTTGAAATAGAAATGTTTTTGACTATTAAACCGTACTTACATTTAAACTGTGTGCTTATGCTAAACTGAATTGTTTTAAATAGAACAGATTATTTACATAAAAATGGATTTGGTGTTAAATAACCTACAAAGGTTGATATGCCATAAAACCCACCAAACCAAACAAGACAATATAAAGCAAAACTCATTTTACAATAGGTTTAATAATTTGAGGTAGGGCTGAAAAGTGCCCAGCCAGACCAAGAAGAGAATAGCAAGGTGTTCCACACTTTCGTCCCACAGTTCAACCAACTTGATGCAAAAATTCTTAAGTTAATACTGTAAAAAAAAAAAAAAAAAAAAAAAAAAAAAAGGAAGATCCTTCTCTTATTAGTTGGGCCAAGAACTTTTTCACCCCACCTTTTATAATCAATAGTTAAGCTCCTACAGGTTTTTTTTTTTTCAGGCAATTGTTTATATATTTGTTGATTATATGATGGTTTGGTTAAAAGGCATCTCAACCTTCCTCAGTTATTTAATGTCAAAGCCATCCTTGTAAAAGAACAGTAGTGGTATTATTTAACCCATAGCTCGGTGGGATAAGGAGGTTCATATCTTTACCAAGGGGCATTAGTGTGAAAGTGAGTGTAATTGTGTGACTGGAGTTAAAACTCAAAACAATGTTGCAATCCAATACATTGGCCGCTATACCAGAGGGACTTCCCAAAGTTGTTAGGGTTTTGAGTTAATACCTATGGGAAAGGCATGACACCTTCTCTTCAACAATGCTGCTAAGGGTAAACAGTAGAACAGATTGGGCTCTTTAGTTTTGGTACGGCAACCAGACTAGGAGAAGGAAAACAGTCTTAGGCTTAAAAATTGACCTTTTGTTGCATTCTAACCATGGTGGATGGGTTGGGTAAATATATGACAGTGATTTTAACAGCCTAAGAACTTGTCTAGGATTAATCTAAGTCTGGAGGTTAGGGAATTGTATTCATTGTACCTTCATATTTACATTTTTTGTGTTGTTGTTTAAGAGTTCTTTTTGCACACAGTTATACGATGCCAAATATTCTTAACACAAATATACATATGGTTTCAAGTAATTATTTCTTTTCGTAACTATTTTTAATACAAATAATGTAGTGTCATAGGGTTTCAAAAATTCTTATCCAATACTAATGATTTTTGAACAGATCTATTTAACCGATAGATGAGACCTTAACAGGTGTTACCACTCATGTTAAAAGTGGATCTGAGAGTAATGGCAACAAAGAGATGACTCCATACTCCTTAGAGTTTTGGAATGAGAGACTCATCACCAGATGCAGTTTACTTTCATGCCCAGTACTCTCTTTTTGGAGGAGTCTTACTCCTCAGCATAGAATACAGAGAGTATCTTCTGGAACTCATGAACAGAACGGATATTAATGAATTTGTAAATTTCAGGAATTGAATTTCATTGAAATGGAAAGATTCTTGAACAATCAAGAAAAATAAGGCTACTTTTATAAGTTGTCTTTCATTAGGCTTATTTTGGCACAAGGCCAGGAATATAGAGCATCCAGTGAAAATCAAACTTATAAACAATGTTCTGTTAGACTAGCTTACTATCCATTGAAACAAATGAGGTTTAAGATTTGAATGGATGTTGATAATAATCTAATTAAATTATTGGTACATCATGGTGAATAATTCCACTGTAAAAGCATCTCTTGAGGCAATGGGAATTCACTTCACAGTGGCTACCTCTTCTGTAAGTAAAATGAAGGGTTGGTTAGGTTTTATGGCATATCAATGCTTGTAGGTTATTTAATACCATATCCTCTTTATACATTTATATCAAATATATATGATTTGGTTGGGTTTTACGGCATATCAACCATTGTAGGTTATTTAATGCCATATCCTCTTTATACCTATATGATCTGTAAATGAAGTTCTTAAATAACATTCTTAAATGAGCCAGAGCTTATTTATTTGCTCACAATTTAATGGTTTCAAGTATTTCTATTAAACACTCATAATCCTATTTAATATTAATCATTTGTTTGCACACAGTTAAATGGTTATACATGTTTTGTATGTGAATAGTGGGTCGGTAATTCCATTTTAAAAAAGTTAAACCCAATTTGTTAGCACAATAAATTTTTCTGTTTATCAACACACAGTTAAGTGGTTGCAAGTACTGTTATCTAACACTAATAATTCTATTCGACCAATTCATTCATTTGCACACTGTTAAATGGCTTCAAGTATTATGTAATTCCAATAATTCAATTTTGCACACAGTTCAAGGGTTTCAAGTATTGCTATTCAACACTAATAATTCTATTCAACATTGCTCCTTCGGTTGCACACAGTCGAAGGGTTTTATGTATCAATATGAAATAGTAACAATTTAATATTAATTACTTGTTTGCGCATAGTTAAAAGGACCAAATAGTTCTATTAGACCTATAGATGTGACCATAACTGGTTTGATTTGGTTTTATGGCATATCAACCATTGTAGGTTTTTTAATGCTAAATCCTGCTAATACGTATATATCAAATATATATGATTCGTAAACACATTTTGTAGATAACATGTTTAAATAAGTTAGAGTTCTTTTCGAGCACACAAATGGTTTTAAGTATTGCAATATAACTGTTGCAATTTAACATCAGTCATTTGTTTGCACACGTAGTTTGTAGGTAATTTCTTTTTAAATGATTAAGATCAAAATTGTTTGCACACTATTAATGCTATTGTTTCTCCACAGTTAAATGGTTTCAATTATTGCTATCTAACATTAATAATTCTATTTGATATTAATCATTTGTTTGCACACAGTCAAATGTTTTCAAGTATTGTTATGTAATACCAATAACACAATTTCGGCACACAGTTAAAGAGATACAAGTATTGCTATTCATCATCAATAATTCTATGCAACATTACTCATTCATTTGCAGTGAAATGGTTTCAAGTATTGCTATATATCATGAACAATTCTCAAAGAATTCTATTTCAAACAATTCAATTTAGCATAAGTCAACAAAGTTAAATAGTTCCAACTATTGCTATGCATAACTAACAATTTAATTAAACATCAGTCATTTGTTTAGAGTTAAATGATCAAACAGTTCTATTTCAAACAATTCAATTTAGCATAAGTCATTTGTTTGCACTCAGTTTAAATGTCAAACAGTTCTATTTGACCCATAGATAGGACCCTATCAGGTGCTACCATCCTGAGCTAAAGTGGATTTGGGAGCAGTGGCAATGAAGTGGTACTCTGTATTCTCCAAAGCTCCAGCATTGCTGGAGACTCACCATCAGATTGTTTAGTGTCATATCTAGGACACTTGCTGGGTGGGGGTTGTCTTACTCCTGTGCAGAGATACAGTTTGTGTACCCTGCAGTCCCAGCCAAATGGGCAGGGACTTTAACAGATAGTACCACTCTGGGTCAGAGTAGTTTATGGAGTAACAGCAATGAAGGGATACTCTACATTCCTCAAAACACCAGAATTGGAACCTCACCATAAGATTGTTTTGTGTCATATCCAGGTCACTTGTTGGAGAGAAGTCTTATCTCTCAGGAGAGCTGCAGTCAGTGTATGGTACAGACCCAGCTGACTGGGCTGAAGAAAAATTGCTCCCTATTTGATCAATTATTGAATACTCAAGATAGATTACCTTTACCAGGTTAAAAAGTTCCAACTGTCCTGCTGTGTACCCATTGCTGACAGGGAGAAGTGGATTCATGACTTTACCTAGTGTATTAATACAAAGTGAATGCAAACTGCACCCGTTGGAGTTTGAAATCTGTTTCCAATTTCTATTCTCAACAGTAGAAACCAATATGATATCAAATATATCTATATATGATATCAGAATTGCATATATATATATATGATATGATATCTGCAATTCTCTTAAGAGTTATCAGCTTGATAAAATTTGGATTATGTGCAATATATTAGATGGAGGTAATCAATGATTCATTTAAAATTCAATTGAATTTGCAGATAATGGTTACAAAAAAAAAGCCTCTTTTAACTCAGAAGCTTAGAAGGAACTCAAGGGTGAACCATCAGGAAATGATGCCATCAACCTATTGCATAAACAAAGAATGTTCAAGTTGCTTGACAGCTTACATGGTAAATATTGATGTTTATAATTGAAAGGAATCTCAAATGTAAATATAATCAGGCCATGTCAACTTGAATGATGTGTCAGATATAAGTTACTTGTATGTGGATATTAAAAGTCTGAAACAAGTGTAGCGGAGAAAGAAGTCAATGACCAACAATTTGAGCTCTGAAGACAAGATAAGAGTTCAGCAGACAGTTCAAAGTATACGAGAGATAAGAAAGGCCTAATAGCAAAATATTCATTACGAGGTCAGTACCCCTTCATGGTGAAATTCCTAACTCAGTATTTATCCAATTCCACATAAGGGGGTGGGGTGGGGGGGAATTAATAACAGCTTTCTCTCTTTCTCAAAAAAAATTATACATATTTTATGATGCAATGAAGTTAGCTGTGATTGATTATTATCAACACAAAATATATGCAAATTAGCCAACTTATTAATTCAACAATTATGCAAATTAGAATTAACTTTGAGTGCCATCTTTCCTTGACAAAATTCCAAACTAGCAATTAATAAGGAGCCAACTAAAAAAAAAAAAAAAAAAAAAAAATTCATAGATATATCATGGGTTTGTGTTTCTTTGTTTCATCGTATATCAACTTTTGTGGGTTATTTAATGCCAAATGTTTCCTTGCAAAAGAACCGAAGTGGTACCATTTGACCTCTAACTAGGAGGGGATGAGGGGGGGCATACCTTTGCTAAAGGTATTAGTCTAAAAATAGACATAATAATACCACTGGAGTTCAAACTCGTTTATTATGATGACACCGTCCAGTGACTACATCACACGGACTCCCTTCCCCCAACATATTTATAAACAAAAATTTTATAGCAAGGATTTGTGGCCCTTGTAGTTTTATCTACAAAGCCCTTCACCAAACTTTGATAATTTTCTATTTACCTTTTGATGTGAACTGAAGAAGTACCATTAAAACGGCAGATGGAATTCATTGATCTTCAGCGTTTAGATGTTCTAAAGTCCAATACAATGCAGTAAACTATTACTTAAAATGCTTATTGGGGTTTCTTGTTTCTCTCACAAGATGATCAAGCGACTGTTTGTTTCCACAAACTGACAGATGGCTGTCCCCACAAAAGTCACTGTGCAACATGCTTGCCACCAAGCAGTCTGCCAATTAGTCGTACACCACACCACTATACTATTAGATGCCAAAATAAATACGCTGATTATGCATTCAAAAATTCATATGAGAGTAAATAATATAAAATAAAGCATTTCTCCTTGTCAGGCAGCTTTTAGGTAAAAGAGTGGTTAGGTTAGGTTATTTGGTTTAATGGCATATCAATTCTTGATGGTAGTTTAATGCTAAATCCTGTTAATATATATATATATATATATATGATTTGTATGTATTTACTAACTCCTCCACATGGGAAGGATGTGACACAAGGCCAATTTTTAAGTGGAGTTTAACAGATTTGCATTCAGAGTTTTCCTTCTTTTTTTCCATATAAATGGTTTGTAAAAGAGCAGTTTGTCGATAACTTTATTTTTAGATGAGTTAGAGCTCATTTGTTTGTACACAGTTCAATAGTTTCAAGTATTGCTATCAAATACAAATAATTCGATACCATTTTAATCATTTGCTTGCATACAGTTGAATGGTTTCAAGTACTGCAACTATACATTACTAATTTTATTTTTCAAGTATTCTTATCTAATACAGACAACTTGCACACACTGCTGTATGGTTTCAAACAGCTTATAATAATCCTTATAAATGATTGAACAGTTTTATTTGACCCATAAATGGGACCAACAGATATTACCACTTAAGGTCAGAGTGGACCTGAGAGTAATGGCAAAAAAAGGAGAACTCTACATTCTCTAAATTTCAAGACCAGGGCATCATCAGACAGTTTAATGTCATACTTAGAATACTAAATGGTTTCACGTACTGTTGTCTAATAGTAACAATTCTATTCAACATTATTCATTTGTTTGCACACAGTTAAATGGTTTCAAATAGAGTAAATGATTGAATAATTTTATTTGATGAATAGATAGGACCCAATCAGATACTACCACTCTGACACAGAGTCGATCTGGGAGTAATTGTAATCAAGGGATACTCCACATTCCTCAAGGTTCCAGGACTGGAGCCTTACCTTCAGTTAGTTTAGGGTCCTATTCAGGACATATGTTGGGGGTATCTTACCCCTTTGCAGAGGTGCAGTCAGTGTGTCTTACCCCTTGCTGACAGGGTGATACATGATTTGAAGTATTGCTACTTAATACTAATAATTCTAGTTGTGTAAATTTCTGAGATGAAGCTTGGTGATTTTAATCATTAAGGGTTTTCAGACTATTGTCTTCATCTTTATTGTTATTTCCACAACGTTTCGACCGATATGTCCTCTGTGGATTCAATAAAGGATGTAGTTCTGTGAAGGTTCCAGAGTTCGACAAACACCTGAAGAAGGCCAGAGGACATATCAGCCGAAACATTGTGGAAATAACAATAAAAGATGAAGACAATAGTCCGAAAACCCTTAATGATAAAAAAAACCCTAATAATTCTATTAATTATTGATCATTTGTTTGCACACAGCAATATCTGAAACCCAAATTATCAGTGCAACTGGCCATTAGCCACCACCACCTTGCATCTTTAAGATAAAAAGGGTTAGCTATTTGTTTACCACAAGAGCAATCTGAAGATACAGTCAGGACAATCATATAGGTGCTAGGGTTCGACAACCATCTTATTGATCAGATCAGGTCTTACTGATGCCTATTCAGCCAAGTGGAATGTTGCAAGTCATGTGACTAACTGGGTTGCCATATCATGGACTGCTTAGTCACCAAAATCCTGTCCTCAAACAGAGGTTACCTTCCACGGCCAACAGATGGCCTTGTTAGGGGGGGGGTGTATGTGTGTGGGAGTCTTGCCCCTACGAAGAAATGCAGTCGGTGTAATCTACAGCCCCAGTCAATATAGAAGTGTTTGTTGGGGAATATGATTTTCAAGGGTAAGGGTGTTTAAATAACATTTTGTATATTTCCTACAACTGTAAAATATTACTAAATCTTTCTATTAAAAAAAATAAAATAAATGAAAAAATTTCACCCCAACTTTTTGAAATCATATCTCCTCAGCAAGGGAAATTTTCACCGCATAATGGTTTTCATAGTAGGAAATCGACTTGAAAACCCAAGTTCAAACCCTGGATAAGGTTGTTTTGCATTTCACTTCTCACTAATATCCTTGGGAAAGGTATGAATCCAATTATTCTCCCTCCAACTGTGGATAAATGACAAGGCAGTTCCTGAAGCTTAGTATAGCAACTGATCTAGAAGGAAAACTAAATTCAAAACAGTTGTACTCTGTTTAAGAAAATTGACCTTGAATTGCATCCTCTTCAGGGTGGAGGGGTTGGGTAAATACATACCTCCTCCACAAACAAGTGCATATGTATTTTGCTTCAAGCACGTTTTTATCAAAGCCATAATCCAATAATTCTTACACTTTGTCATATCAATAATCTTGACCACAGTCTTGATACTGGCATGTCACAATTGATAAAACAGTCAAATCAGATTCTTTTCTGCTGGTAATAACTTAAGTATATCGACAGTATCGCATTTCATTGGACAAGGGAAATTACGAGGTAGTTGACACCCAACATGAGATTGAATTAGCAAAGTTAGTCTCATGGACCTTATGTAAAAATAGCAAGTGAAATTTTAGTGGTTAATAATTGAGATGAGTTGTGGGAGAGGGAATTCTTATTTGGAGGTTGTTTATCCTTTAAGATCAAGACTAATTAAAGTTATGGGTATATTATCTTCTTTTGGCTCCCTTTCAGAAATTACCCAGCTAAAATTTCACTGGCTATGTCAGTATAAGGTCAATAAAACACAATCAATCCATTCTAAAGTTATAAAAACACCATATCTTAACAACCTGTAATTTCAACCAAAATAAGACTCCTGACATTATCAGTCCTCTTACCTGGACAGTTAGTGTCACTGGGGTGATATGATAACGGTACTAGTAGGAGATGGTTGGTTGTCTTATAGCATATCAACCCTTGTAGGTTATTTAATGACATATCCTGTTATAGTGTGTGTGATTTGTAAACAAGCAAATTTTAGGTAACAATTTTTACACAAGCCAGAACTTATTTGTTTTTAGACAGATGGCTTCAAGTATTGCTATCTAACACTAATAGTTCTATTTGCCACAATTAAATGGTTTCCTGTAAAGTAAATGATTCAACAGTTCTACTAGACCCATAAATAGGACCCTAACAGGTACTAGCAATTCAAGTCAGAGTGGACCTGAGAGTAATGATAATGAAGAGGTAATCTTCATCCAAGATTGAAACCTATCGGATGCAGTTTAATGTTATACGCAGGAGACTAATTTCAAATATTGCAAATACTAATAATTCTATTCAATATAACTCATTTGTTTGCACACAGTTATACATTTTCAAGTATAGTAAACGATTAAATAGTTTAATTCGACCCATAGATGAGACCCTAACAGGTACTCCACTCCCAGTCAGAGTGAACAGGAGAGTCATGCCAATGAAGAGGTACTCCACATTCTCCAAAGTTTCAGAACTGGAGTGTCACCATCTGATTGTTTAGTGTCATATCCAGGAAACTTGATGGGGGGTGGATTTATCCCCCCTCTGCATAGATGCAGTTGGCATATTCTACAGCCCCAGTTGACAGGGCTATTGTATGGTTTCAAGTATTCCTATCTAATACTAATATCTATACACAATTATATGATTTCAAGTAACTATTTTTCTGACAGTTATATAGTTTCAAGTATTCCTGTTGAATACAAACAATTTTCAAACAGATCTACTAGACTTATAGATGGGACGGTAACAGGTTTGCCCACTCCAAATTTGGGTGGACTGATGAGGAACGGCACTAAAGGAATATTCCACACTCCCCAGAGCTACATAATTGGAACCTCACAACCAGATACAGTTTTGCGCCATATTCAAGGTAATTCCTTGGGAGAGGAGGTTTAGTTTCTTTGTTTAATGGCATATCAACCTTTGTAGGTTATTTAACGCCAAAGCCATTCTCCTAAAAGAACAGTAGTAGTACTATTTAACCCATAGCTGGGTGGATAAGGGGGTTCATACTTTTCCCAAGGGTATTTGTTCAAAAGCGAACATAATAGCGCAACTGGAGTATGAACTCGCGTACTACGATTCCGCAGTCCATCGCTTTAACCATTACACCACAAGGACATCCCCTTGGGAGAGGATGTAGTTGTCACATGGATCATTTAATGTCTAATGTGGGGGATCAGTTTACAACTTTGTTATAATACCAAAATGATCCTTTTGTTTACATCCAGAAACAAATAGGTAAAACCGTTGAGGTATTGGGTTTGTTTTATTCAATGGCACATCAATTCCTCATGGGTTATTTAATGCTGAAATTTGATTTATACTTAAATGTTTAGATACAATTATAACAATATTTTCAACGTTTGATTGCATTTTTTTAAATTCTCTTTTGTATACGATTATACATAATTTTAAGTAGTAAAGTTGGCGATGGTAGTCAAGGGCAACCAGAAGGCTCCCTTTTCAATAGCTACTACACTGAGGCGTAGGGGAGGGCGCTACTCCTTTCCCTGGACTGCTCCATTTTACCCTTGATATGTACCTTATATTGCTGAGTTAAGTAAGGAGGTATCAAGTACCATTTTTGAAGTCTTTGGTATGACGTGACCTGGGAGTGAACCCAGGTCTCCCATACAATTGGCGAACACTATCACTAGGCCAAATCAAATATACTTATCAGAAGAATAAGTTGCACACAGTTATATGGCTTGGTTTCAATTAACCGAGTCTATTTAATAAGAGTAATTTGTTTGCACACAGTTATATGGTTTCAAGTAACTAATAATATTCTTCTGAAAACAACTATAGCTTCGAGTAACTTTTTTTAAAAATACAAATAATTTATCCACTTACATGATATCAAGTATTCTTATCCGATACAAATCATTTTTAGAATAGACCTATTTGATAGTCGTGACCCTAATAGGTACTAGCTCTTCAGATAAGAGTGGACCTGGAAGTAATGGTGATGAAAGGTTTAATCAACACTGCCAAGAATTGGAGCATTACCATTAGATGCAGTTTAAGGAAGGGTTATTCTGCAGATGGTCAGCAGGGCATTCATTTTGTGCGTAGGAATGTGTGGTAGATAAGATTATGATAGAATAGAGAAAATTAGATTTAACAGGGCCTACCACTCTAGGTCAGAGTGGATCTGGAAATAATGGCATTGAAGTGGGGAACTCCACACTTATATCTAGATCATCACCAATGGATCCATGTTAACATCATAGCAAAGACATTGGCTCCGATTAAAGTTTAGTTATTTTAAGTTGTGTTTTTTTTTTTTTTTTTGTATTTTTTAAAAATGTTTTTTCAAACAAAAATGAAGGACATGACTTTCACTTCTCCCTGATTTTTTTTATTTTTTTTTTAAATATTCAATTTATACTATGATTATTTAAAAAGTTTATTAAAATAATTTTATTTGAAAAAAAAAAAAAAAAAAAAAAAAAAAAAAAGAATTTTTTCCCCAAAAGCCTCTTTTCATAAAAATCATTGGTTAGGTTTTAAGGCATATCAACCCTTGTAGGTTATTTAATCCTAAATCCTTTTATAACATATGTTAACTACATAATATGTAAACACTAAATGAGCCTGAACTCTTTTTTTTCTTCATTTTCAAATGGTTTCAAGTATTTCTATCCAACACGTATAATTCAATTTAGTATTAAATCATTTGTTTGCGCACAGTGAAGTGGTTACAAATAATACTATTGAACACTAATTATTCTATTCGACATTACTCATTCGTTCGTACACAGCTAAATTATTTCAAGTATTGCTCTGTATCACTAATAATTTAATAATCTTTTACTCACAAACAGTTCTATTTCTAACAATTCAATGTAAGTCATTTGTTTGCACATAGTTTAAAATGTCTATTTGACCCATAAATAGAGCCCTATCAGTTGCTACCACCCGGAGACAGAGTGGACCTAGGAACAATAGCAATGAAAGAGTACTTCACATTCCCTAAAGCTCTAGGACTGAAGCCTCACCATCAGATTGTTTAATGGACACTCGTTGGGGAAGTCTTACCCCTCTACAGAGATGTAGTCGGAGTATTCTACAGCCCAGCCGGCAGGGCGATCTTAAAAATGAAGACAGAGAGAGACAGAGAAAAAAACAAAAAAACAAAACAACCCCCCCTACTTTCTCAACTTTAAAAGTCAACTTTTATACTAATAACTTGCAAATGAAAATGTATAATGAATAAATAATGGTTTAAAAATCAAACAAAGAGCAATTAAAAAAAAATTTAAAAAAAAGAAAAAAAAAAAAAAAGACAAATTCTAATATATACTACGGTTATTGAAAAATAATGAAATTTTGCTAGAAAATTTTTAAATTTAAAAAAAAAAAAAAAAAAAATTCTCGTAGAAAGGAAAGTTAATTTTATACAAAACAAATGAAAATACCGCAGTACATTTTCAAACAAAAGCACACAATTTATTCAACTTCAAGTGAATTTTTACCCGAACCACTTTCAAAAAAAAAAAAAAAAAGTTTGCGACAACATGAATCCATTACGAAGAGCAAAAAATAAAAGTAACACAAAGGTTTAAATTTATAGTACGGTTGATTAATATTAGGTTAATTGGGACACAAGCCCAGAAACTATGTGGCACCCAGTGAGAAAAGAACTCACTCAGTTTGCATTTTATGATTTTCGGCAATAACCCGGAGTAAACAGGATATCAATGATTTTATAAGCTATGGCGTGGCCGGATATAAAACCATAGGGGGAGGGGAAGAATTTTGTTTAGAGAAAAGTCACATTCAATTTAAGGTGAATGGTTAGGGTTAAGTTTTTATAGAGAATTACGTTTTTAATTTGAGTGAAACGAAAAGGATTTTTCGAGTAAACAGTTTTGATTTAAGATTTTTTTTCCACTGACTTTTTGACCTGCAGCCTCCACCAAATAAAATAAAGTTCATTAGTTAAAATTGAAAAAACTTCAAAAATAAATATTTAAACTACATTATTCAAAAATAAGTCCTAACAGGGATTTTTCACACTGTCGCAACCAACAGCAACAAAATAAATTGAGAACATGAGCTATATATCTATTAAAAACAACAACAACAACAACACCCCTCGAAAAAAAAGCAATAAACAAAAAAAACCGAATATTAACAGAATTTGAAACCTGTTGTTTGTTGTTTCAACTAAAACACGTACACAAATTCAAGGAGTTGTTGTATGGGGGGATAACAACCAATTTTTTTTGTATTATCAAAAAAATAAATAACCTTCAAATTATCAAGCAATGTCGTAAATTTCCTATGACTTTTTTTTGTAATAGAGAAAAAATTTTCATAATAAACGTTCAGCACTGTTTGACATTTTGTTAGCTTCTTTCTCATCGAAAAAGTCAAATAACTCATTACGATAAACTTTTAATTTAATGAGAATTGAATCCAGAATGAATTCACCAGAGGTAATTCAATACAGTCAAGTTAAAAAGAAACAGCAATAAATTCAACAATTTTATAATAATAATAAAATAAACTCCAAACAAATTGCAACTTACCAGGTATTGGATTATTTTAACGTAACACTCTCTCTCATCGTATTTAGCGCCATAATCATTTAAATTATCTTCTGCATTTGAAGAGTTCAATTTACGAAAAATCAACGTCGGGTGATATAGTATGAGTTTTTATTTATTTATTTAAATACATACAATCACTGAACAAATTTCAAATAATAATATTTTTGTTCAATTTACATGTCAAGTGTTTATGTAACATTTTCAAACACGAAAAATATAAAGTAATATTTTCACTACTTACATTAAGAAATGAAAAAAAAAAAATGTCTGATGTAAGGGACACAACTCTGCATAGCCGATTTTATCGGATAGGTTCATATAGTTGTATAAATAAGCGAGCAAATAACGAAAACCATTGTTAGAGGGTTCAATCTTCAATAGATTCTCATTTATATTTGTCTAAGAGATGAAAATATTAATTAAAAGTAATTATGATGTTTGATAGTGTCTAAAATAGCCCACCCATAAATTTACGTTGTGTGTGTATACTCCGAAATGATGTCTTCTAGGAGCTACAAGTCGGCTATGGGTAATATGTTTTAGGTTTTCTCTTCCCCAACCACTAAAGTGTCGAGTTATGGCTAATAGTTTATTTTTAATATGATAAATTCACTGTAACAGTTCAGTAAAAAAATGAAACAAATTACCAAAACTAGCTCTTATCTAGATATTGAACATTGAGGTATTAAACATACACATACAATCATCCGTAAATAAAATGAAACCAATAACTTAAACTAATTCTTATCTGGATGATGAATGTTAGTATTACATCTCTCTATCTCTGTCTCTCTCTGTCTCTCTCAATATATATATGTCTATATATTAGCCAGGATAGCACTATAGAATTTATGTCTACGCTACACTAAAGAAAAAGGCAAGAAATAGACGATATCCCGCAGAAACTACAACGGAGACAGACTGTGCAAATGACATGACACTTCTTGCTAATACACCAACCCAAGCCGAATCCCTGCTGAATAGCCTGAAGCAGGTAACAGGAGACATTGGCCACCATGTGAACACAAACAAAACGGAGTACATGAGTTTAATCGAGAAGGAGCTATCTTTACTCTAAATTGACAAGTTCACGTACCAAGGTAGCAGCGTTTTAAATATTGAAATTGATGTCAACATGTACCAAGCGAAGGTGTGAACTCTTATCGAAACGTTATCGATTATATAGAAGTCTGATCTATCTGATCAAATAAAACGAGATTTATTCCAAGCAGCGGTTGTATCAATGCTACTCTATGGATGCACCACATGGATACATGGACACTGACAAAACGCATAGAGAGAAGGCTTGTCAAGAACTGCACAATAATTCTGCGAGCTATATTGATCAAATCCTGGAAACAACACCCAACAAAACAACAGCTGTACTACCACTTACCTACCATCTCTAAAACCATCCAACAAGACATGCGGTACACGGGGAAGCAAGGACAAACTCATGAGAAACGTTCTTCATGGACTTTTTTACATGTACGGGCCAGTGTAGGCCGAACAGCAAGAACTTACCAACAGCAGATCTGTGCGGACTCAGGATGCTGTTTGGAAGACCTGCCAGGAGCGGTAGATAATAGAGACGGATAAACAGAGACTTAGGGAAACTTCCCGTACAGGATGCAATAGTCCTTATATAAAACAAGCATACAAGGTATAGCGGTTTGAAGGCAACGCAAATGATTTTAGGCCCACAAATGAATTACGAAACTTTGCTTTAACAACACACAACGAAAGTTTTTTATTTGCAGCTTTGAATATTTGGTTTGTTCTTGGTGCTGCAAGACTCGAGGTGTTTAGGCTTGCTGGTTGTTTGAGACGAAATGGCTTAGCTAGATTTTGAGATGGCAGCGTGTTGTTGGACGTGTGAGGGAAGTATTCAAGGTCACCGTGTAGTTTTGTGTGTCGAGAGCGGAGTGGCGCTCGGATCGACATAGTAAATTTTTGGGGTGACAAGTGGTGCCTGTGGAAGGCATGCTGAATGTTTCTAATTTAGGTTCCACTGGGATTCCTCGTAAAGAATCCATAAATTAGATGATTCCCTCGTTGAGTGTCCATGTTGCTGCTGCTAGTGTTGAAGCCACAGTGAGATGTCCACACTGGGTGGCTTGTTTAGCTAAAAAGCATCGCTAAGCAGGGACGACCAGAGACACGTCTGTTCTGGACGCTGCCTCATGCAGAAGAGAGTGTGTTTGGCCGCTCACCCGTTTTGCTAGCCGGGAATGAAGGTCCGAGCTGAATAGGATATGTCATCCTGATTGGGTGAAATTCAGTGTTGAATTAAATTGCGCGCCAAAACAAAATACGAGATTTTCCTCTTCTCTACAAAGGGAATTATATTATAAAATTAGGCGGAAAATTAAAAAGAAACACTTGAAGAAATATTTGCTGACGTTAAATTTTTCGGTTTACAGACCTTCATCAAGGCGTGTATGTTATCAAATGAAAAATTTATGACATGTAATTAACATGTCAAAATTAATCTTAAAAACTTATCTATCTATCTATCTATCTATCTATGCTAATATCTATACTATTTAGTTCATATATATCTATTATAAACATTCCACAATTTATCTTTTTATCATCTTCTTATTTCTCTCTTTGTTTTATTTGACGATATCTATCTATTTTTCTAAATTTATATAAACTATAAAGCCAAATTACTTTAAATAAGGGATTTATTAACTCTTTAGCAGCATTCTGACCAAAATAAGGAGACAAATTTAAAAAAAAAAAAAGGTCTCCGATAGTGTGGAGATTAATAAAAAATAAAAATAAAAATAAAATAAAACAAAATTCAAAAGTATAGCAGTTCCCAGAAACATCTGACAGGCAGCAGGAACTGCATATGCCCAAAAAACAAACCTCTCAGCGAAAAAGAGAAACTTCGCCTCATTCAGAGGGATCAACTGGAAGAAATTTCCTCGCTACAGAGTATCCGTATAAAACCCAAAAATAAAGTTGAAATTAAAAAGGTATTTTCGTCTCTTCCTTCCTTCCTTCCTTCCTTCCTTCAGTAATTCCTTTGTAGCCTTCTCAAAGAAGATGCCAATAAGTTAGATGCTGTAAGGAGAAAACAAATGGAGTCAGATACAACAACTAGCAGCCCAAGAAACTAAACGGAATAACCAACTAAATCTTCTGGATCCCCATAATCGTATTGTGATTTGTATTGACTGGGTTGCTGTGGTTTACGGGGGATACTTTCAGGGTTAGTTCCACCACAAATACAACACAAATTTTCATCATCATCATCATGTCGTGCCGCCAGCACGGACATCCCTGACACTTTCTCGCCACTTCTCCCTATCGTTCATCGCCTCTGACAGGTCTTCAGGGCTACACCCTGTATCCTCACACATCTGCTGTATGTATGTTCAAGCTGGCCATCCTGCTTTTTCTCGGCCATATGTGGGAGTCCATAGGAGTACATCACTTATGAGCTCGTCCCTGCTTCTCCAGCAGTGTCCTGCGTGTCTGGTTCGTCTAACTTGGATAGTTTTCGTGATGGGAGGTAGGTGGCCATATAGTTGGTCCTTTGTGAGGTGTTACCTCCAGGATTTATTCAATATTGCTCGCAGCATTCTTGTGTAATTGCCGTCTAGCTTTTTCTCCAGCCGTTTTGTTGGCACGCAAGAAGTGCATCCATATAGCAGTATCGATACGACCGCTGCTCGGATGAAAATGCGTTTCATTTTATCAGTCAGGTCTGACTTTCATATTTTACAAGCACGTAAACAAATGGAATCTGATAACAACGAACATTAAGGAACAAACAATTTAATAATCCCAACAAACAAGATAAAAATAATTAGAACTACAATGTTCATGTTACGTACAAGCGGCCTTTGTAGAAAATACAGCAATGACCAGTTGAATGAAAATAGAATTTGTTCGCCCGTGTGGCGTGTGTACATGTTAGGAAAGTCTGTTAAATCTATGTGTCCATAGTTGGCCGAAGTAAAGAAGATAAAAAGTTGACTTTAGTTACATACATGAGTATGTGTGTGTGTGTATAAGTGATGGACCGTAAGTATATGCCTTTTGTCTTCATAAGTCCGTACGTGTGTTTTTTATGATCTTTGGCGACAACGTGTCGCATTGGTAAAAGAAGGTTGTATGCCTTTTTCCTTTGGGTCTTATGGCGTGGCTCTCTGCTGTCCGTCGTGGCCTCCCGTAGTGGAAAGTCTTTTTGGTAGTGGAAAGAATGACTTTTGGTAGTCGAAATGCTTTAGTTAATTAGATTCTTCGTTATTTATACTTTTTGGGGTCACTAAAGTGGATCAAAAACAGGATATTGTTAAGTTTTATTGCAGGTCCTAAAATTCAAGCGCGCAGACATTTCTTGACCTGTCAGATTCGTATATTTACTTATTTATTTTGGATCCTAAATATTTTTCTGTTAATTATTTTCCGCTGACTGGTTGAAAAATATAAAAATGTAACTTCAATGTTGATGCGATTTTGATCCGAAATTTCTAGAATATTTTTATCTATGTTTTGGGGGTTGATTATTTTAAAGCAAAAAATGTGTATTCTATAGATTTGAAATAATTCAAAATTCAATAATTTTCCGGCGTTTTTTGTAATGTATGTAAATTAACATCTTGGAATCTTTAAAATCAAAGTAGCGATTAGTCTCTAAATTAAGTTTGACCAAACTGTTATTTATATCTGCTCTTTTAAAATGTTTTTTTTTTATGCTCGAGAAGTTTCACCCATACATTTTTTATTACAATCCAGACATGGAATTTCATAAACTCCTGCTCTGGATTCGATGCAGATATTGCTATTATTTAGAATAATTCGGCTTCATCGTTTATATCGTTTTAGGAAGATAGATAGATAGATAGATAGATGTGATAGGGATTTTTTATAATTAAATTTTGAAACGTTAATTACGCCACACAAATTTAAAACTGAATGTTATTAATGGAAATAGAATGATTTAAAGATTTCCCACTTTTTTTCGTTTCATCTAATAAATTAAACGCACTGATGAATATATATCACCGATATTGAGCATTCTTTATCTATTGATATAACAAAATACATTATATACGTATGAATATATATTATATAACACATACATACATACATACATACATACATACATACCTTGTACCTTATCGAAGAAATAACAGCAATTTTTATTGGTGAGCTATTCTTGATAAGCCATGTTTTTATTTATCTATTTTCTGCTTAATTTTATCAAATAATTCCCACGTATGCTTGTCTTATATAAAGTATATCACTAATTTTATGATAAAATTCCCATGTATGCTTGTTTTATATAAAGTATCATATCACTAATTTTATAATATGAATCTTATGTATGCTTGTTTTATACAAAGCATCATGTCGCTAATTTTATGACATAATTCTTATGTATGCTTATGTAATATTGTTATGATGTTAATTTGGGGTTTGTAAAGACAAACACTAAATAACATGTAACAATAAAAAAGGGTTTATTAGGCTGGTAATAAAAAGGTACAAAATCGTGTGAGTTGTAAGACTAGCTCAGCGTATTGCTCTTATGTCAATTGATAGGCTTCTACTTAAAGACTTCATTCATCGACTCCACGAGCAGAACAGTTCACTTTCAAGAGGGGTGGAAGGTTTCCTACACAACAAATATAAAGACCGTTGCAACCTATGGTTGGTTTGTTGGTTTTCTCTCCTAAATCGGTTTTGTTTTGGTTGGGGTTTGTGGTATATCAACCATCTTGGTTATTAAATGCCAAATCCTGTTTATGTTAAATATTAAATATATATATGATTTGTAAACACATTTTGTTGCTAACGTTCTTAAACGAGCCTGAGCCTTTTTTTTGCACATAGTTAAATGGTTTCAAGTATTGCTATATAACTCACAATTTAATATCAGTTATTTGTTTGCACACAGTTTGTTCTGTTTGACCTATAGATAATACTCTATCAGGTGATACTACTCCGGATCAGAGTGGACTTGAGAAGGGGTACTACATATTCCACTTGAAGGGGTACTCCACATTCTCCAATCAGATGGTTTAACGTCCTATCCAGGACACTTGTTGAAAAGGTCTTTCCCTTTGTAGGGATACAGTCGGTGTATTTTACTGCTCCAGCCGACTGGCCTTTGTTATAAATCGAGTTCAGGTAGGAAGTCATAAGTTGAATAAGCAAGTAAAGTTGGCGACCTTAGTCGAGGGGGACCCGAAGGCTCCCTTTTCAATAGTTACTACACCGAGGTGTAGGAGAGGGCGCTACTCCTTTCCCTGGATTGCTCCCCTTTACTCTTGATACGTACCTTATATTACTAAGTGTTAAGCAAGGAGGTATCAAGTACCATTTTTAAAGTCTTTGGTATGACGCGACATGGGACTGAACCTAGGTCTCCCGGACCATTGGCGAACACTGAAGTAAATTACCCAAAACAAGTCCTAATAGGCTGTTTTCTCCCTGAAAATGAAAAGAAATCAGTGAACACATATTAAATTAGAAATGTGAATCTTGCCTAAATTTGAATGTCTAACTTGGAGGTAAGGCGGCAATTGATTTAATATTTGAACTTTCTGCTGTTTAAACAGTGCGAGTAATGATGTCTATTCTATGTTTTACTGTTTGTAATTATTTGAACGAATCACTTATAATTTATAACGGTGGCCTCTGAAAGTAATGCCTCTGTAGAGAATCAATAAATAATTGTCTCCCTTGAAGAATGGGAAGTGTCGGTTAAGTGCCCCAGTGGATTGTCAAATGACAGTCAAGAAAAATATTTCTTATAGAAGTTTGCGTATAGTAGATATTTAGTGTATATGCTTGAATATGATTAAAACTTAATTCATTATTAAATATATCGAAAACTCTTTATACATAAATGCGCAAAAGTATAGAAAATATATACAGAATTACAAAGCGGATTATAAGGTGAACTGAGTGTTTTAAACACGCAAATAAATCGGACTCAAACTCGGGGTGCAAATAAACAAGGAATTTGTTTATTTACTATTTACAATTACAGATTGAGAAGAATAAGTTACAATACAAACAAAAACGATTAATTCAATGAAAGCGACAAAATCTACTTAGAATTAAGGTAACTGATAAGCAACAGAAACGGAGGTGCCCGTGGTGTAATGGTTATCGTCGTAGGAAATGGACACGGCGACTCGAGTTCAAATCTTGGACGAGACTGATTGCATTTCACATTGCACTAATACCCTTGGGAAAGGTATGAATCCAATTATTCTCCTTCCAGCTATGGGTAAATAGTAGGGCAGACTAGGTTCTTCAGCCTTGGTGAGGCAACTAGTCTAGGAGAAGGAAAACTCTGAATTCAAACCTGTTAAACTCCGCTCTAAAAATGGTCCTTATGTCATATCAAACCCTAGGAAGAGGGGTTGGTAAATATGATAACCAACAGAAATATAAGATTGTTTAAATATTTCTGTTGAGAGCTAGGTCACAATTTAAACAGAGAAGAAGAATAGTTCTATTGGGCCAGTAAAATGTTTATTTCTTTGTTGTGGGGTTAAGTGTCTTTCTGTGAGTGGATAAACCAGTCACGTGAATAGCCCAGAAGTTATGGCGCAAAATACCCCAAAATGAGCTGATAGATTCTGGATCAGTTCCCGACCACGTGTCAACCAGAAATTCTTTCAAAGAAATAGCTAAATCAGAAGATACCTGTTATCCTCTCCATCACTCCGGTCAGTCTCTCAAATTTGACTCTATACATAGGAAGGACTTTATATTGTTAGTCATTTTGTTATTCTAATAAAGCGTTGGAATTGAACTAAGTTTAAATTTAATTATTTGTTGTGTTTAGTCTTAGAAATAAAAGTTATACTAACTCTAATAGTTCTATGTAGAATTACTGATTTGAGGAAAAATGGCGAAAAGGGTTCTTTGTTAGGTTTAAATTCTCTCAATGAAATTCAGAGAAGATTTTAAAGAAATCCTAAGTTGTAGTGGTATTTTGACCAAGTGGATTTCTCTCGGAATTTCTGACGAAGAAGAGTTCTTCCTTTAATCTTTAATCCAAAGTTCTTATACACCGTGGGTATATAGTTGTGGTGTGAACTTCTTTGTCACCATCAACTGGCACCGTTTGCTGCTTCTGGTATCTCACTGACTTGTTCCTTTCTGCCTGGCCGACCATTGCCCGGTCAGAACTCACATGGCATCGGCCTGGTTCCAACTGAATTATTTTTTCCTCGCTTGTTTATTTATAGGATTTTGATGCGCAAAATAAACCCTGTTGAGTATTTTCCAGCCTTCTGATTGGGCAAAAAACAAATCTTGATATTTGAAGTGGAAAAGCCTTTAAGAGGTTTTTGGATTCTATTGTCTAAAAACTTCTTTCACCTTGAGGTCCCAAAGCTGCTATTGCACAGACTGACTGTTGAACATAGGTTGGGCCTTAAAGAGCCCACTTCTTTAAAATTCCTTACACAGTTTTAACAAAGAAAAAAGGGGGTCTTTTCTCAGCCTTGGTTTCACAAATGAGTATATGTACATGAAAGAATATGTTTTCACTTTGTATTCACAAAGAGTTCTTGCTTAGATAGACGCAACAAAGGGAATAAAAATTCTTTGTTGTGAAAGATGTCAGTTGGGTAACCATTAACAAATTCCTCTAAAGAAGGATATTGTTATCTAAAAAAGAGGACTTACCTTATGTGTTGTGGTGAGTCGATAAACTGCGCTTTTCTCTTTATTGCCAATCGGCATACCACAACGGCATATTGTTCAAAAGACATGAATATTTAAAGAGAATAAAACCGTTGTCTTCAAAGCGGGAGTGTTGTGTTTCCTGACGTCAACTGAGTTTGAGTGACAGATCATAAGTTAAAAGCTTGGATATCATTGAAGGATTTTAATGTCATAAGACTATAAATCTGGGAGTTAGAATCAGATTTTAAGTTTCTTGTTAGTTAGCCTGAAGTTCACAGTCCAGCATGAATTGTGCGGTCATAATTTTCTGTCAATGTTCAAAGGGGTAGCATCCGGTTTCATTCGGCCGGTAATGTAAAAGATCTCTGAGGTTAAATAAAGTAATGAGTACACAAAAGAAAGTGTCTTCATTATTATTCGTCCTACCGAAAGAAAATTCCCACGAAGAAGATGGAAATGCGAGAAGATAGTCATCGTCCGAAGAACATTCAGAGAAGAGATGACTATACGACCTATGGTGAGAGTGCTCGATATCTGTGATTGGGCACATCTAAATAGCGTGAGAGAAAAATCAAACTCATCAACTGCTACTAAATATTTCATGATCATCAGACAAGGGCACATAACTTACAAAGGTTACAAATGAAACGAAAAGGTAGAACATAGAATATAATTCGGAATTTGATTTGCATTACAAATAGTAATCGTTATGTAGATCCGATTCCATCTAATATTCTGTGATTTTTATGCCTGAATATTGTGAAGCCAAGCATAGTTGTCTGCCCCTGGATATTTCGCTATATATACTACAGACCCTTCATTTTAAGTGGATCACATTTATGTTATATTGAATAAAGCTTATATTATTACTCTGTTCGTCTTTTATTACAAATATCTGTATATTTTACGCAAAAATAATATCTTTTTAGTCAATTTGTTTTCTTTTTTCAGTGATGCACATTTTCAACAGACATTAAGAGTTTGCAGAAGTGCAAATAAATTGGCGTGTAAAGAAATGCATATTGGCTAAATGCGCCATTTTTTTTACCGCCCGTCACCCCCATAATAGGCTAATTATCGGATTCTAATGAAATTTTCGCTACTTAAGCAATAAAATACGAGGTTTCTTTTAATAGGCATTTTTACTCGGAATTCTGGAGACAACATGTTCTTTTTAAAACTATTTTGTTGTCATACGTCAAATTTCTCTTCAATCATTTAGTTAATGAAGTTGCAACTGAATGAATTTTACATTTTTAAAAAGATAATATCATAAAGAAATTTTGTTTTTCTTTTTTTATGATGGGATGACAAAATGTTCGGAAGGAGGCCTTACGTTTTTGTCTGTTTAAAAACGTTACCATATTCCTATTCGTGGTAATTAGAAAAATATACATTTCATTATTTAATAATACGGTCTTAAATATTTCTGTAAATCTTTATTTTTGGAATTTTTACATTGCTATTCTTTTGCATATTTTGATTTGATATATTAGTCCTTATGGTATTATTTTGTGCTAATAAAAGAGATTCAGTTTCTCTCTTGGGTTTTTTTTTCTTCTTAACCACATTTAGGTCGTCTGATGGACAATTTCCTCTGTTGCTTACTTAAAATATCCGTACAGTTGTTTTTCTTCTAATTTTTGTTTTCTAAATTTTTTCGTTGTTATTTTTTCCTTGTCTTTAGGTTAATTCTGTTGATAATTGATGTTGTTGACAGCTGTAATCAGTCTTTCTTTACTCTATTATTATTATTATTATTGATTGAAACCTAATTGTAAATAGATTATTATTATTATTTTTTTTTGAGAAATATGCATTAGATTGGTAATATGAGTATAGATTATTTAATTGAGTCGATAGAATAAGGAACTATCGAATAATTGTTTAGTGGTACGAAGGCCAACGAATTAGTGTAGTCGGCAAATGACAAACGGGGAGGGAGATCTATGCAAATAAGTACGAGTTAATCTGTAGCAAATGATTTCGTGAGTCAAAATAAATGGGAGTTTTTTTTTCTGGCCTCGAATAAGGATTTAAGGTAAGAGTTAAAGACTGACTGAATAGTGAGAGTAGGGGCTTATTTCATGTTAGTTTGGAAGTATTAATATAGGATAGATTTGGGGTGGGATACGTGTAGGTCTTGTTAAAGTGTAAATCATGGACGTGGACGAGTATTAAAAATACCATCTTACCTCGGTATCGAATCCGGAAGTAGTCAGCCGAAACCGGATGAAGTAAAGATGGTATTATATAGTAGTGGAGTGTGAAATGCCCTGTTTTTCATTGGCTGATACTGAAGGACAGATGTCTATAAAGAACGGCCGAAGTCCGGCCTTACGAGATTTATTGCTTTGGCAAAGGCACGGCGCGTAGCACGTCGCGATCAAGGAGGTGGCTTGGCTCTTCCAGAGTCATGTCGGGGTTGCTGTCGGAGCCGATATGATGCAGAACTCGAAATTGGCGATGAAGACAGTGCATCACTGAGGACCTACCTTGGTGCATCTAGGATTTATGATTGAAAGATTATTATTATTGTTTGAAGAAGAAGAAGAAGAAGAAGAAGAAGAAGAAGAAGAAGAAGAAGAAGAAGAAGAAGAAGAAGAAGAAGAAGAACTGAACACAGAGTTTTCCTGATCAATTTTTAGGATAATGTACCTTTTTGATGAACGTAGAGATAGCTTCTTTATGGGAAAAATTCATGCTAAATTATGGGGCGTAAAAAGTTTTGGTTATTAATTTTATGGTGTAGATTGTTGATGTGTTTGCTGTGGTTTATTGGGATGATTTTGAGTTTTGTATCTGAATACTTTTTCTTTTTCTTATTCCAATAACTTGTTGTGTTCTTTGTCTGTGCAAGGCTGCAAGAGGAAGGAAAGAATCGAGGATACGTTTTAACTCAAACTTTATTTTAGAGTTTAGCAACTATCCTGTGGCGAAGCTTTTTCCTGTACCAGTAGAAGTAGTCACGTTTCCCAGGCAAGGTATTGAACTACATTAGAATCCTCTAATGTAGTTCAATACCTTGCCTGGGAAACGTGACTACTTCTACTGGTACAGGAAAAGCTTCGCCACAGGATAGTTGCTAAACTCTAAAATTAAGTTTGACGTTTAAAACGTATCCTCGATTCTTTCCTTACCTCTAGCAGCCTTGAGAAACAAGTCCTTTCAATCTCAGTGGTAACAGCTTGAGAAAGAATTTCTCTTTGGTGCCAGGAAGTCTAGCTTTCAGGTATGCGCAAATTATGCTTCCTGTTAGAGGGCTTCTGGGAAAACGCAACTTTTAAATTTATCTATTTTATTTTTTTTCTAATCCCTACAGAATAACATTATATACTTTCATTTATTTTTCAGGCAGGAGCTCAAAGTGGCAATGCCCATATATGTAGGGAGCTTAGGGTTCTCACAATACCGTTCTATTCTTTACTGATTATTAAAGTCTATATCTTCTTGTTATTTTCTGGCACACAGACATTGAGTTGCTTATTGTACCTATTGCTATAAAGCGGACTATCTCTTCTTGAAGCAATTTGAGTAAAAATGGAATGCTCAGGTAGAGTGTTGTGGCAATCCTTTAGGTCAATAGGCTAGAGTCGCCTGTGGCTTAAAATTACCGTCGTTGAAAGTGGACTTGACTATTCGACTTGAAATTCTGAACGAAGATGTTTACAAATGCTATGGATATAGATGAATAGTTGGACAGACTAAGCTCTTTAACTTTGATAAGGCAACCGGTCTAGGAAAAGAAAAACTCTGAATTCAAACCTGCCTGAGACACGCTTATATGAGAAGCGACCCCACGATCAAAACAGGTTATGGGACTGGTCAGAGAGACTACAAGCTATTGCAGCCATATTAAGATAAAGATCGATTCTCCTTTTTTTCAGACAAATGAACCTCTGTTTTATATTCTAATAAGTGATTGCCACTTGATATTTCAGTCACAATCAAGAGTAAAAGTCAAAGGAAAAAAACATGGAGGGGAATTTGATTCAAACGACAAATACATTCTGTCGACCCCGAGGTGTTTTAACTTCAGTGTTGGTACTCATCTATTAATAAAGTAAAGGTGTACTGCCAATATGGTCGATTCCAATCAACAGGGGTGACCGTGGTGATATAGACTCTTTTGATCCTGGTCGGTCTTCGGACGCTCTCAGGAACCTATGTATGGCACTAGACCTTGTTGTCTAGTTCAAACCATAACCTGGCATACGTGCCCGGACCCACATTTGGGTTCGTGAAACTGCTTGCCTCATCAGGCTCACATTGCACCAAGTGAGCCGATGAGCAGCACAGACCAGCAGGGTTCGAGTCTCGACTCGTTCCCGACCTTCCCTCCCCCTTATCCCCACTTTAATCGGCCTTCGGGGTTTTGACCTTGTGTCAAGTCCTGTCTGGTGGGAGGCAGCGACAAATAGTCTTCTGATCCTGGTCGGATATAGTTAGACAGAATAATACATATGCATTTAGATTCGAGCAAATTGATATGAGTATGTATACATATAGGCATAGAATATATGTATGTATATGTATGTGTGGGTGAGCGTATCAGTAAGGGTGTGTGCTGGCATCCGTTGTGTATATTTATGTAGTTATACAAAATATGCATGTATGTGTGAGTATAGTAGAGTAGCAGAAAAATGTGTAAATGTTTGCATAAAATACAGTTCTACAAATTCAATAAATTTCATTTTTTAAAACTTGAGTGAAATGTTTGTTCATAAACAAAAGTTACAATGTCTTTTCTTGTAAAAAAAGATAATATACGTTAGAATGTTCATATGCTGCGATATGGTATCAACAAGAACACTAATAGTAGGTTGCATTATTTATTATCTAGATAATATATTTTGCATGTGTAAAAGATCTTTGTGTTAGCATGTCACTATGTAGGAATAAAAGTAAATTTATGCGCTAATGTGTGAGTATAAAATAGCAGATAATCAGCTGTAAGGATTATTAGTAGCATCATCACTGTTAAGAAAAAAAGGGTAAACAAGATATGGTTTCACTCGTGAAAAATAATCAAGCCATGTAAATAACTCTTGGTGGAACAGAATGTTAGATTTTCACTTAAGAGAAATAAAGGAAGGAAAGGCGAGTAGAAATAGAAATGAATCTACTACTATTGAAAGTTTATCTATTCTAACGTTTCATTTATAAGATTTTGATAGGCTCCAAATTAAATAAAAAGTGGATTGATTTAGCTATGAGTCTAATTGGTTAACAACGCATTTTAAACAATCAAGCAGGGAAAAGATTTCTTAGATTATGTTGAGTTTTGATCCTTTAAAATTTGTAAGGCAATTCAAATATTATCGTCTGTGATCTCAATGAAATTAAAAAAATGGAGACGTCCCAAACACAGGCACCGATTGGTCAATAAATGCAAAAATACAGGCACAAAAATTACAGCATCTTAAGCTAAATTTTATACAAAAATTTATTCCTTTTTTTTTTTAAAGCACAGAAATCAGTTGATTTTCCATAATTGGAACAAAGGGATTGCTAAACAAGACTAGAATTTGACTCTACGATAGTTTAATGTGGAATGTCTCGCATGAAGCAAGCTTCCCACTGGACGGGTTTAAAATTGCTTAAATTCCATTTGCATTCCCTTTCATAGGCGCCTCAGGCACCAGGCAATAGACCTAAACCTTACCCCATTTAGACGAGAGGAAAGTGCTGCCAGGAAGAATCCACATTAAAAGTAAACAGTTAATCACTTCATATACCCCTTGAGCCGTAATAAGCAACCAAATAAAATCATCATTTTAACGACCGGACAGGTGACGTTTGTTGTTATAAAATGAAATCAGGAAAACACTTACTTATCTCAGTTATCATTAGCGACTCTACAACCAAGGCCTTGGGCCAAACTCGGTGATGTTCAAGTTAATAAATATGTTATTTTTCTACTGGGGAGTTTTTTAATCGTAGCTCAGTCGGCTGGGGATGTAGAATAAGTCGACTATATCTCTGCAGACTGGCAAGACCTCCCCTCCTACGAGTGTCCTGGGTATGACCCAGAATGGTAATATTTGTAAGGTTCCCATCTATGGGTCATATAGAACTGTTTAATCATTTACTATGCATGAAACAATTTCTTGTATGCAACAAACGATTAATATTAAACTGAATTCATATTGGATTGCAAATAGAAGAATTAGTATTAATTAGAAATACTTGAAATACTTTTAACTATGTGCAAACAATAGATACCAAATGGTTTAGTGTCATATCCAGAGTTGCCCAGTCGGCTGGGGCTGTAGAATACACCAACTGCTTCTCTGGGGAGAGGTAAGACTCCTGCCCAACGAGTGTCCTAGATATGAGACTAAACAATCTGATGCTGAGGTTCAGTGATGCTGGAGCTTTGGGGAATGCAGAGTACTCCTTTATTACCATGGCTCCCAGGTCCACTCTGGTGCGGAGTGGTAGCACTTGATAGGGTTCTATCTATGGGCCAAATAGAACGAAACTGTGTACTTATGTCAAACTAACCTGTTTGAAATAGAAATGTTTTTGACAGTAAACCTCTATACTTGTGCTAAACTGAATTGTCAGAAATAGAAATGTATAAAAATTCATTTGGCATTAATGACCTACAATAGTTGATGTGCCATAAACCAGACCAAACAAAACCAAACCATATTCAGGGCACTTGTTGGGGTGGAATCGTACCCCTCTGCAGAGATGCAGACGGTGTATTGCACAGCCCCAGCCGACTGGTCTTAAGAAGAAGAAGAAGAAGAAGAAGAGGAAGAAGAAGAAGAAGAAATGTTGGATACAGAATTTCCTAATTAATTCTAAGAATAATACAAAGTTTGAGGAAGGTAGAGATCGCTTCATTATTGACCATAAACATAGAAAGAAGCTCCAATTATCAACGAATTTAATTAAAAAACAATCAAATGGCGTCTTTCTATCGTAATAAACTGATCAGCTTGTACAATTTGTGTGTCCTTTGACCTAAACATAGAACCAAGATAGTGGTATATAGGAAAAAAACAGAAAAACAAAAAACAAAACAAAACAAAAATAAAGCAAACGAAAAATAAAACTAAAGAAACCCCAAAATAATTAATTTATATTCAGTGCTAATCATATTTTGCATGCCTTTTTATGGGAAATTGCAGCTTAAGAACACAGATCCATTTTGTTGGTTTCAAGTATCGCCAGAAAGAAGTAACTAAGTTAACTTCGGAGTTACCAAGTATCTTAATTTTTGTTAGATGTGATGCTCGGTGTTTGAGAGGCCTAAAAATTTATCTCTAATACGAGACTGACCAAACTTAGGTACGTGCATTTATCCTCTTTCGCAATAGAATATTTTTTAAAAATTAGCCAAGTCCGAGACAAAGCAATAATCGTAGTACATACAAGAAAGATACGAGCAATGGGTTGCGAACTTGACTTTCCCTGTCAGCTCAGCTTAGAATACGCTGACCGTATCCATGGAAGAGGCGAATGCCCACCCACAAGAGGGGTGCCCTGGGTATGACACTAAGAACCATCGAATGGTGAGGCTCGGGTTAGTTGATTTAAAAAAAAGCTCTTAAGAAATAATTAAATATTGTTATAATACACCTTCTGGTGCTGCCTCCGGATATGTCATCAGTGTTGTTGCTCCCTAGTCATTAGAAGTTTCGGGTCTGTGTAACATACTTCTTCGAAGGGTGACCCGACCGTAATGTGATCAGCATTATGACACACACCCGGAGGTTAACAGGAAACCCTGCTCTGCGTAAAACGTTTATTTAAACTAGCGGGTGACTTTGGAACATAATCAGAGGTTCACACTGATTGGTCGTGAGACCAACACTGGCGATCCTTTTTTTTCCTCCCTCTCCTTTTTTTTGAATAAAATATGTTAATGTGAACGCACAATGGATGCTGTTCCCAGACCTCTATGTATAAAATAACCCGATACAAGTTGATACGACGTTAAAATAAATCTGTCATTGACTTGCTAAACAATATTCAGCAGTAAATATCTAGTATATTATTTTACTAACTTTAGCATAGTCAGGCACAAGACCAATAATTGTGAGGGTCTAAGTTAGGTAGGAAATCACTTGAGATGGCTTGTGATATTGACTTTGTAATAACTGTCCTAGATACTCTACTCTTCACAAGTGGAAAATTGCAATATTATCAAAGGGTTTCGTAACATTCCTGTGATTGTTTATAAGTAAACGCAGACATCAAGAAATCCCTTTGATCTCTATAAGAAGAAAAATTGGAAGATTTGATCTGGAGAACCCATCTTTATACACGCTCATAAACATACGGATACATACATACATACATACATACATACATATAATATCTCGTTGTAGGAAGTGGACAGATCAGCTCAAGTTCTAATTCCTGACGATGCAGATTGCATTTCACATAGCACTAATACTCTTGGAAAAGGTATAAATTCAATTATTTTCCCTCCAGCTATGGGTAAATAGTAGGACAGAATGGGCTCTTTAGCCGCGGAGTCTAGGAGAAGGAAAACTCTGAATTCAAACCTTTTCAACTTCGCTTAAAAATTGACCTTGTGTAGCATCCTGCAAGTGTGGAGAGACTGGTAAACACACACACACACACACACACACACACACACACACACACACACACACACACACACACGTATATATAGGTCTGATGTTAGTATAGATGAAAAACTGTCAACCTGCGCAGTTGGCTCTATGTCTACGTTGTCCTAACTTAATGTATATATGCTACACATATGCTATATATATATATATATACACGAAGGTCATTGAAATAGTTCTGAGCCTTACTCATATATTAGATTTGTCACACATCTCTCATCTTTATATGGACCCCACCACCACAAAAATCTCGTCAGAGATCAGAATTAGCTTTTCTTGTTTTATAAATATTGATAGTACGTTACCAAAACAAAGATGTTTAGCTATGCCTCCTCTTTCTGAGTGAAGCTTAGAAACTTTTGAAGGATCCTCGTATATATATATATATATATATATATATAATGAATAGGTCTGCAAATGAATTTGAATGTGGTACTTTAGGATTCTATTTCATAAAATTATGCTGTACACGTGTTTCAGACTTTATCGTCTTTTTCAGGAGACTAATGATGCTTAGGGCAGTTTTTTCTGGCTTTTACAGGAAAGATTATTTTAATAGGGTTGTAATTCTTTTTAGTTCCAGGATTTGTGTCTGTGATCGTCCTGTTGGAGTTTATTGTCCGAGAAAAACTTTGGCCTCTGCAGATGTATTTCTTAAAATACATATTAACAAAAATGTTCTCTGTGTCTGAGTGTGGAAATTTGTACACATGTACGTATATCCATGTGTACACACCCATACACACATATATTTCTGGGTTGTTGTTTTTCCTTGTTTCTCTCTTCCTTCCTGAATTGAAAGTAAGATTGTCTGTGTATGTGCACATGTTTGTGTTAGTGTGTATGTGTGCGTGTTAGTTTGATTCTGTTTGTGTGCGAATGTCAGTGTGAATGAAATTAGACTCTGTTTAATGTAGATTTAAATTTATCAATAATTGTTTTTTTATTTGGAGTAATGAGTAATCGTCAGTTTGCTATATTGGCATTATTTTAAAGATTCCATTATTGTATTCGTAAAGGTCTTTTGAAACATAGTTTTCTATTTTCTGGTAATTTAATGTTAATTTTATGAAAAGAAACTCTATTGTTCAGAGCCTGAGTCGATCCTATATATAATTTTTTTACAGTTGCAACATTCCATAATGTTGACTACGTTTTTTGAAATGCAGATTAGATCTTTTTTTTTTTTTTATTTATTATGAATGTTGTTTTTGGGTTTTCGAAGGTAAAAAATTTTTCTTCAAGGATTATATTATGTGCTTCTCATCTTTTATTCTTGCATTTTGAAACTCCATGAGTTGTGTGTTCCCTTAATTTAAATGAGGTTGTCGTTTGCTTTTAAGGATTTTTGTTGTGTCTTGTGTGTTTCTGATTCCGTCATTGTTGTTAAGTCGTTCTTGATTCTCTCTAATAACTGTGAATAGTTCTGGGTTGTTTTTGTTGTATGTTGAGATATATACTAAAAGTTCTTCACTGCTATGATTTTTTAGTTTCATTGTTCTTTTAATGCTATTTTTTCTATTAATTCGAATCCATTATTTATTAGTGTTGCCAGATATTCTCCCGGTGGAGGGTTAAGCGTAATTCTTTTCGATGAGTTTGTCGGATGTTTTTGTTAGTGACTATTGGGCATATTCTTCGTGCAAGGGTGTAAAGGATGGATTTTATGCATTTTTTTAAATGGAGGTATGTAACATACCCATACATGAATATGTGAAACGTACATATAATGTTCATAAAATGTTCATATATAACAGGAATCCTGAAACACAAGAAACACTTACGACTTCTTAGTTCAGGTACGAAACCTTTTATTACCTTTGAGTTTAAAGGTTTTTCGACATAAGGAGAGAGATACCATCTTTCTATGCTGTCGTTTCCATCTGAACCCCCATCATGTGCGGCGCCCGTAGCTCACAAATTCGTCTGGCCTCGCCCAGGTCTCAATCTCAACTAACTCACTTTTCTCAAATCTCAACCCACGCTTCCGGTGCGTGACGTCATTCACATTCCCCAATCTGAGATTTCTATTGTGTCATCGCTGAATGACACATCCACTCCGCACACGTGTCAACACCTGCGCTCATGTTGCACCTAACTAACCAATGCGCTAAGCGAAAGGTTCTCGGCCAAACTAAACCGAAAGGCAAGATATGTAAAACGAAATCCCTCGGCCATTATACTACAGGTAGGTATTGTTGGGTGCCAGTGGTTTGTGGTAAATATCCGTGATAATTTGGCGAATTTGGTTTTTAACGAGGATGTCTAAAAATGATAATTTATTAAAAGTTGCATACCATGGTCAATTTTATCTTATGGTGTAGATTTTGGAGTAAGTTAGGCAAATTGTTAATGATGCTTCATGGGCATTTCCAAAACAGGAAACAATCATCTAGGCATCTTTTCCATGATCCAATAACTTCTATTTTTATATTGTTCTTATATTTTTTACCTATGATTTCTTATAGTTTTTCCTTTAAGTATGCTTAGATAAGAATGGCGTGCGTTGGAGCCATTTTAGTCCCCAAGCTGTTTCCTAGGGTTTGGATGTAATTCATGTTGTTGAATTCGAAAGAGTTATTATTTAGGATTAGTTCTATATCATCAGTGATAATATTTTTGTTAAATCTAGGGTGTAATGTTTCTGGGTATTTTTCTATTCAAAATGAGGTGGACTCTTTTCCTAATTTATAAGGGGTATTAGCGTATAGGTTTGTGACGTCAAATGTAACCGCGAATGTATCGGAATCAGTTTTTGTATATTGATAGATTGATTATTTTAGGTTTGTGTTGTTAGTCTTATTAGATCGGTTATTTTAACAATTAACTCCAACTGGACATTCACAGACACAAATCCTGGAATTAAAAATAATCATAACACTATCAAAACAGTCTTCACCATAAAAGATCCCTCTCTCCAAGAAAAAAGAAGACTCATTTAACTATTATTAGTCTCCTGAAGAAGACGATAAAGTTTGAAACATGTGCAGAGCATAATTATATGAAATTAAAGCCTAAAGTACCATATTCAAATTAATTTGCAGACCTATTCATTTTAAAACATCTAATTTTCTCTCGTTGAACCGACAGCAACAATATATATATATATATATATATATATATATATATATATATATATATATATCATCATTATCATCATGTCACACTATCAGCAAGGATATTTCTGAACCGGCAGGTTCTCAAGGCTACATCCCGTATCGGCACAGAGCTGCTGTATGTAGGTTCGAGTTGAACTTCCTGTCTTTGCTCGTCCATGTGAAGGGGTCCACAGGAGTACATCACTTATGTGCTTGTCCTACTTCTCCAGCAGTATCCCGCATGTCTGGTTCGTCTAATTTTGAAAGTTTTCGTTATGGGTGGTAGGTGGCCGTACAGCTGCTGCTTTGTAGGGTGCTGTCTCCAGGACTTGTTCAATATTGCTCGCAGCATTCTTGTGTAGTTGCCGTCAAGCTTTTTCTCCATACGTTTAGTTAGCGTCTATGTGGTGCATCCATATAGCAGTATCGACACGACCGCTGCTTGGAAGAAACTATATATATATATATATATGTGTGTGTGTGTGTGTGTGTGTGTGTGTGTAAATGTGGACAAACAGGGAGGAAAATTGAGAAGAAAGAGGGAAAGGAAAAACAGAAAGGAAGACATAATGAATGGGAAGAAAAACTTTTTGGAACAAGGAATGTGGAGATAAACGGAAAGGAAAAAAAAAAGACAACGTCGAGACAGAAGGAAAGAAAGAAGAATAGGAATTAAAAAGTGGAAAGACGTAAATCATGAATATAGATTTAAAAATATTTTAAATTAACCCAATATCTGTTTTCTTTCTTCTTACAAAATTGATGTTTCTTTTAATTTTCGAATGAAATCGATAACAATATCGTTCAGAAAAATTTAATGTTTATTCCCGTCAAATCAAAATGTACTATCTTTCTCTTAAAAGTTGACCTATCGGATTACGAAATTGTCTGGTTCATATATATATATATATATATATATATATATATATATATATATATATATATATATATATATATATATATATATAACCCTTCGGTACGAGCAGGATGTGACACAAGGTCAATTTTTAAGTGGAGTTTAACAGATTTGAATTCAGTGTTTTACTTCTCCTACACCAGTTGCCATACTCAGGTAAAAGAGTTCAGTCTGCCCTACTATTCACTCATAACTGGAGCAAGAATAGTTGGATTCATGCCTTTCCCAAGAGTATTAGCGCTATGTTTTTCAAAATTAGATTGAAAATTTAATTCCGAAGAAATTTCGAAAACATAAAGTTGAGGATATAATCAAATATTTACAAGTAAGTAAAATTTTGGTTTGGAATAACCTACAAAGGGTTGATATGCCGTTAACAAAACTGAACCAAACTAAACCACCCAGTAAGAATCGAACCCACAACCGACTATTGCAGCTGTCGGATGCGGAAATAGTTTGTTCAGTATAGAACTGCGACACACGCAGGGAGAGGGAGAGAGAGAGAGAGAGAGAGAGAGAGAGAGAGAGAGAGAGAGAGAGAGAGAGAGACAGACAGACAGACAGACAGACAGACAAGGCTATCTTCATAACTGTGACGTGCAGCCCTGATTCCGATAAAATTGCATTAATTAATTTTGAAATTACTTTTCTTTCAATTCATATCAATTATGTTTTTATATTGCAATTGAAATAATCTAATTGGTCGGATTGTTAATTATGCAATAATGAAGATTTCTGAATAGTTCTTTTTATTTGACCCCCCCCCAAAAAAAACAACAACAGAAAAAAATAAAAAATAAAACAAACCCCAGAACAAACAAATAAATACCCCCCCCCAGACAAAACAAAACAAAACAAAACAAAACAAAAACAAGTAAATGGCAAGACTTAAACGATAGTGCAGAATAGAACTTGCACACCGACAATGCAAACTTCTTATTTTCCAATGTATTTAATTTTGCCGGGCGCGTGTGGACAGCGGCCCTGCGTCCGGACCCACTTAAAAAAAAGGCATTGTGCCGTACTTGTCCGGTGGTGGGACGGAGAACAAATAAATTTTTCATATCATTTGATCCTTTCACAGTCCACCTTGTTGACTAACTGCACCAACTTCATACAGGTTAACACCCTGTTCCCTCGAAACAAAAAGTTTTTTTCCGATAATAGTAAACTGGATTCAGTTATTAGATTCTAGTTCTGAAGATCTTGAGAGTGAGGAGTTCCTTTTCTTTGCTATTTCTTTCAAGTCCATTCTTACCCGGAATGGTAGTACCTGTTGGGGTTCCATGTACAAGTCAAATCGTGGGGTAGTCCTTGTGGCAAATTTGCTAAAAAGCTGGACTTCGACATCGTAGTAAGGAATAAATTGACATGTTTGAGAATTATTAGTATTATATAGGAATACCTAAAATCATGCAACCGTGTGCAAATTATTTGTATTTGATAGGAATGCTTGAAACCAAACGACTGTATACAAGTTATTTGTATTTGATAAGAATACTTGAAATTATATAGCAGTGTGCAAATCATTAGTATTAGGTACGAACACTTAAAACCATACAACTGTGTGCAAATTAATTTTATTAGATAGGAATACTTGAAACCATTACTTTGTATGCAAATTATTTGTATTTGGGAGGAAGAGATTCAGTTTCTATTTTAAAGCTTCATTTTCTTAGCCATATCCAAGTTTTCTCGTTTGAGATTTTGCTTGTTTGTCGCTTTATTATTATTATTATTATTATTATTATTATTATTATTATTATTACTATTATTATTATTATTATTATTATTATTATAAAGAACTTGAAGCACATTAATTTCTGCAATGCTAAAAAATTATATTGGTATTAAATAATCCAACAAGGGTTGGCATGGCGTAAAACCTACCCAACCAACCAACCAACCAACCGACCACACAATTCCTTTAACCCTAACCGAGCTTCTATCACGCGATCGTGATTTTTGTATTTATCTAATCACTTTGCCTCGGGGAGGATGTGACACAAAGTCAATTCTTTAAGCTGTGTAAAGCTGATTTGAATTCATACTGTTCATTCTCCTAAACTGGTTGCCTATAAAAAGCTCAAGAATTCAGTTTGCCCTATTATTTACGTATAGTTGGTGGGAGAAGTGACGGATTTTTGCCTTTCTCAAGAGCATTAATGACAAGTGAAACGCAAACTACCTTGTCCAGGATTTGAACTCGGATCCCCAATTCCATTTGCTCCAACGATAACTTTAACGCAAAAAGCGTAATATATTTCGGAATATGTTGTAACTTAATAGAAAGTGGCAGATTGAATTCGATTTCAAATTCTGCAGTTATTTTAACTCTTAATGTTTCTTTAGAAGGCATGAATCCAGCGCCCTTGCAAGCTGATGATGTTGATATAAAGCATATCCCCCCTATAAACAATAGTCCACTGAGATGCCACAATTCTCAAACAGAAAATTTTGATTGTTTGCATAATGGCAAATACCAAACAGAATCCTTTTAGAAGGACAAGAGTGGTACTATTTAACCAATATCTGTGAGGATAAGGAGGTTTATACCTTTCTCCAAGTCCAAAAGTGAACGTAATAGCACGATTGGTGTTCGAACTCGCTTACTGTGATGTCACATGGTTTGTTGGTTGGTTTTACGACGTGTCACCATTTTTCGGATCATCTAACACCGAATTAAATTTCAAACAATTTAGTTAGTATAAGTATAGTTTTTTGTTTACACACAGTTCAATGTCAAAACTGTTCAGTTAAATGTCAAAACAGTTCTATTTCAAGCAATTCAGTTTTGCACAAGTACTCAGGTTAATTTTCAAAAACAGTTCTATTTCAAACAATTCAGTTTAGCATAAGTACACAGTTTAGTTCATTTTGACTCATAGATAGGACCCTATCAAGTGATACTACTCCGCGCCAGTGTGGACCTGGGAGCAATGGCAATGGAAGAGTACTCCAATTTCCCAAAGGTCAAAAATTACTGAAGCCTCACCATCAGATTGTTTAGAGTCATAAAAGGACACTTGTTTGAGGTTCTTACTCCTCTGCAGAGAAGCAGTCGGTGTATTTTATAGCCCGAGCCGACTGGGCAATGGGATGTCACAGCCCAGCACGTTAATAATAATGCCTCAGGGACTCCCCTCCGAAAAAGCAATAAGGACTTTTTCTATCACCATAGACTTTGTTTTATTTGGTTTTACTTTGTCCAGAAACGATACTCTGATGATTATAACTGGATAAGATCTCATCCTTTTTATCAACACATTCTTTGACGATTGATTGATTTTAACATCTTGATTTATTTTAAGCCAATTCATTTTTTTACATGATTGACTGCTATGGTTATTTATGCCAAGACGTTAAGTAACTGCGTTCATTGAACAATTATATTGACATATTTTTTAGTTGTTTCTTTTGAGGTTTTGTAACTCTCTTATGATATCAAGTATTCCTATCAAATACTAATAATTTGCACACAATAGTATCATTTCAAGTATTCCTATCAAATACTAATAATTATATGGTTTCAAGTAACCAATAATAATCCTTAGTAAACACTTATAGTTTTTAGTAACTATTCTTAATACAAATAATTTACTGTTATATGGTTTCAAGTATTCCTACATAACACAAATAATTATATGGTTTCAAGTATTCCTATTGAATAGTATTTTTTTAAACATTTGACCCATAAAAGTGACCCTAACGGGTATTACCACTCTTAGCCAGAGTTTATTCAGGAATTATCATATTTACCAAACCCTCCGCTCGGGCAGGATATGACACAAGGCCAATTTTTTAAGCAGAGTTTAACAGGTTTGAATTCAGAGTTTTCCTTCTCCTAGACGACTTGCCTCACCAAGGCTGAAGAACCTAGTCTGCCCTACTATTTACCCATAGCTGGAGGGAGAATAATTGGATTCATACCTTTCCCAAGGGTATTAGTGCTATGTGAAATGCAATCAGTCTCGTCCAGGATTTGAACTCGAGTCGCCGTGTCCATTTCCTACGACAATAACCATTACACCACGGGCACCTCATAATCAGGAATTATGACTATGAGGGGAACTCCATACTACCCAGAGCTCCTGAACTGAAACTTCAACATCAGATCCTTTTAGTGGGTGGGAATCTTACCCCTGTGCAAGAGATTCGGTCAGTTTAATGTCAGCCCTGCAAACGGTGTATTCTCAGTCGAGCGCGACTGTATCTTTCTTGAAAGATACGCAAATACGACTTGGTATTCACTAAATTTAATTTTAATTCAATATATACATATCATATTAGATGATATAAAGGTAAAAGATAGTGTAGCATGAAGCACCAAAGGGGGAAGGAGTTACCGTGCACGAAAAGTAGAATTCAAAATTTGAATCCACAGTTCTCTCGCCTTACTTCAAACAGCTTATTTGTAGGCTTGTTTGTGGGAAGATATAATTGGTCGGTCCCCACTTATCAAGGATTAATATCAGCATGAGTAATATTTATGATATATAACACTGAACAAAACGAAAGGAAAGACAGAATAAACTTAATTATACATGCTGCTTGCAATGTAAAGAAAGAATGCACACACATGTTTCATGGTTGAATTATACTCATATTGTTCCTTGTACAGTATGTAAAAATGGGTTCAAAATTTGAATCCACAGTTCTCTCGCCTTACTTCAAACAGCTTATTTGTAGGCTTGTTTGTGGGAAGATATAATTGGTCGGTCCCCACTTATCAAGGATTAATATCAGCATTAGTAATATTTATGATATATAACACTGAACAAAACGAAAGGAAAGACAGAATAAACTTAATTATACATGCTGCTTACAATGTAGAGAAAGAATGCACACATATGTTTCATAGTTGAATTATACTCATATTGTTCCTTGTACAGTATGTAAAAATGGGTTCAAAATTTGAATCCACAGTTCTCTCGCCTTACTTCAAACAGCTTATTTGTAGGCTTGTTGGTGGGAAGATATAATTGGTCGGTCCCCACTTATCAAGGATTAATATCAGCATTAGTAATATTTATGATATATAACACTGAACAAAACGAAAGGAAAGACAGAATAAACTTAATTATACATGCTGCTTACAATGTAAAGAAAGAATGCACACACATGTTTCATGGTTGAATTATACTCATATTGTTCCTTGTACAGTATGTAAAAATGGGTTCAAAATGGAAGAAGATTTACTTGACAAATGTTGGTAATATAACCAAGTGATTTTACTCTTCCCTCACCGGATAGAATGACAACACCTTACTGTTGAAAGAACAGAGTCAAAAATTAATTTCTGTCATATGACACTCGACGAGCCCCTACTTGGACATGCCAATAATCTAAGGAAGATGATTATTCATTGCATGTATATACCCAGCCCCTCTACCATAGACAGGATGTGACACAAGGTCAATTTTTTAGAGTAGTATGTATTTACCCAGCCCCTCCACCATAGGCAGGATGTGACAAAAAGTCAATTTTTAATCAGAGTACAACGAGTTTGAATTCAAAAAGGTTCTAAACTGGTTGTTCAACCAAAGCTAAAGAACCCAAACTGCCCTTCTATTTACTCATAGTTGTGGAAGAACAGATGGATCCATGACTTTCCCAAGATAATTAGCACGAAGTGAAATACAATCAGTCTGGTCCAGGATTTGAACTCTTGTCGCCGATCCCATTTCTTATGACAATAACCATAACGCTAAACGCACCTGCTTTTAAAAAAATATCTATTGCATCCCTAAAAGTTAATAAATAAATTTTAGTTAAGTTTGGCAATTGGGCATAACCGTGAGTACCCAATGAGGATCAAACTCGCTACATTAGAGAAATGGTGTGCGAAAAGAGATTGCTAAGTATCACACAATGACAGACATTATTTGTGTATTCCCCTTTTTGTTAGTCTGTCTGTAATGTTTTCCTGTTTCTACAAGAACAAACAGACGGGGAAAGAAAAAAAGAAAGAAAGAAAGCACTTACTACACTTCTCCTTTGTGAGAATACTGGATAGAGGTCTGGTCTTCAAACCACTGAGCTACAAACTAGAGTCTGTTTAGGGGGATGGGGGGTGTAAGGCGTTCGGACAGTAATGACCATATTTCTGAATATAGATGGCGTCTTCCTGATAGTGTTTTCCATCACGCAAACTTCAGTCGCGATGCAAGCAGCTTTTCTTAGTTTGGCTAACAATAATCAATGTCGTCTACCGTATCGATTATCTTCCTACAAACACACACAGGTCAACCTTTTGTCATGGTTTCTTCACGTGTATGCTGCTGCTGCTGCTACTTACAGTCGATGGCCATCTTAACACTGTGCTTACATCGAAACTAATACCCAGCAGGACAAGGTTTCCATGACACTTCGTCGTCTGCGTTCCACTGACTGATACAAGGGGTAACTGACTGCAGGGGGAAACTGAATCAGTGTAATAATGCCATTTTTTCTTTCTTAACGACCAATAGTTTTGAGGTTTTATACTTGAAAACTAAGAATATCTCCGAGGCTGGATTGTTTACTTGCTATAATTACAGTGAAACAATTATACATACTGATATTTTTTTATTATAAAACACTGGGAGAAAATGATATTGTCAATAACCTTCCGAAATATGGCCAGATTTAGACAAAGCGATGGAGTAGAGATAAAATAAATATTTATCTCATTTAGAGAGTGAGCGTGTCCGTTGGATTCCTCGATGAATGTCAAATGACAATACCAGAAACCCATTCTCGGCTTCCTTTGTCTCTGTTCTTTGAACAGTGGAGAGATTGTCACCTGCCCCTGCCATAGAACAATAAAGCCTCATAGAAAAGATTATTTTACTTTCCATCATCAAGTAAGTCATTTTCCTTCTCCTAGTCAAGAAAAATATTTACATATCTCTGGCAGTTGGGACATATTAGTGGATGCTATCTTAATACCATTGGTGTGTATATTAGGTATATAAAAGGTTAAATGTTCTTGTATGTACAAATCTGTTTACCTTGTCTTTCTTTCTGTTGTGTTCTGTGTCAGTATATCACGGACATTCTCACGCTAATATTAGTCCTCGGTGATTGATGACTTGACTAAACATCCACCTCCAAACACCCCAATAATGGTAAACCTAAAAGAAATTTATGAAATTAAGCTTTTTGTTCGATACATTGTTCATTTCTATGTACGATGTCCTGGGTATGGAATTAAACTGCATCCAGTGGTGAAGCTCCATTTCTTGACCTCTGGGAAGTACTGGGTCACCCTTTTGTTGCCATTACTCCCAGGCCCACTCTGACCCGTAGTGGTAGTACCTTTTAGGCACTCATCTATGGACTAAATTGATCTGTTCGAAAAATATTAGTTCTTAATGGGAATACAGGAAGCCATACTACAATGTATAAAAAGGTACTGATCATTATCATCATCATCATTAAGTCTTATATAGATTCCCTTGACTATTTCTCGAATAATTGGATTCATACCTTTCCCAACGGTATTAGTGCTATGCGAAATGCAATCATTCTCGTCCAGGATTTGAACTCGAGTCGCCGTGTCCATTTCCTGCGACGATAACCATTACACCACGGGCACATCCATGTCATTATTCTATATACAAATAATTTACACACAGATTAATGACATAAAGTATTCCTATCTATTACCAATACTCGTGGTGTAATGGTTATCGTCGTAGGAAATGGACACGGCGACACGAGTTCAAATCCTGGACGAGAATGATTGCATTTCACATAGCACTGATACCCTTGGGAAAGGTATAAATCCAATTATTCTCCCTCCAGCTATGGGTAAATAGTAGGACAGACTGAGTTCTTCAGCCTTGGTGAGGCAACTAGTCTCGGAGAAGGAAAACTCTGAATTCAAACCTGTTAAACTCAGCTTAAAAATTGACCTTGTGTCATATCCTGCCCGAGCGGAGGGGTTGGTAAATAGGATTACCAATACTTTTCAAACAAATCCATTTGACTTATAGATGGCACTCTAACAGGTAGTATCACTACGGTTCAGATAAGACCTTTTGGCGAGGGCAATGAAGGAATACTTTGCCCAGTCGGCTGGGGTTGTAGAATACACCGACTGCTTCTCCGCAGACGGGTAAGACCTCGCCAATGAGTGTCCTAGATATGAGACTAAACAATCTGATGGTGAGGTTCCAGTAATGCTGGAGCTTTAGGGAATGCAGAGTACCCTTTCACTGCCATCGCTTACAGGTTCGCTTTGGTGCGGAGTGGTAACACCTGATAGGGTCTTATGTATGGGTCAAATAGAACTAAACTGTGTACTTATGCTAAACTAATTTGTTTAAAATAGAACTGTTTTTGTATGATAAACTGAATTGTTTGAAGTAGACCTGTTTTTGACATTGAAACTGTACTTACACTAAACTGAATTGTTTGAAATAGAACTGTTTTGACATTTAACTGTGTGTAAACAAAAATTATACTTATACTAAACTGAATTGTTTGAGTTAAAACTGTTTGACTAAACTGAATGCTTGAAATAGAAATGTTTTTGACAGTTAAACAACGTACTTATGCTAAACTGATGTTACAAATAAAACTGTTTTTTTGTATAAAAATGGATTTGGCATTAAATAACTTACAAAGGTTGATATGCCATAAAACCAAAACAAACAACAACAAAAAAAAAATGAAAATAAGGAGTACTCCCCCCAGCAAGATCTCCAGAGCTTGCTCCTCTCCATCTGATACAGTTTACTCATACGCAGGACACCCTTTTATAGGGATCTTGCAGGGTACACAGTCAGTGTATTCTCAACCGAGGGTATATCGACAAGACGATATTATCACTCCGGGTCAGAAAAGACCTTATAATAATGATAATAAAAGTATATTCCACCCTCCCCGGATCTCCAGAACTTGACCCTCACCATCTGATGCAGTTTAGTCTCATACACAGGAAACCCCTTTTATGGGGTTTTTGTTGAGGATACAGTCAGTGTATTCTCAACAGGGAATATGCCGACACGGCGGCGACCTGTCTGAGTAAATGACTTTGGTTCAGCTATGCAAACAAACCATACAAACACAAAACAGAAGCTGTGTAGAAATTAAAAAGAATTTAATACACTAAGATTTTGAGATCTATACTGACAGTCCCAACAAAATCCGGCTGTAAACAAGGGAAAAAGGATTTGTAAACTGCATCAGATGGTGAAGAGCAAGTTCTGGAGGTCTAGGGAGGATGCAAAATGAAAGGCAGAAGTTTCTACTGATATCAGAGGGAAGATGAAAGCAAACAAAACATTGGACAAATACCAGGACTATTGCACGAGAGATTAAAAAGATGTGAAACGTAAAAGTTAAGGTCATGCCCATAATAAATGAAGCAATCGGAACAGTGCCAAAACATTTGAGTCTATGAATTAGAAATTGATTTAGACCAGACAACTGCGATCGTGAGGTTTGCGCTGATATAGATTTGCTGTCATTCAATCTCCGTTGTCACTCACCAGATAACAGACATGACAATTTAAATGCAGGAAATAATGGATACTTCAAGCGACAAATAGAGGAGATTGTAAACGAGATGACATGGACATGACTAAGAAAAGAAACTTCAAAAGAGAAACTGACACTCTTTTAATAGCAGCATATAATAATGCTATAAGGACTAATTATATTAAACTAGGCCATTAGCCCAATGAATAGTGTTTACCGATGGTTCGGGAGACTGGGGTTCAATCCTAGGTCGAGTGATACCAAAGACTCAAAAATGGTACTTGATACCGCTTTGCTCAACACTCAGCATTATAAGGTAAGGATCAAGGGTAAAGTGGAGAAATCCAGGGAAGGAGTAGCGCCCTCGCTTACACCTTGGTGTAGTAGCTATTGAAAAGGGAGCCTTCGGGTCACCCTCGACTAAGGTCGCCAACTTTACTTATATTAAGCACAAATTGATCATACGCAACACATCAAAGTAGTAAAGGCAGAGATGAAACGGTTAATAATATAAATGAATGCAGCAAATTTGTACAAAGGAGGTATAAAACAAGGTACATCTGGGTGGGAAAAGTAATCCACTGGGAATTGTCTAAGAAGTAAAAATTTGACCTTAAAAATAGTATATACACAAACTAGAATCCTTCCTAGAGAATGAGACTTATAAAATTCACTGAGATTTTGAGATATAAACGGATTAGCGAATCCCGGTTAGAAGAATAGACCTAGTGTTTATTTAAAAGGAAGAAAAACTTGTTACCTAGTGAGTTTTGCTGTTTTTGCGGACCACAAAATGAAAATGAAAGAAAGTGAAAAGATAGACAAATACTTGGATCTTGCCCGAGATCTGAAAAAGCTGTGGAACATGCAATTGTAGTTGAGGCCTTTGGAATCGTCCCCCAAACACCTGTAAAATATATTGGTATAACTGAGAAAGAACCGAAACAAACAAGACAGCATAATTAAGACCGGCTTGAATACTCTGAAGTTTCCGTGATACCTCAAGTGACTTGTTGTCACACAGTGACAACTACTTGTTAAAGCCTAAGGGAAAAACCTATAAGGAGTGAAATAATAATAATAATAATAATAATAATAATAATAATAAATAAATGATGATGATCATCATCATCATGTCGCGCCGCTAGCACGGATATCCCTGACCCTCTCTCGCCACGTCTCCTTATCGTTCATCGCCTCCGGCCGGTCTTCAGGGTTACATCCCGTATCCTCACATAGCTGCTGTATGTATGTTCGAGCTGGTCATCCTGCTTTTGCTCGGCCATATGTGGGCGTCCAAAGGAGTACATCAGTTATGAGCTCGTACTTGCTTCTCCAACAGTGTCCTGCATGTCTGGTTCGTCTAACTTGGATAGTTTTCGTGATGGGAGGTAGGTGGCCGTATAGTTGGTGCCTTGTTGGATGTTGCTGCCAGGACTTGTTCAATATTGCTCGCAGCATTGTTGTGTAATTGCCGTCCAGCTTCTTCTCCAGTCGTTTAGTTAGCGTCCAAGTAGTGCATCCATACAGCAGTATCGATACGACCACTGCTTGGAAGAAACTGCGTTTCATTTTATCGGTCAGGTCAGATCTCCATATGATCGATAGCCTATGGATAGCTGTCCATGCCTTCGTTAGCTGCGTGTCGATGTCTTTTTCGGTTGATGAGACACTGCTTCCTAGGTAGGTGAACTTGTCTACCAGTTTCAGAGAGGTTCCGCCTAGTGTGGAAATGTCACCCGTTTGATTATAGCACATATATTCAGTTTTGTGTGCATTGACATGGAGACCAATGCCCGCGGCGGCTCGTTCCAAACTATGTAGTAGGGTTTTGGCCTGGTTGAGTGTATTCGCCAGTATCGCTATGTCATCGGCGTAGTCGGCGTCGGTAATTGTTTTTGCGGGGTACCTTCTGCTTCTTTTCTTTGTCAGCTCGAAGCCGTTTTCTCTGATTTTATCAATCGATGTTCTAAGCACGTAGTCTAGACAGATGATAAAGAGGTATGGGGCTAGCGTGTCACCTTGTAGTTCTCCTGCTACAGTGTCGAAGTATTCTGTGTCTCCATCCAGTGAACGTACTTTCACTTTGGTGTTTTTGTAGAGAATCGTTATTGCTGCTACGGTTTCTTTTGGTAGACCGTATGCTAGTAGGATTTGTTCCATGAATGGAATCGAAGGCCTTGGTAAAGTCGACAAATAGTAATGTCTCCTATAGGTTTTTTGCCCGTACGCCTTCAAGGATTCTACGGATGGTTAATATTTGTGAGGTCGTGGATCTATTTCTTCGGAAGCCATTTTGATTTTTCCTAAGGATGTTGTCGATTTTGGGTTCTATGCGGTTTCGTAGTACGGCCTGGTATATTTTGGCTGCTATGGATGTAAGTGTTATACCTCGGTAATTCTTGGCTAATCCGAGGTCGCCTTTTTTTAGAGAAGGGGAGTATGCACCCCTTCGTCTATTGGATTTTGATTATAGACTGCGTTGCAGTGTCGGAGCAGTATATCGTCGAATTGTCTGGTCTTCCATACTTCTTGGGAATCTCGTGAAGCCTTGCAGCTTGCCTATTTTTAATTTTTCTAAGAACTGAGTCGAGTTCTTCTTGAGTGAACGGTCCTAGTTTAATGTCCAATTGCTTACTAATAATTCTGGTGATTGGTTCATGCGTAACTTTCGGTGGGTTTCCTAGTAGATTCTCGAAATGTTGTTTCCACAGTTTTATTCTTTCTTGTTGGTTTGCAGCTTTCAATTTTGCTTTGGCCATGCTCTTCCTTCTACTCACTTGGTTTATTGTTTGCCAGGCTATCCTAGATTGCCTATCTTCCACTGAGTCTCTAATCTTATCTATCTGATTTTGTACGTATTCTGTCTGTTCTTTTAGATATATGCCTGCTAATTGATATTGTGCCATTTTTAGTTTTCTGGCATTTGTGTGTGTTGGGTTCATCCGATAGCTTTTGGAGGCAGTTTTCACATGTACACGTTTTTCTCTAACCGCTACTGTTTCCCATGGGACTCTATATTTAGTTCTAGGTTTTGTTGGAATATACTTCGCTGCTGCCTCGAGTTGTGCGTTGACGAAATTCTCATATTCGTCATTTGGGGTACCTTTTTCTGTCTTCTCTTGTAGTGTCTCGAATCTTTTTCTTAATTGTAATACATATGTATCACTTATATCTCTGTTGTTGTTAAGTAGGGCCCAGTCATAGTGTTTGGTGGTTGCTGTTCGTGTGGCGTTTTTTTCGTAGGCCTAGTCGTATTTTTGCCGTGACTATTCGGTGATCGGAGGAAATACCCCCGAAAGAGGAGTATGCCTCGCAATTCTTTGCGCTATTTTCCCATTTCTTGTTTATAAAGACGTAGTCTATCTGTGCTTTACTATTGTTTGCGTATGTGTAGGTCCATGATTTTCCCTCTCTTTTTTGATAGTTTGTATTGAGGCATGTTAATCTATTTTCTATCATGAAATCTGTTAGATGTTGTCCATTCCTATTTGACGTGTTGTGTAGGCTGTATTTGTTGATTTCGTTTTTCCCGATTTGGGCATTCATATCTCCGCCAATGACTTGCACGTTGCGTCTCGGTATGCTACGCACTAGAGAGGATATGTCATTGTAGAAGGCGACTAGTTCAGTTTCTTCACTAACATTGGTAGGGCTGTAGCAGGAGATGATTGTTGCTCTGGGGTTGCCATTAAAAGTAGCTGCCATCATCCTAGGTTGTATTCTCTCAATGCTATTAAGTGTTTTTAACGCTCTTGGTCCTATAAGCATTCCTACCCCTCCTACCGTGGCATTGATAGAGTTTTTTCCACGCTGATACAGTGGCTAGCGTCCATCCATTTGATATTGATATTTGATATCTTCGGTGTGCATGTATCTGTGTTCTTGTATGCAGATTATGCTCTACGGCCGATGCAGTCAGCTCCGGTAGTTGACCTATTCAAAGTTCTAACGTTGAATGTCGGTATTTGTATTGTTTGTTTTTCTATTTTAGTAGTTTTTGTTGTTTGAGCTCTGTAGCTGATTTTTCGAACACTGAGGCCAGGGTTCCAACCTCAGCGGGACGCGCCCCTTTTTTACCCGCGCGAAGAGCAATGCGGTTTATGTATGTGGTTTGAGTGTGGGTCATGGTTATCTTTCGATGGCTGTTTTTATTCTCATCTATATAAGCCACTCTTATAGATGAGCAGCAGTAGTTCCCCGATCGAACTGACGATCCTGAGCGTTAAGCCGCAAGACTCACACGTCCAGGACAAGGTTAGGCTTTGCTTTTGGCCGTCAAAGGGTTTATTCGCATACCTTTACGTCCATCATGCTGCTTCCCATGTGTACGTAAAAAAAGCGGTGGGGGGCTTTTATTTCCTTTAAGTTTTAACTTAGTTCAAGTCCAGGACTTAAGATAATATTTATAAGAGTTTTTGGGGATATTTTCACCTATCTTCTGCTATTGGTCCTAACATGTGTTTTTTGTAGCATTGGGACTTTTACTTGGGGTGTTTTTATTTTTATTTTTTTATAATTTTGGGGTTTTTGTTTTCTTCTAAACTACTATGGGGCGGTGGAGAAGCTGTGTGAATTCTAAGCTTTTAGAAAAGATTCTGAACCTTTTGCCGTGTATACTAACACATTAGACCAGAGTCATATATTCAATTTGGATTTACGGTAACAATGTCTTTACATTTAAAATACATGGTTCAAGCGGCATTTTACAAAGAAAAAACGGCATACAATTTTGTAAAAGTTTTCGGCATTTTAGATTAGTAGGACTTAAAAACATTATAAATAAACAGAGAATAAACAGCATACAGTTTTGTATACCAGTCATAGTAGGAGACCTCTATTAGTAGGTAAGTTGTTTTGTTTTACGGCGTATCAACCCTTTTCGGGTCATTCAACGCCGAATTAAATTTCAAATTATTCAGTTTCGTATAAGTATAGTTTTTGTTTACAAACAGTTAAATGTCAAAACAGTTCAGTTAAATATCAAAACAGTTCTATTTCAACAATTCAGTTTAGCATAAGAACACAGTTTCAATGTCAAAAACAATTCCATTTCAAACAATTCAGTTTAGTAAAGGTACACATCGTTTAGTTCTATCTAAAACCAGTTCCATTTCAAACAGTTCATGTCAACCATTGTAGGTTTTTTTAATTACGAATTCTTTTTATACATATATATTGAATATGTATGATTTCTAAACACATTTTGTGGATAACGTTTTTTAAACGAGTCTGAGTTCATTTTTTTTTTTGCCCACAGTTAAATAGTTTAAATTTGTTTTATCTAATACGAACAATTGTATTAACTATTAATCATTTTTTTGTTTGCACCCAGTGAAATGGATACAAGTATTGCTATTCATATTTACCAACCCCTCCGCTCGGGCAGGATATGACACAAGGTCAATTTTTAAGCGGAGTTTAACAGGTTTAAATTCAGAATTTTCCTTCTCCTAGACTAGTTGCCTCACCAAGGCTGAAGAACTCAGTCTGCCCTACTATTTATCCATAGCTGAATACAAGTATTGCTATTCATATTTACCAAACCCCTCTGCTCGGGCAGGATATGACACAAGGTCAATTTTTAAGCGGAGTTTAACAGGTTTAAATTCAGAATTTTCCTTCTCCTAGACTAGTTGCCTCACCAAGGCTGAAGAACCCAGTTTGCCCTACTATTTACCCATAGCTGATTACAAGTATTGCTATTAAACACTAATCATTCTGTTCAACATAATTCATTCGTTTGAACAAAGTTAAATGGTTCCAACTGTTGCTTTGTATCACTAACAATTCAATTAAACATCAGTCATTTATTTACACACAGTAAATCATCAGTCCTTATTTTTAACAATTCAATTTAGCAGAAGCCATTTGTTTGCATCCAGTTTAAATGACAAACTTCTATTGACACATATATAGGTCTCTATCAGGTGCTACTACTCCGGGCCAGGGTGGATCTTGGAGCGATGGTAATGAAGAGTACTCCGCATTTCCCAAAGCTCCAGCATTACTGTTTAGTGTCATGTCCTGGACACTCGTTTAGGGAGTCATACTCCCTCTACAGAGATATCAGTCAATGTATTCTACCTGCCACAGACGACGGGGCAAGACTTTCCAGGAATGATGGATGGTAGATATGGATTGTGAGAGAGTGTCAGGGAACTCCGTGCTTTTAGTATGACTCGATGATAATGATGATAATAATGGGGCCTTAACAGGTACTTCCATTCCAGGTTAGAGTAAACCTAAGAGTTATGACACTTGAAGGCGTACTCCTCGCTTCCTAGAACTCAAGAACTGGAGCCTCACCATCAGATACATTTTAGTGTCAATTCAAGACACTCATTTTTGAGGGGTGGGGTATGACTCCTCTGTAAGAGATATTTTAGAATAATAATTCAGGAAGAATTACTATTAGAAATAATGAAAATCATTAAAAGTGGGCATTGATATAAATAATTAAGGAGTCGAATTTAATTAAGGATCTGGAAATTTTCAGAATTGATAAGATAAGTTGAAAAACGGGTCTTTGTTTGATAATAATATAATTAGAAATAATGCTAGATTCAACAATCTATCTATTGTTTATTATGTTTATTGGCGGAAGGTTTCGGCGTATATATACAATTTATTCTATGTGATAAAATAAAAGCTTTTAAAATTCACTGACGTATTCTAAGCTGCGTAGAGAGGGAGGGTAAGAACTGAGATTTGCTTTCAGTAGGAGTCCAGAGAAGCTATCAGTTATTACTGGTGCGAAAACTTACAAAAAGTGAAATAAATCACAAGTCTCGCATCAGCAGTAGCAGCGTTTGGTAGCAGAGAATGTACTCTGGCCTTTCCACTCTTTACTTAATAAAGATAAATCAGTTCCAATGTTATTACCATTATTACTTGTACGCACAGTCTTTGCAATTTTCTGAGTCGCTTTGTCAAGGGAGATAACTCTTCGTTCGGAATGGTTTCTATTAATCCACTTAAAAGCAATAAAAAAATAAAATAAATAAAAATAATAATTGAATATTTCACGTCTTGTTTTTGATTGGTGAATAGTGAAATTCCGTGCCAGATAGATTCCATGTAATATATATATATATATATATATATATATATATATATATATATATATATATATAATAATTTTATTATGCAACAGGCGACTCCTCTTCTTATCGAAATGTTGTCGGTAAGGCAAAGCTGTTAACTCAAGTCGATGATGAAATAGACAGCCGCTAGCAAGATGTCGGTACCAAAATAAAGTCCTTCTGAAGTTCTTTAGGCCCTGCTGCTTTGATAACCTTACTTATCCGATCAGAGAGATATGAAGAACTACTGCTCTTCCGTAGTCGTAACATACTGAGAAATGATGTTAAACACGTAACACACAGAGGAACGATGCTAAACCACATAACAGACAGAGTAATGATGCTAACCACGTAACGTACTAAGAAATGGTGCTAAACATATGGATTCTTTTTCTGTGGAGAGGATCTTTTTGAGAGTTAAGTAGTTGTTGGCGACTAAGTAGTCGAAGGCGACCAGACTGCTCTCCCTTTTCAATAGCTACTACACCGAAGTGTAGAGGAGGGCGCTACTCCTTTCCCTGGATTGCTCTTTACCCTTGATACGTATCTTATATTGCTGAGTGTTAAGCAAAGAGGTATCAAGTACCATTTTTAAAGTCTTTGGTATGCCGGACCATTGGCGAACACTCTAACCCACTAGACCAATGAGCCGATTATTTGAGAGTTAAAGATGGGGTAAAAAATCGAATAAATACATAAATATATAAAAACAAGGCATAACTAGTTTTTGTTATGTCCATCTTGACAGAAAATTCATAATATGAAAATAGGAAATATAGCAATTGTAAGGATACTATATATGTAATAGTGTAGATAGAAAACACGAATTAGTCGGTGATTATATATATATATATATATATATATATATATATATATATATATATATATATATATATTTTCCTATTTTCATATTATGAAGTTCTCTGGCAAGATGGAGATAACAAAAACTAGTTTATTCCTTCTTTTATATATATATTATATATATATATATATATATATATATATATATATATATATATATATATATACGTAGCAGAAGAAATTTTGGTTGAGCGCGCAATTTAATTTGACGCATAATTTCACCCAATCAGGATGACTTATCCTATCTCACCCCGACGTCCTTTCCGGGGCAGCAGAAACTGGGTAAGCTGCCAAACACAGTCTCTTTGGCTGAACAACGCCGTCCAGTGCAGACGTCTCACTGGCGGTTCTCAATAGCAGCAGCAGCATGGACGCATGAGGGAACCTATCTAATTAATGGATTCCTTGCGTCTATATCTCTTAGACCAAGGAATCCTAGTTGAATATGAATTAGATAAATTCAATACGCCACACACAGAAACACTTTATTTCACCCCCAAAATGGCTATGTCGATGACGATGTCTAATTTCGTTCCGGCACCTAGCTCTTACTTCATCTCTGGGCAACATTAATGGAGACACGCACGCCTCTCCCCAAATCCACCAGACGCACAAAACTCACGGTGACTCCAAAGTTTATTTTCTCCAACGGCAAACAAGACTTTCGCTAAACTACGGCGAACACAATCCCTCGCATGTCCGACGATACGCGCTGCTTTCTCAACTCTATCATATCTCCATTTCGTCTCTTTACATTTTTCCTTTTCCAAGAGGCTTGCAGCACAAAAAGCAAACTCTATATTCCATGCTGCAAATAAAAACTATCCTAAAAACATTTCGACTTCGACATCTTGGAACTTCTCTCCTGTACACACCTTTATTTACTTTATAAACTTAGCGAGGAAACAACTCAACGTAAACACACACGCGCACATTACAAACCTTTCCTCGCTAAAAACAAACAAAACAAGTCACGCTATATATATATATATATATATATATATATAATTATATATTATATATAATTATATATTACACAGATATATTATTTTACACAATAATTTAACCACAAGTATCGTCGAAAAAAACTTAAACAACTTTAGAATCAAAATAATAACAACTTAAAAAAAACAATTAAAAATATAACTAATGATAAGGATAATAATAAGCATAGCAAATCTGATGCGGGCATTTACTCCTCCCAGTGTTTAGGATGTTATAGAAAATATGTGGGTGATACTTCATGATCAATCAAAAAAACGAATTTACGAATATAAAAGAGACATAAAAAATAGGCGATGAAAAACCATACTATAGAAACGAACCAAAATTCTAACTTTAAAGTTTTTAAAATGTCAGTAAACATATTAAAGAAAGATAGTTGAATCTAGCATTATTTCTAATTATATTATCATCAAAGACCCGTTTTTACAACTTAACTTCTTATCAAGTCAAATCAATTCTGAAAAATTTCTAGATCCTTAATTAAATTCGACTTCTTAATTATTTATATCTATATCCACTTTTAATGATTTTCATTATTTCTAATAATAATTCTTTTTAAATTACAAACAGCTACAAAAATAAAATAAAAGAAACCAGAATTTTAGGAGATATGTTACGCTTTAAAACAGGGGTAGGCAAACTTTTGGGTGGGACGGTTGCATCACTGGGTTATGAATTATCAAAGAGCTGCATCTTTTAAAATCAAAAGAATTTAGTCTTGATTCAAGTACAAGTGTTTATTTTTTAAATTTTTTAGAGGCTCTCGTGGACCGCACAGAACAGTGCAACAGGCCGCAGTTTGCCGAACCCGGCTTTAAAATAATTTTCAAACACTGAATACGTCACATAGATTTGAAACAAGACGCTACTAACGCTAACAGAACGCTTAGGTTTTGCTCATTTTTCGATTCATATTTTTGTTTCATTTTTTTTTCATCATACAACGTGTGAAAGCACGTGCGATACCATGTCCTCATCAGCCTCCATCCAGGGGTGATAACACAGTTTCAGTAGCTCAAGGCAGTACTGCCACCCCTGGCGCTACCAAGCAGCTTTTGCCACCGGACAGGGTATTAAGAGAATGATATATACATATATATATATATATATATATACGCCAGATCAATTAAATGCAGAGACTACATTGGACGTTAATCTTCATTTTCTGAATGCAGTCTGTGATTAAAAAAAACAAAAAAAACAAAAAAAAAAAATCATAAGATAGAGCATTATATAGTGTTAAATATCAGTACTTGAAACCATTTATCACCCTGCCCCTGCGATTGTAGGATATACCGATTACACCTCTGTGGAGGAGTAAGACACCCAAAACGTGCGTCCAGAATATGACACTAAACTATCTGATGGTGAGGCTCCAGTCCTGGAGCTTTCGGGTGTGTGGAGTACCCTTCATTGCCATTAATCCTAAGTCCACTCTAACCCGGAGTGGTTGTACATGCTAGGGTCCTATCTATGGGTAAAATAGAACTGTTTAATCCTTTAATATATATGAAGCCACTAAACTGTTGGCAAATAAAACTATTAGCATTTGATAGTAAGTCTTGGAACTATTTAACTATGTGAAAATAAAACTATTAGTATTGGCAATACTTGAAACAATTTAATCCTTGCTAGTGTAAAAATTGTTGCCAACAAACTATTTGTTAACAACTCATACACATTTGATATATATATATATATATATATATATATATATATATATATATATATATATATATATGAAATGTGTATGAGTTGTTAACAAATAGTTTGTTGGCAACAATTTTTACACTAGCAATATACATATTAACTGGATTTGGCTGTAAATAACCTACAAGGGTTGAAATGCAGTAAAAAAACAACAAACCAACTTACCAACCAGACATATATCTCTGTGTGTGTTTGTGTTTATGCATTTGTATGTGTATGTATGTATATATTTATCGATAAGTACACAGATGTATGTACGAATAAATATAGAGATAAACATCCCACCGAATGGAAGACAAATAAAACATAAAAGCCAATTTAGTTTAGTGATTATATATCTATCATGGCGTTTTCTTCTTCATCCGGTCAACGAATATTATTTGGATTCTGCGTACTTTTACATTACACTTCCTATATACACCTTTTATTGCGTCACCTATTTTTTTTTCTGTTGCGGTAATATTTTACTGATAGTTGCAGTCGTTTATCCTATGTACTTCGTGCGACAATTAGCTGAAGGTTGTGCGTCTCTTACCAAAATTATCTTTTGAAATAACTTTATTACAACTTGCGTGTGATGATGTAGTTCCCTTTGCTAGTTCTCTTTTTGACTATCTATCTATCTATCTATCTATCTATCTATCTATCTATCTATCTATCTATCTGCTAGGGCCATTCAGTAAATAAGGAGATCTATTAACCTATTTGTCTGTTCAAATCTATCTATCTATCTGCATGGGTCATTCAATAAATAAGGAGAATCTATTAACCTGTTTGTCAGTCTGTTCTCATCTTTTTTCTGTCTATCCATTTATGTGTCTGTTTCTATCTATCTATCTATCTATCTATCTATCTATCTATCTATCTAATTCTGTTTATATTTATCTATCTATCTAATTCTGTTTATATCTATCTATCTATCTATCTATCTATCTATCTATCTATCTATCTATCTATCTGTGTAAATATCCATGTATGTTTCTCTAAATGTCACCTCTAATATTTTCTTTACACTTTTACCCTGATGTATCAGGTTCAAAATGTCATTTATATAAAAACAATATTTAATGTTTAAACAAGTCAAGTTGAAAATGATTTTTTAAAGAAACATCAATCAAAAAAACTATAAATAAACACAAATTTTAAAGAAATTCAAGACTGGAAGATAATTGTTAAGGAAGGCAGTGTTTTGGCACATTCTGACGTAGAATCTTGATGAAACAGGATTTATCAGATTGTCAAAACTAAAAATTTGTTTGGTTTTGTTTTATTCGTAGAGGGTGGGGGAGGATCCATTTTCTTAACGGGTATCTTTTTCAAATGCAGTGAAGTAGTTTTATCGCTTGTGTGGAGCCATGATGCAAGCATCCGGCACGTTTAAAGCAAGTTAGAGCCAACAAAGGTCTTTTATTTATTCTCATCAATGCTTAAAGGTCAAAGGAAGCGTAGGAAGTGAAATCGGCGACCCTAATTCCAATACTGGACGAAGCCGTTCACGTTTTACTTCACGCTAACGCCCTATGAAAAAGACTGGGCTTTTTAGCCTTGCTTAGGCGACCAGTATACGAGAAGAATAATTCGGAATTCAAACCAGCTTTACTCCTGATTAAAATTGACCTTGTGTCACATCCTCCTGTTTTGTAGATAGAGGAAACGCCAAAGTGGTCAGATAAGGAGCTTTGTAATCGTGCTTAGAGTTGATGTTCAGCCCACGTCTATTCAGTATCCGTCGGTAGAACCACAAATGGCTGGACATCATGAGAATTGATGCAGCCAAATGTTTTAAGCTGGAATCACGGAGATCTGAGAAGTCAATTCAATGTATGAAGCCGGCAATACCCACATTAAGCGAACGCCGTCACACACACACACACACACACACTGCTCGTTGCGGAGGGGTTTTGTAAATATTTACAGATCCAAGTGACACATTTCAGATGGAAAATCTCAAACTTCTTTCTGAAAAGTACGGTATTTAATTTTCTCCTCTCGGTTGTAGAATGTGACACAGGACCAGTTTAACGGGAGGGTAAAACTATATATAATCCTGCCTCCACCCAGTGCCACGAAATCCAGATTCATCTTACTAGTTAGGTTGTACCCTTGTCCAAAAACAAGAAAAAAGTTGGAAGGGATACCACATTCCCATCCAATCCCTAAAGATTAATAAAATCTAGATGCGTGTGCTAGTCAAGAGTATCACATTCTTTATTATCGTTCAACGACCCATTTCTCCTGGTAGATCAATAAGTTGTAAGTAAAGTTGGCGACCATTGTCGAGAGTGACCCAAAGGCTCTCTTTTCAATAGCTACTACACCGAGGTGTAGGAGATGGCGCTACTCCATTCCCTGGATTGCTCCACTTTACCCTTGATCCTTACCTCATAATACTGAGTATCAAGCAAGGAAATATCAATATTTTTTTGAGTATGAATCGACCTGGGATTGAACCCAGGTTTTCCGGACCAGTGGCGAACACTGTACTCATTAGACCAATGGCAAACAATCAATTCTTTCAACGTGAAAGAAATGACAAACTTTTTGTGATTTATTCCTGTTCATTTCATTCACTGAGTTCGTAGGCATCATCATCATCATCATCATGTCGCGCCACCAGCTCAGATCTCCTTGACCCTCTCTTGCCACCCTTCTCCATCTATAAGGGTGGCTTCTATAGATAAGAATAAAAACAGCTATCGAAAGATAACCATGACCCACACTCAAACCACCTGTCGTAAGTAACGCTTTTCCCTAATAAGCATCTTTTGGCATCTTTTCCAATGCAGCAGGTATAGATGTGAAGGATTGTCCCATCGTTAAACAATAATGAAAGCAACCAACACGTTTATTAGGATGACATTCAAGAAACGTCTTCAGTTTGACTTGATAAATGCTTTCCAAGTGCATATTTGAATGACTTATTTACTGTTGAAAACCTCATCAACCGCTTTCGAGTACGACTCTGGTTTGATTCAACATCATTAAATGCTTAATATATTCTACGGATTGTTTTAGTTACGAGTTAAAATTCTTCATTCTTTTCAAAATAGGAGCGTCAATAACATCGTAGCCCGCTGTTTCAATACGAGCCTAACCATTTCATGGGTTAATCAATAATACCCAAAAAGGTCGATATGTTATTAAACAAAGAAACCAAACCAGACTAAACTAATTAATAATTGGTAAATTCGATTGATAATTATTAACAATCTTCGAACAGAAACTAAAAATCAATAGAAGTTAAGATATAGCGTCTAAGGTCTTTAAGTATCGACAAATATTCTCCTTCCTCTGGGAGATTCCAGTGACCTTAAAAACATTTCTGTTGAATTTCTTGTGAGTATATTTCATATTTATGCACAGTTCACTGTTGGAAATAAAACAAGAAAAAATAAAAAGATTCAAGGCTATAATGAAATCACACTCGCGCGATTGTCTCCATACTGACTTGGCCGTCAGTCTCACTTTTTTTTCCTCCTAAGTTCAAATGATGTCCAATGCAAACGGGACAGGCCTAAGGTGTCTCAGCAAAAATGAATTATTAGAAAGGTGAATTAGAATCAGGAATCAACAGACTTGATGAAATTTTTCCAATAATTGCTTTGTTTTCTCATCTATTTTCCTGTCCGAATCATCCATTTTTTGGCTCTTTCTTATCGATTTTTTTGTCGCTATACTTCCTTTTTGTTTGGCTTTATTTTTTCTTGGGGATATTTTGGCGACGTCGAAACTGGAAAGAGTGAAAGGACAACTACTGCACGCAACATGGCGTGTCGATTGGCAACAAAAAAACAAAACAAAACAAAAAAAAAAAAAATGAAAAAATGAAAGGAAATAGACGATCACTAAAAAACTATCAAATATATTAAATTAAATTTTTCTTTTGTTTCAACAAAATTTATTGAAGAATAATTTGTACGCTTAATATAGAAGCATTTTAGCCAAACTGTTTGCAATAAATAAATAAATATCTTTCTCGTTCTTTTCTTCTTTCTTTGCTTCTTATTTTTATTTTTATTTGCTTTATATTTCAAAAAATTCTTTCGTCGTCTTTTCTTTATTTCTAACAAATTCTTATCTTTCTTGTTTTTTTTTATTTCTTCCAATGAGTATATTTTTCATTCATTCATTCACCCATTAATTCATATAAACGTTTCATTATTTTTCTTTCTTTCTTTCTTTCTCGCTTGTTTTTTAATCCTTTCAAGATGTATGTTTCTCATTCATTCATTCATATAATTTTCATTTACTTTCTTGCTTGTCTCTCATTTATTTTCTTTCTTTCTTTCTTTCTTTCTTTCTTTCTTTCTTTCTTTCTTTCTATTTTGCTTCTTATTCTCGCTTGCTTTTTAATCCTTTCAAGAAGTATTTTTCTCATTCATTCATATAATTTTCATTTATTTTCTGGCTTGTCTCTCATTTATTGTCTTTTATATATTTCGTTCAAGTCTTTCTTTCTTTCTTTGGAATTTTGATTCTGGTTTTTGTCTTTATTTCTTCCAAAAAAGTCTTAATTTTTTAACCATTTACTTGCTTTATTCTCATTTCTAATCTTTTTTTATTTATTTCGTTCAAGTCTTTGTTTATTTGTTTCTTTCTTACCAATTCTCATTCTTCTTTTCATTGTCTGTTGCTTTTATATTTCTTTCAATAAGTTTTATCTTTCATTCATACATATAATTTTTCATTCATTTTCTTGTTTTTCTCTTATTGCTGTTTTTTTTGTATTTTCTTTCTTTCTTCTTTCTTTTTAACGACTTTTAATTCTCTTTTATCGGTTTCTTCTCCTTTTTTTCTCGATAAGTCTTTTTCTTTTCTTCATTTTTTTCCTCATTCTTTTTCTCGTATTTTTTCTTCTTTCTTTCTTTTTTTGTTATGAATTATTACAGCAGTGTAGCCAGAAGAAAGCCACTTTTTAAAACCAACCAACATTTAACAGATAAAGCAGAAAACAATTAAGATCATTTTCCTAATAATCAAATAGCGGCTACATTTGAATATGGAGATTTTTGTTTGAGCCTCTTGTAATCCACTGTCGAACATGGTTGGATGTCTTATACGGTATAATGAAGTTGTCATCAAGCATGGTTAATTTTCGATATTGATTCAAAGTAAATGGAAAATGTTTTTTACTGTCTTACTCGGACGAATCAAAAGTTTTGCGATATTTTGGTAATTGCTAATTTTCCGCACGCATATCACGTAACTGTAGGATTTTAAGACGTGGAAAGTACTTACTACTGTTGGTAGTATCATGGTACTTGGTGCGCTAACACGTTGTGCATTGCTTTACTTTGTGACTTGAAAGTCGTACAAATGAACGTACAACGTTGTCTAATTAAGGAACTTATACATAATAATGAAGGTGCCCATAGTGTAATGGTTATCGTCGTAGGAAATGGACACGACGACACGAGTTCAAATCCTGGACGAGACTGACTGCATTTCACATAGCATTAATACCCTTAGGAAAGGTATGAATCTAATTATTCTCCCTCCAGCTATGGGTAAATAGTAGGGTAACCTGGGTTTTTCAGCCTTGGTGAGGCAAGTCGTCTAGGAGAAGGAAAACTCTGAATTCAAACCTGTTAAACTCCGCTTAAAAATTGGCCTTGTGCCATATCCTATCCGACCGGTTGGTAAATATGTATACATGATAAATTTCGAACTGAGTCATAACGTCACGTAAGCAACCTAAAACATCTTCTGTGTGAAAAGTGAGAGCACTGTTGATCACTGTACAGTAAGCAGATGGCTCAAGAAATTTCGGTCCGATTGCAAGAACCTCGACAAACTGGTAGGACCAAAAACTGTGAATTTCAGAGCTGTATTCGAAGCCATTAAGGCAAATGCGGTGAGAATCATTAAAAGAGTATCAGGCGAATTCGGTATATCAGTGTGGTCTGTAATCTTCACGACTTTGGCAAAAGAATTTCATCTCATCATCTTGTCGTACCATCAGCACTGATATCCCTGACCCTCTCTCGCCACCCATCCCTATCATTCATCGCTTCCGGCAGGGCTACACCACGTATCCTCACAGAGTTGCTGTATGTAGGTTCGAACAAGTCGCCCTACCTTTGCTCGGCCATGTGAAGGGGTCCATAGGAGTACATCACTTATGAGTTTGTCCCTAGTTCTCCAGCAGTGTCCTGCATGTCTGGTTCGTCTAACGGATAGTTTTCGTGGTGGGTGGTAGGTGGCCGTACAGCTGCTGCTTTGTGGGGTGTTGCTCGCAGCATTATTGTGTAGTTGCCGTCAAGCTTTTTCTCTCTGTTATAGCCCTGGAAGGGCTCACAAAGAGAACAGAACACCACGGTTATAGTATAGGTATATATTTACAAGAACAAAAGATGGTTACAAGAACATAGGACGGTAAGCTAGTTCGCATAACCGCGCGGGGGCGAGGTTAGCTTCGTATTGCTGCGTCTTCCGGTATTATGGAGAGTGGTTGAGTCCATTAGTAGGTGATTCCGCCACAACACTCTCTACGTTTGGTTAGCGTCAATGTAGTGCATCCAATTAGTAGTATCGACACGATTGCTGCTTGGAAGATGAAACGCAAAAGAGTTTAGTGCTGTCAAATTGTGCCTCTCGTTACCAAAATATTGCAAAACTCATACTAGTAGATGCAAAAGTCAGAATTTCTTTATATAGATATTCAGAAAAATACGTTTCTATTCTGAAGAGGGATTTTTTCTTGTATTCACAGATATTTAAATGAGGAGAAAGAAAGAAAAGAAAAAAACTCTTATTTTTATTTTGTATTGAAAAAAATGACAAATGATTCACGTGAATCCTGATATTTCAGTATATTAAATAAGAAAAATATCTAGAAATCATTCGTATATTTAGAGTAGCCAAGTCAGATATCCTTCTAGAGACGATAATAGATGTCTGAAAGAATGCAAACATTAAAATCTGCTGATGACAAATTCGTATAATTTGTAAAAGAGAAGAGTCAAATAATCTTGAATTGTTTCAGTTGTGAAATAGAGGCTTTTGTTTGAAAAAAAAATGGATGTGTATAGTTACTTCTATATCTATTTCTTCACTCTCTCTTTCTTTCGATATATATATATATATATATATATATTCAATAATTGCCGAATAAAAGAGAGTTAAAGGAGACTATGGAACGTATTGGTCTTAAAAATTGTACAGAAAAGCAAAATAAAAATTCTTTGATCAATGTTTGAAGTTCCGAGTTGAGTAATTTGAAAATTACTTAAGCACAATTACCTTAGGCACATGTTTTCGTTAATATTAAATAGCGGGATATTATCAGGACACACACACACACACACACACACACACACACACACACACACACACACACACACATATATATATATATATATATATATAAATGAACACACTCTCACTCTCACACGCACACATACATATATATATATATATATATATGTATATTTCTAAACCGATTTTTTCCTTCATATATTTATATATATATATATATATATATATATGAATGAATGAATAAATCATTTTAAAATGGTTTTCTTGCATCAACATGGTGCTCAAATACATAGTTTTTAAAGGAGTTAGTAAGCTATAAAAGAAGTGATGAAAAATTTACGGGTCACCCCCCATATATATATATATATATATATATATATATATATATATATATATATATATATATATATATTAATGCAACGAACGGACCCAAAGTCTAACTAAAAGCATAAAAAGAAAAAAAAAGAAAAAGTGAAAAGCTAGCTGACCGGTTTCGTCCTCGCTCAACAAAGTTAAATCGAGAAAATATCGTATAGACTAATAAAAGGAAAATATTTATGATGAGGTAAAAAATCATGTTGAAGACTATACCGAAATAATATTAAGTCCTAGCAGACATTCCCTCTGTTTACAGAGAGACGGTCTGCCGGACAAAATATGGATAGTCTCCAATACTTTTAAATGAAATAAAGAATGTGACTAACTCAGAACCGAGAAAAAGTCCACACTGAACTTCTCTGAGCAGTCACGATAATTTATTAGGTTTTCTGCTATAGAAGACCCTTATGTATTTCTAGGAATATACATCGGGCCTCTAATAAAATTACAAATTTTCGTAGAGACATGTTGTTTAATTCTAGCATCCAGCCTTTGGATAGTTCTTCCAAAGATGCAGCTCGAACCGAAACTAAACCTAAACAAGTAAATATGATAATTATTATGATGAGGAGAAGAACATCTTTACGGATAGATGTCAGAGTGGGTTTAGCGTGAAAGATCAAACGTACATTGGATGAAAAATAACACCTCTGTACAGTTTGTAGGAGTAGCTTAACAAATCTCTTACTAATTCCACACAGTCAAGAAAGATATAAATACACAGAATACTTTTGCATTGATGCATGTTTAATTTTGTTAAAATTAGATATTTTATTGGCAATAACTATTTGTACAACACTCAAAGGAAAACCGTTATTGCAAAGAGTCTCCGGGATGAACTTGATCTCTGAACCAAGTGTAGATTTGGAGCAAATCATTAAGGCTCTATGTGTTAGGGTCTTAATTAGATTAATTTTTTCTTTGGTGGGGCAAAAAGAATCCCACTGGATATAAAGACCCGTAAATGTAGTTTTACGAAATATCGGTGTGACGTAAAATCAAGAAGTCTTACGGACTAATATATCTAAAAACGGGCAACGTATTATCAGTTTCCATAACTAGTGTAAACTTAAGGGCTGGATGGATATTATTAAAGGAGTTAAAAAATCTCCCTCAGTTTCGATATTAAACAGACAGTAAGTCACACTCTTCATTTCGTTTAAAAGTATTGGAGACTATCCATATTTTGTCTGGCAGACCGTCTCTCTGTAAACAGAAAGGATGTCTGCGAGGACTTAATATTATTTTGGCATGTTTTGCAATATAGATTTTTCTCCACATCATAAATATTTCCCTTTTATAAGTCTACACGATATTTCCTCGATTCAGCTCTGTTGAGCAAGGACGAAACCGGTTAGCTAGCTTATCACTTATTTTTTTTTTTGCGTTTTGTATTTTTGTTTCATCATGACAAAGACTTTTGGTCTGTTTGTTGCATTAATAAAATTTTGTACTCCAAAAATTTAGAGTGTTCGCCAATGGCCCGGGAGACCAGAGTTCAATCCTAGGTCGAGTCATACCAAAGACTCAAAAAATGGTACTTGATGCTTCCTTGCTTAACACTCAGCACTATAAGGTAAGGATCAAGGGTAAAGTGGAGCGATCCAGGAAAAGGAGTAGCACCCTTCCCTACACCTTGGTGTTGTAGCTATTGATAAGGAGCCTTCGGGTCACCCTCGAATAGGGTCGCCAACTTTTTTTCAAACCAGCTCATTCGAGTGGGTAGAGTGTTCGCCAAAAGGCAGGGAGACCTGGGTTTAATTCCAGGTCGCATCATTCCAAAGACTCAAAAAATGGTACTTGATACATCCTTGCTTAACACTCAGTAATATAAGGTACGTATCAAGGGTAAAGCGGAGCAATCCAGGGAAAGGAGTAGCGCCCTCCCTTACACCTCGGTGTTGTGGCTATTGAAAAGGGAGCCTTCTGGTCGCCGTCGTCTACGGTCGCCAACTTTACTTTTATATGCATATATATATCACCTGTTAATTGTAATTACAATTGTAATTACTGACAGATAGTTGTAATTATAGACTTGAAGATAATGACGATAATAATAGTTTTGATTATAAAAAACTAAGCATAGGAAAAAGAAGGTATCTGGTTTAACCCCTATTTCTGTAATATTTCTCATCCTAATATAGGCAAATACTTCCTTAAGTCAATAGATAGGCATTTCAACAACGACAACCCACTGAATATAATTTTTTATAGGAACACACTAAAAATTAGTTTACTCTTGCGCGAATAATATATTCTAAATAATTTATAATCATAACAAAATTTAATAGACAAATTGCTTATAGGTAATCAGCGCAGAAATAAATTACTTTGTAATTGTAGAATTATAGAAGATTGTTCCATGGAAGGAATGTGTAATTCCGAGTAAATAGTCTACCAAGCAACTATTTTCCCAATGGAAAATGATAGGGGAAGTTATATTGGAATCTCAGCTGGAAATTTGAAACAGAGGTTCTATAATCATAGACACTCTTTTTCCAACCCTTTACTCAGAAACCAAACAGCTCTAGGGAGGTGGTTTTGGAGTTTGAGAGATAGGAACCTAACTCCACAAATCAAGTGGAGATTTAATAAAAAATCTTCTATTTCTGGAAGCTTCAGTAGTAGATGTAACCTTTAGCTAGAGGAAAAAATAAGCATCTTAAGAAAAAAAAATTACTTGCTAACTTTTTAATAAACGTAATGAACTCATATCTAAATTCTACTATAAAATAGATTCAGATTCATATGTAGAGGGTTAATTATAGAAAAATTGAAAGTGATAACAATAAGTTAGTAAGTTGGGCGACCCGAAGGCTCCTTTTTCAATAGCCGCTACACCGAGGTGTAGGGGATGGTACTACTCCTTTCCCTAGATTGTTTCACTTTCCTTTGATATTTACCTTATATTGCTGAGTCTTAAGTAATGAGGCATCGAGAACCATTTTCTTGAGTCTTTGGTATGACTTGACCTGGGATTGAATCCCAATCTCCCCGGCCATTGGCGAACACTCTATTCATGAGACCAATGATCCGATTTGAAAAAAAGTTGGCGACCCTATTCGAGGGTGACCCGAAGGCTCCTTTTCAATAGCTACAACACCAAGGTGTAGGGAAGGGTGCTACTCCTTTTCCTGGATTCCTCCACTTTACCCTTGATGCTTACCTTATTATGAGAGTATGACAAAATTAATGGTATAAGAATTACTATTGATATTATTGGTAATTTAATCATCATCATCATCATCATGTCACGCTATCAGCACAGATATCCCCGACCATCTCTGGCCACCCCTCCCTATCGTCCATTGCTCCAGGTAGGTCTTCAGGACTACGTCCCGTATCGGCACAGAGCTGCTGCATGTAGGTTCGAGCTGGTCGTCCTGCCTTTGCTCTGCAAAGTGGTGGGGGTCCACTGGAGTACATCCCTTATGAGCTTGTCCCTATTTCTCCAACAGTGTCCCGCATGTCTGGTTCGTCTAATTTGATAGTTTTCATGATGGGTTGTAGGTGGCCGTACAGCTGCTGCTTTGTAGGGTGCCGCCTCCAAGACTTGTTCCATATTGCTCGCTGCATTCTTGTGTCGTTGCCGTCAAGCTTTTTCTCTATACGGTTAGTTAGCGTCCATGTGGTGCATACATATAGCAGTATCGACACGACCACTGCTTGGAAGAGACTGCGCTTCATTTTATCGTTCAGGTCTGACTTCCATATGACCAATAGCCTATCGATAGCTGTCCATGCCTTTGCAAGTCTCATGTTGATATCCTTCTCGGTTGATGAGACACTGCTTCCTAGGTAGGTGTACTTATCAACTAGCAATAATTGTAATAAAGTTCCTTTAAGTTATTAATTATAAAATTAATGATTATCAATAATTATAATACTATTAACGATAGTAACAGTCATTAGAACCGCAATATTAAGAATGAAAATATTATGAATTTAAATGAAGACTTAATTCTAATTTTAAATAGAAATTAAATAAAACCTGTAGAAATTTGTTTCTTTTTAACAAAACAAGTTTGATATTAGTAATGGTGTTTATCGCCATGTTTTCCTTAATAAATAAATAGATTTTTTCTTGAAATAAAATAGGTTAGTTTATTGTCAAGATTTCAGTTGGTGGTGGTGGTTTTGAGAGTTGTGTAAAAATTTTAGCCGAATAAGTATACATGACACCAGATAATGACATTACATTGGTTTCTGACACTGAATTCTTGTCTATGTCTTTTTGTCCCCCACCCCACTTTTTTAAAAAAAACAAGTTAGAGTCCATTGAAAAAATATAAAATTTTTTTTTCTCCATTGTGTGAAGGCTATCTGAAGATATTGGTTTCTCTTATAGAGTCGGCAGCTGAAATAATTTTATTACAAATGACAGTTTGTAGAGTTTTTTTCAATTACATGGAAATTTGCATTGTAAGAAATTTATGCGTTAACTATCATACATTGAGCACTCCTGTAGATTTAAAAGAATCCTCTAATATATTCTCGAATAAAATCATTCTCAACTCATCTTCTTTGTGTATTATATATATATATATAGCTTGGGAAAAATGAAAGATGTGTTTGAGATAGGGCACCTCGGGTGGTGTAACGGTTAGCATGTTAGACTAGCAAACCTACACGAGTGAGTTCGATTCTCATTGGGTGCCCCATTCATGTGGCCTTGTGCTACATCTAAGCAAAAAGCTTAGTAAATTAAAAGATGTGTTTGAGATGTAATATGTAGGAGAAAAGGGCTGTCATTTAATTTAATTAATCGTTTGTGTTCGTAGATTCTTTTTTTCTTGATTGTGTTGGGTTTTGCTGGTGTAATGTTCGTCACAATCTTTGCATGGAATAGAAAATATGCCTGCGTGAGAAGTGGTTGCGTTGTTGGTTCGTTTCGAGATATTAGTGAGATTTTTAATGGTTTGTGATGTGGTTTGTATGATTGGCATTCCTAATTGGGTTAATTTGTCGCAGAGATGTTTGTCATGTGTGTTTGAGGGTAGAGAGAGAGGTCAGTTGGTAAAGGAAATAGTGGGAGTTGAGGGCCTTTTCTTTTTCTAGCGTTTAATATGAAAAATTTCATTTCTTCTTTCTTCTTTTTGCTTTCTTTTTTCTCTAAAAAATCTCTCTCTTTCATAGTGCCTTCTTTCTCACTGAAATAAATCCACCTCTACCAGGTCAAATCTCTAATGAATTCCGATACACTTTGGTGCCACTTAGCTTCCGCCATTTATCTAGACAGTCATAAGAAGAAGGAAATTACTTATTAAATAATTGATACTCTCCAAAAAATGAACTGACAGACAGATGCTTCTCTTGCCATTGACATTCCACAGCGTAACTCAATATAATGGAATTTTCTTCGTTGAATGAAAATTTCAGCCTTAATCCTTTTCTTATCGAAAAATCGTTTTAGGGTCATCAGGAGAGAATGTGCACTGTTTCGGGGCCTTCCTCTCATCTTCTCAGACAGTTATATATATATATACATATGTGTGCGTGTGTGTGAATAAATGAACAAATCATTTTATAAACGTTTTTCTTAATTAAAGAAAGTGCTCAAATACTGGTCAGAAGAGTACGATAAAACCTAAGGCAAATCATCTTATCTTATGTCGGCCTTATACTAAAAATTTCAAGCATTTGAATAGTCAGTTGAAAGACGCCGTTTTTTTAAAGATCCACAAGAAGTTTCTTGTGTTTATGGTGAATGTCATCATCATCATGATGTCACGCTGCCAGCACGGATCTTCCTGACCCACTCTCGCCACCCCTTCCTATCGTCCATCACTCCCGGGAGGTCTTCAAGGCTATATCCTGTATTGGCACAGAGGTGGTGTAGATAGGTTCTACTAGGTCGTCCTGCCTTTGTTCGTCCATATGAGGGGGTCCACAGGAGTATATCGCTTCTCCAGCAGTGTCCTGCATATCTGGTTCGTCTAATTTGATAGCTTTCGTGGTGGGTGGTAGGTAGCCGTACAGTTGTTGTTTTGTGGGGCGTTGCCTCCAGGACTTGTTCAATACAGTTCGCAGCATTCTTGTGTAGTTGCCGTCAAGCTTTTTCTCCATATGTTTAGTTAGCGTCCATGGGGTGCACCCATATAGCAGTATCGATACGACCACTACTTGGAAGAAACTGCGTTTTATTTTATCGGTCAGCTCTGACTTCCATAGGACCGATAGCCTATCGATAGCTGTCCATGCCTTTGTTAGTCTCATGTTGATGTCTTTCTCGGTTGATGAGATGCTGCTTCCTAGTTTCAAAGGCCCACCATTTAAGGCGGAGATGTCGCCTGTAGGAATATTTTTTACGAAGAATTAAAATACATATTGTAAATCTTAATATTTGGATTTAATAACTAAGAGTACTCAAAAAATAAATAATTATGAGTTGGAGCTTGGAATTGATAAATGAAAAAATCGTTTAAAAATGTTCATCTGAAAGCAAAGATTTGCTCAAATATTGTTCAGTAAAGTAGGATAACTCTTAAAAGAAATTGTTATCTCACCTCCTCATGGCGGCCTCATTTTAAAAAATCAGGTATTTAAAAGTATACAATCATCAGATAAAAATTGCTCTCCCTCTGTGTTCTCTCTCTCTCTCTCTCTGTCTCTCTGTCTGTCTCTCTTTCTATCTCTGTATCTCCATCTCTCTACATGTATATGTGTGTTTGTGTATCTGCATGTATGCGTGTGTATAATCTCTTTTTCTTAACCCCACTCTCTCTGTATATCAATCTCTCTTTATATATATATATATATATATATATGTGTGTGTTTGTGTGCCTGCATGTATTCGTGTGCGTAATATATATATATATATATATATATATATATATATATATATATATATAGACTTCTCTCTGTGTATCTATCTCTCTCTAAATATATATGTGTGTTTATGAGTGTGTATGTGCAAGTATGCGTTATGTAATCTCTCTCTCTTTCTCTCTTCCCTCTCTCTGTGTATCTATCTCTGTCTTCATATATGTGTGTGTGTGTGTGTGTGTTTGTGCGTTTGTGTGTGTGTGTGTGTACATGTATGTGTGTGTGTATGTAATCTCTTTCTCTCTCTCTCTCTTCTCTTTCTCTGTGTATCTATCTATATCTACATATATATATGTGTATGTGTTTGTGTATGTATGTATGTATGTATATGCAAGTATATGTGAGTGTAATTTCTCTCTCTCTCTCTCTCTCTCTCTCTCGCTCTCTCTCTCTCTATCTTCCCTCTCTCTGTGTATCCATCTCTGTCTATATACATATCTGTGATATCAAGGATAATAATCTAAGAACTCCAAACATTTTAGTCACTGTGGTGTTGTTCAATGACATGACCCAAAATGTTACCCCCATCCTCTCAGAAGTTGACATAAGGAGAAAGTACGGCCCCAAAGAAGCTGTAAAAGATGCAGAATCATTTCTCAAGGTAAAAGAAGTTATCGACGCCATAACAGGTGGGAGGTTTGATTTCTGTTTTGCTGTTTGTCAAACAAAACCAGAAGACACACACACACACACACACACATACACACACACACACACATATATATATATATATATATATCATGCAGTTCATATCTATCTATCTATCTATCTATCACTGGCTGTTCATATATATATATATATATATATATATATATATATATATATATATATATATATATATATTAACAGCCTGAAGTAGATAGATAGATAGATAGATAGATAGATACGAATAGACTGAGATAGATATGTTGATACGAATAGACTCATACGATTAGACTGAGATAGATACATAGATACGAATAGACTGAGATAGATAGATAGATAGATAAACAGATAGACAGATAGATAGATTGAGAGATAGATGGTGTGATAATTATACCTCCCTCATTTCAAACTGTCACTTATGTGATGCAAATAAGCCTATGCTAAATGGTAATGGTGGCTCCCTCAAGTTCATGTCTTCAGATATGATCATAGATTGGACCGGTGCACACCATACGTTTGCTGTTGAAACGTCTTTTAAGACCATTGAATCAGTCGGAATGATCCTGTTTTGGATAGAAAATCGATATTCTGTTGGGTTAGAAATTCAATCCGGAACTGCATCATTCAGATTAAAATGAAATAAGCACAAAAGGCACTTTGTGTATCAATTACAGATTCACCAGTAAATGCACGGAATGCGCCAGTCCAACCCATAATCATAACTGATCGTATGTAAAAAAATGTCTAAGACATTCGCTCGATTGAGCTACCGTTACCACTTGCCTAAATTCCCTTGCACCACACAGGTGATTGGTTCAAAATGTGATAGGTACTTCTGTCACACTCCGTATGAAGAGAGAGAGAGAGAGAGAGAGAGAGAGAGAGAGAGAGAGAGAGAGAGATCAGCTGTCGTACCTGTACTTCAGAGCTATTTTTTTTAAATATCAGTTTTTAACTTGCAATCATGCTAAACACTTTTTCATTTCTGATTTTTGGAACCTGAGTGATACGATGTAAAAATGGAGACTGTTACTATATATTGTGTCTGTGTGGGCGGGAGTTTTAGGCTTCGTTTTCATTATATGTATTTGCAGATTCCTCTACAGTACACTATAATTACGAGTGATCAGCCACTCTTTTCCCTTTTCCGTCAGATGATTGTGCACACCGCATTAAACTCCAAATAATGGACTTCTTGGGTTTATAATTTGATATACGTTTTGTTTACACCTCCCCATATATATATATATATATAATGACAATTACAAATGAATAACAGGTCAGTTATTTATTAAAACTTGCTCAGATCAGTCGGCTGGGGTTGTAGAATACACGAACTGCATCTTTGCAGAAGCGTAAGAGGACCCACCCCAACGAGTGCCCTGAATATGACACAAAAAAAATCTGATTGTGATGCTCCAGTAATGCTGGACCTTTGGGAATATTGAGTAACCCCTCATTGCCATCACTCCTGAGTCCACTCTGGCTCGGAGCGTTAATACATGATCATATTTACCAAACCCTCCGCTCGGGCAGGATATGACACAAGGTCAATTTTTAAGTGGAGTTTAACAGGTTTGAATTCAGAGTTTTCCTTCTCCTAGACTAGTTGCCTCACCAAGGCTGAAGAACCTAGTCTGCCCTACTATTTACCCATAGCTGGAGGGAGAAAATTTTGGATTCATACCTTTCCCAAGGTGCTATGTGAAATGCAATCAGTCAGGTCCAGGATTTGAACTCGTGTCGTCGTGTCCATATCCTGCGACACTAACCATTACACCACGGGCACCTCCTAGTTAGTACATGATAGGGTACTATCTATGGTTCAAGTAGAACAGTTTGACATTAGCCTGAGTGCAAACAAATGCTAAATCAAACTGTTTGAAATAAAACTGTTTGATCATTTAACTGTGTGTATCTAAAAAAATGTGTTTACAAATCAATGATTTGGCATTAAATAACCAACAATTGTTGATATACCATAAGACCTAACCAAACCAAACCAAACCAAACCTAAAACTTGTTTTTCAAAATCATTATCCCATGACTGTGATAAAGGGCATTTGTTACTATATATTATAATAATTGCACGTTGATCATGTGTATTAATTATTTAACATGGTGTAGGCTGTTTTGACTTTGGATTGGGTGTAGAAACACGCATAGGAATTCATATTTTATTCATATTAATATTTGGAAGCATGGTGGTGGATTTTTTAAAAGTTTACAGGGAAAAACGTAGAAATATATCAAGCAAAAATCTATTATATTCGCTCAGACAGATGCGAACAAAAACATTCCTGAAAAAAGCAGATTATGACTTGAAGCGTTCTGGATTGCCTTACAATTTGTCTTTCAAAATCGAATTACAAATGAAAGCAAATTGAATTAAATCAAATTAAAAAAAAAACAAACTTGTTTTTTGTTAAAAATATACGAGACGATGGTGGATGCGTGGGTGTAGTGAGTTGGAGATCAAGTGACACGATTGGAATTATAGGTGGGATGAGTGAAAGTGTAGATGACAAGAGAGGAAGTGCAAGTGACATGAATGGAAGTGTGAGTGGCATGAGTGGAAGTACGGATGGGATGAGTGAAAGTGTAGATGACAAGAGGGGAAGTGCTGGTGACATGAGTATAAGTGTGAGTGGCATGAGTGGAAGTGCTGGTGACCTGAGTGGAAGTACGGGTGGCATAAGTGGAAGTGCTGGTGACATGAGTGGAAGTACGGGTGGCATGAGTAGAAGTGCTGGTGACATTAGTGGAAGTACGGGTGACGTGTTTTCAGCTTGGAAAATGGATTTGGTATTCCGATCGAGACTCTTCATTTTTTATTCAAGTTTTCTTTGCATTAATGCTTTGTGTTAAAGGCATGAATCAATCTTTTCTCTTAATGCCAAAATCGTAGGGAAAGTTTTGGTCTCTTACCTTGGTTAGCAACTAGTCAAGGAGAAAGACAACTGTACATTTAAAGCCAGCTACATCAGGTTTAGTTGACCGGCAGTAGATAACAATCAGCCGAGAAAGCAAAAGGAGACGTAAACAGCAGACTGTTGACTCCCTCTACCCGCGTCATATATCCAGTAGAAGCCACAAGGCGAAAGAAAAAGAAAGAAAGAAATTGACAGTTCTTCTTTCGATGACGCCTTAAATTTCCAACTGAAAAAAACTTGAACGAACGTACGCAATTGTTATCAGCTGTGTTAATTTAAGACAGAGCACCTAGTAGAATCATCATCATCGTTATCAGTAGCAGTGATCACATACATTACCCAATGAACCTCAGAATTAAAGGTTGGGAATCATTTGAGAAATTGGAATATTCGTATCAGTGAAATACCTGATGATTTAAACCCTCCTGTGGGATAAGAATTCCCCCCCCCTAAATGACACTCAACTATATCCAATGTTTAGAGTGTCAAGTGTAGCGGGAGCTACAGTAGCGACAAGTGAGGACTAATCTTAGGTTACCATATCTGGCGTTAACCAGAAAAGCGTGTGAAGTAACACAACAGTGGAGACGAGACGTTGACATTGAGAAGGACCACGTGAAAATCCAGGTGTGAGGGAAGCCGACCATTACAAATGGTTCAGATCCTTGCTGGACATGTTCTCTTTCTGAATCTTGGGTTCTTTCTGCCAGCAGGATCAAATCAGCCTTTCTTATATAGTACACGAGTGGCTCAGATAGGCTTTTATGAGAGTCGTGTTGCTCGGTTTCTAATTTGTCAGAATATTTTATGACCTTTTCCTTTTCTTTCGGATTTGTAGCAGAACTATGTGCCTTGAGCCGATTAAATTTCTATCTGTCTTTATGTTTGCCCAGGTGAACACTTCCGTTTGAATTATTGAGAGAAGTTTCGACGGGTTACCACAGAAAAAACCCGCTTTCATTATCATCACTACCAGGCCCACTCTGACTTAGTGGTAGTATTACCGGTTAGGTTACCATCTATGGATCAAATTGAACTATTGTGAGGGGGGTGCTGTGGCGCTGTGGCCAACACGTTGGACTGCGATATCGTAGTGAGTGAGTTCGAACCTCTGTCACGCTATTATGTTCACTTTTGCAATATCCTTAGAAAAGGCATGAACTTCCTTATTCCCCCTGTTATGAGTTAAATAGTACCACAACTATTTTTCTACAAGGATGGCTTTGTCATTAAATGACCCACGAAGTCTGATATGCTATCAAACAAAGAAACCAAACCAAACTATTCATACATATTACAAGTTTACGGTTGGCACTTTCTCACTTGGTGGGTTAGTAATGCAACTATATAATATGATAATAAATAAATATACATTAGTTTATATATATATTTTGAATAGCATGGATGCTTATCGGTGATCACTGGTTTCATGCTGTCTTTATACGACAATCATCAGGCAGAAAAAATCTCATATAAAGACGGCAAAAAACCAGTGGTCACAGATAAGCATCCATGCAATTGAATATATATATATATATATATATATATATATATATATATATATATATAAACTAATATATATATATTATCAGATATACATATATTCTAAAACAAGGAGCTTCAAGCTATGTCTTTAAACTGATTTCATTCAGTTTTGTTTCGGCAATTTAAAACACAATCACAATCAAAATGTCCTTTAAATTGTTAATATTCAGTCACCAGATTTGATTTTCGGAATATGAATCAGTTATCACGTAAAATTCAGTTGTTAAAAGCAAAACTCCATGTCAAGCTGTAAGTATTCGTTTCATTTAATTTGGTATTGCAATGTACAATTAGTACTCCTCCAAAATTTGGTTATATATCTATTTTAGAATTATTAGTATTAGATAAAAAATAATTTAAGTTATAATTGTTCACAAAGGACTTTTTTTTCTCTTTTGAGAGTTTTTCACACCAGCGTTAGCTGATGGTTTTTCACTGGAATCTGAGTGACAGCAAATCTCCTGAAATCTCCTCGACTCTTTTTAGTATTCTGCCCGATATCAACAATGCTGTAGCTTGGATGGTCTCTACTCGTCCTCTTATTTCCAAATCCTTCAGTCCCTATACCAAACCTTTGGTGACTGCACCAAGCGGACCAATTACAATAACTATCACTGTCAATTTCATGTTCTATAGTTTTTTCAGTTTTCTAGTAATGGCAATGTATTATTTACTCCTTTAGAGTTTTTCACATCAGTATTAGCTGTTGGTTTTTCACTGGAGTTTGAGTGACAGAAAGTCTCCTCAAGTCCCCAGGACTCGTCTCAGTATTCTGGCCGTCCTCAGCAATGCTGTCGTTTGGATAGTCTCTACCCGTCCGCCAACTTCCAAGTCCTCCAGGCCCTTTAATAATCCTTTATTTACTGTGCCTAACGCACCAATCACAATTGGCACAATCGTTACTTTCATGTTCTACAGTTTTTTTTAAATTCTCTAGCAAGGTCGAGGTACTTATCCTTCTTTTCACATTCTTTCAGTTTTATTCTGTGGTCCGCCGGGACAGCAAAGTCAACAATTTTGCAGATTCTCTTTCTTTTGTTGATTATTATGAGGTCTGGTCTTCCAGCCGGGATTAGGTGATCCGTTTGTATGATAAAGTCCTATAGGAGTTTATGCGAGTCATTTTCTAGGACAGGTGCCGGGCTGTGCATAGACCATTTGTTTGTATGGTCGAATTGAAATTTCCTGCACATTTCCCGCTTATTATGTGATTGATCGTTTCGTCTCTGTCACCGCATAGCCTACATTTACTGTTTTGTTACGTCTTATCTATTCTCGCTTTGATATGATTCGTTCTTATGGCGTTGTCCTGTGCTGCTATTAGGAGGGATTCCGTTTACCAAAAAATCATATACTTGTTTACGCTTTATTATTATCAGATAGGAATACTTTAAACTTGACAACTGGGTCCGAGACATCGACACACGGCTAACGAAGGCATGGACAGCTATCGATAGGCTTTCGATCATATGGAAATCAAACCTGACCGATAAAATGAAACGCAGTTTCTTCCAGGCTGCGGTCGTGTCGGTGCTGCTGTATGGATGCACTACTTGGACGCTGACTAAACGGTTGGAGAAGAAGCTAGACGGCAATTATACAAGAATGTTGCGAGCAATATTAAACAAGTCCTGACAGCAACACCCCCACAAGGCGCCAACTGTACGGTCACCTACCACCTGTCACGAAAACTATACAAGCTAGACGAACCAGACATGCTGGACACTGCTGGAGAAGCAAGGACGAGATTGTAAGTGATGTGCCCCTGTGGACCCCCACATATGGCCAATCAAAAGCAGGACGGCCAGCTCGAACATACATACAGCAGCTATGTGATGATACGGGATGTAAACCTGAAGACCTGCCGGAGGCAATGAATGATAGGGAGACGTGGAGAGAGAGGGTCAGTGATATCCGTGCTAGCCGCACGACATGATGATGATGATTATGATTAAATGAGAATATTTACTTGAAACTTTATCACTGTGTATAAGTAATTAGTATTAAGAATCGTTAATTGAAGATATCATTGCTTATACTTAGTCACTAGGAATCATATAATTGTTAAAAAAAGACTGAATTCGGCATTAAATAACCCAAAAAGGGTTGTCATGCTGGAAAAACCAACCAACCAACCAACCAACCAACCAACCGAACAATCTTAGAAATTAAACAAAACAGCTGAACAAATCTCATTTTTTAAAAATTAGTTTTGCTCCTCAACGTTAGGCAGCCCACTACAAAAGTTCTGTGATACCTGTCCCAACCAGTGGAAGGGAAACGCACCCCTGAGGATAAGAAATTTTAATCGTTTTCTTGACGAATAAACGTTCTGGATCAATTTTAAACCAAAATCTTTCAACCCTTTTCTTCTAACTTCCCAAAATGCCTTTAAAACAATCAATGAGGACAAATGAGTTCACTTTCATCAATTTTTTTATTCATTTATCGAAGAGTCTAAAGGAAACAAGCAATAAACAAACAAATAAAAGGGTCAGTTGAAAATTTCATAAGCTAACTTAGATACTTTAATGTGACCGAATTAGGCTGATTTTTCAATATAGTCCCCTCGCAGTTTGGTTAGGTTATCTGCTTTAATGGCATATCAACCTTTGATGGTTATTTAATGCCAAATCTTGTTTATACATCTATAGGATTTGTAAGCGAATAGTTTATAGGGAAATTTTATGTTTAAGCGACTCTGAAGTCATTTGTTTTCAGTTAAGTTGTTTCAATTATTGTTATTTAGCATTGGTAATTCTATTTGATATAAATCATTTGTTCGTACATAGTTAAAGGGCTTTACCATTTATACAATAAAATCTACTTAATACTATTATCATTAAGGATTTTCGGACTATTATCTTCATCTTTATTGTTATTTCCACTACGTTTCGGCTGATATGTCCTCCGACCTTCTTCAGGTGTTTATCGAACTCGGGAACCTTCACAGAACTTCGAACTACGTCCTTTATTGAATCCACGGGGGTCGCCTGTTCTAATTCCGTTTGCCATAACCGGGTACAAGTGTTAAGTATTCTTGTATTGTTACTCGCTCGCAGTCAGGATTGAACCTGCAGCCTCCAGATGAATGTCTCCTTAGAAGCTTAGGGAACCAACGCCTATAACCGTTACGTTGTGGAAATAACAATAAAGCTGGTGACAATAGTCCGAAAACCCTTAATGATAAAAATCATCAAGCTTCGTCTAAGAAATTTAGACAACACCTGAAGAAGGTCGGAGGACATATCGTCCGAAACGTTGTGGAAATAACAATAAAGATGAAGACAATAGTCCGAAAACCCTTAATGATAAAAATCATCAAATTTCGTCTCAGAAATTGAGACAACTAATATTTAATATTAATAATGTTTTTGCTCATAGTTAAATTGTTTCAAGTATTGCTATTTATTCTTTGTACATCGATAAATAGTTTCATGCACTGCCATTTGTGGTTTGGAGACAGTTAAATAGGTTTCAATAGGTATCAAACAAAGCTATCTTATATTATTAATTCAAATTACTATTTATATTTACCAACCCCTCTGTATTTATCATACGTCCCACCAACGTACGAATGTGGCACAAGGCCGTTTTAAAAGTGGGTCTGGTCGCAGGGCCAAAGCCCACACGCATCCGGCAAGGCCAAAAATACCTTCGGTCCCGTCAGCATTCTCCTTATTAGGGGCGCCTCATTATTTGAAGGGATTAAAAGCCAGCGGGGATTGCCCCCTGAGGCTAGAGGAACTCTCCAGTGCCGAGGCACACCCGGCAGAACCGCCCAGAGGTACGACGGCCTACCGAATGCGACCCAACAACTGGAGAGGAAAGATCATAAACGACCTCTAAGATCGTAAAGACGACCTATGTATATTTACCAACCCCTCCACTCGGGAAGGATATGACACAAGGTCAATCTTTAAGCGGAGTTTAACAGGTTTGAATTCAGAGTTTTCCTTCTCTTAGACTAGTCTGCCCTTCTATTTACCCATAGCTGGAAGGAGAATAATTGGATTCATACCTTTCCTAAGGGTATTAGTGCTATGTGAAATGCAATCAGTCTCGTCCAGGATTTGAACTCGTGTCGCCGTGTCTATTTCCTACGACGATAACCATTACACTACAGGCACCTCCATATTAATTCAAATTAGTATTAGTCACTTTTTGAACATTGTAACATTTTTTAAAAGTATACTAAATTATTAAACAGTTCTATTTGGCCCATCAAACTTTTTCTCTATACGCTTAGTCAGCTTCCAAGTGGTGCATCCATATAGTAGCATGGACACGACCGCTGCTTGTAAAAAATTGCGTTTTATATTATCGGATCGATCTTCCATATGACCGATATCCTATCGATAGTTGACTATGCATTCACTGATCGCGTATTGATGTAATATTCCGTAGATCAGACGCTGCTTCCGAGGTCGATAAATTTGTCTACTAGATTCAGGGAACCAACCACCTTTTAGTGCGGAGATGTCTCCTCTTTGCTTTTGATTAAAGCACATGTACTCTGTTTTGTCTACATTGACATGGATGCCAAATGCTAGAGCTATACTGAACAAATCCTGGAAGCAACATCCTGCAAAACAGCAGCTGTACGGCCATCTTCCACCCATCTTTAAAACCATCCGAATCAGACGAACAAAACATGAGTGACACTGTTGGAGGAGTAAAGACGAACTCATAAGTGATGTTCTCCTGTGGACCTCTTCACAAGGACGATCAGGTGTTGGAGGACTAGCTAGAAACTAACTACAACAGTATGAACACAGGATGTAGTCTAGAGGACCTGTCGAATGTGATGGACGATAGGGACGAATATATATATATATATATATATATAGAGAGAGAGAGAGAGAGAGAGTCAGGGAAATCCATGCAAGTGGCAAGACATGATGATGATGATAACGATGATGATGATAATTTGACCCATAGATGAGACCCAAATAGGTACTACCACTCCGGGTTAGTGTGGGCCTGGGAATAATGCCATTGAAGGATTACTCTGTATTATCCAAAGTTCCAGGACTGGGGCCTCACTATCGGATTATTTTGTGCCATATACAGGACACTTGTTGGCGAGGGTCTTCTGCAGCAACAGCCGATTGAGTTATTCGAATTTATTAGTACAATGTAATTTAAAAATTACGAAAAAGTAGCCGTCATTTTTATTTGGATTTACTAAGATTTGATTAGTTTGATAAACAGACCCCAGGCTGCTTATCACATCACTTATTCCTTTGTGTCTACCCAGTAACAGGTTCTCTCAGCGTGACTTGACCGTATGCCTATAACCCTCATTTTTTACACCACGGTTAAACTAGTATATATATATATATATATATATATATATATATATATATAAGTGTCCATAAAATATCTCCTTTATACACAGATAGCGTTTATTTGTCGGACGTTAATCTAAGTCATAGTCTTCCATACAAAACGGATTTATACGGCGAGCATTCGTGTTTCGATTCGTTCCATAGAATATTGATTACATCTTGATAAACGCACTTTTGTATTTCATTCAACAACACATTCCGAGCGCCATTTTGAAGGCACAATGTTTTGAGCTGCAAGAGACAGATCATAAAAGAATACTTTATCAGAATGATATTCCATTAAGAGGACCCCGATTCTTTGCCATTTGATGTTATGTTCAATATTACGATGAATGTTACTGCTCGGAGGCCACTACTCCTCACCCTGCCCCACATTTTCAACTTCCCTTATCATCCCCCACAAGTCTCTATCGATAATTTCTATCTTCTTTCTTTTTCGCCGGTTCGTCCCTCACTCGAAAGGCAAAGTAATCTTAGGGAAATTCATTCAGAAACAAGAGGCAGTATTTCTTCAATGAGTTAAAAAAAAAAAAGATGAACAAAGAAAAAAGAGGAGATGGCGGGAAAAGAAAAAGCCGTCTTGGTTTATTTGAAATTTTTTAGGAGGAATGGGGGACGTATGTTGTTTAGTGATCAATAGACGGAGCTAAAGGCGATTTTATAGTTTAATTTTTGCCTTTTGTATTTCTTTTACTCAATTTTCTTTCCGTTATTTTAAAATTCTTTTATATTCCCCTTTCTTTCTTTCTTTCTTTCTTTAAATACACCCTGCTTTCTTTCGTCCTTTATTTCTTTTATTTGTTTTTATTTTTATTTTATTTGTCTTCTTTTCTTCCCTCTTTCTGTCTTTCTTTTACTCACTCTTCTTTCTCTTTTCGACGTCGTATCTTTTATTTTTGAATTTATTTTAAAATCTTGGCCTGATTTATTCATTTCTTTAAGAATTAACTCCTTTCTTTCTTTCTTTCTTTCTTTCTTTCTTTCCAGTATATTTGAAGATTTTTCTTTCTTTCTTTCTTTCTTTCTTTCTTTCTTTCCAGTATATTTGAAGATTTTTCTTTCTTTCTTTCTTTTAATTAAAAAACTTATCTTCAATTTCCTCTTTCTTTCTTTCTTCCTTTCTTTCTTTTATTTTTGATATATTAGAATATTTTTCTTTCTTTCTTTCTTTCTTTTAATTAAAACCTTATCTTTAATTTCCTCTTTCTTTTTTCTTTAATTTTTAACATATTTGAAGATTTTTCTTTCTTTCTTTCTTTTAATTAAAAAAACTTATCTTTTTCTTTCTTTCCTTTTTTCTTTTATTTTTAATATATTTGAAGATTTTTCTTTCTTTCTTTCTTTTAATTAAAAAAACTTATCTTTAATTTCCTTTTTCTTTCTTTCTTTCTTTCTTTCTTTCTTTTTAATATATTTGAAGATTTTTCTTTCTTTCTTTTATTTTTAATATATTTGAAGTTTTTTCTTTCTTTCTTTCTTTCTTTTATTTTTGATATATTTCAAGATTTTTCTTTCTTTCTTTCTTTCTTTCTTTCTTTCTTTCTTTCTTAAATAAACGAGAATCTGTCATTCCTTTCTTCGATACAGGTAAGTAAAAAACATGAGAAAACTCATTAACAAGTAAAATGATTTTATCGTCATATCTTATTCTCATAAACACCTTGGAACACCCTCACCCACCCACCCGCCTACATACACTTCAACCTCCCCTCCTTCGCCCCAACCACTCTTTTTCTCCATGAGGAACGATCAATAGTTGTATTAACTGCTCATGTATTCTGTGAAATCTCTTCCTCTTTCTCATTTTCTCCCCCCCCCACTAACAAATAATCCTTTATCTCTTTCTTTTTTCATTCTTAAACAAACGTCTACCTTTGCCTCTCCTCAATGTCCATTATCTTAAACAAGTTTAACATTTTTACGTGTGCTCGTTCTTTTTTGTTTTAAGTTTTTTATTTATTTATTCATTCCTTTTCTTCTCTTACTCCCTCAGTCTATCATTATTCCACCCACAAAATTACTATTTAACTCTCGTTCTTTTACTCACACTTAAATAAATAAATAAACTTCTTTTTTATCATTATGGAATACATACAAAACCTTTATCAGGGAGCCTGCTGTAGAGCTATAGAAAGAGACCTCATCTCACATATAACTAACTACTTGTACAGCAAACAGCCGTAATCTTGTTACCTTGTTTCGGTTTGGTTTCTTTTTTTAATGGCATATCAACCTTTCTAGGTTATTTAATGGCAAAGCTATTCTCCTAGAAGAACAGTAGAGGTACTATTTAATCCATAGCTAGGAGGATAAGGGGGTTTATACCTTTCCCAAGGGTGTCTGCCCGAAAGTGAACGTAATAGCGCGACTGGAGTATGAACTCGCGTACTACAATTCCGCAGTCCATCGCTTTAGCCATTACACCACGAGGACACCCCTCATCTTGTTTCAAGCTTGGGTAATATAATAATAAATGTATTTCGAGCATTTGCTGACATGCAATATTCATGGTTGATTGGTTTGATTTTAACGACTCTTAACCCGTCCAGCGTTATTTTACATCTAGAGGTGAGGGAATCGCGTTCGTATTATGTTTATATTTATATACTTTTAATGAAGTTGTTTTTTTTAGAGTTTTTCTGCTGCTTATGGTCCTATCGGAAACGTAGTTTCTAAACAGATCAATTTGATCCATAGATGATACCCTGACAAGGATTACCCCTCCAGATCAGAATGGAGCTGGGAGTAATGACTATGAAGGGGCACTCCAAATTTTCCAGATCTTTAGAACTAGAGCCTCACCATTCAGATGCGTTTTTGTGGGTGTCTAACTCTTCCGTAGGGGATGCAGTAAGCGTATTCAAAACTCCACAGATGGGGAAGAGAGGTAATTAGAAAGCTAGTGAGTTCGAGTTTCAGCGAATGCTCTGATGTTATAGTTCTGAAATGAATCCTCAATGTGCATTCCAGTATCAATCTTGTGCCAGACTTGGTCATTGCCATTCATTTATTCTATCGTTTTTCATATTTTCTCAGGCCCCATTATAAATATCCACAAATCCGTGTACAATGTGTCCTCCTCTCAGTATCGGCATTCTTAAATATCTTTTTTTTTTATTATGAAAAAAATGTTCAGACATTTAATAAACCTAATTATTATAACAGTAGGGAAAAATAGACATGTTAGATCAACAAAAAAAAAAAAAAAAAATTAAAATAAAACAATAAGCAAATCAAAACAAAGATCAAAAGGTAAGAAATCATAAAAGAAAGATGGCAACCAAAGTGGGGAGGGGATTTTCAGTTTTGATTGAAACACTCTTTGCCAGTCTAAACATCAACAACTTCTCACGAGAAAATCGATAAATCTCGCACATTTGGAAAAACAAACAAAAGCCCCCAAAACAAAACGAAACAAAAACATATATCCCTTTACAACACATCATATGTTCAGTTTCCCCATCCACTCATTTCCTTTCTTTCTTTCTTTCTTTTACTGCTTATCATACCCAAATTTGTCCCCCTTTTTCGTTCTTTCTTTCTTTCTTTCTTTCTTTCTTTCTTTCTTTCTTTCATGCTAATTCATTTGTTACGTTCGTGTACATATTTCTTCAGAATTTTTCTCTTTCCTTCTTTCTTTCTTTCTTTCTTTCTTTCTTTCTTTCTTTCTTTCTTTCTTTCTTTCTTTCATGTTAATTCATTAGTTCCATTCACGTACATATTTCTTCAGAATCTCTTTCTTTTTTTTACCGCTCATCATACCCAAATTTGTCCCCCTTTTTCGTTCTTTCTTTCTTTCATTCTTTTTTTTTTTCTTTCTTTCATGTTAATTCATTAATTCCGTTCTCGTACATATTTCTTCAGAATTTTTCCCTTTCTTTTTTCTTTCTTTCTTTCTTTCTTTCTTTCTTTCTTTCTTTCTTTCATGTTAATTCCTTAGTTCCGTTCTCGCACATATTTCTTCAGAATTTCTTTCTTTCTTTCTTTCTTTCTTTCTTTCTTTCTTTCTTTCTCCACCACTCACCATATACAAATTGATCTCCCCTATTTTAACTCCTTCCTTATTTTTCTTTTATTTTTTCAGTTACCTTCTATCATTTTTATCCCTCTCCATCACGTTTTTTTAAAAATAAAGAACTTTCAATTTCTTCTTTCAAGTCTTTTTTAAAACTCCATTTTCTATCATTTTCCTTCTCCTTTTTTTCATATCTTCTTTTCGATTTTTTTTCTTCTTTCTCTTTCATTTTCTCGGAATGTTTTTATCAACAACTTTCCGTATGTAAGATTTTTTGAAATTAATTTTTGAAATTATTAACGTATCTTTATTTTTTTATTAAGGATCAAGTGACAGCATGCCTTCTAATGTCTTCAGTTCTTTACTAAGTATTTTAACTAGTTTTGATAAGACTGTTGTCTAAAGGGTTAAAATTCTTCTTATTTCAAACCCTTCCATTTATCAGCACCATCCCAAGTCCAAAATTTATGCACATAAGAATTATTTTTATAATCCTCAATTTGTATTTCTCTTTTTAAAAATTTCTTCTGTTTTCATCCGGCACACTGTGTAGAATGTTAGATATTCACTGATACATCTTGTTTTTATTTTTTTTTAATTCTTATTTGCAGTGATAAGATCTTGCCTAGCAGTGACCTGCTTAAATTCCAAAGGTTTTATATGTCAGTTCTTAAAGAACCTGTTCTTCTTCATCTTCTATTTTACAAGCATTGTCTTAGTATTTTTATTTTATCTTATATTTTAATTTTTTTTTTAAAGATTTTCTTTTGTAAATATTTTTATCAAAGCATTTTCTTTCTTTCACAGTATCCCTTTACCACTCACCATACTCCAATTTCTCTTCTTCTTTCTTTCTTTCTTCTAATTTTTCCTTTTACCACTCATCATACCCTAATTTCTCTTTCTTTCTTTCTTTCTTTCTTTCTTTCTTTCAAAACTCATCATACCACAATTTTTCTTTCTTTCTTTCTTTCTTTCAAAACTCATCATACCCCAATTTTTCTTTCTTTCTTTCTTTCTTTCTTTCTTTCTTTCTTTCAAAACTCATCATACCACAATTTTTCTTTCTTTCTTTCAAAACTCATCATACCCCAATTTTTCTTTCTTTCTTTCTTTCTACACTCATCATACCCCAATTTTTCTTTCTTTCTTTCTTTCTTTCAAAACTCATCATACCCCAATTTTTCTTTCTTTCTTTGTTTCTTTCAAAACTCACCATACCCCAATTTTTCTTTCTTTCTTTCTTTCTTTCTACACTCATCATACCCCAATTTTTCTTTCTTTCTTTCTTTCTTTCTTTCAAAACTCATCATACCCCAATTTTTCTTTCTTTCTTTCTTTCTTTCTTTCTTTCTTTCTTTCTTTCTTTCAAAACTCATCATACCCCAATTTTTCTTTCTTTCTTTCTTCTTTCTTTCTTTCTTTCTTTCTTTCAAAACTCATCATACCACAATTTTTCTTTCTTTCTTTCTACACTCATCATACCACAATTTTTCTTTCTTTCTTTCAAAACTCATCATACCACAATTTTTCTTTCTTTCTTTCAAAACTCATCATACCCCAATTTTTCTTTCTTTCTTTCTTTCTACACTCATCATACCCCAATTTTTCTTTCTTTCTTTCTTTCTTTCAAAACTCATCATACCCCAATTTTTCTTTCTTTCTTTCTTTCTTTCTACACTAATCATACCCCAATTTTTCTTTCTTTCTTTCTTTCTTTCTTTCTTTCTTTCTTTCAAAACTCATCATACCCCAATTTTTCTTTCTTTCTTTCTTCTTTCTTTCTTTCTTTTTTTTCTACACTCATCATACCCCAATTTTTCTTTCTTTCTTTCTTTCAAAACTCATCATACCCCAATTTTTCTTTCTTTCTTTCTTTCTACACTCATCATACCCCAATTTTTCTTTCTTTCTTTCTTTCTTTCTTTCTTTCAAAACTCATCATACCCCAATTTTTCTTTCTTTCTTTCTTTCTTTCTTTCTTTCTTTCAAAACTCATCATACCACAATTTTTCTTTCTTTCTTTCTACACTCATCATACCCCAATTTTTCTTTCTTTCTTTCTTTCTTTCTACACTCATCATACCCCAATTTTTCTTTCTTTCTTTCTTTCTTTCTTTCAAAACTCATCATACCCCAATTTTTCTTTCTTTCTTACTTTCTTTCTTTCAAAACTCATCATACCCCAATTTTTCTTTCTTTCTTTCTTCTTTCTTTCTTTCTTTCTTTCAAAACTCATCATACCACAATTTTTCTTTGTTTCTTTCAAAACTCATCATACCCCAATTTTTCTTTCTTTCTTTCTTTCTTTCTACACTCATCATACCCCAATTTTTCTTTCTTTCTTTCTTTCTTTCAAAACTCATCATACCCCAATTTTTCTTTCTTTCTTTCTTTCTACACTCATCATACCCCAATTTTTCTTTCTTTCTTTCTTTCTTTCTTTCAAAACTCATCATACTCCAATTTTTCTTTCTTTCTTTCTTTCTTTCTTTCTTTCAAAACTCATCATACCCCAATTTTTCTTTCTTTCTTTCTTTCTTTCTTTCAAAACTCATCATACCCCAATTTTTCTTTCTTTCTTACTTTCTTTCTTTCAAAACTCATCATACCCCAATTTTTCTTTCTTTCTTTCTTCTTTCTTTCTTTCTTTCTTTCAAAACTCATCATACCACAATTTTTCTTTGTTTCTTTCAAAACTCATCATACCCCAATTTTTCTTTCTTTCTTTCTTTCTTTCTACACTCATCATACCCCAATTTTTCTTTCTTTCTTTCTTTCTTTCAAAACTCATCATACCCCAATTTTTCTTTCTTTCTTTCTTTCTACACTCATCATACCCCAATTTTTCTTTCTTTCTTTCTTTCTTTCTTTCAAAACTCATCATACTCCAATTTTTCTTTCTTTCTTTCTTTCTTTCTTTCTTTCAAAACTCATCATACCCCAATTTTTCTTTCTTTCTTTCTTCTTTCTTTCTTTCTTCTTTCTTTCTTTCTTTCTTTCAAAACTCATCATACCACAATTTTTCTTTCTTTCTTTCTACACTCATCATACCCCAATTTTTCTTTCTTTCTTTCTTTCTTTCTTTCTTTCTACACTCATCATACCCCAATTTTTCTTTCTTTCTTTCTTTCTTTCAAAACTCATCATACCCCAATTTTTCTTTCTTTCTTTCTTTCTTTCTTTCTTTCTTTCTTTCAAAACTCATCATACCCCAATTTTTCTTTCTTTCTTTCTTCTTTCTTTCTTTCTTTCTTTCAAAACTCATCATACCACAATTTTTCTTTCTTTCTTTCTACACTCATCATACCACAATTTTTCTTTCTTTCTTTCTACACTCATCATACCACAATTTTTCTTTCTTTCTTTCAAAACTCATCATACCCCAATTTTTCTTTCTTTCTTTCAAAACTCATCATACCCCAATTTTTCTTTCTTTCTTTCTTTCTACACTCATCATACCCCAATTTTTCTTTCTTTCTTTCTTTCTTTCAAAACTCATCATACCCCAATTTTTCTTTCTTTCTTTCTTTCTACACTCATCATACCCCAATTTTTCTTTCTTTCTTTCTTTCTTTCTTTCTTTCTTTCTACACTCATCATACCCCAATTTTTCTTTCTTTCTTTCTTTCTTTCTACACTCATCATACCCCAATTTTTCTTTCTTTCTTTCTTTCTACACTCATCATACCCCAATTTTTCTTTCTTTCTTTCTTTCTTTCTACACTCATCATACCCCAATTTTTCTTTCTTTCTTTCTTTCTTTCTACACTCATCATACCCCAATTTTTCTTTCTTTCTTTCTTTCTTTCTTTCTTTCTACACTCATCATACCCCAATTTTTCTTTCTTTCTTTCTTTCTTTCTACACTCATCATACCCCAAATTTTCTTTCTTTCTTTCTTTCTTTCTTTCTTTCTTTCTTTCTACACTCATCATACCCCAATTTTTCTTTCTTTCTGTCTTTCTTTCTTTCTTTCTTTCAAAACTCATCATACCCCAATTTTTCTTTCTTTCTTTCTTTCTTTCTTTCTACACTCATCATACCCCAATTTTTCTTTCTTTCTGTCTTTCTTTCTTTCTTTCTTTCTTTCTTTCTTTCTACACTCATCATACCCCAATTTTTCTTTCTTTCTTTCTGTCTTTCAAAACTCATCATACCCCAATTTTTCTTTCTTTCTTTCTTTCTTTCTTTCTTTCTTTCAAAACTCATCATACCCCAATTTTTCTTTCTTTCTTTCTTTCTTTCTTTCTTTCAAAACTCATCATACCCCAATTTTTCTTTCTTTCTTTCTTTCTGTCTTTCAAAACTCATCATACCCCTTTCTTTCTTTCTTTTTTTTCTGAAATATTTCGGGGAAACGTTTTCTATCTTCTTTCTCTCTTCTCTTAATTTATCTTCTGTTTTTCTTTTCTCCCTTCAACCTTTTCTTATTTATTTTCTTTTCATTCTTTTTTATTTCCTCTGAGTTCATTTTTCTTTTAATTCTTCGTTTGGTTTGTTTTCTGTGGTTTATAGAGCACATCAAGATTCGTAAATTATTTAATGCCGAAACCATCTTGGTTGAAGAACAGTTATGATACTATTCAATCCATATCTGGGGAGATAAAGGGGTGGAATAATACCTTTCCAAAGGTCCAAAAGTGAACGTAATAGCACGACTAGTGTTTGAACCTGTTAACTTTGAGACCGCAATCCGGTAATTTAGCCATTACACCACAGAGTGCCCCTTCGTTTAAATTCTTCTTCTTCTTCTTCTTCTTCTTCTTCTTCTTCTTCTTCTTCTTCTTCTTCTTCTATCGCGTCTCACACTTTTCCTTCGTTTCAACGTCGACATCAACATCTATTGTTATTCTTGCTTCTCCTGTGTTTATTTTTTTTCTTTTTTTTTCTCCTCTCCTTGGAACTTAATGCATCAACACAACCTTTCTAACAACACCCAAACTCTTTTCTCCACACCCACCTCTCAAGTAACTATTACTACCCCACCCACCCTACCGACTGTCCCTCTCTTTTTTCTTGTCTCCACCTAACCAACAAACGTGACCACTCCAAATACCATTAAACCTATCAGAATTACAACCAGGTTTTTTTATAATACATTTTTTCTTTTTTTAGCAAATCACAGTGTCAGTCACGACCACCCTTAGCTGAAGTCTCAATCGATATTCCCTGGGTTACTGTTTAAATCTCTACAACCATTAAATCTTCGCCAACACCATCCTGGTCCCAACAACGATGGTATCATCGTTATTGTGACCAGTAATAAAACCATTACATCCTCTGCCACTAGAAAAATTCTCAGTTGCAAGCTTCCCCACTTTTTAACGTTTGTAATTCACGATTACGACACACGTTGTTAATGGTCTGTTTATATCAACCTTCTACTAATTCTTTTTTAGGGAAAGGCATGAATCCACTTTTTCCCACAGAGTGTCCCATTTCTACATACACTAGCAAAATAACTCTTCATTAGTATGCGTCCTGCTGAGGGGTAAGACCCACCCCCACAAAGTGTATCCTGGGCATGATTAGAATACGCTGATTGTATCCTCTGCAAAGGAATAAGACCGCCCCCTGCTCAAAAGGTTTATCCTTAGTATATATGTAATGGTTTGTTTTCTTTGTTTAATGGTATATCAACCTTCTTGGGTTATTTAAAGCCAAAGCTATCCTTGTAAAAGGATAATAGAAATATAAATTTGGCAACAGTAGTGGAGGGCTACCCGAAAGCTCCCTTTTCAATAGCTATACCACCGAAGAGTAGGGCTGGGCGCTACTCGTTTCGCGGGATTACTCCACTTTACCCTTGATACGTAGCTTATAATGCTGAGTGTTAAGCAAGGAGGTATCAAGTACCATTTCTTTTGAGTCTTTGGTATGACGACCTGAGATTGAACCCCAGTCTCCCGGCTCATTGGCGAATACTCTACCACTAGGCCAATGGGCCGGTCTGACTCGTACTTGGTGGAATAAGACGATTCCTTTCCAAAGGGCATTAGTTCGAAAATGAACGCAATAACTCGATTACAGTTCGAAATCGCTAACTAGAAGGTTGCAGTACAGCACATTAGCCACTACAATAAGCGGACTTCCCTTGTATCATCAAGGTCTGGAGATCTGAGGAGTGCAGAGTATCCTTCCATTGCCTTTATTGTCAGGTCCACTCTGACCCGAAGAGGTTGTACTTGTTAGAGTTCAGTCTATTGGAGTGGGGGAGTGTCTCAGTGGCGAGGCGGATAACGTATTATTCTAGCTTATATTAACAGTATTTTAGTCTGGATGGTCTCGATTCTTTCTCTGATCTCCAACATCCTCCATTTTTTTTTCAAGGGCACCTCATCGTCACCCGCATCTTCCACAACTTTTTCAGCAATCTGGCAAAGTCCAAGAATTTGATTATCGTTATATTTTCTTTTCACTCTATGGTCCACAGGAACAGCCAAATCCATTTGATGACAAGTTCTTTTTTTCTTGTTTATTCTGGTGGGGATTTGGTGAAATAGGAAGCCATAAAACCGAGTAAAAATGATTTATATCTAAAAGGTAAGAAAAAACAATCACACAAGAGTTAGGGATTTTTGAAAATGGTCAGTTAGGGAGTTTCTGGAAGAGCTATAAGTAACCACTACTAGGGGTGGATTACGAATTTTTTAATAGATATTTCCTTCATCGACAGGAGAATACCACTACATGTCTCCTTAGTTTTGAGACCAGTTCAGAGGGAGGTTAAGAAACCAATGATAAAATCAGTGGTATTTTTCTGAGACCAAGTGTCTGACTTTTTGAAATAGATCTTCCTTCATTGAATGGAAACTATCACTCCAGCTCTCCCTAGTTTTGAGACCGGTTCAAGGAGAGCTTGAGACACCGCTTATAAAATGAGAGGTATTTTTCTGTAACCATGTGTTTAATCTTTTCTTTTTTTATATTAACCTATTGTTATTTCTTCATCTCATCTTTGCCCCTAGCAAACTTTCTTTGAAACCCTGCAACGCCAGACTTCCCCAGCTGTCTTTCCTGCTGAATTTTGATTAAAACTTTCTGGGTGGTCTGTCATTATCATGACTTACTCTACATCAAGAGTCTTCAACCTTTTTAGCTCGAAGACCACAAAGCTTAACTCAGGAGAGTCCTGAGCCACGATCTAAAAAGGACAGAATCCCCTACATCTCCGCTAAGTTCACTAGGCATCAACCATGATTAATTTATGAGACATCTGATGTTGTTTGCAATCCCGAAAAGATGTACTGCTTGGGTTAAATGAAGGGATTGACAGAAGGAGTCCATCAGACAAGAGAGGATTTGACAGTTTCGAACGTAGCGTACTCTTGGTATACTTCATTTTCGAAAACAATAGTTTACAGAGATATGGTGTGGTAAACATGCTCACTGTTTGCTTGGTGTGGGTGATAAGATTGGGGAATCATCCAGATGCAAGCACGTGGTTCTTATAGAATTCAAGGATGTGGCAAGCAAGAAATTTGAACTTGAGATCTTCTGAATACTAAAGATAAATGCGTTACATCTGCAATTATAATCCTATTTCTTCAAAGACAACGTCAACAAGCGAAGAGAAAAAAATGTTGAAATTTGGGTGTAGGACTGCACGGATGGTCTGCGGGCTGCAGGTTGAGAACGTTTGCTTAACATTATATTCGATGTTCTTTCAAAGGCAGCGGTCGTATCGATACTGCTATATGGATACACTACTTGGACGCTAACTAAACGGCTGGAGAAAAAGCTAGACGGCAATTTCACAAGAATGTTGCGAGCAATATTGAACAAGTCCTCGCGGCAACACCCCACAAGGCACCAACTCTACGGCCACCTGCCTCCCATCACGAAAACTATCCAAGTTAGACGAACCAGACACGCAGGAGACTGATGGAGAAGCAAGGACGAGCTCATAAGTGACGTACTCCTATGGACCCCCGCATATGGCCAAGCAAAAGCAGGACGACCAGCTCGAACATACATATAGCAGCTATGTGAGGATACGGGATGTAGCCCTGAAGACCTGCCAGAGGCGATGAACGATAGGGAGAAGTGGCGAGAGAGGGTCAGGGATATCCGTGCTAGTGGCACGACATGATGATGATGATGATGATAACTTTTAGCATTGTATTACTGTTCACTGCACTCAGGCAGAGTGTTGGACACGGACATTGAACTTACGATTCTAGAAAACGAAATCAATGATTTATTTTTAACCATTAGACACACATGCAGAGAATTTTGAAGCACCTACAGGACATGGTCGATAAAATCGTTTGTTAGGCTACCTGGGAAAATGTACATGTATCAAACCACGAGAGACCATTGATGCGTAGCTGTAAACTGAGAAATAATTTGGGACAGGTGTGAACATACTTCCACACAGAAGGCACTGTTTTTTCTTTTCACATAAATTAGTTGTACTACTATGCTATTTACTTTTCTATTGGGCCGTTAAGTTGTTTTATCAAAGAAAAGGATATAATATTTGACAAATCCCTACCCTCTTCGTGTAATTTATCACCTTGACCTGCGATGAACCCGACGGATGTTGCTGTAGATAAAATCAACATAATGATTAGCGGAAACGAGGAATGCGTGGTTATAAGCTGTGACCAATGGAGAACAAACTTTGCACGGGTATAAACTATGGCCAATGAAAAACAAGCAGGGCGTGGGTGTAAGCCGTGACAAATGGAAAACAAGCTTTGCGTGTAGGTCGTATGGGAAATTTAAGACTATATAGGGTCTAGAATTTAGGCTGAAGTCATTTCCTGCTGGCAGTTCCGTCTCCTAACGGCTCTTCCATGTGCGCGAACTCTCTCCGATCACTCTGCTGCCCCACATAAGCTTCATCGTCGACGGATAAAAATACAAGTTCATATTTTAAAATATACATAATCCTCGTTGTTTGTCAAAATTCAGTAGATTACATTTTATCCGGAATCAGATACCCGTTCTGATAGAATCTGTCTCTTCTTATTTTCAATTGTGGATAAAACAGTAGACCAAGATGGGCTGAACTTTGGTACGGCGACTGGCCTTGGAGAAGGAAAATCTTGATTTAGTCTGTCCACTGCTTAAATACTGGTTTTGTACCGTTTCTTGTCCTTGGGGAAGAGGCTAGGTAAATACATCCCAATTCTGCTCAAGAAAATTGCTCAATAATTTTAAGCTGAAAAAGTATGGGTAAGGATGAGAGACGCGAGAGGGTGTACGAGAGGAAAAGTAGCAGGTAAGAAAAAAAATATTGACGATGGTGGGCTAAAAAGTTCATATAATGAGGTTATAGCCACTGTTTATGACTTTTTTGACCAGTGAGATCCAAGCACTGAAACACCCATGAAAAAAAGAGTGCTATGTTGAAAAATAAAATTCATTTGGCCATATTTCATGATAGTATCTTGGTCAGCCAATGAACTTTTCGGCCGACTCTCATATGATCATAATTATGATTAAAAATCTAACGCTGAAAGGTTTTTTTTAAACCCATTTTTAATCCATAGAGCCTTGTATACGAAAATGTAGAGCAATATCATATTTCAAACATAAAAATGGATAATACTAATAAAACAGGATAAAAAATTCTAATTGATTGTGTGAATTTTTATCCTGCATTATTCTCATATATATATATATATATATACACTACGCAACTGCAGAGAATCCAAAGTTGAGAAGATACTTAGGAAGAACCAAAATGGCTTTCGGAGAAATCGATCCACGACATCACAAATTTGGACAACCTGACGAATTCGAAAAGGTGTTCGTGCAAAAAATCTCGAGGCAACATATTATTTGCCGACTTCTCCAAGGCATTTGACTCCATACATAGAGTGAAGATGGAGCAAATACTTCTCGCCTACAGTTTCTTCAAGGAAACCATTGCAGCCATAATGATGCTATATAAAAACATGAAAGTAAGAGTCAGCTCACCCTATGGAGACACAGACAAATTTGACATTGTAGCAGGTGTACTGCAAGGAGATACATTACACCATACTTGTTTATTATTTGCCTAGACTACGTGCTTAAAACGTGTATAGATTTAATGAAAGAAAAAGGCTTAAAACTGGCAAAGGAAAGAAGCAGAAGATACCATACACAAACAATTACGGACGTGGACCACGCTTATGAAATAGCGCTTCTGGCAAATACACCCGCCCAAGCTACATAGTCTAGAACAATCAGTAGGTGGCATAGGCCTCCATGCCAACGCAGACAAAACAGAATACATGTGCTTTAATCAAAGAGGTGACATTTTCACACTAAAGAGTGGTCCTCTGCGACTAGGTGACAAGTTCACCTACCTCAGAAGTTGCCGAGAATGACATAACACGCGACTATTAAGGCATGGACAGCTCTCGCTAGGCTATCGGTCATATGGATGTTAGAACAGAACCATAAAATAAAATGCAGTTTTTTCCAAGCAGTGGTCGTATCTATACTGCTATATGGATGCACCACATGGACGCTAACTAAACATATGGAGGAAAAGCATGATGACATCTACACATGAATGCTGCGAGCTCTATTGAACAAGTCCTGGAGGCAACACCACACAAAACAGCAGCTGTACGGCTACCTACTACCCATCACGAAAACTCTCAAAGTTAGACGAACCAGACACTGCTGGAGAAGTAAGGAGGAACTCATAAACGATATACTTCTGTGGACCCCTTCACATGGACGAGCAAAGGTAGGACAACCAGTTAGAACATATATACACCAGCTCTGTGCCGATACTGGATGTAGCCTACAAGACCTGCTGGGAGCGATGGACAATAGAGACGGGAGGCTGGAGAGGGTCAGAGATAGCCGTGCTAGCAGCGCGACATGATGATGATAATCATCGATAGTTATTAGTTCCATAATAAAAAAACGACATTAAAGCATTTAGATAGTTGTATAAAAATTTAAAAAAAAAATTTTTAAAATAAATATTTATTTTAGTCCCTTTTGTCTTGAAAGTTTAGTCCCTGTGATCTGCCGCAATTTCTAGAATTTATATAATTAAGTATTTATAATCAAAACTTTCACCTAAATCTCAAAAGGATTTAATCCATTTTTATTTCCTAAATTATACATTTGTGGGGACTCATGTAGATGTCAGGTACGAAAGGGTAATTTTTTTAATTTTTCGCGGGGAGATTTTTTTTTCATGAAGAAATTTTTGAAATAAAAATACAATAAGATAAATATATATTATAACAAAATACCATGGAACAAATTCCAAAAATATAAATTTCAGTCAGTGATAATCAGGGCTGTGGTATCGGTTGCCCAAACCCTCAATTCAGACCTCAGAAATTTTTGAAGGTTCAATTCCGAATCCTACGGCGACTCTGACCCAAGAAATACTCATCTATCATTACCGGATTTATTCAACAAAAACAAAAAGGAAGCGTAAGTTTTATTCGTTAACGATTGAAATTGCATTAGACAAAGGATTCAACAATACAAAACAAACAAAAAAACAAACCAACTTACGTTTACTTTTTGTTTTTTGTTATTTAAATTAACTTTTTTGTTGTTTGGAATGTTCAAAATTTTTTTTCAATTCAATTCATTTGATGTTGTTCATAAAAAGGCAAACACAAAAAGGAACGTTGAACCCAGAGTCTTGAAAAACACGTTCGTTCCCTTTAAAATGAAAACATTAAAAAATTTAATAGTCAATAAATAAATATTATTGTAAAAAGAACCATATTTCTTGGACTTAAATCGCAGTCGGAGTCGAACCTTTTCAAATTTCAAGGGTCGATTTCAGATAACGAATATCCACAAGAAACAAAAAAATAGAGAATTTCGAGAAAACTGTTTTAGATCAAAATAATGTTATTTAAAGAGAAATAACAGTTAAAAAACAATCTATTCTTGTTTTTTGTTCACCACTCTCTTCTTTTTTGTATATTACGTATTACTGTGTCCACAGATTTTTTTATGCCACTCTGATGTAATTTTTTTTAGAAGTAAAAAATAACCCCTGATGTAAAAAAAAAACCCGCGAAAAATGTTCAGCCTTTATTAGTCTGTTATAGTTAATTGTTTAAAAAATCGTCTGTCTCGTGTGGTGTCCCCGACGAGAGAGTTCTTTGTTCCCAACGAATATTCTAGTATCCCCAGGACAACAGGACATCGTTAATTTCGAGCTCTGTTGTCAACGCAGAATAAATTTCCAGAGGTGCAGAAGGGTGGCAAAATGAACATTGGACATTATTAGTTGTAAGCTCTTTCAATTTCAACTCACTTGACAAGCAGTCTTTTGACAAAAAACATTGGAAATATTCAGTCGACCAGAGAACGAGAGAGGCAATAGACGTGGAAATAGATAGTAAAAAACCTTGCCTGTACTTTTTGATGTAATATATATATATATATATTTGTTGATATGCTATATATTGTTGCTAGGTTTGCAAATATTTTCAAAATATCCGCCGTGCTGTCAAAGTAATATGTAATGTTTTGCTTTTTGATTTTAAAATTAATTTTCATTTATGTGTGGTTGGAAGAGGATGAAGAAAGAAGAAAAAAAAAAAGAATGGAAAAATAAACATATTTGTAGCAGCAAGGTCCTCTTCCTCATTCCAAGTCACGTGACTAGAACTCTTTTTGACAAAGAGCCGATAAACAGTTGTAGATAGGGATATTGTAAATGATTTAGAATACTTGAAACGCTGAGCAACGATCATAATTAACGAATGCAACAACATTTTTCGGGTTAAAACACCAAAGCAGTATTAGTTATACGCCAATCCAAGAACTATGTAACAGTATTACCGTCCAGTTTTTCTATGTTAAAACTTTGTAAAACTAAAACTTTTTTGTGACCTGTATCCTCATTTTCGTAAGAGTACCTGGACACATCTGTGACTGAAGTACAGATAATTAACAACCCCTGGGTCCGGGAGAGTCATAATATTCTACTCATGAAAAATTACAAATTCAAACCTAATTCGACGTGGGGCCCAGATGTAGGGTCTTGGTATCTTAATCAGCGGGTGCTCTCTCGATAGTCAACATAGGGGACCCAGCGGCATCCTGTGAATGTTGAGTATTCAGTTACACAAACAACGACCAAAGCAACTCCTCAACTAAACGGAAAAAAATGGACTAAAGAAGACGATAAATATGTTATTCACTGTTATTTTAAGAGCAATCCGACACAAAGAATGTATAGAAAAATAATTATAACGATTTGGACCGAATCCGCAAGATTCAATACAAGTCCAAAACTTTCTGACCAAGCCAGAATGATATTAAAAAAAAGATTGGTTCTTTGACCTTGAGATACTTGTAATATGCCAACAAGTAAATAATGAAAAATGAGAACAAGACCCCTCCCCAACCCGAATTGAAACACTAAACTCTGAAAAGAAAGAGCTCCCTGACCAAATTGAAACGCAAAATACTGGAAACGAAAACGCCAACACCACAAAACAAATTTTCACGGAGACAAAATAAATGTAGAGTTAATAAAGAAAATTGTTTGTGAAAAGGAGATCACGTGACCACTATTCAGAAACCAAGACTGGTAAAAAAATGTAAGGAGATCACGTGACCATTATTCAGAAACCAAGACTGGTAAAAAAATGTAAGGAGATCACGTGACCATTATTCAGAAACCAAGACTGGTAAAAAAATGTAAGGAGATCACGTGACCATTATTCAGAAACCAAGACTGGTAAAAAAATGTAAGGAGATCACGTGACCATTATTCAGAAACCAAGACTGGTAAAAAAATGTAAGGAGATCACGTGACCATTATTCAGAAACCAAGACTGGTAAAAAAATGTAAGGAGATCACGTGACCATTATTCAGAAAACCAAGACTGGTAAAAAAATGTAAGGAGATCACGTGACCATTATTCAGAAAACCAAGACTGGTAAAAAAATGTAAGGAGATCACGTGACCATTATTCAGAAACCAAGACTGGTAAAAAAATGTAAGGAGATCACGTGACCATTATTCAGAAAACCAAGACTGGTAAAAAAATGTAAGGAGATCACGTGACCATTATTCAGAAACCAAGACTGGTAAAAAAATGTAAGGAGATCACGTGACCATTATTCCGAAAACCAAGACTGGTAAAAAAATGTAAGGAGATCACGTGACCATTATTCAGAAACCAAGACTAGTAAAAAAATGTAAGGAGATCACGTGACCATTATTCAGAAACCAAGACTGGTAAAAAAATGTAAGGAGATCACGTGACCATTATTCAGAAACCAAGACTGGTAAAAAAATGTAAGGAGATCACGTGACCATTATTCAGAAACCAAGACTGGTAAAAAAATGTAAGGAGATCACGTGACCATTATTCAGAAACCAAGACTGGTAAAAAAATGTAAGGAGATCACGTGACCATTATTCAGAAACCAAGACTGGTAAAAAAATGTAAGGAGATCACGTGACCATTATTCAGAAACCAAGACTGGTAAAAAAATGTAAGGAGATCACGTGACCATTATTCAGAAACCAAGACTGGTAAAAAATGTAACAAAAGAAATTGAAATTTTTACCAAATATTCCGACAGGCTACATCATCGAACTAAGCGAGCTTATCTGTGCTGGAACGAAATTAGTCTGCGATAAAATCGGTTTTCCTTTAAGAAACCCGAACAGAAATACAAAGCCTGGATGGGAAATTAGACTAAAAAGATAACTAAAGAAATTACAGGCGACAATCGAGGGTGCTAAGGAAGGAAAACATGCAAGGATATGCTGGGATGAAAAGCTTCAAACAAAATGTCAGAAAAATCTGTTTTATCCCAAACATTTAATAACGACAAAATATAACAAAAATCAATTAGATATATTTTAAACACAACAATATTCCTTTTTATTTTCTCACCGACCAGGATTCAGTAGGATTGAAGTGGTTTAGCAGTTCTGTCTACACATGTCCAAGCAGCGATCTTGTCTATTATTACCTTTTTTCCAGAAGAGTTAATCATTGGTTAGGGGAGATAATTCTCCCTTAACACGAACAATGAAACATGAAGAGATAAATCAAAAGATATTATTGAAAGAAGGGAGACTTAAAAGCTACCGAGACAGGATCAAACAATACAAACAAAACTGGATATTCTAAAATAACGATGAAAATTCTATGAGCAAGTAGAAGGAAATTGCATAAGTTCAAACCAACAAACTGGCAGCAAAGGAAGCAAAACGATTTTGGAGTAAAATATACGATCAGAAAGAACATTACAGAAAAACCGAATTGATAAATAACATAAAAAAGAATTACAGGGAATCAAAGAAGGCTCTAAGGCGAACATACACATGGAATAGCAATACTTAAAATACGTGGTGCATTCAATAGTTTTCCAGACTTTTTTTGTAGAGGCATTTAAAATTGTCGTAAACTTTTGAAAATTCAGTATGTTATTGCTATACATCTTATGAGATGACTGACCAATTAGGATTTCACGTTCAAATGAACTGCTACAGCAGCAATTGGAATACACCCTACTAAAGCTTGATTGTCACAGCTGGTGAATTTCAAAAATGCAATCTGATACTTTAGAAGAACGATATGCAATGAAATTCTGTTTTAAACATGGAAAAAATGCCACAAAAAAGTATGGAATGCTTCAGACTACTTTTCGACCATCTTGCATGAATTGAGCATCAGTTTTTTAGTGGCATAAGAGATTCATCGAAGGCAGGGAGTCTGTGAGGGATGATGAGGGGTGTGAGAGGAGTAAGGAAGTCAATACACCACAGTTGATTGGCCAAAGGGTTAGGGTTAGGGTTATTATGTTGAGGTTTTAAGGGAGTTCAGGAAGAGATTCCTAGGGAAGAGGCCAGCACTCTTGAAATCGGATCAGTGGCATTTCCAGCAGGACTAATGCACCAGTCCACAACTCCATCCTTGTCACGGACTATTTGACCAAGACGGGCATCAAGACAGTTCCGCAGTCTCCCTATAGTACATACGTTGCTCCCTGTGACTTTGGTTATTCCCTATAAGAGTGGAATTTGTCATAGAAAAATGTGCCTTGTTCAAAATGAAAAGTGTAAAAAGACAACTAATGGAAGGAATAGAATTGCAAAATTAAGAAGGAATTAGAAAAACGAGAAATCTATTTGAATCAAAGTTCGAATGCAGAAATCTCATCAAAGGCATAAGACACCTGGGTAGTACCCCTTGTAAGATACTCGGAACCATTCTTAAAATAGACAAGGGAAGAACAACGCCAAATGGATCCAAGAACGACAAAATTGATGACGATACACAAGGCCTTATCCCCGAGAAAAGATATAGACAGAGGAGGAAGAGGACTCGACAGCAGTGAAGATAGCGTGGATGCATTAATTCGAAGACAACAGTTAAAAGAGTAAAGAAAGACTAATGACAGCGGATAGTAACTGTACTGACAATATACGGACAAACAGAATAACAACAAAAACTAGAATACAGAAATGGGAAGAAAAACAACTGTAAGGATATTTCAAGCGACAAATTGGAGAAATCTCACACGAAAAGACCTGGTCATGGCTACGAAAAGAGAAACCATAAGAGAGAAACTGAATATCTTCTAACACCAGCACAAAACAACGCCATAAGGACAATTTTTTTAAAAGCAAAATTGATAATGAGCTACAGAATTGCAAGTATAAATTATGTGATGAAAGAGGCAAAATGATTAATCACATAGTACAGGAATGTAGCAAATCTAGCGTAAAAGGAGTTAAAGACATGACTTGCTAGGGAAGGTGAGCTACTTAGAATCGTGCAAGAAATTGAAATTTGACTATATTACTAAATGATATATGCGCAAATCAGTATCTGTTTAAGCGAATAAGACGCATAACGTTATCTGTGATTTTAAGATACAAAGGGATCAATTAATACCGGCCAAGAGATCAGACCAAGTGATAAAAAGAAAAAAAAATTACTGTATAATGGACTTTGCTGTTCCAGCGGACCACAGAATGAAAAACAAAGAAAGCGAAAAAAGAGACAAATACTTGGACCTTTCCAGAAAACTGAGAAAGCTGTGGAACGTGGAGGTGGCAGTGATACCACTTGTGATTGGCACACTCGGAAGGATCCCCAAAACGCTTGGAAAAGGGGACTGGAAGAGTTGGACATCGGAGGACGGATCGAAATAATCCAGACTACAGCATTATCAAGATCGTGATTCTGTGAAGAATCCTTGAGACCTGAGGAGACTTGCTGTCACTCAAACTCCAGTAGAATATCACAAGGAGTAAAATAATAATAATAATCATAATTTACAGCAAGTGATCCCTTGATGGCAAATATGATGGACCTGGTTGTTATTCTTTGAATGTTGGTTAATCTAATTCCAGGTACACAAAGAGCCCCGTTATAATCACACGAGCTCCTAATGTAATAATACCGCAAGAATAAAAAAAAATTAAATGAAGAGGATAACAGTCTTGTAATACGTTGTTATTTTAAAAGCAAACTCGTACAAAGACGCAACTCGAAATGGATGATGTGAATATGAGAAGATTCGATCAAATTTTATGAATAATAAAACTGAATCTCTTCTGATAGCTGCACAAAACAACGCCATAAAGACTAACCACGTCAAAGCAAGAATTGAAAAAACGCCATAAAATAGTAGACATAGATTATGAGATAATAAAGACAAAACGATCAATCACATGATAAACGAATGCACAAAAAGAGGATAAGACTAGACACGACTGGATGGAGAAGCTGATCCACTGGGAATTGTGCAAAAAGTTTAAATTTGACCATACGAATAAATAGTATATGAACTACCCAAAATCTGTCCTAGAAAATAAGACGCAGTAACTTCATTGGGAATTTGAGATACAAATAGATCATCTAATTTCGGCCAGATGACCAGACTTAGTGACGGTCAAAAACAACAAAAAAAGTGAACCTGCTTAAAAATAAACTTTGCCGTCACGGCAGACCACAAAGCGAAAATAAAAGAAAGCAAAAAGAGGCATAAGTGCCAAGACCTTGCTAGAGGACTGAAAAAACTAAGGAACATGGAAGTGACGGTGATATCAATTGTAATTGGTAGGTTTGGTACAGTGACTGGAGGACTTGGAAATAAGAGGATGAGTAGAGACTATCAAGACTCCAGTGGAAAACCATCAGTTAACCCCAGTATGAAAAACTCTCAAGAGAGATAATAATAATAAAGCAAAGGAAAAAATGCGGAGTGAGAATTTGGTAATAGAGGCCTTTCTCTTTAACTCCCCTCTCTGGGTCACGTAGCTGGAATCTTTTTATAAAAGTAATTAGCCAGTGAAGTTAGTTCAAAATAAATAGACAAATTGAGACAGTTGGTATCAGAGTAAAAATTTGAATGAACCCGACTAAGATCTAAACTTGTTAAATTTGTTGTTGTAACCTAACAAAAGGTTACTGAATGAGAAATATACAAAATGGAAGTTGAGAATAAAATGGAAATCTTTATAACATCAACAAAATGCAATACTCACCAACAGAGTGAAGAAGGCAAACCATAACCAGCGGTGATTACTTAGTAAATTACCCAGCCACAAAATCGTGCCCAACGTATTTAGGACAAATGGGACATAACTATTACTGTTCATCGGTTGGGTATGTAACAGTTATCTTCGTTTAAAAGTGGAAATGTGTGTCTGAGTATAATGTCTAAAAATCTTTGCCTGACTATCGAAGTAAAATATAGTCTGGAAATTTGATAATTTGTAACCCACGAAATGAACATGAATAAAATAAAAGGGGAGGTAGGAGGGGGGAAGAAGGAATGAGAATTTCGTAGTAACTGCCTTTCTCTTTATTTTTCCACCCCGGGTCACGTGACGGGGATTTTTTTTTTTTTTGTAAATGTAGTTAAGCCAGTGAAGCTAGCTAGCAACAAAATAAAAAAAATTGTCTTAGGAGAAGTGAAAGAGTCGTAATTGATTCAGATGTCCGGTGAAGGTCTGGTACTGTGGAAGCTGCAGAAATGTCCGGGCGTGCAAGTATTCAAATATTAGTATCGGTCAAAAGCCAATTGACGTGAAATATCGAAGCTTAAATTAGGATTTGAGTTTTAAACCCTAAAAGTCATTTTTGTTAAAGTGACCGTTTAATTTTAATAAGTTAAAACAGAGTTCTTTTAAAGGCGTAGTGTTTTTTTTTTTTTTTGAGTGTGCTCGCTTAAAATTCCTCTTCCTTGTAAGACTACCTGGTCACATCTATGACAAAAGCACAGATAATAATCAACTCCGGGGTCTGTTATAGCCACAGCATATTACCCATAGAAAATGATAAATCCAAATCCAAATCAACATGGGACTCAGATGTGGTAATTTATTAAGCTTTTTGCTTAGATGTGGCACAAGGCCATATGAAAGGGGCACACAATGAGACTCGAACTCACCCGTGTAGGTTTGCTAGTCCAGCTTGCTGTGTCAGATGAGTATGATCAGCGTGTTCTCATGATTGCCAACAATGGGGACGTCTCGGCATTCTGCGAATTTTGGCTGTTCTTATTTCAGGGACGCAAGCAACGACCAGAACAAGAATTCATCTGAGTGACATCAAAAGAAAAAAATGGACGACAGAAAACAATAAAAAAAGATAATCCACAGTTATTTCAAAAGCGATCCAAAACAAAAAGCTATAGAAATCAGGGATCTATGCAGAATCCGCGAAGTCAAAGATTTGCTGACCACTTGTTATACACAAGTGTGTGCTATACACGAATAATTACGGTATGTTGCTTTTACGTTTTCTAATCTACACTTAGTTTACTGAATATGAAAGGGTGGTGTCCTCGTGGTGTAATGGTTAAAGCGATGGACTGCGGAATCGTAGTAAGCGAGTTCGTACTCCAGTCACGCTATTACGTTCACTTTCGGGTAAATACCCTTGGGAAAGGTATGAACTCCCTTATCCTCCCAGCTATGGGTTAAATAGTACCACTACTGTTCTTCTTGGAGAATAGCTTTGGCATTAAATAACCTAGAAAGGTTGATATGCCATTAAACAAAGAAACCAACCAACCAACTGAATGTGAATTAAAAGTTCGTCATGGGTCTTATACACGAGAACTAAATTTTAACTTTTTATCAGGCTATGTACATTACTATAGTCAAGATAGTATGAGCTAATGTAAGTTACAATAAGTTTCCAGATTTATTTTCGTATGGGCACTTTTATTGATAGTACACACATGAAACTCTAGTCCCCTTCGAAGTAATCTCCCCTGGATGCAATGCACTTGTTCTATCGTTCCAACAGCTTCTGGAAGGCCCCATGGAAGTCCCCTTGTGTGAGCGTGTTAATGACCTTTGTCACAGCCTCTTTCATCTCCTCAATTGTCTCATAACGACAGCCTGTGAGCTTAGGGAATAACCAAAAGTCACAGGGACCAACGTCTGGACTTGGTCAAATAGTCTGTGACAAGGATGGAGTTGTGGACTGGTGCATTGTCCTGGTGGAAATGCCACTGACCCGATTTGAGGAGTGCTGGCCTCTTCCGACAGAATCTTTTCCTGAACTCCCTTAAAACCTCAACATAGTAAACCTAACCGTAACCTTAACCCTTTGGTCAATCAACTGTGGTGTATTGACTTCCTTACTCCTCCCACACCTCTCATCATCCCTCACAGACGCCCTGCCTTCCTTGAATCTCTTATGCCACTCAAAAGCTGATGCTCGATTCATGCAAGATGCTCCAAAAGCAGTCTGAAGTATTCCATACGTTTCTGTGGCGTTTTTTCTAAGTTTAAAACAGAATTTTATTGCATATCGTTTTTCTAATGTGTCAGATTGCATTTTTAAAATTTACCAGCTGTGACAATCAGGCCTTAGTAGGGTGTATTCCAATTGCTGCTGTAGCTGTTCATTTGAATGTGAAATCATAAAAATTAGTCAGTCATCTGAATGTTCAAGAGTCTACGATAATTTTAAATGCCTGTACAAAAAAAGTCTGGAAACTTATCGCATCGATGATCTATACGAATTAATGTTTAACAAAGTCTTTTGTTTTATATCACAATAGAAAAATGACAACTGGAATGTGTGTTTGTATATAATTTTGTTTCTCTTAATGTGACCTTCAGCCTAGTCATTTGGTGTGGGTGTTGTAGAATAAACCGACTGCATCTCCCCAACGAGTGCCCTGGATATGACACTAAACAATCTGATGTTGAACAAATGTTAAATTTAGCTATTTAAAGACGCTAAAATGCCAGTGCGTATTGAACCCAACACTCGTTTTTCTTTTTCTTTTAAAGAATTTCATTGCCCAAATTAGGGCGTGCTATACACGAATAATTACAGTATGTTGCTTTTGCCTTTTCAAATTTACGTTCAATTTCCTGAATATGAAACTAAATTAGAATTAAGAAAAAGGCAAAAATGAACACATTTACCTTACATATTCGTGTACTGTGCGATTTTCTGAGACCTACATTTCAGCGTAATATTAGGAGGTCGCACTATAAACGAGATACAAACTTTGTATGTATGTGTGTAACCATTTTGCCAAGGCTACATCTAGGCCAACCGGTACGCTTACGATTTTCAACTTCAAAAGTTAACAAATAGCCCCAGATAGTCTCGGATGATTCTCGAGTATATATGGGGGTTAGGCGGAGTTCTTTTGGCGTAGTGACTAACGTGCTGGACTGTGTCATTTTAGAAAGTGAGTTCGAACTCCAGTTTCTTGAGAAAGGCATGAACTCATATAGGCTGGGGAAATAAGGGGGTTCATACCTTTCATAAAGTACCACTAGTGCCCTTCAAGAATGACTTTGGAATTCTATAACCCATGAAGGTTTACATGCCTTTAAATAAAAACATGGAGTATACTCGGTATATTACCCAAAGCTAACAAACAATTATATAACAGGAAACTTTAATATTCACATATACTTAAACTTACATTAAGTAAGTCTCCGTTTAAGAGTCTTTTTAATGTATCGAATAAAAATTTCTGGTGCCAATAAAACACTTTGGCATTTGGCATTTCCAAATTTTATATTCAGGTGCCAGCTATTTCTTCAAGAGTCTCCTGAGTTCATCCCAAGTTCGTTCTCTTTGCATTTTGGGGTCATCTGGGTGCTGGTTTTTCATTGTCTCATTTTGGCTGCTGTTATGGTATGGCGCTTCGTAACATTTTCTGCAAACCAATTTTTATCCATTTGATCTGAAAACAGAAAATGTCTGCTTACTATAAATAATTAAGGATAAAAATTATATCATCTCATCTCTTTCGGTCTCTTTATCTAAATTATTTGTTTGTATTTTTATAAAATACTTTTATATATACAGTGCTTATCACAAGTATTTAGACAAACAGTATCTGTATGCTATAACTTCAGCTCAGAATCAAATGGTCACCTCTTAACTCTTTTGTTTCGGATCAAAGTGTAGTATCAGAGCAATCAGCTCAGAATCAAAGTGTCACCTCCCAGCGTTTTTGCTTAGAATCAAAATGTAGTATCTGTGTACTATGTCGAGGATCAAAGTTACCCACGCAGCGCATTTGTTTAGGATCAGTGTGCTCTTCAAATAACGGAATATAATATTTGATATACATTACTCGTACCGGACATTGGCATAATGGTTAGAGTGTTCGCTAGTGGCTCGGGAGACCTGGGTTCAATCCCAGGTCGAGTCATACCAAAGACTAAAAAAAAAAATGGTACTTGATGCTACCTTGCTTAACACTCAGCATTATAAGGTAAGGAACAATCCAGGGAAAGGAGTAGTGCCCCCCACCTTGGTGTAGTAGCTATCGAAAAGGGAGTCTTCGGGTCACCTTCGACTAACATCACCAACTTGTAACTTGCTCGCTTAAAATTGAATAATTACTGGGTTTTCATTATTACGTTTATTATAAGATAAATTTCTATATCGACAGTAAATTGTAGCATACAAGTCGACGTTTTCAGCCTGAAAAAATCTCTACAAAACTAGGGATCGACATATATAGGAGAGCTAAAATCCAGATCTTTACCACAGAATGGTAAACCAACGGAACGGTACACCTAATAATCAATATACACCAATTTCTGTAACTCCAGCTGATTGCCGCAAACATTTTAAACTTAAACTCGTGTTTGGTGAACATTTTTAACAAATTAACAGAAATTGACGTAAAATAATAAAATTGTAATAAAAATCAAGCATTATATTAAGGCTATATTACACGCCATTTCCAAAAGCTAATACACTAACTGTAAACAGTAATCGGAATGTCACATCACCTAGACAGCCAATCAGACAACTACGCAATGTTGCTTACCTGCACCATTTCATGATAGTGCAATAGATTTTGAATATGTATGAATATAAACTATAATGAGTAAGATTTACATGCTTCATTTATTCTATCAGTAGCCTAGTGTATGTTTGGAGGTCGATCTATATAGCAGGTCCAACCCAGAATTTTGTGCTAAAATTCTTGAGGTCGACTTATATGCCAGATTGAATAATACAACGCAATCTCAGGAATTACGTCATCGCAAGACTCTATCATAAAAAGATTGGCAATTTGGAATAATTAATGTAAAAGAAGCGTTCTGTAATATATATATATATCTATGAAAATAAATATGGATCAAAATCCGACAGTATGAAGGTAGCAGAAAAACATATATAAAAAAATGATTGAATTTATTATGATGTAAAGTCGACGTTAACGTTTCGGTTTCAGTAACCATCGTCAGGACTTGGATATCAAAATAGCTCACATAGCGATGGATACTTGTTAAAATGACAGGAGCAAATGAGAAATATACAACGAAAAGATACACAAACGTGCACATATTTTCAACTATGTTTCCACGTGCCAGACACGTTCTTAAGACCTTTGAATAATGAACGCTACGTGCACGTTTATGTATCTTTTCGTTGTATATTTCTCATTTGCTCCTGTCATCTCAACAAGCATCCATCGCTATGTGAACTATTTTGATATCCAAGTCCTGATGATGGTTACTGAAGCCGAAAATGTTAGCGTCGACTTTACATCATAATAAATTCACCAATTTGGATTATGTTTTTCTGCTACCTTTACACACACACACACACACACATATATATATATATATATATATACGGATACGGAAGCAAAATATGAAATAATTTTTAAAACATCTTTTTTAGTCTGATTGATTAACCTTTGGAAAAAAAAGGCGATAAATCTAAATTTTGATGATTAGCCCTGTTATTCAAATACTTTTTCATTAAAATTCAGCCCCAAATGAGTGGCTCAGTCAGCTGGGGCTGTAGAATATACAGACTGCAGAGGGGCAAAAGTCCCCTAAAAATATCCTGGTTATGACACTAAACAATCTAATGGTGAGGCTTCAGTAATACTAAAGCTTTGGGGAATGTGGAGTACCCCTTCATTGCCATCGCTCCCAGGTCCATTCTGATGCTGAGTGATTGCACTTATTATCGTCCTATCGATGTGTCAAATAGTACTACACTGTGTAATTACGCTAAACTGAATTGTTTGAAATAACTGTTTTTAAATTTAACTGTTTAAATTGCATACTTATGCTGAACTGAATTGTTTGAAAGAGAACAGTTTTTGACATTTAAACAGTGTACTCATGCTAAACTGAATTGTTTGAAATAGAACAGTTTTGACAATTAGCTGTGTGTAAACAAAAAAAAAACTGTACTTATACTAAATTGAATTGTTTGAAACTTTTATCAAAATGACTAAAGTTGGCGTTAAATGACCCCAAAAAGGTTGATACGCTGTAATACAAAACAACAAACGAACGAACGAACGAACCCAATAAGAGTGAGTAAGAAAAGAAACAACCAAGAATCTATGATTTGCTTAATGCAGAAACCAAGCAAAACAAAATATTTCCGAAGTAATTGAGGTTTCTTTATGGCCTGCATCAACCCCAGACCTTAACCCCATCGATTACGCTATATAGGATGTAAACAAAACAAATGCAACTTCCCATCCAAATATTGGTTTACTTAAGACTGCTATTAAGGAGGAATAGAATAAAATGTTTGAAGAATTTATTTTGAAGGCATTCAAATCGTTTAGAAGGCGTCTTGATACAATAATTGAAAAATAATGGCGGCCATATTGAGTAAATTTACAGTTTTGTGTCTATCTTCTTATTTTGTTGTTTATTTTTTAAAACTAAAATTAATCTTGTTTTATAACAGAGTCGTTTATAATTATACTAGAATATTCTTAATTTTCCTTTGCATCATGTATATATATATATATAGAGAGAGAGAGAGAACAAAAAGTTATAAACAAAAAAGTTTGTGTGTTTGTATGTTTGGTCTGGCTGAGGGTGACGGAAAAACAAAGAGGTTGCCAGAGATCAGATTTTATTCATATTGACTTTACCTCGGTCTCCAGTATAGACTCTGCACGGTTGAGATCACTGGAGGTCATCAGGTGGTAAAATATGCCATTTCTGTCCAAAATTGAGCCAGATAGAGCTATGAAGTACTAAAATGTTTTTCGATCTCATAAATGCTGGAATGGACGATCTAAGATCAATGGTTTTTCCTCTAAGCAACGCTATGTTATATGTTCAAGAGAAAGAAGTTAAAATAGAGTCTACGTAATTAAAAAAAGAAAAATAAAGATAGAAAAACCAGAAATAGTGTGCAACAAAGAGGCTCTCTGATATTTATCTGATTTTTTCTTTATATTTAAAACTATTTTTGTTGTGTGTTTATATCATGTTCGTATTTCTTTATCCATTGAATCTGGCTAAAAAATATAGAATTATTTTATGGTTAGTTGGTTGGTTGGTTTCAATTTATGGCATGCCAATCCTTGTTGGTTTATTTAAAGTCGAAGGCAGTCTTTTTTTCAAGTAATTATATGCTTTCAAACATATCATCATCATCTCATGCCGCCAGCACGGATATCCCTGACCCTCTCTCGTCACTCCTCCTTATCGTTCATCGCTTCTAGCAGGTCCTCAGGGCTACATCCTGTATCTTTTTTTTTCGGCCATATGACGGGGTCCATAGGAGTACATCACTTATGAGCTCGTCCCTGCTTCTACAGCAATGTCTGGTTCGTCTAACTTGGATAGTTTTCGTAATAGGAGGTAGGTGGCCGTACAGTTGGGGCTTTGTGGAGTGTTGCCTCTAGGACTTGTTCATTATTGCTCGCAGCATTCTTGTGTATTTGCCGTCAAGCTTTTTCTCCATCCGTTTAGTTAGCGTCCATGTAGTGCATCCATATAGTAGTATCGACACGACCGCTGCTTGGAAGAAACTGCGATTCATTTTATCGGTCAGGTCTGATTTCTATATGACCGATAGTTTATCGATAGCCGTCCATGCCTTTGTTAGCCGCGTGTCGATGTCATTCTGTCAGTTGATGAGACACTGCTTCCCAGGTAGGTGAACTTGTCTACAAGTTTCAGAGAGCTACCGCCTTGTGTGTAAATGTTGCCCGTTTGATTAAAGCACATATATTCAGTTTTGTGTGCATTGACATGGAGGCCAATGCCTGCAGCAGCTCTTTCCAAACTATGCAGTAGTGTTTCGGCTTGGGCAGGTGTATTTGCCAGAATCGCTATGTCATCGGTGTAGTCGGCGTCGGTAATTGTTTTTGCGGGGTACCTTCTGCTTCTTTTCTTTGTCAGCTCGAAGCCGTTTTCATTGATTTTATCAATCGATGTTCTAAGCACATAGTCTCTGCAGATGATAAAGAGGTATGGGGCTAGTGTGTGTCCTTGCTGTAATAATAATTATAATAATCTCGACCAAACGATTTGACCATGCGATCGTAAAAGAAAAAAACAAAAAAAAAAAACAAACAAAAAAACTGTCGAATAGTGAACTTTGCCGTCTCGGCAGACCACAGAGTAAATAAAAAAAAGCGAAAAGATAGACAAATACTTGGACCTTGCAAGAGAACTAAAAAAAGCTGTGGAAGATGAGGGTGACGGTGATACCAGTAGTTGTTGGTGCACTTGGAACTGTTCCCAGATGGTTTGAGAAGAGAATGGAAGAATTGTGAAACGGACGAAGAATCGAGACCATCCAAACTACAGCATTGTTGAGAACAGCCAGAATACTGAGACGATTTCTGGAGACCTAAGAAGACTTTCTGTCACTCAGACTCGAATGAAATACTATCAGCCAACGCTGGTATGAAAAACTCACGAGAAGTGAAATAATAATAATAATAGTAATCTCGATCAAACGATCTGACCATGCGATAGTAAGTATGTAAGTAAGTTGGCGACCTTAGTCGAGGGCAACCCGAAGGCTCCTTTTTCAATAGCTACTACACCAAGGTGTAGGGGAGGGCGCAACTCCTTTCCCTGGATTGCTCCACTTTTCCCTTGATACATACCTTATAATGCTGAGTGTTAAGCAAAGAGGTATCAAGTACCATTTTTAAAGTCTTTGGTATGACCCGACCTGGGACTGAATCCCGGTCTCCCAGACAGTAACCGAAACAAAAAACAAAAAAACTGCCGAATTGTGAACTTTGCCGTCTCGGCAGACCATAAAGTAAAAATAAAAGAAAGCAAAAAGAGAGCTAAGTATCTAGACCTTGCCTGAGAAATAAAAAAAATTGGAACATGAAGGTGATGCCAATTGTAATTCGTGCACTCAGAACAATCACCAAAGGCTTTGATAAAGGACTGAAAGATTTAGAAATGAGATGACAAGTGGAAATCACCCAGATTAAAACATTAAAATCGACCAGAATACTGAGCAGGGTTCTGGAGACTTGAGGAGACTTGCTGTCACTCAAACCTCAGTAGCCTAGTCGGCTGGGGATATAGAATACTCCGACTGCATCTCTACTGAGAGGTAAGACCCGCTATGAGTGTTTTAGATATAACACTAAATAATGTTGAGGCTCTCGTAATGCTGGAGATTTCAAAGAATACGGAGTACCCTTTCATTGACATCACTGTCAGGTACCCTCTGGCCCGGAGTGGTAGCACCTGATAGGCTCCTATCAAATGGATTAAGTGGGACTGTTTAACATTTAAACTGTGTAAAACAATGATTAATGCTAAATTAAATTGTTAGAAATAGAACTGTTTGATACTTTAACTGTGTGTAAACAAATGACAGATGTTTAATTGAATTGTTAGTGGTACATTGCAATACTTGGAACTATTTAACTGTATGGAAAAAATTAGCTTATGCTCGTTTAAAAACATTGTCAACTGAATGTATACAAATCGTATATATTTAATACATATATATATAAAGAGGATGTGGCATTAAATAACCTAAAATGGTTGATATGACATAAAACCCAACCAAACTAAACCAATTACATCTTAGTGAAAAACTACCGTTAACGCTGGTGTGAAAATCTTACAAAGAAGAAAATAATGATAATCGCACAAGAGAATGAGAAGTATGAAGTATCAGGGATTTTAAGATACAAATGGATCTCCTAATTGCGTCAAAAAATAACAGACTTAGTGTTAATAAACAAGAAAGAAAAAAAAAGAAGAAATTATCATCTAATGGCTTTTGCCGTTCCGGCAGACCTCAGAGTGAAAATCAAAGAAAGCAAAAAATGTTATATAAATCTAGAAAACTTAAACTGTGGAACATGAGTGTGATGGTGATACCATTTGTTGTTGGTGTGCTTGGAACGGATCCCAAAGGTTTGAAAAAAAAACAAAACAAAAACTGGAAGAATTGAAAATCAGCTAAAGAATTAAAGCCATCCAGACTACAGCATTATTAAGAACAGCCAGAAAACTGAGAAGAGTCTTGAAGACTTGCTGTCTCTTAGACTTCAATGAGAGCCCACAAACTAACGCTGGTGTGAAATCTCACAAACAGTAAAATAATAATGGTTATTTATTCTTTTAATCTAGTTCCTGCAACTATGTTTACTTTCCTAAAGCGTTCATGATCTTTTAAAATATTCCCCTTGACTTTTTATGAAAGTTCTGTTTCATTGATAGACACTGCCAAAGATTTCCTGGTATTTAAGGTTTTTCTTTTCTCCTGGCGTTTTGATGCTTTCTTTATTGAGTAGTTCTGTTCTTTCTCTTATGTTGGTTTTCTTTTATTTAGTAATTATTTATCAATTATTTATCAATTCCAAATTCCATTCCAACATCTTGGCTATGTTTATTATTTTACTCCTTGCGAGTTTCACACCAGCGTTAGTTGGTGCTCTTTCACTGGAGTCTAGGAGACCACAAGTCTTCTCGGGTTTCCAGGACACTTCTCAGAATTCTCGACGATCTTAAAAATGCTGTGGTTTGTATAGTCTCGATTTTTTACCCTGATCTCTAATTTCTCCAGTTTTTTTACCAAACTTTTCTGTATCCTTCCAAGTACACCAATTACTATTGGTACCACCGTCACCTTCATGTTCCAAAGTTTTTTCTGTTCTCTGGCAAGGTCCAAGTATTTGTCTACCTTTTCGCTTTCTTTTCCTTTTCAATTTTCGGTCGGCTGAAATGGTAAAGTCCACTAGATGATAATTTTTTCTGGCTAACACATGATCTGGTCATCTGGCCTAGATGAGATGATCAACTTGTATCTCAAAATCCCAAAGAATTTTATGGGTTTCATTTTCTAGGACAGATTCTGGTGAATTTACCATTTGGTAGTATGGTCGAAACTTAATCTCTTGCATAATTCACAGTGGATCAGCTTTTCCACCTAATTGTGTCTTGTCTTGTACCTTTTTGTAAAAGTTCACAGCATTCTCTTATAATACGATCAACCATTTCGTTTGTTTCTCCACAAACTCTACACCTGCTATTCTGTTACGTATCATTAATTTTTGTTATAATATCATTATCATCATCATGTCGTGCCGCAGGCTCGGATATCCCTGACCCTCTCTCGCCACTTCTCCCTATCGTTTATCGCCTCTGGCAGGTCTTCAGGGCCACATCCCGTATCCTCACATAGCTGCTGGATGTATGTTCGAGCTGGTCGCCCTGCTTTTGCCCGGCCATATGTGGGGGTCCTTAGGAGTACATCACTTATGAGCTCGTCCCTGCTTCTCCAGCAGTGACATGCATGTCTGGTTCGTCTAACTTTGATAGTTTTCGTAATGGGAGGTAGGTGGCCGTATAGTTGGTGTCTTGTGGGGTGTTGCCGCCAGGACTTGTTTAATATTGCTCGCAACATTCTTGTGTAATGGCCGTCTAGCTTCTTCTCCAGCCGTTTAGTTAGCGTCCAAGTAGTGCATCCGTACAGCAGTATCGATACGACCGCTGCCTGGAAGAAACTGCGTTTCATTTTATCGGTCAGGTCTGATTTCCATATGATCGATAGCCTATCGATAGCTGTTCATGCCTTCGTTAGCCGTGTGTCGATGTCCTTTTCTGTGGATGATACGCTTCTTCAATTGGTCTTTATATTGTTTCTTTCAGTTTTTTACAATCCTTCACCAGGTCTTTACCCAAGATCTTGGGCAACGGAAGGTAGTTATATACATTTATTTTCTTTGCTGCCTCTTTTGAGAGTAATTTTTTCATTCACATTGATAGTACTCTCCTGAGGCAATGAGCAGGTCTGCAAAGTGCATTTTTTTTTGCATTTTATAGTCTTTGATTGCTAATGTATTTATCCTTATCATACTCAGGGCTCCTACTGTTACACGATGATAGCTTTAAAGTGTTATATTTTTCAGTTTTTATTTCTAAGTCTTTGGATTTGCTCATTTTATTATCTTCTTTGACTGATATGTTATTGTCTGTTGGCACTAACGTTTCAATTAGAAAGTATGTTTTTCTTTTATAATTCTAACCACAGTATCTAGTTTATGGCTCTTTATTTTTCTGTTTGGATAGCAAAATCCTAGAGAAAAAAAACGGTTATTCATACTCAGTTATTGTTTTGGTGTTTATACCATTTTTCAGATTTCAGTATTCTATAGTATTTTCAAATTTTCCAAAGAATATAATGTTTATTTTATCAAGCATATGTTTTATAAACTATCAATATTAAGATTGAGCGAGTGGACACTAAATGGTCAATAGATTCAATTTTTGTTCGTACTGTCTACATTTTTGTTTTAATTCATTCTTTATAATGTTTGCCTGATAGTTTCTTGTTCGTTGGCTCTGATCCTATGCTACTATTATTAACCCCTCTGTCTTAACCTTCAGTTCAGCACTTTTCAGCCATTGATTAGTTTTTACTATATCGATATTGGCATTTATAATTCTTTGTGCGTATCGTCCATGCCAGATTTTTGTTTCTTGGTGTTTTTTATTGACTCATTCCTTGTGGTTTTGTTTCTTTTTTTAAAAAGCTTTTTGCTGTTTCGATTGCATTATTTTTATGTCTGTTTCTTTTAGTGTGAGGTCAAGTAGGTTAGCAAATGCATCGCTTTCTTTTCTTATTCAATATTTTTCTTTTGTTTTTCGTGTCTTTTTATTAACTGTAGCGGCTCAGTCTGTTGCAAAATACACCGACTGCATCTCTGCAGAGGAGTAAGACTCTCCAAAAGAGTATCCTGGATTATGACACGAAACAATCTGATGGTGAGGCTCCAGTAATGCCGGAGCTTTGGGGAATACGGTTGTTGATGTTCAGATTATTATTACCTTTTTCATGGATTAATCTTACGAAACTCTTTGCTTCGATGTAGCACAAGACCAAATGAATGGGGCACCCAATGAGACTCGAACTCACTCGTGTAGGTTTGCTAGTCTAGTTTGCTAACCATTACACCACCAGAGGTGCCCTAATCTGAGGTTAGTATGCCACTTTTTCATATTGTATTTTAGGAATATTATTATTTACGATATCTTAAAAATGTCTAGAACTTTTAGAATCCATTCGTGGTGTACGCTATCCAAAGCTTTCTTGTTGTCAATCTAAGACTTACTTAAATATTTCTATTTGGATCGACAAATATCTATTATCATCTAGTTCATGAAGAGCTGATCTTTGCAGCCAGAGAATTCTTTCTTTTTGTATTATTTTGGTTCTAAAGGGAAAATATCCTTAAATTCTATGAATCAGACGATTCTCTCGTTTAGAATCGATGTTGACATTTTAAATGTTGTTGTAAAGTATGTGATGGGTCGGTAGTTTTGTTGCATCCTTTATTTTTGGTGGTAGGCATGATACTCCTTCTGTGAGCCAATTGGGTATCTTTTCAGTTTTTTAAATGATTTCTGAAATAAGTTTCGTCATTATTTGATGTGTTGGTGGAGCCAAAAATTCATTTTTTCATTCATTTATTTCAGGTAACTTTCATTTTATGTGTGCATTTAAGAGTATTCATAATCTCTTCTTTTGTGATAATTTCTTACATTTGTGGTGCATTATTTTTAATAGTTTCTTTTTATAATATGATTTCTTACGGCTCCATATACAGACTGTCTCAAAATAGATGCAACCTGTTAATATGATAGTGATTTATTACTGAGACGACTGCAACGGCGGTCATTTGGAACTCGTCCTGTAAAAATGCATCCTTTAGAGACATTAAATCAATATTATTTTTAAAAGTTATCATATCAGCTTCCAGGACATGCAATCTTTTTTTGTTTCTCGTCTCAGTAATAAATCATTATATTAATGGGTTGCATCTATTTTGAGACAGTTTTGAATCATTTTGTCTCCAAATAAATAGTGACACAAAATATTTTTTCCTTTCTAGTCCAAGGATTAATAGTTGTTATTGTATACTATTTTCAAATCTGAATCAAAAAAAGAACACAAGATTATTTTTAGTAGAGCAGTCACATGGGTCCTATATATATTGAGACACCCTATATTAGACAAAGATTTTTTTCAGTTCTTCACAAGAGGGGGTTTCCTTTACATTGATTGTCTCGTTTCCTATTTCTCGATAGAATTTTTTTTTGAAACATTTCGTTGTGTCCAAAGAATTCTGTTCGTTTTTCAGATACATTGGGTCTTTTGCTGGATTTTTTCGTATCAGCTTTTCTTTTATTATCGGCATTTTATCAATTGATTTTATCTCATATTTTCTTTTAATTTTTCTTGCTTTCCTAGTTTTGACTTTGACTTCCTTACTCATTTTATCAAGTATGGATTTTTTCCATCTGAATTCCTCTATTTTCTTTTTGTATCCTTAGTTTCCATTTAGGTTACTTAAAGTCATTTTGTTTATATGTAATGGGTTTATTTCTGTAGTAGTCACGTATATTATTTCATTTAAAAGCGTAAGATTTAGTTGAAGGTCTTATAGAAATATTCTGCTTGGTTTGGGTTGGTTAATGGCATATCAAACTTTGTCGGTTATTTAATGCCAAAGCTATTCTTCTAGAAGAACAGTAGTGGTACTATTTAACCCATTGCTGGGAGGATAAAGGGTATTTGTCCGAAAGTGAACGTAATAGCGCGACTGGAGTTCGAACTCGCTTTAACCATTACACCACGAGGCCACCGCCACAGAAATATTCTGTGACATAGTTTATCAATTTTATCTGCAATAAATTTTTTTTGTCATTTTCTATTTTTTTATGTTCTGTCTTTTATATAAGTATTAGTTACCTAGGTGAGCCCTCTGATTATATTTTGTTTTATTTTGTCGATTTTAATCCTATATTCTGTGTAGTGTGGTTTTTCTATTTAAGATTGGCCCTTTTCGAATTTGTTGTTGTTTTTGCTGTTGTTGTATTACTTTTGGTGAGTTTTTCATTACAGTAATAATGATTAGTTTCCATTAAAGATTGAGGGATGGAAAGTTTTTTCATCTCTTCAAAAGATTCTAGTTGGTCTTAATCGTGCTATAATCTGGAGAGTGTTCATTTTTCATCGGATTTCTAGTTTCATCAATCTTTTTTCCAGTATTTTCGGGATTCTTCCAAGATGTTCCAGTTACGACTGACATTGCTGTTATCTTCATTTTTCACAGTTTTCTTTTAACTTTTTGATAAGAACCATCTATTTATCAAGTTTCTTATTTTCCTTTAATTCTTTGATTAGCATGAATAGCGAAATCTGCTAATTGACCAATTCTTTTTATCATCTAAAACTAATTCTGGATAACTGGATTCAATTGTATATCCGTTTCTATATTTAGTTCATTCCTTGCGAGTTTTTCACGCCAGGCCTTTAGGATTCTTACGAGTATTCAAGCTGATTTTAACACTGCTGTGGTTTGTTTGGTCTCGATAATGTTGCATACTCATATGCAGACGACACAATCAAGACAAGCGACACAGTTCTTAGAAAAATATACCTCTCACTTTATTTGAAAGGGTTGTGTGTGAGAGGGAGTTGGAGACCGAACAGAACTGCAACATACTGACCCCCACTCTATTGACCATAACCGCGTTTCTTTCCTGTTCTCCTGGGCTGCTCAACCGGAGGCCTGGGGGCCCAGCCTCTCTGGGTGCTGGTCTTCTCTACCGCATCTTATCTCCGACTGGTCTGATATCCAAACTGATTGAATTTCCTGTGCACTGAGTTATATAATAGTTCAACGACTACCTTCTTCTTGTGGGCGTCACAATTTCGCACTCATTCAACCTGTCCACGGTCAAGGTTATAATATCCTGATATTCCTCGACCGGATGCACCTGTTATTTACACAGCTGCATTTCCTATTTTAACAGCCTGTCCGGGTCGGAGGTCAATATACAATAATTCTTCCTTTGATTTCCAATTCCTCCAGTCTTTTTTTCTAACTCTTTGGAGATTGTTCTTAGTGCACCAATTACAATTGTTATCACTGTCACCTTCATGCTCTATGTTTTTTTCCAGATCTCTGATAAGATCGAAGTATATTATCGCTTTCTTTTATTTTCAACCTCTGATCAGCTGGAACGGCAAAATTCACTAGGTGACATTAGGTCATTAGTTGAAATGTATTTAGAATTTAAAGATTAAATTTTTTTAATTTACAATAATTCCAATCAGTAATAAAACCTAAAAACCGGAATTAGGCGAAATGGGGAGGAAACTCTTCACCCCTCTTCTACCCCTTCCCCCCTTCCTTCCTTCCTTCCGTCCTTCGTATATTCTGAATTATTTTATCCATTAGATCTGAAGAAGTCCTGTTATTTTTGGTGTTATTGATTCATATCAATACCCATAACAGGATGGAAATAAATTTATAATCCGAATGTGACCGGTTTTTGTTTTTCTTAAAGAAATTATTGCTCTGTGATGTCAGTTACATTGAGTTCTTTACCAGGAAAATTTAAATGTTCATAGTTGAATGATTCTTTTTTGTCCTGACGGAATTATTCCCGACTCTGGTTTAACTGGACCAAATAATATATATATATATATATATATATATATATATATATATATATATATATATATATATATATAAGGTGAAAAGGATATTATGTTGACAAGAATATTCCACCTTGGCAAGATAGAAAATATCTTACTTTATCAAGATGATTCTTAGCAAACTGCTTTTTTTCAACTAAATAACTGATCTTACTCTAAACGACACAACCTAATGAAAAGGCAATAATTTCAATTCATTATTGCATTATAAATGGTAATAAACAAATCTCAAGGACAACCTTCTCATGAAACGGTTTTGTTCCACGAATGGCCTGTATTCAGCTAAGGTTAATTGTATATATTTACTTAATCCTCCCTCTAAGATTAATCAGTGACTATACAATGTTTCAAACACTGTTCACCTTCAAATTGGAATGTAAATGCATGGTTAAAAAGATTTGTAAACGTGAAGAAAAAACAACTAATTTGTCTTTCTTTTATTGATTGATTTTAACGGCATGTCAACCGGTCAAAAAGTTAGGGAATCGCGTTCATATTTACAATTTTTAACAGATTTATCTGACCCATAGATATCACTCTAAGTACTACCACTCCGTATCAGAGTGGATATGAGAGTATTGGCAATGAAAGGATAATCCATGCTTCTCAGAACAGAAGCCTCACTATCAAATAGAGTTTAGAGTTATACCCAGAACACCTGTATTTTTCAACAATGTAGAATGATCAAAATAATTAATTCTTGATGATTTTATGCTTTCTAAGTAATCGAATGTTGAAAGTTCATCAATAGCAGCAGCTGTACGGCCACTTACCTCCTATCTCACAAGCCGTAAAAGCAAGACATCTTGGACATTTCTGGAAAAGTAAGAACGAACTTACAAATGACGTTCTCCTACGGACTTCTGCCTAGAAACACATCAGTGTTGACCGACCAGCAAAAACTTACTTTCCTCAGGTCTGTGTGGACACTGGGTACCGTTTAGAGAACTTACAAAGAACGATGAAAGAATCAAGGGAATCCACGCTATGATCGCACCTAGATTATTATTATTATTGTAGTTGAAAAATAGTAAATAATAATAATGATAACTGTATGTATTTCTGATTAGAACAAAGAACTGAATTAAAAATACAGAAATATTAAAGATGGAAAGATATAAACTTTAAAACCATTGTAGCTCTGTTTGCTAAATTTAGAATATGTTGACTGTATACCTTGCAGAAGAGTAAGACATCCCCAACGAAAAGGGTATCCTGGGTATAGCACTCTACTGCATCTGTTAGTGAGGCTTCCATTTTGGAGATCTGAGGAGTTTTACATAACCCATTTTTTTCCATTACTCACAGGTCCACTCTCTCAAGGAATGACAGTATCTGTTAGGGTTCAATTTATGACTTAAATTGATCTGTGTAAAAAAGCCCAACTGCACGAAAAATGTAAATATGGACATATAATGAACGCAATTCCCTAACTTCTAAGTGTGAAATAACCCCAGGTGGGTTGACATTCCGTTTAGATAAGTCAATCAGTCAGTCTATCTATCAATTTAAAGCGATAGCTGTCTAGGTAACATATAATAAAAATAAAATGTTAAAATTAGTTTTCATTGTTTTAAACGAATTCAAAATAGAATATAGAAAATTATAACAATTGTACATAGAAACAAGATTAATAAAAAAGATTTTAGATAAAATTTCGGTTTATGTCGGCCAGTTGTGCGATTAGAATTAGTAATTGTGTCGATTTTCCACATTTCTATCTTTTGTTCAATGACCAGAACTCATGCAGGTTCAAGTCGGACATTATATTTAATAATTGGATTTTGGCCCCCATCCAATGCTTCTCATCACGTCTTTTCTGCAGGATCCACACCTTATGGAACCTAATCAAATTAGATTCAAGGCTAATTACTGTGGACTTTAACAATCAAGAAACGAAGGAAGGGCTGTCCGGTCGGTGCGAGAAGCTACTAATTTCTTTAATTGCCAAATTTCTCGGCAAAATGAGCGAAGAGATGAGCGTCTGGTTGATTATAGTTTAAAATTTTTATCGTAAGCGACAATAATCGAGTGCTTAACTCGCATTCAATTAAATAATTAAATTTTAATCTGATTTTCCACGAGAGATTGACAAAGAAGAGACAATGTTCAGTTACATGTTTACAGGATTTAAACATAAGTGGAACAGGAAGTGAAAGACAAAAGGATGCAATAAATGTACGTGGTGCATTCAATAAGTTTCCTGACTTTTTTGTACAGGCATTTAAAATTGTTGTAGGCACTTGAAAATTCAGTATGTTATTGCTTTACATTTTATGAGATGACTGACCAATTTTTATGATTTCAGGTTCAAATGAACTGCTATAGCAGCGATTGGAATACACACTACTAAAACCTGATTGTCACAGATGGTGAATTTCAAAAATGCAATCTGGATGTGAGGACATTTTAGAAGAACGATATGCACGAGACTGATTACATTTAACATAGCACTAATACCCTTGGGAAAGGTATGAATCCAATTATTCTCCCTCCAGCTATGGGTAAATAGTAGGGCAGACTAGGTTCTTCAGTCTTGGTGAGGCAACTAGTCTAGGAGTAAGAAAACTCTTAATTCAAACCTGTTAAATTCCGCTTAAAAATTGAACTTGTGTCATATCCTGCCCGAGCGGAGGGGTTGGTAAATATAATATGCAATAAAATTCTGTTTTAAACTTGGAGAAAATGCCACAGAAACGTATGGAATGCTTCAGACGGATTTTCGACCATCTTGCATGAATCGAGCATCAGTTTTTGAGTGGCATAAGAGATTCAAGGAAGGCAGGGCGTCTGTGAGGGATGATGAGAGGTGTGGGAGGAGTAAGGAAATCAATACACCAGAGGTGATTGGCCAAAGAGTTAGGGTTACGGTTGGGTTACTATGTTGAGGTTTTAAGGGAGTTCAGGAAGAGATTCCTAGGGAGGAGGCCAGCACTCTTCAAATTGGGTCAGTGGCATTTCCACCAGGACAATGAACCAGTCCACAACTCCATCCTTGTCACAGACTATTTGACCAAGATGGACATCAGGACAGTTCCTCAGCCTCCCTATAGTCCAGCCCTTGCTCCCTGTGACTTTTGGTTATTCCCTAAGCTCAGAGGCTGTCGTTATGAGACAATTGAGGAGATGAAAGAGGCTGTGACGAAGGTCATTGACACGCTCAAACAAGAGGACTTCCATGGGGCTTTCCAGAAGTTGTTGGAACAGTACAAGTGCATTGCAGCCGGAGGAGATTACTTTGAAAGGGAGTATAGTTTCATGTGTAAACTATCAATAAAAGTGGCCATACGAAAAAAGTCTGGAAACTTATTCATCCATCCTCGTATATTCTATTACATATTAAGGTCTTAAAACCAGTGCGTTTGTGTGTATGCGTATTCGTGCGCGCGTAAGTGTTCGTGCGTGCGTGTGCATCTATCTGTCCATACATTCTTCGTTAATGTCCTTAAGAGTAAGGAATTGGCATTAGATAAAGCACAAGGGTTGATATGCCATTAAAACCTAACCAAACCAAATCATATTTCAGGTGAGATCAAATATTCTCTGTAGAGTCTAAACCGCGGCCGAAATATGAGTCTGACGAAATAGTTCCCATGCTGCTTTTTCTTTGTATTTGTAGTGTGGGCAGAGGGAATTTTCTGGCTGCAAAGTAACATCTGATCCTTCCTCTTTTGAACAAACAACTTTTCCATCATGCAAAGCAAATACTCCCTGTAATATTCTTCTGTATTTTAATTGGCTTTCAACAGTGAATTACTCGCAAGTAAAAGTAGCTGAAAAGCTTCCCTAAATCAATGACATCTCTCCCTCTTTGCTTTGATTTAGTAGAGATACATTCTCTTTCGTATTTCTCGTCAGATCTTTAAAGAACATCCCCACCCGCCAGAATATCATCATGATAAGCTAGCAAAAATAAGGGTGTTGAAGGAAAAGGAAACATTTATTAAAAAAAATTAACATTTCCTTCATTGTTGATTCTGTCTTGGTAAATACAGTTTCAGTCTCGATAAATCTCGAATACACTACGTATTTTGAAGAACTTAAATGTTCCATTCATTGTTTAGCTCAGTTAACATGGGCAGTAGAATACGTCTCTGCTGAGGAGTAAGACCCGCTCCCCAACGAGTGTCCTCGATATGACAGTAAACTGTCCGGACCAGTCGGCTGGGGCCTTAGAATACACCGACTGCATCTCTGCAGAGGGGTAAGACACCCTCCCTAACGAGTGTCCTCGATATGACAGTAAACTGTGCGGACCAGTCGGCTGAGACTGTAGAATACACCGACTGCATCTCTGCAGAGGGGTAAGACACCCATATGCGTGTCCGGGATCAGCCACTAAACCATTTGATGGTGAGGCTCCAGTCCAGGAGCTCTGTGGAATGCGGAGTATATCTTAATTGCTATTACTCCCAGGTCCACTCTGAGTTGTTAAGGTCTCATTTATGACTCACATAGAACTGTTTATTCATTTACTATACTTGAAACCATTTAACTATGCGCAAAAATGACTGTTAGATTGAATTATTAATATTAAATAGCAATGATTGGAGTATTACTAGGGTTAGATAGCAATTCTTGAAATCATTTATCAGTGAGCATATAAAACTATTAGTATTAGATAGCAATCATCATCATCATCAGGCCGCACCATCGGCACGGTTCTCTCTGGTCCTCTCCCACCACCCTTCTCTATCGTCCATTGCTCCCGGTAGGTCTTCAAGGCTACATCCTGTATCGGCACAGAGCTGTTGTATGTAGGTTCTGGCTGGTTGTTCTGCCTTTGCTCGTCCATGAGAAGGGGTCAACAGGAGTATGTCACTTATGAGTTCGTCCCCACATGTGCGCAAACAAATAAGCCCAAGTCCGCTTAAAAATTGTTACCTACAAACTATTCGTCCACAAATCAAATATATTATATATGTATAAACAGAATACGGCATTAGATAACCTATAAGGGTTGATATGCCATAAAACACAACCAAAACCAACCAACCAACCAACCAACCATTCAGTGTGGATTTCTGTTTTGGTAAATACAACTTCAATCTCGATTCATTTTGAACACTTCTCGTTTATGAATGGGTATTTATGTCTGAATATGCATAAATTCTGATTATATATACCTATGAATATTAGGAGGGGCGTTTAGCGTAACAGTTATTGTGTTAGGGAATAGAATCGGCGACAGGAGTTCAAATACTGGACAAGATACGCATTTTACTCTTAGTAAAGGCATGAATCCGCATTTCCCTCCAGCTATGGGTAAATAGTAGGTTAGACTGATTTCTTTACCTTTGGTAAAATAATCAATCTAGAAGGAAAATCTGAATTCAATCGTGTTTTACTTAAATTGACCTTGTGTCATATCATTTTTATAGAAGAGAGGTTGGGAAAATACATACGTATATATATGTGAGTGTGTATGCAATACTTGCATTTGGTTGTAAGTGTAGATATTCATCAATACATGTTTACATATAAGTATGTGTATGTGTGTGTACGTGTGTGTGTATACACTATTTGCATGATATCTATCCATAAATACTTATATATAAGTGTAATTGTGTGTGTGTGTATGTGTGTGTAACTGAATAATGCGATTTTTTTTCTTATGCGTACTCTCATCACTGTATAGTCGTATGTGTGTATTGAGAGGGTTTGATATATATGTTAATGTCCGTATTTCGTTTCTGCACATATCCGCCAGCCAGTCTCTTTCAAACAAATCAAGTACTATTCAATTTAGCCTCTTAGTTACAGACTAGCGAGGCGGATTGGTGGAACTCAGATGGCTTCCTGGCCAATCTTTGAAGATCGTTCGCTGCTTGTACGACGGGCACAGACGTTCCTTCAACGCAATTAAACAGCAAAGAACATCGGTAAAAAGAACTGATTATTGTTGTTTATTGAAATATATACAACAATAAGCTGAGACTTCGGTTCACCTGCGGCCTTTCTGCAATAGAAAAAAATTTACAACAGGATCGACTAAAATAAATAACAGTTAGTTCCACTGGAGTAAGATGAGGGTTTGAACCCGTATTCAAATTTGTCATATATAGCGCTTAATCCCAGTAAAGTCTTGGCAAAAACTGATGTGTAACGGTTAGTAAGCTAGACTAGCCAACCTACACGAGTGAGTTCGAGTCTCATTGGGTGCCCCATTCATTCAGTCTTGCGCCACATCGAAGCAAAGAGCTTTGTAAATTACCTTGGCAAAAACTGATCCTTCTGTTAAAAAATTACCATTCAAGGTTAGACTATTGTCTTCATTTTAATTATTAATTTCACAATGTTTCGGCAGATGTGTCGGTTATAGGCGTTGGTTCCCAAAGCTTCTAAAGTGACAATCATCTGGAGGTTGCAAGTTCAATCCTGACTGCAGGCGAGTAACAATACAGGAATACTTAACACTTGTAGTCGGTTATGTTTAACGGAATCAGAGCAAGTGACCCCCGTTGAATAAATAAAGGACGTGATTCGAAGTTTCGAGTAGGTTTTCGAGTTCGACAAGAAACACCTGAAGAAGGTCGGAAGGCACATCGACCGATATGTTGTGAATATAACAATAAAGTTGACAATAGTCCGAAAATCCTGAGTGATAAAAATCATCAAGCTTCGTCTCAGAAATTCAGACAACTTCCCAAATTACTCTCAGCGTAAATAAATGTGATATATATATATATATATATATATATATATATATATATGTGTGTGTGTGTGTGTGTGTGTGTGTGTGTGATATGTACCTTTAATGTGTATTCTGGAATGGTCCAGAATTAATTTCTGCAGTAAATAAAATTATTGCCTCTGTTTAAATTATTGTCATATATTTTCTAAACATTAATTTTTCTAAATTTTACTTATACACAAGTATATATATATATATATATATATATAAGCATGTTCAGTTAAAGACAGCAGGTTATTTTCTTTTCAAGATCTTCAAGTAAAGACGTTCAAGTTTTCTTGTTAGTTTTCTTATGTTTGGGTCAAAGTGTTGAAGAAAACACTCCATACTAGCCCAAGTGCTTTCGACCATTTCGCTTGACGTCTACAGAGGTTGCATTAGGTTGCTTGTTACTGTGAGGTTTATTTGTATTTATCAAACAATCCCCTGTTTTTAACCGAACATGCCTAGATAATGACTTGCTGCCCAAGTACACAACATATATATATATATATATATATATATATATATATATATATATATATATATATATATATATATATAAGATGAGGGCATTTACTCTATCAAGTGCGAAATACGTGATAGTAAAAATGAGGGTGAAACTTCATGATCATTCAAAAAAAAAAGAAGAAAGAATATATGAATACATGAGGGACATAGAAATTTTCGATGAAAACAACGTGTGTGCAAAACGTAAGTAAGAAACTAAACACAATTTTAACTTTAAACATTCCAAAATGTTAGTTAATGTAGATAATAACGGTTTTATTGAATTTAGAATCATTTCGAATTATGATACTAACAAATAATATTTATTTCAGTTTATTTTCCTAGTTAAATTAGTGCTAAAAAGTTACAAGACCCCTCATTTAAATTAGTTAGATTTCATTAATTATTTATATTTATTTTCATTTTTAAATGTTTTTCGATAACAATTCTTATAATAATCCTTCTTAAATTGCAAACATAAACAAAATTTTCAAAAATTAAAGAAAAGAATATATGATCAAAACTTATATCCAAATGTATGCATAAAAACAAATTCCTACAGAATCACTTGAAAACTAAAAACTCCAAAGGCTAATAGAATGAAATAAATAAACAAAAATAAATAAGAATAAATAATAGAACAGCAACAACAGCAACAATAGGTAAGCAAGTTCTGCAGATCTTTGGAATTTTTTTATCTTTGTTGAGATACTGAAATTTTGCTTATCTGTAAATATTCTTAAAAAATCTTAGTCGTCCTGCCGAAGCAAAATTTAGTGATTTTATTTTAGTGATTTAGTGACTTAAAAAACATCAAATGAAAAAAAAAATGGAAAATTTGATAATTTGTAAATGAATGTAAGAAAATTGAAGGGTAAAGAATTTTTAACTGATGCATTTCATCACTCTAATCACGTGACTGGAACTTATTTACAAAAGGCCGTTAAACAAAAAGCGGGTGATAAGGGATTAGGAATATAACTTTCACATGGTGAACAAAGATCCCTCCCATCAAATGGCTCGTTTTTAAAAAGTAAACCCTAGTATCAACCATGAGACAATTAACGCACAAAGAAGTGGCTTAATTAACGAATTAAAATTAAAACTCCGTTTTAAAAAGTGACCGTTGAACTTATTGTAGATTAAAATTTTCTAAGTTTAAAGCCGTAGTTTTTATTTTATTTTATTTTATTTTATTTTATTTTTACTTTATTTTAAATTCTTTTGTTGCCTGCTTAACTGTCCTCTTTCTTGAAAGAGTACCAGATTATATCTGTGACAAGAGTACGGATAATGATTAACTCTTGAGACTAATACAACCACCATGAAAAATGACAAATCCAAAACCAAATTGACATGGGACTCAGCTATCAGATTTGAGCGTCATGATCGCTAGGTGCCCATTTGGTAGCCGATATGGGAGACCCTCAGCATTCTACAAATGTTTTCTGTTCAAATTTCAGATACATAAACAACGACCAAAGTAAAAAATCTGAGAGACGCCAAAGGAAAAAATTGATAAGAGAAGGTAACAAAAATGTAATTCACTGTTATTTAAAAAAAAGCAATCCTACGCAAAGAGGATTCAAGAAACGGATGATAGATATCTGGACTTAATCCGATAAACTTTACGCAACAAGTCAATGACTTGCAGATCAAGCCAGGTTGATTTTAAAGAAAGGCTGGTTGTCTGACCTAGAGATTTTGGTCTAGTAAAAAGTGAAGAATATACCCAAAAGAGAGCCCTTTAAACGAATTGAGACACTAGATATTGACAAATAAACAATCACAGATCCCAGCACTACAGTATCAATCTTAACGCCAGAATACAAAGAAAATGTGGAATTGGTAAAGAAAATCGTAAGAGAACAGATGACTACATTACCATCCCTAAGGAATCAAGACTGGAGAAAAGTCAAGCTGGAGACAGAAAAAGTGAATAAATTATTGAAATATATCCCAACGGACAACATCCCCGAACTGAACGAGTTAATTTATGCAGGAGCAAAACTAGTTGGTTTTAAAATAGTCATCACCCAAAGGAGAGAAATACACAACCTGGATGGGAAATGAAAATAGAAGGACAAGTACAAAAGCTGTAACAAGTGAAACTACTAAGGAAAATAAAACGCACAGGAATGCAACCAAATGAAAAGATCTCAGAAAGATAACTGCAAACAAGGCTGACAATACAAGTCGAAGAAATAGATAAAATAATATTGGCGAAAGAAGGAAAACTCAATAGGTATCGGAATATAAACAGGGCATTTTAAAATAATGAGAGAAAATTCCTTTTCCCAACAAGTTGTGAAAAATGGCACAAAGACAATTCAAGCAACCGGATCCAAAAGAAATAAAACAATTTTAATGTAAAATATGGAAACGGAAAAAAACATGACAGAAATGCCGAATAAATAACATGAAAAATGAATTAGAAGAACTTGGAGAAGGCCTCCTGGACTCGCTAAGAGCAACACTTAAGAAAATATCAAGTTGGAAAACACTACGATGAAATACATGGATAATGGTTTTAAAAAATCATGTCCTTCCACAACAGACTGGCCTTGCAACAGACTAAATGCTAGCATACCCGAATAGATGAAGAAAGAGAAAATTAAATTGATCCAGAAGGATCCCACTCCAAAAAGAAAGACTATTCCCAGCAACTATAGACTGATATCATGTTTACCTATGATGTGAAAAATCTTGACCACACAGATGAGAAGAAATCTATTACTCGCTTGAATACCGCGGACGATTTCTAGAACAAAATGGATGCCGCAGGGGAACAAGAAGAAGAAAGGACCAATAATATACAGACTATCACATCCCCAAAGAAGCCAAGAGGAGGAAAATGTAACCATGGCATGAAATGACTTCAAGAAGACCTATGATATGGTACCGTAAACTTGAATAACAGAGTGTCCGAAAATGTATAAAACATCCTACAAATTCATAAACTACTTCGGGAATTCCAAAGAAATCTGTAAGTGGGAAATGACAGCGTGTGGACAAGCTTTAGCAATGGTCAAAATCCGAAGAGAGACGCTTTTATCACTGCCATTCGTTAGAGCAAAGATACCACTCAACAACGTACTTAGAAGATGCACAGGATTGAGGGCTAGAAATTTCCAAAATCACAAAAAAAAGACTAATTATCTTGTATACGTGAACGACATAAAGGTATTTACACAAAATGAAAAAGAACTGGTAATCCTGATACTAATAAGAATATACAGACAGGATATTGAATGAAATTTAGCATTGAAAAATGTGCCATGCTCAAAATGACGAGTGGAAAAAGACAAACTGTGGAAAGAATAGAACTACAACATAAAGAATGTATCAAAACGCTTAGAGAGGAGGAAAATTACTATTATTTGAGAATATGGGAAGCAGACGCAATCAAACAAGTAGAAATGAAAGATAAAATAAGAAAAGTCTTCCTCGGAAGAACGAGAAAGAATCTCTAAAGCAAGTCTTGCTGTAAAAGTCTCATCAAAGAGATAAACACCTGGGTAGTTCCTCTTGTAAGATACACGAGATCATCTCTAAAATGGACAAGAGAGGAACTCTGTCAAACGGACCAAAGGACTAAAAAGTTGTTGATAGTGCAAGAGGCTTTGAAACCGAGAAACGATAAAGACAGATTGTATGTGTCAAGAAAAGGGGGAGGAGGAAGAGGACTCGTTAGCAATGAGGATTGCGAAGATATACAAAGACTACATTAAGAAAAGAAAAGAAAGATTAATCATAGCAACCAATAACATAAGTAAAGATTGAAAACCAAGAAAAATGAGATAAAGGAAATGAGAAGAAAAATTGCATGTAGCCCCACAGCACCATGTCGAAAGTTATAACAACACAACACAAAAACGTCTCTTTTAGTTTCAAGATACGAAAGTTTATTGCTACAGTTTATTTCACAGTTGTTGCCGAAAAAGAGAGATAGATTATAGGAATTACCAAAGCCCATTAGATATACCCATAGAGTAAGGAATGCAAGGCGAAAATATAAACAGAGACATAGTTATTATTATTTTCGCACCCAGCTGCTTCCTCTGCACGCGCTTGTCGGCTGCGGCCGAGCTTCACCGGGGCCTCTTCGTCGTCTGTCCCAACTCTGACTCTGATTTCATCTTTACTGCGATTCCAACTCCAACTCTATCGCCAACTTGGACTATTCGTGTCTTCGAAATCTCCTTCTTATATATTTTGTTCAAATTTTTCTTTAACTAATGCTTCAATCACCCTTAATCACGAAAGCTTTTTAGTGACACGTCATTGCTAAATATCAGCTGATATCTAATTGTTTATGTTAAAATAGCTTGCTTACAGATGATTCTAAAACAAGCTTACCGATCTTATGAATTTACTTGTCCTAATATGATTGAACTGTTTATGCTAAGCAAGACTTACTCGCTTTGACCTTTCCAAATCGAAAACCCAGCAACCTCGATCTCAAAATTTTAGCTAGAAACATTTTTATTACTCAAATAATTTGCTAAAACCCTAATTATTTTACAAACTAACGATTTTGCGCACGAGAAGACATAAACATGGCTAAGAAAGGGAAACCTCAAGAGAAACTGAATCTCTTTTAACTGCAGCACCAAAAAAAAAAAAAAAAAAAAAACCCATGAGGTCTAATTATGTTAAAGCGAAAATCAGGAAGACACAATAGAATAGCAAGTGTAGGTTATAAGGAGACAGATGAAACAGTTAATCACGTGGTAAGCGAATGCAGCAATCTTTCATAGAAGAAGTACAAGACTAAACATGATTGGGTGGGAAAGGTGATTCACCGTAAATTGTGCAAGAGATTGAAATTTGGCCGTACTACCAAATGCTTTAACTGTCCTAGAAAATGAACTTCATAAATTTCCCAGGGATTTTAAGACACAAACGATCCCCAAATTCCACCCAGAAGACCAAACGAATTATAATTCCCCCTCCCCAACAAAAAAAAAGGAGTAAAAAAGCGAACTTGCCGTCTTGTGGATTTTGCCGTTCCTCAGAGTAAAGATGAAAGAAAACTAAAAGATAGACAAATACTCGAACCATGCCGGAGAACCAAAAAAAGAAAAAGTGAAAAAAAACAAAAAAAAACAACAACAACAAAAAAACAAACTGTGAAACATGAGGCTGAAAGTGATATCACTTGTAGTCGGTGCGTTTGGAACGGTCCTCAGAGGCATGAAAAGGGGATGGGAAGAATTGAAAATCAGAGGAAGAATTGAGGTCATCTAGACAATAGCATTGTTGAGAACGGCCAGAATATTGAGAAGAGTCCTAGAGACATGAAGAGACTTGCTGTCACTCAGACTCCAGTGAAAGACCACCACCTAACGCTGGTGTGGAAAATATAATAGTAAAATAATAGTAATAATGATAATCATAATAAGTGTACCAAACAAAAAGAATTAATAAAATAACAAACCATAAAATTAAAAAAAATTATAATATAGTCATATGATCAACCACGCCGTATGAACTAAACAACGTTTGTCATTGAGCCACACAAACTAGATCACCGTCCCTTTAAATGCCTCACACAAAGTCTATAAAGGGACACTCAACGCTTGGTCTGGTGATCGCATAGGTGAGGAACTGACAATCACCAGGCTCCGTTGATACTGTGCCTACGCTATCCTAAGGTATATGTGTATTTGTGTATGTGTGTTTAGGCAGTACATTTTCTTTTGGGCATGCTTCATTAAATATGACAGACAATAATTGTTCATTCAGTCTTTTATTTAGTATATTATGCAACCAAGAAACACATACACACGCACACACATTTACTAATACACAAACGCAAGCACTCACACTTATATATATATACTCACATTTACACATACAGAAACGAAGACACACACACACACACACACACACACACACACACACACACACACACACACACACACACACACACATATATATATATATATAATTATAGACAATTAAACGCACATACACAAACAGATATATATATATATATATATATATATATATATATATATATATATATATATCAATTTAAAGCCACTTTGTTTTGCAGACCAGTAACATTGCAGTAAATGCGACCCAGCCTAATTGGGTGCTATACATATATTGTTCCCATTTCGATATATATATATATATATATATATATTATCCCATTCCGTTTTATCTCATCCCATTCCACTGCTATCTTTCCCCTATTCGTTCCCCCAAGAGCAGTAAGAAAGAGGAAATAATGGGAATTACCCTACTTCATTTGTCTTTCCCAAGGGTATTTGGGCAGAATGAAACGTAGAGGCTTGTTAGGCATATAAAATCGACTTGCCGATTCCGTTTTCGTATATATATATTGTAGGAGTGACCAATGTGTGTCATGTTAGACGTATTCAAAGAATAGGTTCCTTACATTCAATAACTAAAGTTGGTGACCGTAGTCGGGGGCGACTAGAAGGCTCCCTTTTCAATAGCTACAACACTGAGGTGTAGGGGAGGGCGCTACTCCTTTCCTTGGATTGCTCCACTTTACCCTCGATACGTACCTTATATTGCTGAGGAAGTATTAAGTACAATTTTTAAAGTCTTTGGTATGACGCGACCTTGGATTGAACCTAGGTCTCCCGGATCACTGTCGAACACTGGGCCAATGAGCCGGTTTTATTAATAAAAGTAAGATAACATTGACAACTAAAGAAAAAAAAAGATAGTTTTCGCGTCCTATTTATAGTCTTGATTATAATTAATCATATTTATAGATTTTCAAGTATAATTAATTATCAATCAACCAATCAATAAATAAAGAGAAGTACCGTGTAACTATCAATTAATAGTTAACTCCTTAGAGAAATGTTCTTGTTCGGGTCAAGGCCAACCCACAGGCCACACGAATATTAGTGAGATGCAAATGGGAATAGAAATACATTTATTCTCTAAGCCAAGGCACTTAAAACCTATTGCGCTAACAAAAGCATGTCTACATAATGTGCCATGTATATATATATATATATATAAGAGAGAGAGAGAGAGAGAGAGAGAGAGAGAGAGAGAGAGAGAGATGGTCTGATCATCATGTAGGCGAGAAATTGCAGTTCACATTGCACTAATACCCTTGGGTAAGGTATGAATCCAATTATTCTTCCTCCAGCTATGGGTTAATAGTAGAGCAGACTGTGTTCTTCAGCCTTGGTGAGACAACTAGTCTAGGAAAAGGAAAACTCTGAATTCAAACCTCTTGAACTCTGCTTATAAATGACTTTGTGAACTCTGCTTATAAATGACTTTGTGTCATATCCTGCCCGAACGGAGGGGTTGGTAAATATGTATAGGCGAGAAATTCCCAATTACTTAGCACCGCTGACTGTGTGTCTACGCTATCCTAAATTACACATACACACATACACACTCATATATATGCACGCATATATATATATATATATATATATATATACACAAAACTGAATATATGTGTTACAACCAATCGGGCAACATTACCACACTAGACGGAGCCTCTCTGAAACTAGTAGACAAATTCACCTACCTAGGAAGTAAACGGCTATCGATAGGCTCTCGATCATATGGAAATCAGACCTGACCGATAAAATAAAACGCAGTTTCTTCCAGGCAGCGGTTGTATCGATACTGCTATATGGATGCACTACATGGACGCTAACTTAACGGCTGGAGAAGAAACTAGACGGCAATTACACAAGAATGTTGAGAGCAGTAATGAACAACACCCCACGAGACAACACCCCACGAGACACTAACTATACGGCTACTTGCCTCCCATCACGAAAACTATCCAAGTTAGACGAAACAGACACGCAGGACACTGCTGGAGAAGCAAGGACGAGCTCATAAGTGATGTACTCCTATGGACCCCCACATATGGCCAAGCAAAAGCAGGACGACCTGCCCGAACATTCATACAGCAGCTATGTGAGGACACAGGATGTAACCCTGAAGACCTGCCAGAGGCGATGAATGATAGGGAGAAGTGGCGAGAGAGGATCAGAGATATCCGTGCTGGCGACACGACATGATGATGAGGATGATATATATATATATATATGACGGTGCAGCCGTCTCTGCCAAACACGGAGGTGATTCCGCTTCCAATCCGTTCATCGTTTCGCTGGTCGGATATATTTTCAGATGACACGATCGATTCGTAATCTGCCCACGTTGTGTTTTTTAGACCTTGATAACAGATCAGTCGCTAATCAGAGACGCCAGTGGGGGAGTAAACGAATGGGACCGTACAATTAAGAAAATTAAAAAAGAATAGACACCATGAATCAAAGAACAAAACATGGCTTGCAAAAATAATATTTAGTTCGTAAAAAATGTCTTTCGAAAATTATATATATATATATATATATTCACTTATTCCGGAGGTGGTAAATTTTAGTCAGCGATCTGTTCACGATTTAACAGTCCGTCAATTCTTCGTATAAGTTTTATGCCTTTCTATTCTCATTTCCAATAGTCTGGCACAAGGCAGTCTTAAATGCGAGATCATGGCTGGTTTCCTCAATCCTTGGTATAACTCCATTCGCTTTTATTACGTTAATCTTCTTTGCTTTTTCGCGGCATGATTCTATACTCAGAGCAGTCTGGTACAAGGTCAAAAACTCAGAGCTTCAAGAAAACTGCTCAACGATTCACTTGCTTCTCTTTCCTCTCTCTCTGTCTCTCTCTGGGGTATCAGTCTCTTTAAAATATCACATCCTCTCGATTTCGCGTCGCTTTTATATCTCCGCAGATCTGGCACAAGGCTACCTTTAGTCGTCGCGCTATCTCACTCACTATTCGCTTCTTTATAAGGTTGTTTATCGGTAAGACTATATCACGCCCAAACAACATGTATTATGGCTTTTTTCAACCTCTCCACTCTTGGTAGTCTGACACAAAGTAAGAGCCCAGAGCGTCGTGAAATCTAGTTGCTGCCTTCTGCTCGGTCTGGCTGGTTTTCCTCTGCGGGGGACAATCGCTGTCATTTAAGTTTATCTTTGTCTGATGGGTGATGAGGGTGAAACAAAAAAATAAATTTTTCTAATTTGGATTCCAATGATTTTCTTCTGACGCGTTTTAAAAAAATTCCATATTCGAATTTGGAAAATAGGTTATTCTAATAACTGGATAATTGATAGGTTCTAACTTTGATCGGAATTTGCTTTTTCACTTCAAACCGTTTGGAACACAGTGAACTATCAAAACAAAACACCCATCTTCTGTCTGATTTAGTTTAAACAATAACAATGCATTCTAACAACTTGCTTTGTCAAATTCTTTCACCTCGAAAATAACAATTTTTATCTACACTTTATTTCAAATATCCATTCTGCCATTACATATTCCTCCAAAATCGAAATCTTTTTCTTTCTCCTCAGGTTAATAAAAATTCTCTGATTGGTTTCCGACTTAATAGGATAAGCATGGACAGCTATCAATAGGCTATCGACTATATGGAAATCAGACCTAACCGATAAAATGAAACGCAGTTTCTTCCAGGCAGCGGTCACATCGATACTGCTATATGGATGCACTACATGGACGCTAACAAAACGGCTGGAGAAGAAACTAGATGGCAATTACACAAGAATGCTGCGTGCAATCCTGAACAAGTCCTGGCAGCAACACCCCACAAGACACCAACTGTACGGCCACCTGCCCCCTATCACGAAAACTATTCAAGTTAGGCGAACCAGACATGCAGGACATTGCTGGAGAAGCAGAGATGAACTCATAAGAGATGTACTCTTATGGATCCCCACACACGGCCGCGCAAAAGCAGGACGACCAGCACGAACGTACATTCAACAGCTATGTGAGGATACAGGTTGTTGTCCTGAAGACCTGCCTAGGGCGATGAACGATAGGGAGGAGTGGCGAGAGAGGGTCAGGGATATCCGTGCTGCCAGCACGATATGATGATGATGATGATGATGATATATATATGTGTGTGTGTGTGTGTGTGTGTGTGTGTAAATATACAAATATTAATAAACAAGGTCTTCAGAGAATGATTTTATTTAAAGTTGAATTAATTGCCAACATTAAATGTATCTTCTGAACAATGTTTAATTGTAAATACCGTCGGATTAATTTCCATTTTTCCCAGATACATACCAGCCCATTGGTCTTGTGGGTAGAGTGTTCGCCACTGGTTTGGGAAAATGGGGTTTAATCCTAGGTTGAGTCATACCAAAGACTTAAAAAATGGTGCTTGATACCTCCTAGCTTAACATTCAGCATTATAAGGTACATATCAAGGATAAAATGGTGCAATCAAGGGAAAGGAGCGGTGGCTTCTCTTACTTCTTCGTGTTGTAGCTAATGAAAAGGGAGCCTTCGGGTCACCATCGATTACAGTCGCCAGCTTTACTTTACATATATATATATATATATATATGTGTGTGTGTGTATGTGTGTGTATGTGTGTATATATATATGTATATAAAGGCCCATTATGATGTAGCTTAAGTACCAGAGGTCAACTTATAGGTCAGGGTTAAAAATGAAATCTTTATAAAAGTGTTATCGAGTAGTGGAACAGTACTCCTAACAATCAATATTCACTATTTACTGTAAATCCAGCAGATTACCACAAACATTTTCAACTCAAATTCATGTTAGCTTAATACTTTAAACAAATTAACAAAGAGATTGATTTGAAATTGTTGTATGATTACGATAATCTCAACTGTAATACAAAACATACACAAATAGAAAACACATTTACAAATACAGGAGGACTCCGTTGTTTCAAATACGAACGGGTTTATTAATTCCTGACTTCGGTCCATGGCGACACAATTCTTAAAAGTCTTTGCTAACCATACTATACTGACCATACTATGCTGACCCCACCCCAACGTGCGGCGCATCTTGTGATGTTTAAGATCTCAGTTCATCTCCGCCGGTCGAGACCCGACAAACTTAACCGCCGCCGTAACGGTAGAAAACTCAACTCTATGCCTCAATGGTCCAATCTCAACTGACGTCTTTTCAAAATCCTCAAATTCTCAGGACCGTCTCTTCCGGGCATAACGTCATCCACACTCCAGGCCCTATTTCCTGTCTGGGGTTTATTATGATAATGGTGATTGTCATATCCTTTGCGTGCGTGCGTAAAACTGCACCCAATGACTATGCACCTGGACTAAGAACCCGAATAGTTCCAAGCCCTACCAAACTGAATGATAAAATATAACTAATTATGTATCGTCTCAACTGACTGTAAACTCTAACTGGAATGTCATAATAGCCGACTGCATGTAAGGGGGTACACCTGTATAGAAGGTATTGGTCTAACCCAGAATTTTGAGCTAAAAATCTTGAATCAGACTATTATGCTAGGTCGGCTTGTATAATACAGTTTATGTTTTGTATATGCCTGCATAGCCGTATATATATATATATATATATACGCACACATATATACATGATCATATACATATATGTTTGTGTGTTTACGTGTGTCTCACTGGTATATTATATACACATGAACCACCCATGTATACTCATCAATAGTAATGTTTATAAATTGCAAAAACATATATAGAAAAATATGGATTCGATAAATACATGTAAATAACAATTTCCACCCCACACAAAAACACACACACATATATATTGAAGCATATATATATATATATATATGTGTGTGTGTGTGTGTGTGTGCGTTCCCATGCGTAAGCCACAAAAATAAACGCATACATTCACACACACACACACATATATACGTATATGAAACTCCCTCTTGTCTATATATATATGTGTGTGTGCGTGTGGGTGCGTATATGTGTGTATGAGCCGATGGCGGAGAAGCAAGCAATGAACAGGAAAACACTACCCTCTTTCCTCCATCCTTTTCTTTCTCTCTCAATCCGTCTCTACGTCCATCTGTCTATTTGTGCTGCTATTTGTCCGGCCGAAAAAGACGCCTCACTGACCAACGCAACTGTCTGTTGAGTTGTGTTTCGCGATGGAAAACAAAAATCGCCTTTTAGTCATCTCCCACCCATCTTCGTTGCCCAACCGCGGTCGTTCCGTTCCTTGCAACGCGGATAACCAAACAAATGTGAAGATTCCGGACTAGCGGGCGTGAAGGGCAACGACATTTACCATTCAAAGAACACACACACGTACACAGACACATACACACACGTACAGTCACACACACAGAGACACGTACATGTCAAAAGCCACTTTTGCTGCGCTCTGGCAGGAAGCAGAGATCGAAGCGCCATCTTGTGACGGTTATGGCCGACAGTCAGCTTATTGAGTGGCAAGGGTGGGAAATATATCACAAAGAAGGAAATGTTTTAAGATGGTTGTGGTGGTGGTGGTGGGAGTTATAGAAGGCGGTGAATTTGTTGAATAATTCGCATTTGGCTACGTGAAATTTCTTGCTGAACGCTTACGAACACACGCAAGCAGTGGCGTTAAAATGATCATGGATAAACTTATGGGACGCTTCATAGAATAAAAGGTCCTCATGATCAACTTAACTATTTCTTGTTGTAGACGGCGAGCAATCTTCAAATTGAGGATGAGTTACATTTCGAGATGTTCCTGAAACATGGGTTAAAGCCATACGAAACTGAACACGTAAGCAATAGTTCAAAGCGTTTATTTTAGAATAAAAGACTATCTATCTATCTATCTATCTATCTATCTATCTATCTATCTATCCTAGTCTGTTCAGATCTATCTATCTATCAATCTATCTCAGTCTGTTCATATCTATCTATCTATCTTAGTCTGTTCATATCTATCTATCTATCTATCTATCCTAGTCTGTTCAGATCAATCAATCTATCTATCTGTCTCAATCTAGGGGCATTCAATAAATGTGAATGTTGCATAAGGAGTTGGCAATATGAAACACTATTTACAGATGTACTTTAAAAAAAGAAATCAGTTGTAATAGTTCCTTTCATATATTAGAAAACGGAAAACATGACCTTCTTTACTGACCGTAGCGCTCTGAATCTTTTCTTTACCGATGTGTTTCCGGAACATGGACTGTCTTTTCGATTTAGCCTCATGATTACAAACTAATGTTTAACCTATTCGTAAACATTTTTTTTTACTAAAACCATATTTCTCCTTAGACATCATACGAGCATCATTAAACAAGTTTACAGACTTTTTTTCGTATGGGCACTTTTATTGATAGTACACAAATGAAACTATACTCCCCTTCGAAGTAATCTCCTCCGGCTGCAATGCACTTGTTGTACCCTTCCAACAACTTCTGGAAGGCCCCATGGAAGTCCTCTTGTGTGAGCGTGTCAATGACCTTGGTCACAGCATCTTTCATCTCCTCAATTGTCTCATAATGACAGCCTCTGAGCTTAGGGAATAACCAAAAGTCACAGGGAGCAAGGTCTGGACAATAGGGAGGCTGAGGAACTGTCTTGATGCCCATCTTGATCAAATAGTCTGTGACAAGGATGGAGTTGTGGACTGGTTCATTGTCCTGGTGGAAATGCCACTGACCCGATTTGAAGAGTGCTGGCCTCTTCCCTAGGTATCTCTTCTTGAACTGCCTTAAAACCTCAACATAGTAACCCTAACCCTAACCCTTTGGCCAATCACCCCTGGTGTATTGACTTCCTTACTCCTCCCACACCTCTCATCATCCCCCACAGACTTCCTGCCTTCCTTGAGTCTATTATGCCACTGAAAAACTGATGCTTGATTCATGCATGATGGTCGAAAAGCAGTCTGAAGCATTCCATACGTTTCTGTGGTAGCTTTTATTCCAAGTTTAAAACAGAATTTTATTGCGTATCGTTCTTCTAAAGTGTCCTCACGTCCAGATTGTATTTTTGAAATTCATCAGCTGTGACAATCAGGCTTTAGTAGGGTGTATTTCAATTGCTGCTGTTGCTGTTCAATTGAACCTGAAATCATAAAAATTGGTCATAACATAGTGAAATTTCAAGAGTCTCAGACAATTTTAAATGCCCATACGAAAAAGTCTGGAAACTTATTGAATGAACCACGCACATTTCAGCCAACAAATAATTGATGATTAAATTCAAACCTATTGCACCTTGTTTTATATGTCACCATTTTGAATAGCCTCAAAACAAATATTTTTGTAAGGCCAAAATAATTTTTGCCTAAAACTAATTTCAAACAATACAGAGCTTATATCTATAAAAAAATATTTGGACAATTTTTTTTTACACAAACATGCCCCTTATTTATTGAATGTCTCAAAAATGTTACTTGGTGCCGTCTTGCTTAGCCCTCAGTATTATAAGGTACGGATCAAGGGTAAAGTAGAGCAATCCGGGGAAAGGAGTATTGACTTACCCTACACCTCTGTGTTGAAGCTAATGAAAAGGGAGTCTTCGGGTTGCCCTCGACTTCGGTCGCCAACACACACACATGAGAATTAATTTTTATTTATTGCGGACTTTTTGTCCTCATCTTGGTATTTTGTTTTTTGTGTTGTTTTCTTCTTTCACTACATTTCGGCCAAATTTCACCTCTGGCCTTCTTCAGGTGATTTACCGCGACCTCGGATAGGAATGCTGAGTCTTGTAACCGTATCCCCAGTAATTACTGCCTTCCATAGTTGTCTATCGCTCTACGTTTTTGACCAAGTAAACCTCTGGTCGGCTTGGGTAGGATTTGAAACCGCTATCTTCTGACAATGCTCACCTGGAACCGTAGATTCTATCCGCTGCGCTTGACCGAAACGTAGTGAAAGAAGAAAGCAACCCCCCCAAAAAAACCTACCAAGATGAGGACAAAAAGTCCGCAATAAATAAAAATTAATTCTCAGATTAAGAAGCCTCACCTCAAAATGATTCCAATTAAAGACAAGTACACACACATATATAAGTATTATAAGGTACGGATCAAGGGTAAAGTAGAGCAATCCGGGGAAGGAGTACCGACTTACCATACACCTCGGCGTTGAAGCTAATGAAAAGGGAGTCTTCGGATTGCCCTCGACTTCGGTCGCCAACACACACACACACACACACACACACGCACACACACACACATATATATATATATATATATATTAACAAACCTGTTTATACATATCTTTATATCTATCTCAGCTGATTTGTATGCATCTATACAATCCAGGTGTTTACACAGTGCTGATATCGTAATGCATTTTGACTATGAAGTCTTTATTGGGTGCCTTTTCACTGTGGCCTTGTAATAGTATAAAATAAAATCTCTTTGTTGATAGTTGAAAGTATGTCATTAATTTTAGTTGGTGTCCAGATAAAAGTATATTATAAACGATGAAGTTTATATATATATATATATATATATATATATATATATATATATATATATATATATAATTTGTTAAATTTGTATGTCAATTTTTTGTTAGAACTTTTATATCACTCACGTATATATATATATATATATATATATATATATATATATATATATATATATATATATATGAGATGAATGCAAATAAATCCGACGGAATGTAAATATAGAAATATGAAAAAAACAAAATATTTGAAATGTATTTAATTATGTATGATAATTTGCCAATGTTGAATGTTTCGTTTTTTTTTTTGGTAAACCATCTTCAGGGAGATGTTAGAATGCGATTATTTAATACCTCTACAGACATAAAATTTTTTCAAATGAAAAAAATGGAACGAAAAAATGAGAAAATCGTTAATTTTCATATTCATCGTTAGTTTTTATATTCCCCCCGCTATACACACACACGCACTCATATAGATAGGTAGATAGATAGATAGATAGATAGATAGATAGATAGAGAGAGAGAGAGAGGATTGATGAGAGAATGAGATAATTGCTTACTTCACACCGGATAATAACCGGATCTATTTTTTAAAGTAGAAAGGCCCCAGCTTCCATTTCATATGTCAGTAATATATATATATATATATATATATATATATATATATATATATATATATATATAGAGAGAGAGAGAGAGAGAGAGAGATAGAGAGAGAGAGAGAGGATTGATGAGAGAATGAGATAATTGCTTACTTCACACTGGATAATAATTGGATCTATTTTTTAAAGTAGAAAGGTCCCAGCTTCCATTTCAGATGTCAGTAATAAATATGTATATATATATATATATATATATATATATATATATATATATATATATATATATATAGAGAGAGAGAGAGAGAGAGAGAGAGAGAGAATAAAATTACTGTGAAGGAGGAAGAGAAAAAATTTAAGTTTGAGGGTTTTTTCTCTCCTCATATTTTTTTGCTCCAAGCACCGTATTTCTTTGTGAGCTCACTTTGCAGGAGCGCTGTTATATGAGGTTTTCATTCCGAGATAAATTCTGCTAATTGCTTGCAACAATTCCATATATTATATATTCTCTAATCAACATGCCTGCCTCTAAAAAAGAAAAGAAAAAAAAAGAGGAAGAGATTTCTCTAGATCCTGTGCATAAAATGTTTCAATTCTAGCAGATCAGCGTGAGCTTAGCTTCCAACGGGCTGTATCGTTTGTTCGGCTGAAGCACCTGCCGCTTCTGTTAATGCGCAAAAATACGAAAAACAATCCGAAATGCGCACGCCGGAAGTGAGGAGAACCTGTTGACAAGTACTTATCTAAAGCTGATCCCAGTGCAAAATTTCCCGACGTAAAAACCAGAAAAGATAAAGAAATGATCAATATGGTTACTCATCCGAACGCACACATACTCACACGCACACGCACACGCACACACTCTCATTTTTAATTATATCAATATATATGCAAGTGAGTTTGTTTGCCTGTGAGTATTGTATGTGTGTAAGTGTACATCTATGTGTATGAATAAATGTGTATGTATGTATGTATGAATTAGCGTCTATCTTTGTATGTATGCATATGAATATGTGTGCATTTGTGTATTATTGAGGGTGTATGGGTGTACACGCTTATGTGCTTGCATATCTACACACACACACACACACACACACACACACACACACACACACACACACAGACATATATATACATATATATATATATATATATGTGTGTGTGTGTGTGTGTGTGTGTGTGTGTGAGTGTGTGTGTATGTAGATCTTGAGGATGTGTGTGAGGTATACATTTCGTATAGGAAAATGAGTGCGTGTGTATATGTATGAACGTTTTCGCTTGTGTTTGAGTTTGTGCGTTTCTGAATGAGTGTATGTTGATGTTTGAGTGCATATGAATGTGGTTTGGTTTCTTTGTTTAATGGCATATCAACCTTCGTCGGTTATTTAATGCCAAAGCCATCCTTGCAGAAGGACATTAGTGGGACTATTTAACCCACTGTTGAGAAGATAGAGGGGTTTCATACCTTTCTTAAGGAAATTTGTCTGAAAGTGAACATAATATTGTTTGTTTATTGGGGTTTATGGTATATCAACTTTTGTTGGTTATTTAATGCCAAATCCATTTTTATATAAATAAACAATTTTATTTCAAACGATTCAGTTTAGCATAAGTACACAGTTTAAATGTCAAAAACATTTCTATTTCAAGCAATTCAGTTTAGTAAACCAGTTCCAATTCAAACAATTTAGTTTTGTATAAGTATAATTTTTGTTTAAACACAGTTAAATGTCAAAACAGTTTTATTTCGAACTATTTAGTTTAGCGTAAGTACAGTTTTAATGTCAAAAACAGTTCTATTTCAAACAATTCAGTTTAGAATAAGCACGTAGTTTAAATATCAAAACAGTTCTATTTCTAGTAATTCAGTTTAACCTAAGTACGCAGTTTTGTTATATTTGACCCATAGAATGGACCCAGTCAGGTGCTTCCACTCCGGGCCAGAGTGAACCTGGAAGTGATGGCAATGAAAGAGTGCTCTGCGTTCCCTAAAGCTCCAGCATTTCTGGAACCTCACCATCAGACTGTTTAGTGTCATATCCAGGACACTTGTTTGGGGTGGTTCTTATCCCTCTGCAGAAGTGCAGTCGGTATATTCTACAGACCCAGCCGACTGGGCAAGTGAACGTAATAGCACGACAGGATTTCGAATTTGTTTACAATAATCTCACAGTCCAACACGTTACCCACTACACCAAGAAGGCTCTCCTCGAGTATGATTGTATGTATGTGTACGTGTACATGTGTATGTATAAATGCATTGGCATGCAGGTATATCGTGGGTATGCGTGTGGATGTATCTATTTATTTATTAGTCACTGTCACGGACAGGACACTAGGTCAATTTTTAAGTGGCGTACAGCTGGTTAAGATTCAGTTATCATTCTCTTAGACTGGTTCTTTACTATGGCCGAAGAACCCAATCTACCCTATTATTTACCCATTGCTGGTGAGGGAGACGGATGGATTTATGTCTTTAGGTTTTTATCATTTATTTAAAGATAAGTATCGACCAGGAATTGAACTCGAGAAGCCAATTCTATTTCCTACCACGATAACCATTACGCTAAGTGCGCCTGTATTTATTTGTGTATATGCGTGTAGGTCTATGTGTGCGCATTTCTGTGCATATGAGTAGGTTTATATGTGTGTGAATGTATCTCTGAGTGTGTTTGTATTTGAATTTGTATGAGCGTGTGTCTATGAGTATTAGGATTTGCTGGCTTGGAATAATCTTTTGCATGTCAGTGTGTATGTATATATGAATAAGCATTCGTGTATATGTTAAGTGTTTGTTTGTGCATATATCAATGTGTATATGTGTGTAGGTACGTGAATATCGTGGGCGTTCCTGTGCATATGAATGGGTTTATGTATGTGTAAGGTGTGTTTGTGTTCGCTGTGTTTTGTGTGTGGGAATGTATATATATATATAATCATCATCATCATCATGTCGTGCTGGTAGCACGGATATCCCTGACCCTCTCTCGCCACTCCTCCCTATCGTTCATCGCCCTAGGTAGGTCTTCAGGACAACATCCCGTATCCTCACATAGCTGCTGAATGTATGTTCGTGCTGGTCGTCCTGCTTTTGCATGGCCATGTGTGGGGGTCCACAAAAGTACATCTCTTATGAGTTCGTCTCTGCTTCTCCAGCAGTGTCCTGCATGTCTGGCTCGTCTAACTTGAATAGTTTTCGTGATAGGGGGCAGGTGGCTGTACAGTTGGTGTCTTGTGGGGTGTTGCCGCCATGTTAATGTGAGTCTGTAGGTGTATATTGCGTGTTTCCTTGCTCATGTATTTGTGTGTATATGTGTGTATTTGTGAATATACGTGGACGTATATATGTGTGTATGGATATATGTCCGCATGTGTTTTTTTTTGTGTACTGTATTGTGTAAGTATAAGTGTGTGCGCGAGTGTGTTATGTTGCAAGTGTGTATGTGTGTGCATTGTTTTAACGTGTGAGAGTGCATGGACGTTTCTGTGCGTGTGAGTTGGTATATATGTGTGTATGAATGTATGCCTGATTGTGTGTGTATTTAGTGTTATGTGTGTGTGTGTGTGTGTGGACAGGTGAATGAATGTGTGTGTGTGTGTGTGTGTGTGTGTGTGGACAGGTGAATGAATGTGTGTGGACATTTCTCTACAAGTAAGTGAATTTATATGCCTATAGGAATGTATGGCTTGGTATATTTATGTCTGTATTCGTGTTTGTTGTGCGTGGGTTCTGTGTGTATGTGTGTGTGTGTGTGTGTGTGTGTGTGTGTGTGTGTGTGTGTGTGTGTGTGTGCTATAGTGTATGAGTGTATGTGGACGTTCCTGTGCATCTGAGTGGGTATATATGTGTGTATGAATATATACCTGATTGTCTTGTATGTATATATGTGAGTGTGTATGTATAAATCTGTGTATGTATATTTGCGTATGTCATTGTGACTGTGTGTAAACGTTCCTGTGCATGTGCGTGCATATATGCGTACACATGTGTGTGTGCGTCCATTGTGTGTTGTGTTGTGTTGTGTTGTGCGTTTGTATAAGTATATATGTGTGTATGTGCTGGTGATGGGTGTGTAGAGACGTTTCTGAGCATGTAAGTGAGTTTATGTGTGTATCACAGTATAGCTGGGTATGTTTGTGTTTGTATTTGAGTGTGTATTGTGCGTGAGTTCTCCGTGTGTGTGTGTGTGTGTGTGTGTGTGTGTGTGTGTGTGTGTGTGTGTGTGTTTTATGTGTTCACGCGTGTGTACCCTCTTGGGCTTCGCTGACTTGGAATGATGAAAAGAATGCACTTGTATATTTTTATTCTTCTTGCCCTCTGTCTCTGTAGATAAGTAAGTATATCCGACCCTGACTTAAGCAATAAGCAAAACAAACACGTGCTTAAGCACCAACGGGAGAAGAAAGAGAGACTCACAGAGGCCTTCTTTTTTTTAATTTTCTTCAACTTAGCTATCATACCCACCTTAATTCATTCACTGACACCTTCTACTTTAGCGAATTAAAAAAAAAATGTCTATCTCCCGCGTTCGGATTTACGCCACGTTTCTGTATTGTAAGAATCTTTTTTTAAAAAACTTCTTTTGTTTCGTAAGCGACTAGAGTTTTGAGAATTTAAAGGTGCTGTCAGATATCACACTTGTTTCCATCTGATGGCGTCAGAATTTCGTTTTCGTCAAGGGTAAAAAAAAAGTCGCAGTCAATATGGTTGTGGGATCAGGGTCGGAATAAAACTGAGAAATATGTTCTAAACCTTTGTGCTTAGGGCATCAGTTGGCAATAATCCAGTCCCCAGATACGTCACATACATGTGTTAGATATTTATATATGCAGAGGTAATCTCTTCCTCTTCGGATTCTCTCTACAATCCAACTCCACACCAACTCGAAATGTCAGTGAGACTTTGAATACACTGACTGTATCCTCTGCAGAGGGGTAAGACCCCCGACAACAAGTAGTGTCCTGAGCAGAACATTAAACTGCATCTGATGGTGAGGTTCTAGTTCTCTAGATCTGGGGTGTGTGGAGTACTCATTCATTGTCATTACTCCCAGATCAACTTTGATTGGGAGTGGTAGTTTTTGTCAGGGTCCCATCTATGAGACAAATAGATCTTTTTAAAGATTATTTGTATTTAATAGGAATACTTGATGCAATATGTAAATTATTTGTAATAAGAATACTTCCTGGAAGTTACTAAGGATTATAATTAATTACTTGAAACCATACAACTGTGTGAAAATTATTTATATTAGATCGAAATACTTGATATCTGATTTTTAAGAAAAAATAAACCTACGCAAAAAGAAAAAAAAAATGGAAACATGAACGTACAATGAATGTACTTCCCTTATCTTTCGGCTTAAAATAACTTTAGACTGGTTGACATTAAAATCAATCAATCTATCACTTAATCTACACACACACACACACACACACACACACACACACACACACACACACACACACACACATACATGTGGACATGCACATGCACAAACATATATTTCTACGGAGTAAGTCAGTTATACCGTTGCCTTAGAATGAGATTGCCCTGTGGGCTCGGACTGTAGAATACACCGACTGCACCTCTGCTGAGGGGTAACACCCCCTCCCCAACAAGTGTGTTGATATGACATTAAACAATCTGATGAAGTTTCAGTGATGCTGGGTTTTGGAGAATGCGGAGCACCACTTTATTGCCATCACTCCCAGGTCCACTCAGGCCCGGAATGGTAGCGCCTGATAGGACCCTATCTATGGCTTAAATAGGACTAAACCGCGTACTTATGCTAAATCAAGTTGTTTGAAATAGAACTGTTTGACTAAACTGAATAGCTTGAAGTAGATATGTCTTTGACAATTAAACTGTGTACTTCCATTTAAACTGCGTAATTATGCTAAACTGAATTGTTTAATATAGAATTGTTTTGACATTTAACCGCGTGTAAACAAAATTTATACTTATACAAAATAGCAGTATTTCATATAAGCATGTTTGATTAAATAAGAAAGAAACATTTTGTCTATATAATTTTATTAAGATCCTTTCAAGTTTTCTGATAAATATCTTGGTTTCAGGTTGGAATTGGTGGATGAATTTACCAAAATTGTCCCGAGCGTTTTTGGAACGTTCATAGGCCATCATCAGGGGTTGTTTGCATGATTAAAAAGTACTTTTAATGAGTTTTGAAAATATTTTGGGTTTTTATAACATAACAAAAATATGCAAACGCAGAGATGGATAAAAATGAGTTGCTGATGAATTTAAAATATGTGTTTTTTTTAATTCCGTATTTTTGATAAGATTCCATTTCCGATGATAGCGTTCTATTTTTTAAATTCATATATATATATATATAATCTATTTCCGTTGATAGCTTTCTGTTTTTTAAATTCACCATTTATCCCACTCCGCCTTTATGTAAATTTGTTATGTTATAAAAATCTAAAAACTTTCAAAATTCATTAAAAATACTCACACAAGAGGACTTCCATGGGGCCTTCCAGAAGTTGTTGGAACGGTACAAGAAGTGCATTGCAGCCAGAGGAGATTACTTCGAAGGGGACTAGAGTGTCATGTGTGTACTATCAATAAAAGTGCCCATATGAAAAAAGTCTGGAAACTTATCGTATGCACCTCGGATATAAATATATATATATATATATATATATATATATATATATATATATATATATATATATATATATATATATATATATATATATGCGCACACAGACGCACGAACACGTACACACACGCATATATATATGACAGTTAATGAAAAGAAGTAAACTTTTTTCTAAAAGATAATTATTATTGAAATATTTGTAGAAGGGTTAAAAAAATTTTAAGAAACTAAAAGAAATCACATTCCTATGAAAATTTTTGTGTTTCCTAGTTATGGATTAAATATTATCAATGCTGTTCATTACCAAGGATAGCTTTGTAATTAAATAATCCTCGAAGGTTGATATACCATTAAACAAAGAAACCAAACCAAACCAAACTAAACCATAATTTTTTTGATCACAGTCCAAATCAAATATGAATAATCTTTGAACCCAAAGATTACTAAACTGGTAATACCACTCCGGGTCATTGTAGTAATTTACTAAATTTGATACTAAGATGTGACACAAGGCCGTATGAATGAGGCGCCCAATGAGACTCGAACTCACTCATATAGGTTTGCTAGTCTAGCTTGCTAATCACCCGAAGCGCCTCCTCTTCCCAGTCATAGTAGACCTTAAGTAATGGCAATGAAGGAATGCTTGACACTCCGGCATTGGAACCTCACCATCAGATTTAGTTTAGTGTCATAACCAAGACACCCTTTTTGGTTAAATCTTACCCCTCTACAGAGGATACTTAGTGAATTCTGTCACTCTTATAAGTGTATTGAAGTACGGTAGAAATTGGTCGAATAACATGTTTTATGCCTCTAGCCTACAGACGTATACACACAAACACGTATATATATATATATACTATATATATATGAGTTAGATAAATTGGCTGACCTGAGTCACAGGATCCTTTTCAGTAGCTACTACCGGGGTGTCGAGGAAGGCGCTATTCCTTTCCCTGAATTGCTCCGCTTACCCTTGATCCGTACCTTATAATGCAGAGTGTTAAGCAAGGAGGCATCAAGTACCATTTTTTGAGTCTTTGGTATTACTCGACCTGGGATTGAACCGTGGTTTCTCGGACCACGGGCGAACACTTTCACCATTATATATATATATAGTTTCATTTGGTACATTTCTTTGTAAAAAGTATTTGTACCAGTATTTTTATGAGCATAATTATATGAAAAAGTGGAGATGCCCGTGTTGTAATGGTTATCGTCGTAGGAAATGGAGACAGCGTCACGAGTTCAAATCCTGGACGAGACTGATTGCATTTCACATAGCTCTAATACCCTTGGGAAAGGTATGAATCCAATTATTCTCCCTCCAGCTATGAGTAAATAGTAGGGCAGACTAGGTTCTTCAGCCTTGGTGAGACAACTAGTCTAGGAAAAGGAAAACTCTGAATTAAAACCTGTTAAACTCCGCTTAAAAATTGACCTTGTGTCATATCCTGCCCGAGCGGAGGGGTTGGTAAATATGATAATTATATGAAAAAAACAAACAAACAAACAAAAAACAACTAATATACCACATTCAAATTCATTTGTGTACCTATTCATTTTAAAGCATTTAATTTTCCCTAGTTAAACCAACATATATATATATATATATTATATATATATATATATATATATATATATATATATATGTGTGTGTGTGTGTGTGTGTGTGTGTATAAACACTTAGTGATTTGAGTTCAAATCCTTGACGAGGTTGTTTACATTTCACATAGTGCTAATAGTCTTTTGAAAGGCATGAATCTAAGTATTCTCCCTCAAGCTATTGGTAAACTGTAGAGCAGACGGAGCTCTTTAATCAACTAATCTTGGCAACTAATCTTGGAAAAGGAAAACTGTAATCAATATCTGTATAACTTCGCTTAAAAATTGATCTTGTGTCTCTTCCTGCTTATGGAGGAGTTTGGTAAATAGACACGCACTCACACGTACATACACACACACACACACACACACACACACACACATATATATATATATATATATATCATCATATCGTGCCGTAGGTACGGATATCCCTGACCCTCTCTCGCCACTTCTCCCTATCGTTCATCGCGTCCAGCAAGTCTTCAGGGCCACACCCTGTATCCTCACATAGCTGCTGTATGTATGTTCGTGCTGGTCATCCTGCTTTTGCCCGGCCATATGTGGGGGTCCATAGGAGTACATCACTTATGAGCTCGTTCCTGCTTCTCCAGCAGTGACCTGCATGTCTGGTTTGTCTAATTTGGATAGTTTTCGTGATGCGAAGCAGGTGGCCATATCCTTGGTGCCTTATGGGGTGTTGCCGCCAGGACTTGTTCAATATTGCTCGCAACATTCTTGTGTAATTGCCGTCTAGCTTCTTCTCCATCCGTTTAGTTAGCATCCAAGTAGTGCATCCATACAGCAGTATCGATACGACCGCTGCCTGGAAGAAACTGCGTTTCATTTTATCGGTCCCCCAAAATATTTGAATTCATTAATAAGTAAACTGTGAAACAGAACAGAAAGGACATAAACTCGCATGTGCCAGCAGAGAAAAAAATAGCTTCAATATTAGTTAGTATGTCTTTAAGCCCTACTAATCTAAAATGCCGAAAAGTTTACAAAATTGTATGCTGCTTTATTCTTTGTAAAAAATTTTGCTTGTACTGTGTGTTTTAAATGTAAAGACACTTTTACTATAAACCCAAATTGAATATATGACTCTGTCCAAATGTCAGCGTACACGGCAAAAAAGTTTTGACTCTTTTCTAAAAGTTTAAAATTGTTACACCCCCCTCCACCCAACAGTAGTTTAGGACAAAACTAAACGGCATAAGTAAATGTCCCAATGCTACAAGAAAACGCATTTTAGTGTCAGTACCAGAAGATAGGTGAAAATGTACCGAAAACACTGACAAATATACCCTAGCCCTGGACTTTAACTAAGTTAAAACTTAAGGGAAATTAATGCCCCCCCACCTTTTTTTTCTCGTACTCATGGGAATCAGCATGATGGACGTGAAGGTATTTGAATAAACCCATTGACAACCAAACTCAATACCTAACCTGGTCCTGGACGTGAGTTTTGTGACCCAACGCTCAGGATCGTCAGTTCGATCGGGGAACTACTGCTGCTGATCTATAAGAGTGGCTTCTATGGACGAGAATAAAAACAGCCATCGAAAGATAACTATATATATATATATATATATATATATACGAGGATCATTAAATAAGTTTCCATACTTTTTTCGTATGGGCACTTTTATTGATAGTACACACATGAAACTGTACTCCCTTTCGAAGTAATCTCCTCCGGCTGCAATGCACTTGTTGCACCGTTCCAACAACTTCTGGAAGGCCCCATGGAAGTCTTCTTGTGTGAGCATGTCAATGACCTTCGTCACAGCATCTTTCATAACGATAGCCTCTGAGCTTAGGGAATAACCAAAAGTCACAGGGAGCAGGATCTAGACTATAGAGAGGGTGATGAACTGTCTTGATGCCCATCTTAGTCAAATAGTCTGTGACAAGGATGGAGTTGAGGACTGGTGTATTGTCCTGGTGGAAATGCCACTGGCCCAATTCGAAGAGTGCTGGCCTCTTCCGACGGAATTTTTTCCTGAACTCCCTTAAAACCTCAACATAGTAACCCTAACCCTTTGGCCAATCAACTCTGGTGTGTTGACTTCCTTACTCCTTCTATACCTCTCATCATCCCTCACAGACTCCCTGCCTTCCTTGAATCTCTTATGCCACTCAAAAACTGATGTTCAAATCATACAAGATGCTTCAAAACAGTCTGAAGCATTCCATATGTTTCTGTGACAGCATTTTGTCCAAGTTTAAAACAGAATTTTATTGCATATCGTTCTTCTAAAGTGTCCTCACGTCCAGATTGCATTTTTGAAATTCACCAGCTGTAACAATCAGGTTTTAGTAGGGTGTATTCCAATTGCTGCTGTAGCTGTTCATTTGAAGCTGAAATCATAAAAATTGGTCAGTCATCTCATAAGATGTAAAGCAGTAACATACTGAATTTTCAAGAGTTTACGACAATTTTATATGCCTGTACAAAAAAAGTATAGAAACTTACTGAATGCACGACGTATATATATATATGTGTGTGTGTGTGTGTGTGTGTGTGAGTGTGTGTGCGCGTGTTTGTGTGAATTCGACTCGTACGCATAATTTTAAGAGGAAGATTTCTGTAATGTCACGTGTAATCAAATAAAACCCAGATCAGCATTAATGGATAGTCGTCTCCGTCTATCATAAAGAGATGCATACACCTATCTCATATAATCATAAAGTCATACAGACGTACTTACTAACAGAAATATTCGTACCGCACGCAGACATCATATAGCGACAGGCGTCCGACCAACACTTATAAATTACTTGCTTACATTAAAAAAACAAACAAACAAACAAACAAACAATAAATAAAAATAAAAAAAGCAAAATCAAAAACATACTTAGGTAAAATATTTACATTGACTCTATTCAGCTGTAACCAAGAATAGTTGCCAACTTTTCACTTTAATATTTTCTCAGTATATTCGATTTGACTTTTTTTTGTATACGTGTGGGGGCGGGGAGTTATGTGCAAATTATTTTTTGCTGATTTTTTCCCCCTTAAAAGACCGGATTCCTCGTTTTCCCGCGAATTTGCCTAACCATTTCAATAGAAAGCTTCAGTAGAAATTAAAACGAAACACTATTCAGAAACAGTTTTCCATAATTTCACTGCTTGCAAGTTTCCAAATTCGATTCCCCCCTCCAACAAACAAATAAACAAACAAAACAGAAAAAAAAAAAAAAAAAAAAGCCAAAAAACAAAAAAAACAAAACAAAACAAAACAAACAAAAAACAAAACAAAACAAACAACCTATTTCCTGCGATTAATTGTTGGCAGTAGTTTTCCTTGCGTAGAAATAAGAAATAGTGGCCGATCGATAGCTGATGACCAGCCAAAGAGAACTTATCGAAAATGTTAAATATATCAAATTCACAGGAAATACTGTTGTCTCTGTAAGTGAGGCTAACCATACGCTTAGTATATCTCCTAAAGAGGGGTAAAAATGGGGGTGTCCGAGATAAGACACATAACAATATCTGGAGGCGAGGCTCAAGTTCTGGACCTCTGAGGAGTGTTCGAATATCCCTTTACTGTTATTACTCTTAGTTCCACTCTGAGCCGGATTGGTCGTATAAGTTCGGGTCCTATAGATAGCTCAAATGTACTGCCCAGTTGGCTGGATAGGAATATCGATATTATTTAACCGTGTGCAAAAATTTCTTAAGAAAATACAAAGAAAATTTAAAGTTAAACATACGCAGTTCCGTAACCAGTACTGCCCAGTTGGCTGGGGCTGGGAAGGGGGCAGTAGAATACACCGAGTGCTTCTCTGCAGAGGGGTAAGACCCCCCACCACAACGAGTGTCCTAGATATGTCATTAAACAATCTGATGGCAATGCTCTGATAATGCTGGAGCTTTGGTGAATGTGGAGTATTCCTTCATTACCATTACTCCTAGGTCCAGTTTTGCTCGGAGTGATAGGACCTGAAAGGGCCCTATCTATGGCTCAAATAGAACTGTTTGACATCTAAACTGAGTGCAAACTATTGACTTAAATTGAATTGTTTGCCATACATAACAATACTTGGAACTATCTAACTTTGTTGATTAATGTTTACAAATCATATATATATATATATATATATATATATATATATATATATATATATATATATATAGCATGGACAGCTATCAATAGGCTATCGACTATATGGAAATCAGACCTAACCGATAAAATGAAACGCAGTTTCTTCCAGGCAGCGGTCACATCAATACTGCTATATGGATGCACTACATAGACGCTAACAAAACGGCTGGAGAAGAAACTAGATGGCAATTACACAAGAATGCTGCGTGCAATCCTGAACAAGTCCTGGCTGCAACACCCCACAAGACACCAACTGTACGGCCACCTGCCCCCTATCACGAAAACTATTCAAGTTAGGCGAACCAGACATGCAGGACATTGCTGGAGAAGCAGAGATGAACTCATAAGAGATGTACTCTTATGGATCCCCACACATGGCCGCGCAAAAGCAGGACGACCAGCACGAACGTACATTCAGCAGCTATGTGAGGATACAGGTTGTTGTCCTGAAGACCTGCCTAGGGCGATGAACGATAGGGAGGAGTGGCGAGAGAGGGTCAGGGATATCCGTGCTGCCAGCACGATATGATGATGATGATGATGATGATACATATACATATATAAAGAGGATTTCGAATTAAATAACCTACAATGGTTGATCTGCCATGAAACCAAACCAAACTAAACCCAGCCTGTAGGCATAAAATAACCCATGACTAATTGAGATGCAGTTAAAATCAATGGGTCAATCAATCAATTGATATATAACTGTGCGCAAATTCTTTTTGGAAACAACTATACAAAAAATGTAAATATAAATAAACAATGCACGCAATTTCATAAACTGAAAATAATCCCAGATCGGTTGATATGCCATTAAAATCATTGATCAATGAATCAACCTCACTAAGTGCTCCATAATAGCAGCCTTGTGGCAAACTAAGTTGATTTCATTCTTTAAGAGAGCTTAGCGTATTGTGATGGTTAGCGAGCTCGAGCTTTATGAATGAGTTTGATTCTCACTGGGTGCTTCATGTTTCTGGCCTTGTTCCAAACTAAGCTAGGCTTGATAAATGAATATTCCATCAGGCTAGTGATTTCGTTACTCACTTTTTTATGGCTTTGCGCCAAACAAAGCAAAGATATATCTAAGAGTCCTTGAATTGTCGCTTTTCGCATTCCTATTTAAACACTCTTTTTGAAGCGAAAAAGACTTTCTTTTTAAAACTGTTGATCTTATCGATGCCAGTTAGAGGCGCAAACCCCGACAACGTTCTCAAAAAATCATAGTCTTGTGAGCTGCATAGTCAATAAATTTTGTGGCGTCTTTTCGTCTAACTCTTAAAGTGACGGAGAAGCAGGTAAATAGGCAGCTTAAAGGCAAGTAAATCACTGGCCTTCATATTGTGATCGGGCATCAGATTCCAGCCGGTAACGGTCACTAAAGTCACGAATACTTTTGACACGGTACATCAAACATTGTCCGAGGCGGCAGGTGAAAAGCGACGAAGCATATTAAAAAAAAAAATCAACAACAAACAAACCTTCAAAACAACAACCTTCTGCACCTATAAATCTTTACATCCAATAAAACGCGAAATAGTTCTTTGGGTGAGACAGTCAAAATATGCATCTGCTGAAGTGATCTCTGAGAATCAGAATACTATAAAAAGAAATACTTTGAATAATGTTACCGAATAAAATCTGTTTTTATTGAAACTCTTAAGACTTATTCGTTTACGTTTTTGCTTATTTGAGTCACGCAAGACTTTTAAACAATTCCCATAAATTCGTATTGTGAATTTCCTAAGAAATCTATCTTTTTTTCTTTATCTCAGAAATGCTATTTTTACACGCTATTACAATTGAGAGCTGAATAATGAATAAGTTATCGCAAGCTGTTGGTAGTATTCGGCTCTTTGAAAACAACATCTTTACTCGTTTTTGGAACACTTCATTGAGTAAATTTGGTCGATTTCAAAAATCAAGACAGTACTATCAGCGGATCTTAGAAAACTTTGGATAATGTAAAAAAAAAAAAAAAAGAAAAAAAAAGAAGCTTCAAACTTGAAGAAATTTCGATAGGTCACCTGTTGAAAGGAAAGATTCTATAAAAGTGTTGATTAAGATTTACGACCAGAAAGTGATTATTCATAAACCCCCTTAGGGGTCTGTCATATACCAATTTATTAAGCTTAGTTTACGGTCCGGACAGCGAAGTTTTGAATAACCAAACTATATTCTCTGCAGAGGGCTAAGACCTCCTCCCCCAACGGTGTATCTTGTGTATGACTCTATGAATCTAGCGGTGAGGTTTCAGTTCTGGAGATCTGGGGAGTGCGGAGTACCCTTTCATTGTTATTACTCCTAGGTCTACTCTGACCCGGATAGAAAGTTCCTCTTTGGGTCTCATCAATGGGTCAAACAGATTTGTTTAAAAATTATTTCTATTTGATAGGAATACTTGATGTCATGTAACTGTAAATTATCTGTAATAAGACTAATTACTGAGGCTACTAAAGATTTTAAATAGTTACTTGAAACCATACAACTGTTAGCAAATTATTAGTATTTAAAAGGAATACTTGAAATCATTGAACTGCATGCAAATTATTAGTATTAGAGAGGAATACTTGAAACCATACAACTGTGTGCAAATTATTAATATTAGAAAAAATATTTGATGCCATACAACTGTGCCCACAAAAAAAAGCTCTAAAGAAACAACTACACTCAATTTCCATAAATTTTGGCACAAAATAACCTTAGATGGGTTGATATGCCATTAAAAATCATTCAACCAATCAATCAACACACATACATGTGTACATACGAAAATATATATCTCTACCGAGTTAAATCAGTAATTCCGTATCCTTAGTATCAGAAAAAAAAGAAGCTTTATCTGGCTCATGAAATATTTAATTTTCAACAATTTTCTTTATTTTCAATGTTTTTAACTGAAAGATTTTCCATGATACATAAAAAGTTCAGATCCAAGACGAACCAGACATGCAGGACACTACTGGAGAAGCAGAGACGAGCTCATAAGTGATGTACTCCTATGGACCCCCCACGTATGGCCAGGCAAAAGCAGGACGACCAGCTCGAACATACATACAGCAGCTATGTGAGGATACGGGATGTAGCCTTGAAGACATACCGGAGGCGATGAATGATAGGGAGAAGTGGCGAGAGAGGGTCAGGGATATCCGTCCTTGCGACACGACATGATAATGATGATATAGGCTGGTAAGCAAAAACTATGATGATGATGATGTGAACAAAAAAAAAGCCTCTTAAAAACATCTATACAAAAAATGTGAATATGTACGCTGTTCCCAAAGCTCTCGGCATAAAATGCGCCCAGACGGGTTGTTATGCTGTTAAAATCAATCAACTACTCAATCAGTTTAATTTATATTTAGTAGAATAACGGCATACTTAGCTGGCTGACTCTGTTGTTGGAGATCAATATTTGATCATTAGTGAGTGATAAGATTTCGGCCGCTCTGTTTTCAAAGCAATTCTGAAGATCTCGGAAGTGTAAATTACTCATTTATTGCCATTACTCCCGGGTCCACTCTGACCCGGAGTGTTTGTACCTGTTAGGGTGCCATCTATAAATCGAATCGATCTGTTGGCAAATTATTTGTCTTAGGAATACTTGATAACTACATATTCATGTGCAACAATCTCTTAAGAAAAAGACTACACAACAAATGTAGATATAAATGTATGTAATTTCCGAACCTCTAGGCATTAAATAACCCCCAGACAGTTAAAATCAATTAATTAATCAATTAAAAATCAAGTACAAGAAGTAATTTCATATGGTTTTCTTTTATGAGACAAAAAAAAAGCCAATATTGTAGCATCTGAAAGAAAGAACGAATTATTATAACAAAGCGAAATAATTTTAAGTGCTATAACAAAATAATATTTTGGGGTAGTGACCGTCGAAAAAGTGGGTGAGGTGGGAGTAATTTACAAAGCTCTTTGTTTTGATGTGACACAAGGCCGAATGAATGAGGCGCTTAAAGATACTCGAACTCACTCGTGTAGGTTTGCTAGTCTAGCTCGCTAACCCTTACACCACCAGAGCTCAAGTGAGTGTGGTTGGAGAAGAAAATAGAAAACAAAAAAGAAAAAAGAAAAACGGAAACCTTTCGTTTCGATCACGTCTATGATGAGACGTGATCGAAACGAATATTTCAAAAATCGAATCGAAATATTCAAATGATTATCAAAAAAATATATACAATAAGCTTAAAAGAAAAAAGGAACAGAAAAATTTTCTCCTAAAATAAAACAAAAAAAAATCTTTATGAAAGAAACGAATTGGTATCCAAATGTAGACAATAAAACAAACGTACTAAAATAATAAAAAAAGACAAGGATTTTGATGGCCAAAAACGAATACCAGAACTAATGAAAACATATAGTAAAAAGATTCTTATTTAATATATATATATAATAGATGATATTTATACATGTTTTATGATTGATTATAAACTGACCCTTACATATAGACGTGTCAATTTTGGACGAACAGCAAGAACTTATTTACATCACCTCTGTCCGGACAATAATGTCCTTTGGAAGACATGGATTGGAAACAAACTGACTTTCCGGTAAAGAAAAAGTTCCGGGCGTAGTGTTTAGTAAAGTCGGTATTCTGGCAGTCTTCTGGGATATAAGAAGACACTTTTCTATTGATTTTCTTGAAAAAGTAATTTCTGTTGCCAACTCCTTTGGAAAAATCCACTTCATTTATTGAATGACCCTCATATATATATCAATGTCCAGAGCCAATGAGTATTGAGAAATCATGAAAAAATAGCAGTTTTATATGTATTTGCTGGAAATCAGACCTGACCGATAAAATGAAACGCAGTTTCTTCCAGGCAACGGTCGTGTCGATACTGCTGTATGGATGCACTACTTGGACGCTAACAAAACAGCTGGAGAAGAAGCTAGACGGCAATTACACAAGAATGTTGCGAGCAATATTTAATAAGTCCTGGTGGCAACACCCCATAAAGCACCAACTATATGGCCACCTGCTTCCCATCACGAAAACTATCCGAGTTAGACGAACCAGACACGCAGGGCACTGCTGGAGAAGCAGAGACGAGCTCATAAGTGATGTACTCCTATGGACCCCCACAGGCAAAAGCAGGACGACCAGCTACAATATACATACAGCAGCTGTGTGAGGATACGGGATATAGCCCTGAAGACCAGCCAGAGGAGATGAACTATAGGGAAAAGTGGCGAGAGAGGGTCAGGAATATCCGTGCTAGCGGCACGACATGATGACGATGATTAGGGTTAGCAAAAACCAATCCTTAACAGGTTTTATCATTAGATATACGATCCCTGACAAATTAAATCAATAACTCAAATCTTTAGGATCAAAATATATGCTCGACCAACTTATAGTCCAGCAGGTATGGTAATTGATTGTTTCCGTTTTATCTGTGTAAGAATATAAAGATAGAAATATTTCTATTTTTCACAATGAAATCACTCTTACTTATACTTTTTTTTTTATCGGTAACGATCTGGATATGTACCCGGCTACAACGTGTGATTGCAGCAGAGAATTCAACAGCTTGCCAGGGTTACGAATCCACAAGGCACGCTGGTGCAAACAGCGTAATTCTCCTACCGGTGAATGTAAATCGAATGATGGGCTTATAAATCAGGAATAAGTAACATAGCCAAATACGAATACGTAAAATATACGGAGATGTAAAACGTTCATATGCATAGGAATCCTGAAATACTCGAAACACCAGCGACTCTCTTGGTTCAGGTACGAAACGTTTATTAACTTCTTTTTGACTTTTAGTTTTTCGACATGAGGAGAGAGAGACACAATTCTTACTATGCTGACCGTTCCATCTGACCCAACAAACGCGCGGCGCATACCGTAGGCCACAACTGGACTCGCCTCGTCCAGCTTCAAATCTCAACTAACTGCTTTTTAAAAAATCACCAAAATTCCCCGCCCATTGCTTCCGGGCATGACGTCATTTACATCCCAGTCCCATTTCCCATCCGGGGTTTTTATCATGACATCTGTGATTGTCACATCCTCCGTGCGCGAGCGTGAACACTTGCGCTCAATGTGTGTACCTGCACGTGCACTAAGCCGAATAGTTCTAAGCCTAACTAAACTGAATGATAAGATATCATCATCATCATGTTGTGCCGCTTGCACGGATATCCCTGACCCTCTCTCGCCACTTCTCCTAATCGTTCATCGCCTCTGGCAGGTCTTCAGGGCTACATCCCGTATCCTCACATAGCTGCTGAATGTATGGTGATAAGATATAACCAACGAAAAATGATAATATAAAAAAATCATTCCGCAATTATATAACAAAGGCATGAACCCCCTTATCCGCAATTCTATAACAAATATACTTTTACTTCAATATTAATTAAAAAATAAATACTACTTTTAAATTTCTGATGTATATTTCCAAAATGCAGAGAAACTCAGTCAAATGAAATAGGCAGGACCATCTAAAATTTTTCATCATTCTTTGTATGAAAGATTTTATCAGTGTTTCTGATGACGTTTCACCATCATGAAAAGTTATCTAATATGCATTCAAATCCACATTCAAGTTAATTACAATAGTTAAACTCAGAACTAGATAACTAATTGGCCTAGTGGGTAGAGTGTTAGCCAATGGTCCGGGAGACCTGGGTTCAATCCCAGGTTGCGTCATACCAAAGACTTTAAAAATGGTACTTGATCACTCCTTGCTTAACATTCAGCAATGCAAGGTACGTATCAAGAGTAAAGTGGAGCAATCAAGGGAAAAAATTAGCGCCCTCACTTACACCTCGGTGTAGTACCTATTGAAAATGGAGTCTTCTGGTTGCCCTCGACTACGGTCGCCATCTTTACTCTACTTTTACTGCCTATCAGTGCGTTGAGTTTTCCTTTCAATTATATTAAACACACACAGACACACACACACACACACATATATATATATATATATATATATATATATATATATATATATATATATATATGATGGCTTCATTTTCATAAGTGATCGTCATCTCTTGATTCTCCTGCATCGTCTGGATTGACGCCTTCTTTTCGACTGAGTCCTCTCAGATGACTTTTAGTCCAGCAGCAGTCTTGCAATTTATGAGGTGGAGATGACAGTCAGAGTGATGACTGTAGATGTTACATAATTCTATATTTGGACAAAGGTTTTATACTTTACTGCAAATGACGCAAGTGTTATCACCCCGTCTGAAAAGAAGGGTACCATGTTCCCATCCGTTCCGAGACTTCATATAATTGATGTATCTAGTTTTACTGGAAAGAATAGGATCTCAAACATTACACTTCCTGATCCTGAGAGTCCGATAGTGCTCTATTCCTCACTTGTCTATCCAATCATTCATGTTTTTTACTGTCCTCCTCAAAGAAGGCACATACTGTTTTAAATGTCTTTCTCTATTCAGATCTTAATTCTGACTATTTCTAGCTCAGAATATAAATTTTTAGTGGTTTAAGATTATTCTTGTAGCGCGTCCTTGGCTTTGTGTTAAGAACGTTTGCTATGTATCAATTTATCGTAAAAAAGACATTTGAGAAGCCTTTGGTCTTCTCTATGAACAATCTTTCCTGTTCAACCCATTTGATTTGCCTTAATCAGAGACTATATTTATGCATTCATTCATGGTTAAGATTTTAGAGTCTTGTGTATTGCTTTGCCAGTTCATACAGAATATTCGCCTCTGGCATTTTTGATGAAAATGTTCCAAAAATCTAAGATATCTGTAGTGAACTGGCATGTTTCAACCACACACACACACACACACACACACACATATATATATATATATATATATATATACACATATATATATACGCTCCCCCATGGGCGTTGAGTACTCTGGTGCAGGAATTTACGGCTGCAGCTCGCATAATGTATAGCTCTCCGAACGTATTGAACACCCTGGTATCCGGTAAGGTATAAAATGTAAACAAACGAACACTGCTACTTAATACCTTATAATTCCCGAGCTGACGTGGTTCGCTTGTTGGATGAGCGGTATGATACTAAGTCTAAGTTGGGCTGGTTTCGATCCCAGCTTCAAGCGTCCTACGTGTCTAGCCTCGCTGACGAGTTGTGATACAACGAAACAGTCTATCTGATAATATATATATATATATATATATATATATATACATAAGATATTCAATCCAGTAAATTCGGAGAAGCGAATAATTACAATCAGGACCAATAAAATATTCAAAAATAGAATATCGAATTTTAATAATCCTGGTAAAGAGCTCAATGTAAATAAAATCCACACAGTAAATAAGTGTCTTTTAAAAAAAACCAATAATCGGTCACATTAAGATAATAAATTTATTTCCATCCTGAAATGAGAAAAAAAAAATTTTAATTAATTTCTTTTTTGATCAGAAGAAGTCCTTTTAATTTTTAGAGCATTGATTTATATCAATGCTTTTAACAGGGAACATGGGGCATTTGTCTGTACGTGAATAAAACAGTGTTGATATCTTTGAAATAAGATCTCCACATTGAATGACAAAACTGTAATATTAGTAGTCTTCGTCTCATACCACGGTTGCAATATTTCATCAACTAACATGGATATCAACATACGCATAGGGAAGGCATGGGCAGCTACTGATTGGTTGTTGATTGTATGGTGATCTAATCTCTTAAAAAAATAATCTCCCTTATAAAATTCGTCCAAGCTGTAGCCGTTTCAGTATTATAGCACCACCTGGAATATAACAAAATACTTGGAGAAGGTGTTGGATGGGAACTTCACGAGGATGTTACGAGCTATTTTGAACAAAATCCTGCAAGCAGCACCCCACAAAACAACAGCTATACGGCCACTTACTTCCCATCTCAAACCATCCAAGTAAGACGAACAAGAGATGCTGGGTACTGCTGGAAAGCTGGGACAAACTCATAAGCGAAGATCTTCCATGGACTACCACACATGGACACACCAGTGATGACCGACCAGCAAAACTTATATCAATCATCTCTGTGTAGACGCTGGATGCCTCGTTGAAGACCTGTTAAGAGCGATAGACGATAGGAACGGATGGTGTGTGTGTGTGTGTGTGTGTTTGAGAGAGAGAGAGAGAGAGAGAGAGAGAGAAAGTATGTCAAGCGAATCCGTGCTATTAGCTCAACAGGATATATATATATATATATATATATATATATGAGCGTAACGTTTATCTTTCGAGGAAATAGAATCACCCACCCGGTTTCAAAACCTAGACAAGGCTGATTGCGTTTCTCTTTGTGCTAATACCTCCAGGAAAGGCATGAAACCGCTTTTCCTTATCTCGATATGATTGAATAGTAAGGTAGCTTGGGTTCTTTAACCTTTGTAAAGCATCCAGTCAAGTAGAAGAAAATTTCCGAATTTAAACCAACTGTGCTCCACTTGAAAATTGACCTTTTGTCACATCCCGTTTGTAGCGGAGGGTTTGTATTAATAAATTCATATATGCTGTAGTTCGACGTCGACAATGTTATGCAGAGACACTCAATGTTGAAGTCAAAATAAAAATTTCGAATACTCATTTGTTAGACAAGATAGCCTGTAGCCATTTGCGATATTAGTGCAAGGCAGTCTTCCCTCTCTAAATTTTGGTAATTTGACCGAATCAATCCCGACCGCAAAGAGAGATATCTGCATACCTGCACACACACACACACACACATATATATATATATATATATGAACACGTACACAAAAACAAGAGAGGACCAGTGATTCTTTCCCACTCATTGTCATTACACTATTTTAACATTAAACTATAACACCCCCACCCATCCAAAACTAAAAATCAAACATTGAATTGAGTGCCAAATACATAAAACGTCATCGATATTTTGCCGTTCGATTTTGATTCTTTATTCTTAATGGATTCGGTAGTACATCAAAGAAACAAATGAAACATTACTGTAATTCTCTTCATCATTATCAGATATCGATCAATCGATCGGCTACAAATCTGTAAAAGAAACACACAATATTTTTCGTATAAAACCAATACTGACATGTCAGCGAACCCATAAAGTGTATCAAAGATATTGATCCTTTTTTTCAAATCAATCCAACAACAACAACAAAAAACAAATCAAACTAAAAACAAAAACAAAAACAAAACAAAAAACCAAACCAAATGAAAACAAAGTCCGTTTTAATGTTGAGAAATATATTGGAAAATAACTTTAAGACTATTTAGAGTGAGTAGAAATCTCGTATAAGTTTGGTAAAAAGACAATTTTATAGAATACACAAAGAAGATTAACTAAACACTCGATGGATTGCAAACATTAAAAGATTTCCTTGCTCCGTCAGCTGACCTTAGAATAACCTGACTGTACCTTTGCAGAGTGTTAGGAGTCCTTCAAAAAGTGGTTTTGGTTTGGTTTGGTTTTATGGCACATAACCCATTGTAGGTTATTGATGCCAAATCCATTTTTATACACATGAATAGTTCTATTTCAAACAATTCAGTTGGTCATAAGTACACAGTTTCAATATCAAAAACAGTTCTATTTCAAATGATTAAGTTTAGCATACAAAAACAGTTCAATTTCAAACGATTCAGTTTAGCGTAAGTACGCAGTTTTGGATATCAAAAACAGTTCTATTTTAAACAATTCAGTTTAGCATAAGTACACGGTTTAGTTCTATTTCGCCCATAGATAGGATCCTATCAGCTGCTACCACTACAAGCCAGAATGGACCTGGGAGCAATGGCAATGAAGGGGTACTCGGCATTCCCCAAAGCTCCAGCATTACAGGAACCTCACCATTAGATTGTTTAGTGTCAACTCCAGGACAATCGTTGTGGAGGTGGGGTCTTACCCCTCTGTAGAGGTGCAGTCGGTGTATTTTACAGCCCCAGCCAACTGGGCAACCAAAAAATCTTATTCTGAGTATGACACTAAACTACATTTAATTCTGGAGTTTAGGAATTCCATTTCATTGTCATTACTCTCAGGTCCACTCTAACATGAGAGGTAGAACCTGTCTGGGTTACATCGATGGGTTGAATAGATGTGTTTAATGATTCTAGAATTTTATAGGTAAACCTGATGATAAAACTGAGCAAAAAACAATAAAAAATGTATAACAAAACTCCAAAACAAATGCGAAGAAAACCAAACCAAAACAAACTCAATACTTTAACTCCTAAGGATCAAATATGCCGTTAAAATCAATCAATCAGCCTTATAGGCTTTTTAATACGGAAGTTCGATTAACTTTAAATATTTGATGATAATCATAACAATTTATAATTTCAACGTTTCATTACAATCTTATTAAATCGTAATTTTTATTTGTCTAAGATATTTTTCCCTCAGTTAAATGGCTCAAAGTATTCCTATCAAATAAAAATAACTTGCTCATCGTTACAAGGTTTCAAGTATTCCTTTACAATATCAATGTTTTTTCAAGAGATCTATGTGACCTATTGATAGAACTCTCACAGGTACTAGTACTCCAAGTCAGCGTCGAGTGGAGAATCATGGCAACGAAGTGGGTATTCCATACACCCTAGAACCTCAGAAGTGGAGCCTCACCGTCAGATGTTGTTTAGAGTTGAGTCCTACACAGGACACAAGAGTAAGATCTAGTCATTTCATATCAATTTAAAGAGTAGCCTTCCTAGGGAAACTGCGCTTTCATCTCATTAAAAGTATTCCCTTTGAAATCCCTCTTATTCACACAACGTATCTAAGAATCCCATCTCTTTTTTCATTTTCCTCGTCACATCCTCTTTAATCTACCCATTAAGACTGGTGATCTTCACTGAATACACGAGAAAGCATAAATCAATCTCTCCCTACATTCTGATTTGGTTTGGTTTTATTGGGTTTATATGGTATATCAACCATCGTAGGTTATTTAAAGCTAGATCCTATTTATACATATAATATGTTTTGTGAACACATTCTGTCGATAAAATTTTCAAACGAGCCTGAACTCAGTTTTTTTTGCACACAATTGCTATGAATCAGTAACAATTTAATTAAACATCAGTCATGATACAAAGTTAAATGATCAAACAGTTCTATTTCTAACAAGTCAATTCAGCTAAAGTCATTTGTTTGCACACAGTTTTAATTTCAAGCAATTCTGTTTGACTCATAGATAAAACCCTATCAGGTGCTACCAATCCCGGGCCAGAGTGAACCTGGGAGCAATGGCAAGGAAGGTGTACTCCACATTCCCCAAAGCTACAATACTAGAGCCTCCCATCAGATTGTTTTGCATCATATACAGGACACTCGTTGGGAGGAGTCACCTCTCTGCAGAGATGGAGATGCAGTAGGTGTATTCTACTGCCCCAGCCGACTGGGCACCTGCATTCTGTATATGCTCTAACAAAAGCTGCATGGTGGCCATTAACAAGGAGAGTCAAACCAACAAACCGGGTCGGAATTTCATTTGAGGTTGCTTATGTTTACTTAGCACTAATAACCAATTTTCCCTGTTGTCTGTTGTGTCACCAGATTTCTGGGCATCTTGTCGCTTGCATGCCACATTCAATATCGTAAAAGTGGATTGGTAAATAAACTACTTCACTTAATTGAGCTGTAGAAACTGCAAATTGCTGATGTATTGATTGTCAGTTATGACATGGGCCAGTGACTGGTTGTTGAGTTTTGTGTCTTATGGTAGTCTCACAATAGAACTGTGTTGATTTGCAATAGACGTTCCAACTTTGCGCTTACACATGGAAATTACACGAAATAATTAAAGATATTCCTCGCAAAATGAAGATGGTGGGTAATCTACTCATTCATCGATCACAGAATAGAGGATGTATTCTATTACATTGAGCACACACTGCGCGAAAAATGGAATTGTCCTCAGCAGAGATAAATTCAAATTTTGCCAAGCTGTTATCCAGTTTAAATAATATAATTATTGATAACTCCTTTTGAAAGTATGCCATATGCAGTTATCAACTTCCCAATATCCAAGAATATCACTAATGCAAAGGTCTTAGTTCGGGCTAGTAAACCAAATATCTGGGAATATTCTTTAAGCCCTTTAATGTCACCCTTTTGGGATCTTATCAAACAGAATTCTCTTTTTTCTTAGTATTAAATCTCGATTATGCATTTCGGCCAAAATGGCCTAAATGGTTTTGGTTCAATGGTTTTGGTTCAAAAGTTGGTTGGTTGGTTGTTTGGGTTTTATGGCATATCAACCTTTGTAGGTCATTCAACGTCAAATTCTGTCTATATATACATATATATTCAACCAAAGATTTCAAAACGAATATTAAGGTAGGTAGAATTTTCTATTAGCAGGGTTTCATTTGTTTGCACAAGGAGGCCATGAACGATAGGGAAAAGTGGCTTGAGAGGGTCAGGGATATCCGTGCTACCAGCACGACATGATGATGATGATGATGAAGTTGTCATATTTTTTGGTAAAATTCTCTCTCTCCCAAGAAGGACAGAATGTAATCTATTTTGACGTTCTCAAACAGATCGGTTAAGTTACTTACATTGAAAAATCACTTTCTGATAACAGCGAAAGTTCTGCATTCTATAAGAATGTGTTTAACCGTGCAAGTTGTCGGGCAGGTTAAACACTGCGGTTGTGGTTCCTGTTTCAAAATGAAAGAGTGAGTAAGCCTTGTATGACCAATTCACAATCGGGATATAACAACTTGTTCTCTTCTTGATTTTCTCGATGCTGGTCTCCACTCTCCTAAGGTTGGCTGAATTTGGAAGAGTTTATTGTTGATATTATTGCTCCATTGTTGTTGCCATTTTGTGTGAAGGAATTTATTAATTGTTGGTTTCAGGTCAGTATATGGGATCCTGGATTTATCGGGTGTCAGATCTAAGGCCGATTTGGCTTTTGGTTCGAAAAGTGTAATGACTTTTGGTTCAAAAGGTGTAATGATTTTGGTTCAAAAGGTGTAATAATTTTGGCTTTTGGTTCAAAAGGTGTAATGACTTTTGGTTCAAAAGGTGTAATGATTTTGGCTCAAAAGGTGTAATGGCTTTTGGTTCAAAAGGTGTAATGACTTTTGATACTAAGTAATCTGCTACACCCTAGACTCGAATAAAGAAGACGAGTTTTCTACAATTGCAGAACCATGGTATATGCCTCGCTGAGGAGTCTTTGATCTGTTGTTCTGGGGGCTGGCATATCGTATATGCAGGCAATGCAGGCAATAGATTTTGCACCGATGCTGGACACCAGTATGCACTCATTGAAGGTGAAGCAGCATCCAATCGCCAGGACATTAGAAAAATACTGCATTATTATTATGATTTGCCCCAACGTAATTGCAATACAATAACAGATCATCAACTATTAGCGTGAGTATTTGCGGACAGAGACCTGAGTAAAACACACAGCTCCGCCTTTTTAAGCTCAAAGAAAAATCGCTCAGATATTTATTTTCTCTCAAGGTATTGCCCGAGTAAATGCCACTGGGGTTCTGATGCTATCCAGTTGCTAGTTAAAAAGAAAATCAAGTTTAAGTTATTTTATTCGACTTTACCTCTGTCCACCACAAATATTCAAGTCGTAATATCACTTTAAAAAGGTGCCTTTGGTGGTGTTATGGTTAACAAGCTCGACTAGCAAACCTACACGAGTGAGTTCGGGTCTCATTGGGTGCCCCTTTCATATGGCCTTGTGCCACATCTAAGCAAAAAGCTTAGTAAATTACCACTTGAAAAGCGTTAAAAGCGCATAAAAATATTGTTACTTTACAATAAATATAAATAAACAAATTCAATATAAATATTCGTAAATTTAACATAAATTATTTTATTTTCTATTATGGCAAAATAATTTTGGCCGCTGTATTTTTTATTTAACCTTACAAAATCATTTTGTTTATTATGTCTTAGTGTAAACCACATTCTCAAATTAACAGTCCATTTATGATGTACTGTAAAAATCGTGAAATTGTAAACATTTTCATTTATAAGTATGTACGTACATGTATTGGTAAATTTAGATTACTTCTTTTTCAGAACTATATTAAAAACTAAAAATCATTTGTATGCTTAGAATAGATTCTTATGGACCATATATTATTAAAAATGCATTTATAGATACAATACAGAACTGGTAATTGTTATTTGTGGTTTAGCCTAGAGACAAGTAAATTCGGAGACAACTAAATTCGACTTGAGTCATTTTTCGATTTAAGTCGCCTCTCCAGAAATGAATTACCAACGTAAGGTGAGGTATACCAGTTGAGCCACTCACATTTTTGCAGAAAAACAACAAGATGGCGACCGCTAGTGACTGGTTAGTTAAATGATTGTTTTAATGGGAGAATGATTTTTTAAGTGCTCACGTAACTGTCATTTCACTGTCAACCTTTGTCTTGCCAAGAGAGCTGTCGTTGAGATAGGCTTATTGCTTTTCCTCTTTGTCTCTCTGCTATATATATATATGGACTCACAATTCTTACAAAATATTGAGGTTTTCTGTTGGTAATTACAGAATTAAATATATATATATATTATTTTAAAAAGAGTAGACATTATTTGGATAGGTGTTGGTCCATTGTTTTCCCTCTCCTTTTTGAAATTTAGCGTTAAGGCATGTTAGTCTTTTTTAAAGTGAGAAATCTGTAAGATATTCTCCATTTCTGTTTGACGAGTTGTTTAAGCAGAATTTGTAGTTTATGTTTCCACTGATGATTAGAACGTTGTGCTTAGGGATTCATCGAACATGAAATGATAGTTCGTTGTAGAAGATGATAATGTCTGTTTCCTCACTAACATTGGTGGGATTCTATCCGGGGATAATTGCTGTGCAGAGGTTGCCGTTAAATAAAGCTCATGTCATTGTCAGTTGCGTTTTCTCGATCCTCTATAGAGATTTGGGGGCATGAGGATTGAGAATCATTCTTACCCCTCCTATGACCGCATTGACAGAGTTTTTACCAGCAAATGCTGAGACGAACGTCCATCCACTACCAGTATCATGGTATTTTATTTCGAATTCGCAAAAGTAGTATTCATGCTTTTGTAAGTATACAATGTCTATATTATGCTTTGCTGCAGACGCTGTCAGTTCAGGTAACTTACCTATTGTATTTAAAGTTCTAACGTTATGTGTACTGTGTTTTTGAAACTAAGTAATTTTGGTTTGAGTTTTATTTTGAGTTCTGTAGCTGATTTTTCGAACACTATACCCCGATCTCCAACCTCAGCGGAATGCTCCCCCAGTTATGGTAATTTTTCGTTGGCTATTTTTTATCGCATCAATAGACGCCACCGTTATAGATGATTAGCTTATAGTTACTTGACTGAACAATATGATCCTGGCTGTTGACCTGTGAGGTTCTTCAACCTTGTATCTGGTGAGGTTCGCTGCTGAACCAACTTTGGACTCACTCGCCTTAATCATATTTACCTAATCATATTTACCCAACCCCTCCGCTCGAGGAGGATATGACACAAGGTCAATTTTTAAGCGGAGTTTAACAGGTTTGAATTCAGAGTTTTCCTTCTCCTAGACTAGTTGCCTCACAAAGGCTGAAGAACCTAGTCTGCCCTACTATTTACCCATAGCTGGAGGGAGAATAATTGGATTCATACCTTTCCCAACGGTATTAGTGCTATGTGAAATGCAATCAGTCTCGTCCAGGATTTGAACTCGTGTTGCCGTGTCCAATACTTACGACGATAACCATTACACCACGGGCACCTCCTAACACCACGGGCACCTCACTCGCCTGAATTCACATCCACCTTACCGCTTCTCATAGCTTCTAGTAATAAATGTTTAGAGAACATTCTTTTTTCCCCCCTTGAATTTGTTAGGTTTTAACTATTCACTTTTTATTTATGTCTTTCTCTAATTCCATCGTAGTGCTTGTTCGTTCAGTTTCTATCTTCAATAGTGGACTTCCTAAACTTTATTTAAAAAGTTGGTTACGTGACAACAAAGATTATTCTAGTTTTCTGCTCTTTACCACCACAGTTTTCCCCTTCTTAACTACTACTTTTCCTTTTCCTCCACAGATAAATTAATAGTTTCTATCTTTATGTATTCAAACAGACACATGTTGCTGAAGAATAAGAATATTGAAAAAGTTAAAATTTAAACAAAATAAAACATGCAGTTAATTGCAATAGTTAAAGCAAACAGGACTTTTAAAACATTTACCGTTGTTTTGTCGTCTCTCCAAGGAATTAACACATAAGATAATATAGCGTTCCGTTTTTCCCTCTATCTCCTTTGAGGTGCTTGTTCGTTTATTTTCTGTCTTCAATTGTGGAGTTCCTTGACTTTATTCTGAAAGTTGGTCACGTGACTACAAAGATTATTCTACCTTTGTCCACTTTACCAGCACTGTTTTCCCCTTCTTCATTACTATTTCCCTACTCCTCCACTGCTAAATTAATAGTTCCTACCTTTATATATTCAAACAGATACAGCCGCATATTTTGTATATATATATATATATATATATATGAGGATAGCAGAAAAACATAATCCAAAAAGTTGAATTTATTATCATGTAAAGTCGACGTTGAACGTTTTGGTCAGTAACAATCATCAGGACTTGGATATCAGAATATTTACTTTCATATATATATGTATATATATTAAAGAGAGTATATCTAGGCAGCAAGTTATTATTAAGGCAAGTTTTATTTAAAACAATGGAATACTGTTTATTATTTTAGGTTGTAATTTTTCAAGTCTTCTTGCTATTTTTCTTGTGTCAGGATCCAGGTGCTAAAGGAATTGCCCCATATCTTCTGCCCAAGCGCGCTAGCACTGACCAACTAACATCTTCCGATGTAAGGAAGATTCTTACAGATAATACAATAATTATATATAGTAAGTAAGTAAGTAAAGTTGGCGACAGTAGTCGAGGGCAACCAGAAGGCTCCCTTTTCAGTAGCTACTACACCGAGGTGTAGGGGAGGGCGCTACTCCTTTGCCTGAATTGCTCCACTTTACCCTTGATACGTACCTTATATCGCTGAATGTTAAGCAAAGATGCATCAAGTACTATTTTTAAAGTCTTTGGTATGACTCGACCTGGGATTGAACCCAGGTCTCCTGGACCATTGGCGAACACTCAACCACTAGGCCAATGAGCCGGTTATAAAAAACGATTACAAATTTTATAAGCAATATGCATAAAAAATTCAAAAAATATAAATAAAATGGCATTTAATACTGGAGCCAGTATATTAAATATTTTAATAACTAAAATTACTAACTCTATTAGTAAACCTTTCCAACTGAACGTTTTAAAACAAAACGCTGAAAACGTTCGAACAGACAAATTCAAAACAAAACGCTACAAAAAATTAAAACAATTAAAACTTAAACAGTCAACTCAAACTACACGCCCCCTGATGACGACCAAAAGTCTGGTCGAAATGTAACGTAATTGAGCGGCTCATAGAAAATTGAAATTGAATAAATTAATAAATAAATCAGACAATAGTCTCTGACTGAAAAGGAAGGACGAGGCACTCGTGGTAATTAAAAATGACGAGAGAGGATGGGAGGTCCAAAGATCGTGTGCCCATGCGCCGAGCGAGCGGAAGCGAATGTCCTTCCCACTGACCTGACAGGAGTCGTCGACGAGAAGTGATAAAGTAAAGACGTCATGAGAGGACAATCCACGAAGATGCAAGGAGACGAAAGTTTACGAGGCCTCATTTTGGGGGGCGGGGCGTTCCAAAGGGGGCGTTAGACTACGTGACCCAGCGAAAAAGCATGTTAGAACCGGAAAAAAATTCAAGGTCTGTGTTTGCTCTCTCTTTCCCGCCATGGTATCTTGTTATTTTTGTCTAGTTCTGCGGTCGTCTTAGTTTCAACTCCGTCTTTCTTTCTCCCAGTGACTACTCGCTTCCTAATAGTAAATAAACCTTTGAGTAGTTTAACAGAGTTTTCACGTTCGTCAACTTGTTATCACGGCGGGGTCACAACGGGGTCGTAAAATCTCTTTAGCACCGCAATGGTTCAGAAAGCACTGGGGCAGAAGATATGAGACAATTCCTTTAGCAACTGGATCCTGGCACGAGAAAAATTACAAGAAGACTTGAAAAATTAGAATTAAAAATAATAGTGTTCCATTGGTTTAATATATATATATATATATATATATATATATATTATGCGTTCGTGGTGAAATGGTTAAAGTTGTCGGGTATCATGATCTAAGTTCGAATTCTAGATGAGACTGCTTGCATTTTAGATCATGCTTATACTTTTACGAAAGGTATGAATCCAACTTTTCTCCAACCGGCTTGAGATAAATAGTATTGCAGATTCGGCTTTTTAATAATGGTATGGCAACCAGTCTAGGAGAAGGAAAATTCTAAATTTAGACCTATTGAACTCCGTTTAGAATTGACCTTGTGTTACATCCTGACTGTGAGGAGCGGTTGGATAAATATATATATGTATATATATACTAGTCATAGTAAAAACATGTACTCACCACTCTTAGTCAATGTTTTTCCGTTAATTTTGATCCGTGAAAAATAATCCTAGTAAAAAAAAGAATTATATCATTTTATAAACAAATTTTCTGGCTTTTTTGGAATATACAACAAATTAATGAAAATAATATATTTGAATAAATAATCGAGATATTTGGGGAACAAATTATGTAATCACTAAAACACGAACTTTTTAAAATTACTAACTGTTGGAAAGTTAATAAGCGTGTAAAAAACAGGTTTTCTGGGTTTAATGGCATATCAAACTTCGTGGGTTATCTAATGTCAAAGTCATCATTGAAGAAGAACAGTTGTGTTACTTAACCCGTAGCTGGGTATTAACCCGAAAGTAAATGTAACAGCGCAACTGGTTTTCGAACTCGCTTAACTACGATGTCACAGTTTAGTTCGTTAGCCACTCTGCTACGGGGATTTCTCGCCCAAGATAAAAAAAAAAATCTAATGAACTCACTGGTTGGTATCATGACCCTAGTAAAAAAAAATTGCCCAATCACTTCAGTATTAAATTCAGAATCGTCATTTGCAGGGTACATCGGTATTAAATTACTCAAAGGGGTCGGTTTTGTTTTTACAGCAATCAAAAGATTCGTTTTACTTATCATCCAACGTCCATGGCCTTCTGTTTTAGACAGGAACTTGTTTACAGAACCAACTGGATCTATTTATTTATTCATGGAGGTGCACGTTACGTAACCGTTTTTGACATAGGAAATGGACACGCCGATATCAGTTAAAATCCTGGACGATATTGTTTGCATTTCCCATAGCGCTTCGGTAAATTATGAATCTAATTATCCTTCCTACAACTATGGGTAGATAATAGGGTAGACTGGGCTTTCTAACCCTTGTGTGGTAACCGGTCTAGGAGAAGGAAAACTCTGAATTCAAACCTGTTGTGGTCACAAGCAATGCAAGTCAACTACATAGAAATATTCGGATGTGGTCTGGCCTGAAGAAGAATGGGTTCCACCAGGCAATTCCTGCCCAAAACACACAACAAATGTTGTGCCCTAAGGACCAGATCTGTAAAGTGAAGAAGAATATTTATTCATAAGGTTCTGTTTTTAATATCTAAAAACGCCTTGAGGAATTCTATTGACAAAATTCATATCTCATAGCATTTTCTCCAATTTTAATCTAAAGAAAAACAATAATATTTCTTACAATAGCATAAAGTTTTCTGAATTGCCAAAAGCTTAGAATAAATTCACTGCATTGTTTCCAGAGGGATAAGAGCTCCCTCCATCTGCAGGGATGTCTTGGGTAAGCTGCATCCAGTAATTAAGCTACAGTTCTTAGGCTATGGGGAGTGTAGAGACACCCGTTCATTACCATTACTCCCAGGTTTATCCTGACCCGGACTGGTAGTACCTGTTAGTGCCCCATCAATAGGTCAAATTAATTTGTTTGAAAAATATTAATATTTGATAGGAATATTTTAAAAAGCCAAGTACTATTGCAGGAAAAAGAAAAAAATATTTATTAGAAATCACAAAATTGCTTGAAATAGTTTAAACTATTCTAAGTCGACCGACTGTAATCAAGGTCAACCCAAAAGTTCTCTTTACAATTACTACGCCACCGAAATGAGTCGTTAGGATTGAACCCCGGTCTCCCGGACCATTAGGGTAATAATTATGCCAATGTGGGCAAATTATTAGCATAAGAGCGAAATATTTGAAACTATATGCAAACAAATAGTTATTATTTAATAGGAATTATCACTCGAAACCATATAATTGTTTGAATTATTAGTATTAGATAGGAATACTTGCAACCATGTAACTGCGCAAATTGATTGTATAATATGGGAATAATTAATATTTCGGTTTCTTTGTTTTTGACGACCCATCAACCTTCGTGGGTTATTTAATGTCAAAGCTATCCTTATAGAAAAACATTGATGATACTATTTTACTCATAGCTGTGGGGGGGATAAGAGGGTTCATATCTTTCTCAAGGGTATTAGTCCAAAAGGGAACATAATTGTGCGACTGGAGTTCGAACTCACTTACAATAATATCGCAAGTGTAGTACATTAGCCTTTACACCACAGGGTCCACTAATTAATATGTAACTGCGCGCAAATAAGTCTTAGACAAAAAACAAACAAACTCCCCCCAAAAAAACCAATAAAAAAAAGATGTAGGTAATGGAACATTTTAAATTTAGTTATGATTAACATCAACCATTCATAAATAAATTAAACTTCAAGCATTGCTATGTAATACTAATAATTCAAATTTTGCACTCAGTTAAATGGTTTAAAGTATTCCTATGAAATACCAATAATTCAATTTGTGCAAACAGTCAAATAGTTTCAAGTATTTCTAACTTACACGAATAATTCTATCAAGTATTGGGGTGGGGGAATGTCCTCGTGGTGTAATGGTTAAAGCGATGGACTGCGGAATCGTAGTAAGCGAGTTCATATTCCAGTCGCGCTATTACGTTCACTTTCAGGCAAATACCCTTGGGAAAGGTATGAACCCCCTTATCCTCCCAGCTATGGGTTAGATAGTACCACTAATGTCCTTCTAAGAGAATGGCTTTGGCGTTAAATAACCTACAAAGGTTGATATGCCATTAAACAAAGAAACCAAACCATCTATCAAGTATTAATCGTTTGTTTTCACTAATTTAAACAGTTTCAAGTATCGGAATGAAACACCAAAAGTTTTATTTGCTCATAGTTAAATGGTTTCAAGCATCGCTATGTAACCCAGAAAACAATTTAACTGTGTGCACTTTAACATCAGTCATTTGTTTACCCACAATTAAATGGTCAAACAGTTCTATTTGATCCATAAATGGGATCCTAACAGGTACTGCCACTCTGGGTTAGAGAGTACCTTGGAGTAATGGCAATGAAGGGGTACTCCACATTCACCAAAGCTCCAGCATTATTAGAGCCTCACCATCGGATTATTTAGTGTCATACTCAGGACACTTGCTGGGCGGTGGAGGACTTACTCATCTGCAGAGATGCAGTCGGTGTATTCTATTGCCCCCAACCGACTGGGTTGAATCAAATTTCATTATCAAATAACCCAAAAGGAGTTGAGATGCCGATATACCAGATCAAAGCCGAATTTTTTCGCAGCCTTTTTCACACTTTCAAAGGATAATTACTTGTTTAAAGAAGGAAAGCCTAAAATACAGGGTGAAGTCCCCGTGTTATATATTGACCCTCGACCGAGCCGCCAATCAAGAGATGCAGCTGTGTAAATAAGTGGAAGAACAGCGGAAGCAAGTGGACGTTAGACAATAATATAACCAGGTGCCCAGACGGTTTGAGTCAGTCGGAGACAGGATGCCAGTGTGAGAATTAGCTTGCAGACTGAGGGCTTTGCGGCCATTAAAAATAAAAGAAATCAAACCAAGTCTAAAAGTAATCGAACATCAATTGTCGGTTATAGTTGTTTTAAAATAAGAGGAAAACGCGACCAGTAAAACTGAAAAACTTTCGGAAAAGTAAGGGTCATGGAAAGAAATTAGTAAAATGACTTTCGGTTTGGTTCGGTTTTATGGTATATCAACAGTTGTAAGTTATTTAAAGGGAAATACTTTTTTTATAGATTTATATTAAATATATATAATTTTGTTTTATTTTATTTTATGGCATATCAACCATTGTTGGTCATTTAATACCATACATATATATTAAATATATAGGATTTGGTTTGGTTTGATTTCATGGCATATCAATAATTGTAGGTTATTTAATGTCAAATCCTCTTTATACAGATATATAAAATATATAGGATTTGGTTTAGTTGGGTTTTATGGCATATCAACCATTGTGGATTATTTAATGCCATATCCTATTTATACATACATATTAGATATATATGACTTGGTTTGGTTGGGTTTTATGGCATATCAATCATTATAGGTTATTTAATGCCAAATCACCTTTATACATATACTTTAGATATATATGATTTAGTTTGGTTGGGTTTTATGTCGTATCAACCATTGTAGATTATTTAATACCAAATCATTTTTATACATATATATTAAATATATAGGATTTGATTTGGTTGGGTTTTATAGCATATTAACCATTGTTGGTCATTTGATGTCGAATCCGTTCTATACATATATATCAAATATATGGGATTTGATTTGGTTTGGGTTTATGGCACATCAACCATTGGAGGTTATTTAATGCCAAATCCTTTTTTATACACACATACATATAAATCTTCATCATCATGTCGCGCTATAAGCACGGATATTCCTGACCGTCACTCGCCGTCCCTCCCTATCGTCCATTGCTTTCAGCAGATCTTCAGGGCTACATCCTGTATTGGCACAGAGCTGCCGTATGTAGGTTCGCGCTGGACGTCCAGCCTTTGCTCGTCCATGTGAAGGGGTCCATAGGAGTGCATCACTCACGGTCTCGTCCCTACTTCTCCAGCAGTTTGTTTGGTTCGTCTAATTTTGATAGTTTTCGTGATGGCTGGTAAGTGGTCGTTTTGCTTCTGCTTTGTGGGGTATTGCCTCCAGGACTTGTTCAGTATTGCTCGCAGCATTCTTGTGTAGTTACTGTCAAGCTTTTTGTCCATACGTTTAGTTAGCGTCCATGTAGTTAGTCTATACTGCAGTATCGACACGACTGCTGCTTGGAAGAAACTGCGCTTCATTTTATCGGCCAGGTCTGACTTCAATATGACCGAAAGTCTATCGATAGCTGTCCATACCTTTACTAGTTGCATGTTGATGCCTATCTCGGTTGATGAGACACCGCTCCCTAGGTAGGTGAACTTGTCAACTAGTTTTAGAGTGCTACCGTTTAGTGTGAAGATGTTGCCTGTTTGATTAAAGCACATGTATTCCGTCTTGTGTGCATTGACATTGAGGCCGATGCCTGCAGCGGTTCGTTCCAGACTATGTAGCAGGGTTTCGGAAGCAGAATGTGCTCCGCAAAAACAATTACCGACGCCGACAACACCGATGATTTAGCGCTACTGGCAACACACACACACACACACACACACACACATATATATATATATATATATATGGTTTTGTTTTGTTGGGTTTTATGACATATCAACAACTGTAGGTTATTTAATGCCAAATCCTGTTTATACATAAATATATATGAATTGTCACTAATTATTCCATTAAATATCAGTCATTTGGGCACACATTGTTCTATTTCCAACAAATCAATATAACATAAATCATTTGTTTAAGTGTCAAACAGTTCTATTTGACCCATAGTTAGGACCCTATCAGGTGCTACCACTCCGAGCCAAAGTGGACCTGGGAGCGATGGCAATGAAGGAGTACTCTGCTCCCCCAAATCTCCAGCATTACTGGAGCCTCACCATCAGATTGTTTAATGTTATATTCAGGATACTCCCTGAGGGGATGTCTTACCACTCTGCAGAGATAGAGTCAATATATTATACAGCCCCACCCAGCCGAATGGGCTGGATGAGTTCCAAGAAGAGAAACAATGGTCGTACCATTGGGGTAGCATAACGGTTATAATGGTGGAAAACAAAATCGGTGGCCCGAGTTCAAATCTTGGCTGAGGCTTTTTGCGTTTCACTTTATGCAAAGTGATATGAATCACTCTCTTTTTCCTCCAGCTGTGGTTAAACAGTAGGACAGACGGGGTTCTTTAGCCTTGGAAAGGTAACCAGTCTATGAGAAGGAAAACTCTGAATTAAAATATTCCTTACTCCGAAAACTGAACTTGCATCACATCCAGCAAGCTGCACAGGGATTAGTAGATATTTACATAGTACAATGAAAATAATAGTTTGATATATATATATATATATATATATAGGTGTGTGTGTGTGTGTGTATAAATATGATATCAAGATTTTAAAAAACATTTTAAATTAGTTTCTTCTTATTTTCATTCATTAATCAAAACAAGTTTGTTTGTTTTTTATTTCAGAATAATATCATGATTTCATATCGTCTGGGACACGTGTTTTTATTTACAACTGATGTATTTTCAGATTGCATAAGATTGTCAAAATTGGTTGTCCACTAGTCTAAGTGAAGGACAACCATGAATTCAAAGCAATGTTATGACTTCATATTGTAAGGGACACGCGCTTTCTTTTAACATTGACGCCTTTTTAGATTACATGAGATGGTCAAGATTGGTTGTCCACCAGTTTAAGTGATGAACAACCTAATCACAACTTCTTTACTGTCATATTTTGTTATATTTAATCGAGTCTAATCATTTCAAGTCATCATTTTCTCCGTTCCTGACAAGTAGAAAAGGGTATTAATTGTTCGGAGAAGACATTGAAAGCTCTGCGTTGACTTTTTTCTTCTGAGAAACGAATCATTCGGGAGAATTATCCACTCCTAAAATACACTGTAAAAGAAATTTTGTTTTCTTCTCTTTAGCCATTCTTGATGATTGATTTGGAGAAAATTTTAAACTCTGGTCCAATTAAAGCATTACACCCAGACCGGTGAAAAATTGTGATCATAATCGGATATTTTCAAATGCAAAGTTTGGATTTGAGCTGAATGCAAGCCAATGTCATTTCTTTGCTAGTGGTTCTTAGACAGATCGATAATCGATTTGTACTGGCCTTAAATTTTCATTCAAAGCAGTAAAAGCGAGCGAGCGAAAGAGAGAGAGAGAGAGAGAGAGAGAGAGAGAGAGAGAGAGAGAGAGATGCGGCTGAGTTGGCACGGCAGTTAAATATCTAAAGGCCTCTTCTCTTGTTTACAGACGAGTAACATTGGACATCGTTGTGGCTTCCAAAAATCTTATTTGTCTAAGCATACAGAAAAAGTGAACATGAAAAGGTTTACAGTCACCACACACTATAAACACACATGCACACCAGCCAACCCACATCCGTAACTGACTCCGTGATAAGTAGAACACCCCATATATATATATATATATATATATATATATATATATATATATATATATATATATATATCGAGAAATAGATAGATATATAGATAACTAGATTTTAAAAAGAACGAAATACGTACATAGAGCCGGTAGTCCATATCAACGTAAGTCAGTTTCTGTCTAACATTCTATCTATCTAATAATAATCATATATATCTGTCCATCGATCTATCTATCTAAATATATTCATATCTATCTTTCTTTTCTAGGCACATATTTTTAAACAGTTAAGATGCACAGATTTATGTATTAGTCTATCGTTATAGATACACTCAAGAGTTTGTTTTCTCTACACATGCATGCACAGATGTATAAGCATTTTACATGTTGGTTGGTATGTACGTAAATACCGATGGGAAAGTAAGTATAGTCCAATTAGATTTGGCTCTGGTTACTTTTCGTTTGTTTGATCCTTTCAAAATGGCCCTTTTCTTTTCTTCTTCCTTGATCTCTTGTTCACATTCTTTTGTATAGAGTCTTTTATTTCTTTCTCTCTTTCGTTTTTCTTTTCTTTATCCAATTTATTCATTCATTTATCTATTTTTCTTTCACACTTTCCCTTTCGTTCAGTCATTCATTCTTAACTCATTTTTTCTTTTTATTCAAACATTTTCTTTCTTTCTTTCTTTTCCTTATTTTTCATCAGTTCTCTTTCTTTTTTCCTTTTTCATCTAATTTCTTTCTTTTTTCATCTAATTTCTTTCTTTCCTTCTTTTTTTATCTATTTTCTTTCTTTCATTCCTTCTTTCTTTCTTTCTTACTTTCTTTTCCTTATTTTTCATCACTTCTCTTTCTTTTTTTCTTTTTTCATCTATTTTTTTTCTTTTCTATCAATTTTCTTTCTTTGTTTCTTTGTTTCTTTGTTTCTTCTATCATTCATTTTTAATCCATTCTCTTTCCGTTTCTTTTATCCTTTCATTCTAAACTCATTTTCTTTCTTTTTATCTTAAGTATTTTATTTTTAATTCTTTCTTTCTTTTTTCTTTTTTCTTTCTTTCTTTCCTCCCCTTTACACTTTCTTTTCCTTATTTTCACCTATTCTTTTTCTTTTTATTTCATCCGTTCTCTTTCTTTCTTTCTTTCTTTCTTTATTCATTTTTTTTCATTTTTTTCATTTTATTTATTTATTTTTCGTCTCAGTTCTCTTTCTTTTACTTCTTTTCATCCATTCTCTTTTTTTAACTATTTTCTTTCTTTCTTTCTTTCTTTCTTTCTTAACTTTTTTTCATTTTTCCTTTTCCTTTTATTTATTTATTTATTTATTATTCGTCTCTCTTACCTTTCTTTTACTTCTTTTTATCCATTCTCCTTTATCTATTTTCTTTCTTTCTTTCGTTCTTTTTCGTTTTTTTCTTTTCTCTTTCTTTCTTTCTTTCGAAAGTTATTTTTCCTTTTTCTTTCTTTACTTTTCCCTTTCTTTCTTTCTTTCTTTCTTTCTTATAATATTTGATAATAAACAGATCAAAGTGGGCGATCAATCAAAAGCCAGAACTCACGGAGTCGGTTTATACATAAACAACTCTACCCGCATGCAAGTATGTAAGCCTATAACCCCAAATATATATATATATATATATATATATATATATATATATATATATATATATATATAAAGACCATGACATATCTATATTTCTATATTTAGATCTTTATGTACATATATATTAAATTCAGCAAAGGTTTCCACCATTTTCAGAAAATCTTTTATTCATAGGATCTCAGATTATCCTTATTCGCGTGTTTAAATATTTTAACCTGGTTACTTATGACATTTTCCAACCTTTTAAGTAAATAATGTATTCCATCGTAAAAGAACGATTCTAATTTTAATTTTCAATAACATGAAATTGTTGAAACTGCGCAGAATGTAATGACCCACAAATAGTGACCACACCCCAGAATTCTTTTCATCTACTTTATTCACTCACGGGTAGGATGAGACACACTGTCAGTTTTTAAACGCCGTATAACTAGTTTGAATTTAGCGTTTTCTTTCTCCTAAATGGGTTACCTTAACAAGACTAAAGCGCACACTCTCTCTGGCTATTTACTCTCAGTTGGCCGAGGGAGAATATTTAGTTTGCCTCGTTTCTTTGTTTAATGGAATATCAATTTTCGTCGGTTATTTAATGCCAATGCCTGCCTTGTAGAGGAATTGTATTGGTACTATTTAACCCATAGCTGTTGGAAGGGACAAGGAAATTCACACCTTTTCTAAGATATGAACATAATAGCGCGACTGGAGTTTGAACTTGCTTACAACTTGTTTGGATTCATGCCTTCTTCAAGGGTATTTGTGCATTATAGGAAATGCAAACAGCCTTGTCTTGGATTTGAACTCGGAGCTTCTTGTCCATTTCGTACAATGATTATCGTGAAACCATATGTGCCTCTTTGCATGTAGAAGTTTCTCTCTTAATTTCATAATTATTTGCAGCGTCATTTTCGATCTATTTGTTCAGAAAAATAAAGGTTTTACCTTTCCAATACGCTATTTAAACTGGCCAATTGTTCACGACAGCGTTGTACTGTAAAAGTTTTGCTAGACTCCAGAAATTTTTTTCCGTGAATCCAACAAAAAACAAAAACAAAAAAAACAAACAAAAAAAACAAAAAAAAAACAACAACAACAAACAAACAAATAAAAAACAACAACAAAAGAACATACTCCGAAACATCTTTTTTGAGTTTATATCCTCTTCTGGATTTTCTTCGTCGGCCTGTAGAGGAGTAAGACTCCCCCAACGAGTGTCCTGAATACAACACTAAATATTCTGATGGCGAGGCTTCAGTAATGCTGGAGCTTTGGGGAATACGGAGTACCCTTCATTGCCACCGTACCGAGGTCCACTCTGACCCAGAGTGGGAGCACCAGATAGGGTCCTATCTATGGATTATATAGCACTGTTTGACTGAGTGCAAGCAAATGACTTGTGTTAAACTGAATTGCTTGAAATAAAAGTGTTTTTACCTTTAACTGTGTGTAAACAAATGACTGATGTTAAATTAATTTGATAGTGATATGAAGCAATACTTGGAATCATTTAATTTTGTTGATAAAGTGAATTGTTAGAAAAAAACTGTTTGATCATTTAACAAATGTCTAATTTTTAATTGAATTGTTAATGAGCAATACTTGAAAATATTTAACTATGTGCAAACAAATGATTAATAATTAATAGAATCATTCGTATTAAAAAGAATTAAGTGAAATCATTTAACGACGTGCAAAAATATTTAACTCAGGCTCGTTTAAAAATGTTATCGGCAAAATATTTTAGAAATCATATATTTGATATATATGTATAAAAACGATTTGTCGTTGAATAACCTACAATAGTTGATATGCCATAAAACCCAACCAAACAAAATCATATATATTTAATATATATGTATAAAAGGATTTGGCATTAAATAACCTACAATAGTTGATATGCCATAAAACCCAACCAAACAAAATCATATATATTTAATATATATGAATAAAGAGGATTTGGCATCAAATAACCTACAAAAGTTAATATGCCATAAAACCCAACCAAACAAAATCATATATATTTAATATATATGTATAAAAGGATTTGTCGTTGAATAACCTACAATAGTTGATATGCCATAAAACCAAACAAAATCATATATATTTGATATGTATGTATAAAAAGGATTTGGCATCAAATAACCTACAAAAGTTAATATGCCATAAAACCAAACCAAACAAAATTATATATATTTAATATATATGTATAAAAGGATTTGGCATTAAATAACCTACAATAGTTAATATGCCATAAAACCCAACCAAACAAAATCATATATATTTGATATATATGTATAAAGAGGATTTGGCATCAAATAACCTACAATAGTTGATATGCCATAAAACCCAACCAAACAAAATCATATATATTTAATATATATGTATAAAAGAATTTTGCATTAAATAACCTACAATAGTTGATATGCCATAAAACCCAACCAAACAAAATCATATATATTTAATATATATGTATAAAAGGATTTGGCATTAAATAACCTACAATAGTTGATATGCCATAAAACCCAACCAAACTAAATCATATATATTTAATATATATGTATAAAAGGATTTGGCATTAAATAACCTACAATAGTTGATATGCCATAAAACCCAACCAAACAAAATCATATATATTTAATATATATGTATAAAAAGGATTTGTCGTTGAATAACCTACAATAGTTGATATGCCATAAAACCCAACCAAACAAAATCATATATATTTAATATATATGTATAAAAGGATTTTGCATTAAATAACCTACAATAGTTGATATGCCATAAAACCCAACCAAACAAAATCATATATATTTAATATATATGTATAAAAGGATTTGTCGTTGAATAACCTACAATAGTTGATATGCCATAAAACCCAACCAAACAAAATCATATATATTTAATATATATGTATAAAAAGGATTTGTCGTTGAATAACCTACAATAGTTGATATGCCATAAAACCCAACCAAACAAAATCATATATATTTGATATATATGTATAAAGAGGATTTGGCATCAAATAACCTACAAAAGTTAATATGCTATAAAACCCAACCAAACTAAATCATATATATTTAATATATATGTATAAAAGGATTTGGCATTAAATAACCTACAATAGTTGATATGCCATAAAACCCAACCAAACTAAATCATATATATTTAATATATATATGTATAAAAGGATTTTGCATTAAATAACCTACAATAGTTGATATGCCATAAAACCCAACCAAACAAAATCATATATATTTAATATATATGTTTAAAAGGATTTGGCATTAAATAACCTACAATAGTTGATATGCCATAAAACCCAACCAAACAAAATCATATATATTTAATATATATGTATAAAAGGATTTGTCGTTGAATAACCTACAATAGTTGATATGCCATAAAACCCAACCAAACAAAATCATATATATTTAATATATATGTATAAAAAGGATTTGTCGTTGAATAACCTACAATAGTTAATATGCCATAAAACCCAACCAAACAAAATCATATATATTTAATATATATGTATAAAAGGATTTGGCATTAAATAACCTACAATAGTTGATATGCCATAAAACCCAACTAAACAAAATTATATATATTTAATATATATGTATAAAAGGATTTGGCATTAAATAACTTACAATAGTTGATATGCCATAAAACCCAAACAAACAAAATGATATATATTTGATATATATGTATAAAAGGATTTGGCATTAAATAACCTACAATAGTTGATATGCCATAAAACCAAACCAAACAAAATCACATATATTTAATATATATGTATAAAAGGATTTGGCATTAAATAACCTACAATAGTTGATATGCCATAAAACCCAACCAAACAAAATCATATATATTTAATATATATGTATAAAAGGATTTGGCATTAAATAACCTACAATAGTTGATATGCCATAAAACCCAACCAAACAAAATCATATATATTTAATATATATGTATAAAAGGATTTGGCATTAAATAACCTACAATAGTTGATATGCCATAAAACCCAACTAAACAAAATTATATATATTTAATATATATGTATAAAAGTATTTGGCATTAAATAACTTACAATAGTTGATATGCCATAAAACCCAAACAAACAAAATGATATATATTTGATATATATGTATAAAAGGATTTGGCATTAAATAACCTACAATAGTTGATATGCCATAAAACCAAACCAAAGAAAATCACATATATTTAATATATATGTGTAAGAGGATTTTGCATTAAATAACCAACAATAGTTGATATGCCATAAAACTCAACCAAACCAAATCCTATATATTTAATATATATGTATAAAGAAAATTTGGCATTAAATAACCTACAATAGTTTATATGCCATAAAACTAAACCAAATCAAACCAATTCCCAGGATTTGGCCATGACTTTCTTCTGCAGGAGATATAGAATATACCGACTGCAGCTCTTCAGAGGGGTAACACCTCTCCCCTCAAAAACAAGGTTGACAGTGAGTGGTGACCCACAATGATTGAGGACAGGATTCTTGTGTCTGAGCAGTCTTTGACCTGACAACTGAAGTGGTCATGTAACTTGCAAAACTGCCTTTTCGTTCTTATTAGACTAAATGGACGGTTGAAGAGGCCCGATCCGATCAGTCAGCTGGTCCTGTCAAGCCCTAACACCTATCTGATTGACCCAACCGTATTCTTCAATTTGCTCTTGTGGTAAACAAGTACCAACCGTATCTTATCTTATAACTGTTAGATTGGCGCTGAATGAGGGTCAATTGCGTTGAGATAGCAGTACTTTAAACTACAGGGTGTCTCAAGATAGATGCAACCCATTAATATGATAATGATTTATAGCTGAGACAAGCGCAATGGCGGTCATTTGGAAAACGTCCTGTACAAAAATGTAGCTTTTGCGTTAAAGATATCAAATCAACGCTTTTTTTAAATTGTTATTATATCAGATTCCAGGACATGTCATCTTTTTTGAGTTTCTTATCTTAGTAATGAATAATTATAATATTAATGGGTTGCATCAATTTTGGACAGTTTTGAATGATTTTGTCTCCAAATAAGTAGTGACGCAGAATATTTTTCCTCTCTTGTCCAAGGCATTGTAATTGAAGATTAATAGTTATTAAAGTATACTATTTTCAAATCTGAAACAAAAAAGAACAAAACAGCATAATTTTTAGTAGAGTTATAAGCAGTCATATGGGACCCCATGTGTATTTGAGACACCCTGTATTTAAATGGTGTGCACAAAATAATTGATATCAATTAGAATTAATAGTATTAGATAACAATACTTGAAACCATTTAACTCTTTGCAAACAAATGATTATATAGAACTATTAGGGTAAGTTAGCATTATCACAAAACTGTGTGCAAACAACTGAGATCTAATTCGTTTAGAAATAAAGTTACCCATAAACTATTCATTTTAAATCACGCCCCCCACACATGCATACATTTATGGGAGTAAATAATGGAAAAAAACCCCGACAGTATAGAGAAAAATTGAAAAATAAAGTAATCCAAAATTGATGAATATATTAGTCCTGGCGAAGGTTCGTTAAAACCGAAACGTTTGAACATCGATTCTCCGCCTAATATATTCATTAATTTTGAATTACTTTGTTTTCCAATTTTCCTCCGCATACATATATACGCATATGAAGATTGTTGTTAGTCCCACAAGAGAAAAGTAAATATACTAAAATAAATAGGTCTGCAAATATTTAAAATTTGGAATTCAGGTTTTTATTATTCCAAATACTCGTGCTCTACTCATGTTTCAAATTTTACATCTTCTTTGGGAGATTTTGAATGGCTAAGTTAAGTTTCAGTTGTTCTTTTTTTGTCAAGATTGTTTTGATTTTGTTTAATTGCTGCTTTTGTGACTGTGAATATCCCATTGGAGTTAATTGCCCGTGAAAACTTCTGGTCTATGTAAATATTTCTTGTGTGTATATATATAAGAATGTATTCTCTCTGTGTGTGTGTACGCACGTATACTAGTACGTACATTCATGCATACATACACTCGTAGACAGATATATTTTCAAATATAAAAGAAATTTTTCGATCAGGGAAATAAGTTTATTTTCAAGGGTATTGGGTTGATTTTAGTCCTTTTTCGTGGTTTCTCTCTTTCTTTACCCCCCTCTCTCACTTTCAGTACAATTAGGCTTTGTTTAATGTTTGTTTTAATCTATCTATCCTTTGAGATCGCCGTATAGTTGTTTTGATATCTGGCTGAAATTGGTTAACGAAATTTCCGTATTTGGGAACCAGTTAAATACTGAAATTTGGTTTGCTTATTCCAGCCGGATACCAAAAGAACTATACGGCGATTTGAAACAAAAAAATTATCTAGAGAGAGAATGTCTATAGCATTTAATCAAATATATATATTGTCATCCACAGACAGACTATTTCGTTGTATCACAACTGTTCAGTGTGGCTAGACAAACTACATCCCCGAAGCTGGGACCGAAACCCGGTTGACTCAAACGCCAACCCTAGATTCTACCACCGAGCCACAAGGAAACCAGCGCAAGCGAAGGAAATTTAAACGCTTATATATCACATTTATTTTGTTTACATATATCCGCTGAACGGCTTCCAAGAGTTCAATTCATTTGAAGAGCCTTGCTTTACGCTAGTGGCAACCATTACTTCCTTCGATATATATATATAAACATGATTTGACGAGGGTTGATATTCCATGAAAAACCACCAAGCCAAAGCAAACTTTACTTTTTTCTTTATGGAATCTCATAAATGCACTTTTTCATCTTGAGTTTTTAAATGTTGACTCATATTCCGGTCTGTAAATTCATAAGACACCGTCCCTTCTTGACTTCAGAATTGATTAGCCAGTAAATCATTACAAGCTGGTGTGTTGTCTGCAATGCATATTTCTCCATTGGTTACTCCAACTTATTTATTTTTCAGTTCCTATCTCGGTCTGTATTGATCTCAGGCCTACTTTTTAAACTTCGTAAAGACTTTCACGACATTTGTTCAAATACTCTTAAACAGTTCTTTCAAAAGTCTTTCAGAACTTGGCCCAGTCTGCTGAGTAAGGGGTCTGTATAATATTCCGACTGCATCTCTGCAAGTGGGCAAGACCCCTTCAACGAATGTCTTAGATATGATATTTTAAAAAATCTCATAGTTATGCTAGAGCTCTGCGGGATGTGAAATACCCTTTCATTGCCATCGATACCAGGTCTGACTCGGAGTGGTAGCACCTGATAAGGTCCTATGTATAGGTCAAATAAAACTGTTTGAAATTTAAACTGAGTGCAAACCAATATTAAATTGAACTGTTAAAAATAGAACTGTTTGATCATTTAACTGTGTGTAAACAAATGACTGATGTTTTATTGAGTTATTTGTGATACATAACAATTATTGGAATCATTTAACCATTTATAAATGGCAATTCTAATGTGCAAACAAATTAGTTCTAACTCATTTTAAAATTCAATTACACACACACAATTCACTTACATATTATATATATATATATATATATATATACATTTAAATGTGTGCAAACAAATGACTGATGTTAAATTGTTACTATTACATAGCAATACTTGAAAACATTTAACTATGTGCAAACAAATGATTTATACTAAATAGAATTATTGGTATTAGATAGAAATACTTGAAACAATTTAATTGCGAGCAGAAAAAAATGAGCTCAGGCTTGTTTAAAAATATCATCTATAAAATGTTTACAAACAATATATATTACTTGTCTAAATTTCTGAGACGAAGCTTGATGATTTTTATCATTAAGGGTTTTCGGACTATTGTCTTCATCTTTAATGTTATTTCCACAACGTTTCAGCCGATGCGTCCTCTGGCCTTCTTCAGGTGTTTGTCGAACTCGGGAACCTACACGGAACTTCGAACTACGTCCTTTATTGAATCTACGGGGGTCACTTGTTCTGATTCCGTTAGCCATAACCAGGTACAAGCGTTACGTATTCCTGTATTGTTACTAGCTTGCTGTCAGGATTGAACCTGAAACCTCCTGATGATTGTCTCCTTAGAATATGATGTTTTTGCGTCCTTGGCAACGAGTGCAATGTGCCACCTGTAACTCTCTGTATTACTAGGTCTATAAAATATAAAACTCTTCTTTTTTAATATATATATATATATATATATATAATATATAATGTTATACTCTTTTAGAATTGTACGAAGAAATATACGGTTTGGGTCCATCGGCTCAGCCTAGATGAATTACAATAAATATGAAGACAATAGTCCGAAAACACTGAACGATATAAAACAATATATATATCTAATATATATGTATGGACCGGATTTGGCATAAAATGACCTACAAAGGTTGATATGCCTTAAAACCAAACCAAACTAAACCAAACCAAACCAAATCATATATATTTAATATATATGTATAAAAAGGATTTGGCGTTAAATAACCTAAAAGTGTTGATATGCCATAAAACCCAATCAAACCAAATCATATATATTCAATATATATAAATATATAAATTAATTGGCATTACATAACCTACAATGGTTGAAATGCTATAAAGCCAAACTAAACTGAATCTTTATAGAGCATTAGCCCTTATCTAAAATATAAGTCGTAAATATTTCAACAAGCACAAAATCTGTTCTTATTGAAAACTGCATAACTTGTAACGAGGGAAGCGTGAATGTTTTATCTGATTATATAGTGAATTGTGCATGACCATTTTGTGGTGGTTGTCCATTGGATCCGATGATGACGTTTGCATTCTACAACTCATGAACACGGGGGTGGCTCCGCAGCCCCAGCCCAGAGGCACAGAGTCTTGAACAGTGGGGGCACGGGAAGTCATGTGTTGTGATCACTGCCGAGGCTGCTCTGCAGTGTCTCTCTCTGGCAGCAGTGAGTTTCTGGCATCAAGCCTCTTCGAAGTTGGCATCAGCTCTGTGAACCGAGCCTCGCCATTTGGGTCTGTCCATGGCATATCCCTCCAGGTCTTTCGGATTGATGTGGTACCATTAGAGATTGGCTTTGACTGTGTCTTTATACCGCAGTTTTGGTCTACCTTGGTTTCTTTTGCCGGCCTGGAGTTCCCCGGCATCCGACACTCCTCCATTCGAATCACGTGTCCAACCCATCGAAGTTGGGCTTTGATGATAGTGGCCTCTATGCTGGTGGACTTAGCTTGATCGTGGACCTCCAGATTGTAACGATTTATTAAATATTGTTGCAAAGGAGTTTTCAGGATAACTGAGATAAAAGTTTAATACTGAAATGGGTAATCAATAAAACAAACAAGCAAAACAAACTTATTGTTTCTTGTAATGAGTTATTGTTTAAAGAGGAGATATTGGGGGAGCATTAATTTTTGTATGTGTATAGTGATCGTAAAAGTTTTAGTTTTCTTTTTAATTGCTTACTTGCGAGTCCTCTCTGAATTTCTTAAATGAGAAAACTTGGAATTTTGTGACTTATTTTTTAGTTCGGCGTAGAGAGTCTTAGATCTGTCTTCTTCGACTACAAGAATGATACTTACTAGCCTGAGGATTTGGTATATTCAGATTCACAGAGGCAGGGGTTCTCGTGGTGTAATGGTTAAAGCGCTGGACTGCGAAATCGTAGTGAGCTAGTTCGAATTCCAGTCGCGTAATTACTTTCACTTTCGAACAAATACCCTTGTTAAATGTTTGAACCCCTTATCCACCCAGTAATGGGTTAAATAGTACTACTACAGTTCTTCTAGAAAAATGGATTTCGCATTAAATAACTCAAAAAGGTTGATATGCCATAAAAGAAATTCACAAAATTTTTGGCAGCGAAATTGGGAAAAGTCATTTTTGGAATTTATGATACACAATTTTAAAAAATCTTTTAGAGTTTTCGCCAATGGTCCGGGAGACTGGGATTCAATCCCAGGTCGAGTCATACCAAAGACTCAAAAAAAATGGTACTTTATGCCACCTTGTTTAACACTCAGCATTAAAAAGTATAGATCAAGGGTAAAGTGAAGTAATCCAGGGAATGAGGTGGCGCCCTTCCCTACACTTCGGTTTAGTCACTATTGAAAAGGGAGTCTTCGGGTCACCCTCGACGACTAAGGTATCAGACTATAATAGAATCATTAAGAATTTTGGACTCGGTAGTTCCAAATTAATTTATTAGTTTAGAAACTCTTTCAAAATGTACAGTGAATTTGTTTATTTAGTCTCCTTGATCGATTCTTAACAAAATCTTTGAAAAAAATTGTTTTTCACTTAAAAATTAATTTCTATTAAATAAGATTATTTTTTTCTTGATATTTAGTTTTCAGAACGACAAACATGACTAAATATTAATTGCAATAAAATTTCTTTTGGCGAAATAGGAATTTAACTCTTTGAATAAAGCAATTAAAGTAAATTGCCTCTTTGTTCTAATACTTATCATCATTACCCATATAAATATGTAGGTGGGGCATTGCTCCTAAGTGTTTGGACATACGCGCACGCACATGTAATTTAGAAGGTGCACAGTCAACATTGCTTGATGACTGTCCGATGTTTGCCGATGCAATCATCAGATGAAGAGGTTTCTAAGTGGTGAGTTCCATTTTATAAATTGTGGTGTGTGGTATGATGGGAAGGGTGATCTTATTTGTTGGGGTTTTCTGTGAAAGGAGGTCTAGGCTTATTTACGGGGGAGGGTACATTATATGTATTTTGTAATTTGTTTATTTATTTTATTATATTGTTTTTAGTTGTTGTTGTTGTTGTTGTTGTTGTTGTTGTTCTTCTTCTTCTTCTTCTTCTTCTTGCTTTTATTATGTGAGTTCATCATACCAACGTCAACTGGTGGTCTTTTCATTGAATACTGAGAGTCACCTCTCGTCTCCAGGACTCTTCTGAGTATTTAACAATGCTACGATAATGATTGTCTTGATTCTTTCTCTAATTTCGATTTACTCCAGCCTTTTACTCAAGCATTTAGGGACCGTTTCAAGCGCCGTTACACTCATTCTACAGCGTTTTTAGTTCTCAGGCAAGGTCCGAGTATTTGTCTATTTTTTCGCTTTCTTTCATTTCCACTCGGGATAATCTACAAGATTACGAGTTTTTTTCTTCTTGTATGAGATCTGGTTTTCTGACTGGGATTGGATGATTCGTTTGAAAATCTAAGCCCACGGCCCAGTCCGCTGGGGGTGTCCAATACGCCGACTGCAGCTCTACAGAAGGGTAAATACCCCAACGATTGGCCTGGATATGGCACTAAAAATATGATAGTGAGTCTCCAGTAATGCTGGAACTTTGGGGAATGCGGAGTATTGCCATTGCTCCCGGGTCCACACTAGCCTTGAGTAGTAGCACCCGATATGGTTCTGTCTATGGATTAAATAGGACTGTTTGACATTTAAACTGAGTGCAAACAAATTACTTATATTAAATCGATTTGTTAGAAATGGAACTCTTTGTCCATTTAACTGTGTGTAAACAAATGACATGCTAAACTGAATTGATTGAAATAGAACTGTATGATTATTTAATTGTGTGTGAACAAATGACTGATGTTTAATTGAATTGTTTGTGATGCATCGTAATACTTGGAATCATTTAACTGTGTGAATTGTGTTGAATAGAATAACTAGTGTTAGATACCAATTCTTACACGAAACCATTTAACAGTATGTAAAATAATGAGCTCAGGCTCGAATAAAAATGTTATCCATAAAATGCGTTTACAAATCATATATATATATATATATATATATATGTGTGTGTATGTGTGTGTGTAAAGAGAATTTGGCATTAAATAACCTACTATGGTTGTTATGCCACAAAACCCAACGAAACCATGAAGCCATGAAATTTCAGAGACCAGGCAATTTTATACGCTTAATTTTCTGACAGATCCTAGTTTGATTATATATCATTAGATATTCTTGCACAATTCCTAGTAAATTACCTTTCCCACTCAGGTGTGCCTAGTCTTGAAATCTTTTTGTGCCAGTTGGCTGCATTTCGCTTATGATGTAACTAATCGTTTCATTTCTGTCTCTACATAAACTACATTTGTTACTCAACTACGTATTGTAAGTTTTCACATTGGTTATTATAGCATTATTTTGTTCAGCTATCAAGAGAGATTCAGTTGATCTCACGAAGTTAGTTTTTTGTCCTATGTTGGGCTTCTTGTGTTCAATCTCGCCAGTTTTTCGCTTGAAGTATCCGTACATTTGTTTTTCTCCCCATTTCGGCTTTCTAGGTTTTTGTGTTTTTCTGTTTGTCTCAATATTGTTGTTACTGTTATTGGTCGCTCTAACTCGTCTTCCTAAACTTTTTTTAGTGTATTTTTTTTTTAGTTGATACATCAACGCAGTTCTCCTTTCTGCTCTTCTTATCTTTTGTTTCATTTGTCTGCGTTCCCCACTTTTTTAATTTCAAGATTGGCCCAGAGTGTCTGACAATCGGTCTACCTAGAAGTTTATTCCTTTGATGAGATTTCTGCTGTAGAACTTGTTTTCAGAAAAACTTTCTGCTTCTTCTGAAGTATTCTTTTCTTATTTTTTTTCTTTCATCTCTGTTTGTTTGATAGTGTCTGCTTCCAATATTTCCAAGAACTTGGACTTTTCTTTTTCTCCGACTATTCTGATACATTCCTGATTTTTTTTCTTTTCCCCCCTTTTCAATATCATGACACATTTTTCAATGGTAATTTCCATATCTGTATCCTGGCTCTATTTTCTTTTAGTTTGGATAAGGGTTTCTAAATTATTTTATTTTGGCAAATATTTTGATATCATTCTTATCCATGAGTTTGTTTATCTTTTCCTGTCCTTTTGTGAATCTGTAGCCTCCTGTGTATTTTCGAAGTATATAATTGTTATATAGCCTACATATGGGTATGTCCCATTCCTCATAAATATGTTGAACACTATTGTGAACGGGTTAAAGTGTCCCAACTACTTTTGGTGGTGGTGTTTCATTCAGTCGAAACTGCCTGACGTGTGTACCGGGGAAGCCTAGCATTTATTTCACGCAGTCGACTCTCCTCGAGCCTCATGGGGCCGTCCCCCTGGCTTTAATCCTCCTCGGAGGTTTTAGGTTTATCGCCTGGCGCCTGGGGGCGGATCTTTTTAGGAAAATGGCGAAGGGGTCCTAGTCATTTTTGGAACCAACTTTCGTGTCTGGTCTACGGCCCAGTTCCTGTACCCACCTAAAAGACCTTGTGCCATACTCGTCCGGTCGGTAGGACGTACGACAAACTGGGAAAATATCCCAACTGTCTTTGGCTGTGGTGTTTCACTCGGTCGAAGCTGCCTTACGTGGATACCGGAGAGACCTATCATCCATGTGACATGGCCAACCCTCCTCGAGCCTCAGGGAACTGTCCCCCCAGGTGCTAGGTTTATCGCTTAGTGCCTGAGGCGCCTCTTTTTAGGGAAATGCCGATGTGGCTTGAGGAAGTTTTGGAGCTACTGGGCATGTCTGGGCTACAGCTTTGCGCCCGACCTCACCATAAAAAAGCCTTGTGCCAAACTCTCCGTTTGGTGGGACGTACGAAAAATAGGGAAAATGTACTAAGTAGACAACACTAGCTAGGGTTACCTTCTTCACACCACTGGCAAGTATTGTATTTTGTTAATGCTATAAACATTTCCATTTCATTTCCAACCTCTGTTTTGGTTATTTCTAATTCAATAACCTTTTGTTTGGTTACAACAATAGTTGAGCGGTTTCATTGCTTTCACTAATGGCTGTGGGGATAATGAGTGTCCTTCGAAAATCCTTCTATGGATTTTCACTTCTGCTAGAGTTTGTCCTCCGCTTGATTATTCCACAATCCATTTTTCATAGCTTTTGTGACAAAGTTTATGACATTATCAGAGATTTTATTATTTCTACTCCTTTGAGAGTTTTTCACACCAACAGCAGTTGATGATCTTTCATTGGAGTTTGAGTGACAGCAAGTCTTCTCAAGTCTCCAGGACTCTTCTCTGTATTCTGGCTGATCTTAACAGTGCTGTCGTTTGGATGGTCTCCACCCGTGTTTTTATTTCTTATTTCCAATTCTTCCATTCCCATTGCCAACCCTTTGATCGCTGTACCGAGCGCACAATTGGTATCACCGTCACGTTTATAATCCATAATTTTTTTCATTTCTCTAGCAAGGTCCAGGTACTTATCTCTCCTTTCGCCTTCCCTCAATTTTACTCGGCGGTCTGCCAGAACAGCAAAGTCAACGATTTCACAAATTCTCTGTTTTTTGTTGACTATCACTAGGTCTCGTCGTCTGGCCGAGATTAGGTGATCCGTTTGTATCTCAAAATCCTTGAGAATTTTGTACGTCTCGTTCTTCAGGGTTGTGCATTTTTATCATAGTTTTTCAAACCAGCATTAGCTTGAGGTCTTTTACTGGAGTCTAAGAGACAGGAAGTTTCCTCGTGTCTCCAGGACTCTTATCAATATTCTAGATGGTCTTAACAATGTGATAGTTCAGATAGTCTTGATCCTTTCTGTGATCGCCCATTCATCCAGTTTTTTTCGAGTCATTTGCGAACTGTTCCTAGCGCGCCAACTACAATTGATATCACCGTCTTATTTCATAGCTTTTTTTTTTAGCTCTCTGACAAGATCCATGTATTTGTCGATATTTTCTTTTTCTTTAATTTTTATTCTGTTATGCCTGATCAGCAAAATCCACGAGATGAAATATTTTTTCTTGTTAATTAAAACAAGGTCTGGCCTTCCGGTCGGGATTAAATAATTGGTTTCTATCTCAAAATCTCAGAGTATCTTATGAGCCCTATCTTTTTGGATAGATTCAGGTTTGGCACATACCATTCGGTAGTATGGTCAAATTTTTATCTCTTGTACAATTCCCAGTGGATCACCTTTCCCGGATTGTCGTCTTTTGTCTGGCCCAATCGGCTGGGGCTGAAGAATACATCGACTGCACCTCTGCTGAGGGATAAGCCTCCGCCTCAAACGAGTGTCCGGGATATGACTAAACAATCTAATGGTGAGGTTCCAGTAATGCTGGAGCTTTGGGGAATGCGGAACACTCCTTTCTTGCCATCGCTCTCAGATCCACACTCGCCGGAGTGGTAGCACCTGATAGGGTCCTATCTATAGGTTAAATAGAGCTAAATAGCGTACTTATGCTAAACTGAATTACTTGAAATAGAACTGTTTTGAGATTTTTAACTGTGTACTTATGCTAGACTGAATTGTTTGAATTAGAAATGTTTGAATTAACCGAATAGCTTGAAATAATTGTTTTTGATAATCAAAATGTGCATTTACAGTTAAACTGATAAACTGAATTGCTTGAAATAGAACTGATTATATGTATAAAAATGGATTTGGCATAAAATAACTCATAAAGGTGGATATGTTATAAAACCCAAACTTCGAGGTCGCAGTCCTGCACTTTAGCTTTTACGCCGCGGAGTCTTACGGTAATTCGGACAAAATAGATAAATACAAGTTTGTTCAATTACACATGATTGTTAACTCGTATATATATATATATATATATATATATATATATATATATATATATATATACGAGGTAACAATAATGTGTATCATATATATACGAGGTGCATATGATAAGTTTCCAAACTTTTATCGTATGGGCACTTTATTGATAGTACACTCATGAAACTATACTCCCCCTTCGAAGTAATCTCCTCCGGCTGCAATGCACTTGTTCTACCGTTCCAACAACTTCTAGAAGGCCCCATGGAAGTCCCTTGTGTGAGCGTGCCAATGACTTTCGTCACAGCATCTTTCATCTCCTCAATTGTCTCATAACGACAGCCTCTGAGCTTAGGGAATAACCAACGTCTGGACTGTCGGGAGAGTGAGGAAGTGTCTTGATGCCCATCTTGGTCAAATAGTCTGTGACAATGATGGAGTTGTGGACTGGTGTATTGTCCTGGTGGAAATGCAACTGACCCGATTTGAGGAGTGCTGGCCTCTTCCCTAGGAATCTCTTCCTGAACTCCTTTAAAACCTCAACATATTAACCCTAACCCTAACCCTTTGGCCAATCAACTGTGGTGTATTGACTTCCTTACTCATAGCACACCTCTCATCATCCCTCACTGACTCCCTGCCTTCATTGAATCTCTTATGCCACTCAAAAACTGATGCTCGATACATGCAAGATGGTCGAAAACAGTCTGAAGCATTCCATATGTTTTTGTGGCATTTTGTCCAAGTTTAAAACAGAATTTTATTGCATATCGTTCTTCTAAAGTATCAGATTGCATTTTTAAAATTCACCAGCTGTGACTATAAGGCTTTAGTCGGATGTATTCCAATTGCTGCTGAAATCATAAAAATTGGTCAGTCATCTCATAACATGTATAGCAATAACATACCGAATTTTCAAGCGTCTACGACAATTTTAAATGCCCATACGAAAAAAAAGTATGCACCTCGTATATGTGAGTGAGTGTGCGTGCCTTATAAGTATATATATGTATGTATGTATTTATATATATGTAATGGTCATAAGTATTTAGATAAACTGTTCACTTTTAATTGTTTGGTTAAGTAGGCTAAAATCACGAAGGGGTTTATTTATAAGTAAAAGTAAAGTTGGCGACCGTAATCGAGGGTGACCCGAAGGATAGCTACTACACCAAGGTGTAGGTGAGGGCGCTACTCCTTTCCCTGGATGAACCACTTTACCCTTGATCCGTACCCGGCAGGATATGACACAAGATCAATTTTTTAAGCGGATTTTAAACCAGTCTGCCCTACTATTTACCCATAGCTGGAGGGAGAATAATTGTATTCAAACCTTCCCCAAGGGTATTAGTACTATGTGAAATGCAATCAGTCTCGTCCAGGATTTGAACTCGTGTCGCCGAGTCCATTTCCTACGACGATAACAATTACATCACGGGCACCTCCTATATATACGGGTATTAACATTACAGCCTCTCTAACCAATTTTTCTCCAAAGGTTAACACTTTTTATTATTATGGAATTCTGTAACGTGAAACGGTAAGTTATAAAGAAAACGAAAGGAGAATTTATAAGGAAGGAGAGAGAGAGAGAGAGAGAGAGAGAGAGAGAGAGAGGGTGGGAGGAAAAAAGAAAAAGAAAAAAAGATAGGCATCGAGTCTATAGGTTAAAGCACTTGAGGGTCAGCCGGTCATAGGTGAATTACCACGTATGTTCTACGCATGTATAAAACAAGCGGAAGCAGATGTTCCTGCCGCCGACACCAGGCGGAAGGGAGGAGGTGACTCGTTTTTTTTTTTTTGCGGAGTTGACTGCTAGATGTAAGGAAAGAAAAATTTACGAGCCCCATTTTGGTGGGTGGGCTCCAAAGGAGGGGGATTTACACCAGACGCCACCCAACTGACCATCATGTTAGAACAACAACAGAAAACCAGGACGAAAATTCAAGGTCTGTGTCTGCTTTCTCTTTCTTATCATGACATATTATTTCTCTTTGTCCAGCTTATGCTTTCATACTCTCTTTCTTTCTCCCGGCAACTACTTACAAATTGTAGTAGTAAATAAACCTTTGGGGAGTTAACTAAAACAGTGTTTTCTGCGTAGTTCAACTTTTACAACGGCGGCGTCACAAGGTCGTGGAGGTACTAATGTCTATTTACTAACACAACTGTTTATTCAGTACGGTAACGGTAGAATTCCATTTACTTTCCACACATATATATATATATATATATTGTTGGCTATATCTATAAATAACAGGTACTCAGTATCTGTTTGAGAGCATATGTAGACTTAAGTTTAAACAGCGTATACAAAGAGTCAACAGCGATTGGTAACAGCCAGTTTCTTGTCTAGGTAATTATCACATCATCTGTCTGCACTGTTCAAACTTAGAACTCTCTCTGTCTTTCTGCGCACGCCCGCACACACGCGCGCGCACACACACACACACACACACAAATGTACACACATATATTTATATACATATATTTGAAAAAGGCGTATTTAGGTGGCATTTTTTCATTTAAACAGGTTTGATTAAATAAAATCGAATCCTTGTTATTTTGGAATTTTTCTTTTTTTCTTTCCAGACTCCTGGGGGGTGTCATTGTGGTGTAATAATTAAAGCGACGGACTTCGGAATAGTACGAAGCAAGTTCGAAATCCAGTCGCGTTATTACGCTCGCTTTCGGACAAATTCAATTGGGAAAGATATGACCCCCCCTTATCCTCCCAACTATGGGTTAAATAGTATCACTACTGTTCTTCTAGAAAAGTCGCTTTGGCATTGAATAGCCTACAAGGGCTGATATGACATTAACACATAGAAACCAAACTAAACCAAACCAATCAAGTGTCCTAAAGTTTTTTATGTTACAATTTTGAAATTTGTTGCTGGTTTCGCCAAAGGAGCTATTTATATTATATCGAATACTTTTGATTCTTGTCAGAACCATTATTAAGGTAATATATATGCTATTTGTAAATTAACGTTGTTTAGTATTTAAACTAAATCATTATTTCATTTTCACTTTTATTACTAAAGTGAAGCTCGTTTATATCATCAAGGTGATGCTAAGCACTTGTGGCAGTTTATTTTTAAATATTTCTATTACGTGAAGTAGAATAAAATTCATTTTATCTTTTGTCATATGGATTGTTCTATCTATTTTAAACATTTGGGAATATTATCACTAGTTTCGAAGTTAATTCTGTTAATAATAGGTTTTCTAAATTTTATATATAAAGCTTCTAGGATTTTTAATTTTTTGACATTATTGTCTCTATGGAGTATTTTTACATTATCAGCTAAAATATTTCTATATGTTGCTTTAAGACAATTATTTATTTTTAAATGTTGACATATAGAGCTAGAATCCGAAAGGTGTCGTGTGAGCCTCCTTGATAATTTTGTTGTGGTATAACCAGTGTAACTTGTGTTTTTTTTTGTCGGAGATGCATTCTCCCAATGGAGAATTGATAAATAACATTGTTTTTTTAAATACATATATTTATATACATATATCTATGCATTCATTTGAGATTGTTGAGTATTTGTCAGTGATAGTGTTATTTAAAGTCAGATAAAGAAAAGAAAAAACTTTTAAATGATTTTTTATGGTAATATAGACCTTCTCAGTTTCAATATTAGCTCATTATGGTCTTGAAAATTTTCGTGAAGATGAAATGAAGTCCAAACAAAATATCACACATCTAAATCTGAGTAAAGTTTTTGAGTTATCCAACTTTCCAAATATTTCTATGATACTGTCAGATTCACTACAAATCTATCTTTTCAATATAATTAGCTCAGTATAATCTACTCATTTCTTCTTTTTTTTTTTCACTGTTGGCCTTGTGTCAAGCTAGTCAGAATTTAAGGAATATTCAAATGTGGACGCTATTGCATACATTATCATCATGTGTGCGCGCGTTAATTGTCGAAGCATAAATATGTTTCTTCCACACAAGTATTTTGACAGTAATTCACTTAAAGATTTTAACTCGTGTCTTCTTTTTCTTTAGTCTCCCTCCCCGCCTGTAGCCTCCGACTGTCTCAGTGAACTCACTAATAGAAAGAGAATACATTGAGCCCCTTAACGATAACGAAGGTCGATGCAAACTGGGTCTTACCCCTCACAATCCCTTAGGAAATGCACAGAAGGTGCAGGGAGGGTCACCTGTAAATCAACCTGAATTAGCTTTAGATAAATGGGAAGGATTGGTGTGGGGAAGGAGGAGTTGGTGAGAGGGAGGTGATGAACAGAATTCAGCTCTAATGGACAGTCGAGAAGAGCGTCTGCCATGACGAACGATGAGATGAAATAATTCGGTTGATTCGTTCCATTCTGAGACAAGAAACGTTGCAGGAGAGCGAGAGGTCGGTCGGTCGGTCGGTAGAACCGAGTGTGTATGGTGGGGATCTTTTGGGAACGATGGAGGAGTCTGCCGAAGGATGCCCGACGAATTATGCAGGTGCGACTGAAAACGGTCCGAGTCCATCAAATCAACACGTAGCTGAAGACCATATCTGCAAGATTAACAAGGCGCAAAGTGTATAAATCTCCTCACAACACCGGCTCTCACCAGCCCGCTGCAACCGATGTAAGAAAAACAGAAAGAGTTTCTTGTGAGGCAGATAGAATAAAAAGAAAACAAATTAACCTGTAGGTAAGTAATTACTTACTAAGCTTAGTTTGGTCTGGCATCGGGCCATAATATGGGAGGACACTCAGTCTGGATCAGTCTCAAAAGTATAGTTTTTGAAAAAAGGTGTTAAGTATTCTGCAGTAGGCTTGACTGGTACAAGGTCACGCAATTGAGCACATAACAATCAATCTTGTTCACAATGGTCTGCGAGAAATAAACAATGCTTGCTTATTGATTTAATAAGATGGACTTTGGCTGTAATAGTTGATGAGGGTCAAACTCATTTGGCATAGTATGCAAGGCGAGTTTACAAACCATGGCTGTACGACAGGAACCCATCAATGTATTTATTTTGTTAGCTAAGCGTAGACCTAAGGCCACAATATTTGAGCGCCCTGTTATTTGTCAAACAATGCTTGCTTATTGATTTAATAAGATGGACTTTGGCTGTAATAGTTGATGAGGGTCAAACTCATTTGGCATAGTATGCAAGGCGAGTTTACAAACCATGGCTGTACGACAGGAACCCATCAATGTATTTATTTTGTTAGCTAAGCGTAGACCCAAGGCCACAATATTTGAGCGCCCTGTTATTTGTCAGACATGATTTATGTGACCAATTTATTGTTTTTTGTAAAGCATTAAGGTAAAAAAACCCGGATAGATAGAGAAAACCAGGAAGGAAACAGGGAAGATCGAGAAAAGAAGAGAGGAAAACTGATATATATCATGTCATGCTGTTAGCTCGGATTTCCCTGATTCTCTTTCGCAATTCGTCCCAATCATCCATCGCTCCCGGTAGGTCTTATATATATATATATAGAGAGAGAGAGAAATAGAGAGAGAGAGAAAGAAAGAAAGAAAGAGATAGAGAGACAGAGAGAGTCAGAGAGAGAGAGAGAGAGAGAGAGAGAGAGGGAAGTTATTGCAGTAATAGTAATAGAGGAATTAGAGAAGAAGAGGAAGCGATGGATTTAGCAAATGATAAATTGACAGATCAAAAGATTGATTATATATATATATAAAGAGAGAGAGAGAGAGAGAGAGAGAGAGAGAGAGGGAGAGGGAGAGGGGGTGTAGTAGTAGAAGTAGCGGCAAGCAGAAGAAGAAAAAAAAGAAATAAAAAGAAGTTCTGGATTTAGTTAATGAGAGAGAGAGAGAGAGAGAGAGAGAGAGAAGTAGTAGTTGTAGTAAAAGAAGAGAAGGATTCAATTAACAAATTTACATTATGACTCACTTGAGAGAGATCTTGATAGAAAGACAAAAAAGCAAAAACATCAAGACGACCCGTGAATCTGTTGGGTTCCCCTTGTAACAGCGGTCTATTTCAAAATGAGTAAAGGATTCTAATTAACATTTTATAGTTTTTTTTATCTATCATATCAAGAATTTGGATGATTAAAAAATGGAGTTTAGTACTTCAGACACCCACACAATTCTCATCCATATGTAAATTCGGCAGGAAATTGCTTTATTCTCTAAGTTATCCTATTTACCCAACCCCTCCGCTCGGGCAGGATATGATGCAAGGTCAATTTTTTTAAGTGAAGTTTAACAGGTTTTAATTCAGAGTTTTCCTTCTCCTAGACTAGTTGCCTCACCAAGGCTGAAGAACCTAGTCTGCCCTACTATTTACCCATAGCTGGGGCGAGAATAATTGGATTCATACCTTTCCCAAGGGTATTAGTGCTATGTGAAATGCAATCAGTCCAGGATTTGAACTCGTGTCGCCGTGTCCAATTCCTGCGACGATAACCATTACACCACGGGCACCTCCTTTATTCTCTAAGTTATAACCTTTTAAACATATTCTTCTTAAATATTTCTATGGTGTGACATTTTTGTTGATTTGCGGTTACATACATTAAAGTTTATATTTTTATTTTGATCGTATTGCTTCATTAAATATCTCGCTATGATGGACTAATTTTTCAGGTTTACGCTTAAATAGAAGCATAATAAGAATCTTACTAATGTATGTGTGTATGTGTGCTTGCCAACCCTTTGCACGGACAGGATGTGACACACGGTCAATTTTTAATGCTGAGTTTAACAGGTTTCAATTCAGAGATTTCCTTCTCTTAGACAAGGCTAAACCCTTTCTGCCCTACTATTTACTGATTGCTGAAGGGACAATGATTGGATTCATGCTATGTGAAATGCGATCAGCCACGTCCAGGATTTGAACTTGGGTCGCTGTGTCCATTTCCTATGACAATAACCATTACATCACGGGCATCTCTCTCTCTCTCTATATATATATATATATATATAATATCTTTTTCAAGCCATTCATATATATATATTTGCTTGTGTTCGTGTGCCCTGTTGATCAATAAGGTGAACGGTTGATGAACATAGTAAGGCACAAACCAAAATGGCTCGAACAAGATTATTCAACATCGAACTTACAAGTGGCGTGAAATTACCTTCCTTAAAAATCAGCATCTAAGTTCTTGATAGTTTAGTTTGGCCTAAATCCCTATCACTGACGATAGAGAGAAATATCAAAGGCAATCTATGCAAACGGATTGTTGAATCAATGAAATAGGAGGTGCATACGATAAGTTTTCAGACTTTTTTCGTATGGGCACTTTTATTGATAGTACACACATGAAACTATACTCCACTTCGAAGTAATCTCCTCCGGCTGCAATTCACTTGTTGTACAGTTCCAACAACTTCTGGAAGGCCCCATGGAAGTCCTCTTGTGTGAGCGTGTCAATGACCTTCGTCACAGCATCTTTCATCTCCTCAATTGTCTCATGACAGTCTGTGAGCTTAGAGAATAACCAAAAGTCACAGGGAACAAGGTCTGGACAATAGGGAGAGTGAGGAAGTGTCTTGATGCCCATCTTAGTCAAATAGTCTGTGACAAGGATGGAGTTGTGGACTGGTGAATTAGTCCTGCTGGAAATGCCACTGACCTGATTTGAAGAGTGCTGGCCTCTTCCCTAGGAATCTCTTCCTGAACTCCCTTAAAACCTCAACATATTAACCCTAACCCTAACCAAGTGGAAATCAATTGTGGTGTATTGACTTCCTTACTCCTCCCACACCTCTAATCATCCCTCACAGACTCCCTGCCTTCCTTGAATCTCTTATGCCACTCAAAAACTGATGCTCGATTCATGCAAGATGGTCGAAAAGCAGTCTGAAGCATTCCATTCTTTTTTGTGGCATTTTTTTCCAAGTTTAAAACAAAATTTTATTGCATATCGTTCTTCTAAAGTACCAGATTGCATTTTTGAAATTCACCAGCTGTGACAATCAGACTTTAGTAGGGTGTATTCCAATTGCTGCTGAAATCATAAAAATTGGTCAGTCATCTCATAATATTTATAGCAATAACATAGTGAATTTTCAAGAGTCTACAACAATTTTAAATGCCCATACGAAAAAAGTATGGAAACTTATCGTATGCACCTCGTAATTAACCGAAAGCATCAAGTTTGCTTGGTAGGTGAGAGAGTTGTGTATTCGTACAGGTGCCACTGATTAATGTCTAAACTCAGGTAAAAAGCAATGGTTTGGAAATGCTGATGAGACGCTAGTGGTGTTATGGTTAACGTCATGGGAAGTGGACTCGGCTATCCGAGTTCAAATCCTCAACATTGCTGCTTGCATTTTACATAGCACGAATACCTTCGAGAATGGTATCATCTAACAGTTCTTCCTCTGGCTATAGGTAAATAGTAGGGCAGACTATGCTCTGACTTTGGCGTAGTAATCAGTGTAGGAGAGGAGAAACTCTGAATTCAAACCTCTTAGACCTGAAGAGGAATGGGCTATTCCTACTCAAGACAACCATATGAGTGAGTATCCTCGCGACCAAACCAGGTCACGGGACCAGCGAAGAAATCCCGGCTTGCTCGGAAAATTTGAACAGATTGAAAATATTTAAGATCATTCTGAAAAGCCCAATAAATACGAATTCGCAAAAAATTGAATGAATAAAATAAGAAAGATAAATAAAATTAGGTAAAAAAATAAATCAAAGTAAATAATCCTAAATCATTGATTGAAGCAGAAATGATAAATTCTGTTTTTTATCATTTGACTTCAGCGTTTGTGAGAAGAATTTGTGATAACAGAACTCACCAACCCAACATCAAACTTTAAATTCATCGATAATCACTACGTAAGTTTAGCTTCACATAGAACAAAGTAAGGTAAGAAATAAACATATACATATATCCAACTCCATCCCTATGTGCAGGATATGATACAAGGTTAATTCTTTCAGCAGACTACAGTTGGTTTGAATGCAGAGTTTTCTTCCAAGACTGATTTGCTTACCTGGCTTTTTAGCTGAGTCATCTGGCATTCGTACCGAGTTGGGTATTGACAAATAAAACAAAGCACTAGACAACTCTGGTTTAGTTTAATCTATGAACAGGCACACGTGCTGGACTCACGTAATATCGAGTAAGTATTGTATAATTACGAAGATCTAAATCCAACGTTACATATACATTTACATATTCAAATACAAATACATATACAAACAGGCGCAATACATATACACAAGCAGGACTAAGCTATTCAGGTACGAACAGTTTATTACTTCTTGACTTCAGTTCTTCGACACGAGGAGAGAGACACAATTCTTAAAAGTCTTTCGTAATCATAATATGCCAACACCACCCCCAACATTCGGCACATCTCGTGGCGTTTTAGATCTCAATTCATCTTCGCTGGTCGGGACCCGGAAAACTTAACCGCCGCCGAACTGAATTCTCTGCCCCAATGGCAGAAACTCAATTGTCTGCCTGCATGATCCAATCTCAAATCCTCAACTGACGTGATTTTTAAAATACTTAAATTCTCAGCCCATCACTTCTGAGCATGACGTCATTCACACTCCAGCCCCTTTTTTCTGTCTGGGGTTTATCATGACAATCTTGACTGCCATATCCTTTGCGCGCGTACGTAAACTGTTAACCCGAATAGTTCAAAGCCCAACCAAACTGAATGATAAAATATGATTAATGAAAAATGATTAAAATAAAAAAAAATTATTCCTTAATTATATAACATAAGCAGGCTTATCTGGTTCACATTTTACAAAATCAACCAGCAGGGCCTGAGTCTCGGCTCGTGTTCGACCTCTCCTTTCCCTAAGATCCACCTATAAAAAAGCCTTGTCTGGTAAGAGGCAGAGACAAATATCGCTAACCAAAGCAATAGAATCAATCTGCCCTACTATTTACCCATAGCTGAGGGGAAAACAGATATATTCATGCTTTTTCCTGGAGCATTAGCTCTAAATGAAATGCAAACAGCCTCGTCTAAAATTTGAACTCAGATCACTGATTCCATTCATACGACGATAATTGTTACTCTCTGCGCCTCCTACAATTGATGTTAAGAGATTTGATTTGGTCTCTTTGTTTAATGGCATATCAATGTTCGTAAGTTATTTAATGCCAACGCCTTCCTTGTAGAAGAATAGAAGTGATACTATTTAATCCATTGCTGGGGAGATATAGGGTTTTATGCCTATCTTAAGAGTATTAGTCTTTAATTGGAATCATTTTGAGATGAGGCTTCTTAATCTGAGAATTAATTTTTATTTATTTGCGGACTTTTTGTCCTCATCTTGGTAGGTTTTTTTTTCTTTCATTACGTTTCGGCCAAATTTCACCTCTGGCCTTCTTCAGGAGATTTACCGCGACCTCGGTTCCAGGTGAGCATTGTCAGAAGATAGCGGTTTCAAATCCTACCCAAGCCGGCTAGAGGTTTACTTGGTCAAAAACGTGGTGCGATAGACAACAACTATGGAAGGCAGTAATTACTGGGGATACGGTTACAAAACTCAGCATTCCTATCCGAGGTCGCGGTAAATCACCTGAAGAAGGCCAGAGGGGAAATTTGGCCGAAACGTAGTGAAAGAAGAAACAACACAAAAAAAAACTACCAAGATGAGGACAAAAAGTTCGCAATTAATAAAAATTAACTCTCAGATTAAGAGTATTAGTCTGAAATTGATAGTTCGGTTAGATTTCGAACTCTCTTACTTCGTGGCCTTAGTCCAGTACTTTAACCTTTACACCACGGAGACTCCCCGACGTAGAGAGAAAGACTATCTTAAGCGAACTTTCCGAGTGGGCAGACTGCTTATCTTAAAAAGCAGTATTTCAAAATGATTGCTTTTCCAACTTAAATTAGACACTAATCATTGGCGCCGGCAATAACTACACAACTCTCTCAACCACCAAACCAGCTTTATCTTTATTTTTGTTTTTTGTTTTATTCTTTATTCTTCATTTTTTTCTCGCTGTCAAAATTACAAGATTCTACTTCTCTAGAGACCTCAAGACTAACTGAAAACTCATGTCATTTAGTTATTTTTTGTAGCAGTTGTTCTGTTTGTGGAAAGAAATAACACGTTCCTTCAAACCTGAAGAGAATTCTTCCCCATGTGCGGACATTACTGAATTAAACCTGTCTACACGAAAACTACAACTTCAAAAAAACTATTTTTAACATGTGCATTTTCTAATTCTAATTATTACTCATTAGAAAAATAATGGTTTAAAAATATTTTCACTTCACAAAATGAATAAACTTTCTTCATGTTCGTATTTTCGATTCCAGAATTTCAATGTAGCAGAATTTGGTCAGGAACAATATTTAATAACACCCATTTGAATTTTACAGGATTCAGCTATAATTAAGAAAATAACGCTATATTTAGATTAGAAGAAGACTTTCTAGAATTACAGAATGTACTATCCATAGGAGAGAAGGCTCTCCGTGGCTAAGTGCTCTCAACTCATGTTACGCTATAACATTCCCGTTCAAAATAATGCCCATAGGAAAGGTAAGAACCCTCTTCTTTCCGCCAGCTACGGCTTAAGTAGTACCAATGTTACCCTTCTAAAAGGAAGGCTCTAATATAAATATATAATAACGATACAGTACATGCAAAATCTTGGACATAGATTGTGTGACTAATATATCGGTTCATAAAATGAATGAATGATTCTGTGAGAGGGAAAAATATTGTGATGGACATACGTAATCGATACAAACATGTGTACGAGCAAACATGCATACTCGAGCGCACGCATGTTACATAGCCATGATATGGCTATGTGTGAAACGTACATTAGAATGTTCGTATATATATATATATATATATATAACATATAATATAGGAATCTCGAAACACGAAAAACACTTACGACTTTTTAGTTCAGGTACGAAACTTTTTATTACCTTTGAGTTTAAAGGTTCTTCGACATAAGGAGAGAGATACACATTCTTTCTATTCTGGCTTTGTCATCCGTCCCCATCTCGTGTGACACCGGCCCAAGGCCTTGGCGAGCAAGTGAAAGTTGACCCTTCTCATTCGGTGTCCAGTTCTCAACTCACTAACTGACTTTTTCAAAATCCCCAAATCCTCCGCGCGCTTCCTGTGCGTGACGTCATTCACACTTGCTAGCTCCGTTTCCCATCTGGGCTATTGTGACATCTCTGAGTGACACGTCCACTCCGAGCACGCGTGTGTGAACACCTGTGTTAATGTTGCACCTAAGTAACCCATGCACTGAACCGAAAGGTTCTCAGCCTAACTAAACCCAAAGCCATAAAACGAAATCCATCGGCCATTATATTACACGCATGTATAATCCTTATTTGTAAATATTCAGATATATAGGTAAGTACACTATGTTTACTACAGTATCAATATTTGTACGTTTGTATGTGTCTGCACGCGGGTCACTACAAAAACAAATGTCCGACTCTTAGCCAGTCTTAAGATAATTAGAACAGCAATTTTTTTACACCAGTTTTAACTAGTGTTTTTTCACTGGAGTTTGAGTGATAGCAATATAACTCTGGTTTCCAGGACTCTTCCCAGTATTAAAGTTGATCTAAAAAATTTGTGGTATACAGGGTCTCGATTCTTCCACTGATACTCACTTCCTCGATTTTCCTTCCAAACCCTTGGGGAGCGTTCTAAGTTAACAAACTCCAATTAATATCATCGTCACGATTATGTTACCCAGTTTTTTTTAGCTGTCAAGGTCTAAGTATTTGTCAGTGGTTTTCTTTTTCTTTTACATTTTGCTTTGTGCTGATGCTCATTCAGCATGGTCACATTTTGCTTTGTGCTGATGCTCATTCAGCATGGTCACATTTTGGTTTGTGCTGATGCCCTTTCCGTATGGTCACATTTTGGTTTGTACTGATGCCCTTTCAGCATGGTCATATTTTGGTTTGTGCAGATACCCTTTCAGCATGGTCACATTTTGGTTTGTGCAGATACCATTTCAGCATGGTTACCTTTTGGTTTGTGCTGATGCCCTTTCAGCATGGTCATATTTTGGTTTGTGCTGATGCCCTTTCAGCATGGTCACATTTTGGTTTGTGCAGATACATTTTCAGCAAGGTCACATTTATGTTTGAGCTGATGGCCTTTCAGCATGGTCACATTTTGGTTTGTGCAGATACCATTTCAGCATGGTTAATTTTTGGTTTTTGCTGATACCCTTTCAGCATGGTCATATTTTGGTTTGTGCTGATGCCCTTTCAGCATTCTTACTTTTTGGTTTGTGTAGATGCCGTTTCAGCATAGTCATATGTTGTTTTGTGGAGATGCATTTCAGCATGATCACCTTTTCGTTCGTGCAGATGCTTTCAGCATAGTCGCATTTTAGTTTTTACAGATGCCCTTTCAGCATGGTCACGTTTTGGTTTGTGCATATGCCCTTACAGCATGGTCATATTTTAGTTTGTGTTGATGCCCTTTTAGTATGGTCATAAGTTGGTTTGTGCTGATATCCTTTCAACATGGTCACATTTTGGTTTGTGCTGATGCTTTTTCTGTATGGTCACATTTTGGTCTGCACTGATATCCTTTCAACGTGGTCACATGTTGTTTTGTGCTGATACTTTTCTTGATTGGCACATGTTGTTTTGTGCCGATGCATTTCAGCATGGTCACCTTTTCGTTCATGCAGAGGCTTTCAGCATAGTCACCTTTTAGTTTGTGCAGATGCCCTTTAAGCATGGTCACATTTTGGTTTGTGCAGAGGCTCTTACAGCATGGTTACACTTTCCTTTGTGCTGAAACCATTTTAGCATGTCACATTTTGGCTTGTGCTGATGCACTTTCAGCATAGTCACATTTTGGTTTGTGCTGATGCCCTTTCAGCATGGTCACATTTTGGTTTGTGCAGATACCATTTCAGCATGGTTACCTTTTGGTTTGTGCAGATACCCTTTCAGCATGGTCACATTTTGGTTTTTGCAGATGCCTTCTCAGCATGGTCACATTTTGGTTTGTGCTGATGGCCTTTCAGCATGGTCAAATTTTGGTTTGTGCTGATGCAATTTCAGCATCGTCACATTTTGGATTGTGCAGATACATTTTCAGCATGGTCACATTTATGTTTGTGCTGATGCCCTTTCAGTATGGTCACATTTTGGTTTGTGCAGATACATTTTCAGCATGGTCACATTTTGGTTTGTGCAGATACCCTTCCAGCATGATTACTTTTTGGTTTGTGCAGATAGCCTTTCAGCATGGTCACATTTATGTTTGTGCTGATGCCCTTTCAGCATTCTTACTTTTCGGTTTGTGCAGATACCGTTTCAGCATGGTCACATGTTGTTTTGTGCACTTGTGCAAAGGATTTATGGCTTTATTTAGTATGCAAGTTAAATTGATAATGATGACTGTTAGTTGTACTAGTACATTAGATATCACTCTTTCGTATATATTTCTTTATTTACATTCAAAATAGATATCAAGTAATATTTACACATATATAGGGTGTCTCAAATACACAGGATTAATGTGACTGTTCGGCCTCCATTTCAATGCACACAAGACGGAATATATGTGCCTTGATCAATCAGGCGACATCTCCACACTAAACGGTAGCGCACTGAAACTGGTTGACAAGTTCACCTCCCTAGGGAGCAGTGTCTCATCAACCAAGACAGACATCGACACACGACTAGCAAAGACATGGACAGCTATCGATCAGCTATCAATCATATGGAAATCAGACCTGACCGATAAAATGAAACGCAGTTTCTTCCAGGCAGCGGTCGTATCGATACTGCTATATAGATGCACCACGTAGACGCTAACAAAACGTATGGAGAAGAAGCTTGACGACAATTACACGAGAATGCTGCGAGTAATATAGAACAAGTCGTGGAGACATCACCCCACAAAGCAGCAACTGTACAGCAACCTGCCATCCGTCATGAAAACTATCAAAGTTAGACGAACTAGACATGCGGGACACTGCTGGAGAAGTAGGGACGAACTGATAAGTGATGTACTCCTGTGGACTCCTTCACAGGGACGAGCAAAGGCAGGACGTCCAGCTCGAACATGCATACAGCAGCTCTGTGACGATACTGGATGTAGCCCGAAAGACCTGCCAGGAGCAATGGACGATAGGGAGGGGTGGCGAGAGAGGGTCAGAAATATCCGTGCTGATGGTGCGACATGATGATGATAATGATGATAACAACTATTAATCTTCGATCACAATGCCTTGGACAAGAGAGGAAAATTATTTTGCGTCATTACTTATTTGTAGATAAAATTATTCAAAACTGTCTCGGAATAAATTAATGTTATAATGATTTATTACTGAGACAAGTAACACCAAAAAAGATTACCTGTCCTTGAAGTTAATATAGTAACAATTAAACAAAACATTGATTTGATGGCTCTAGCCCAAAGGATGCATTTTTTACAGGACGAGTTCCAAATGACCGCCGTTGTGCTGGTCTCAGTAATAAATCATGATCATATTGATGGGTTGTATCTATTTTGAGACTCTCTGTAAAATTAGTAAAGAAAATGAATTCAAATAAGTTGCTTAAGCTAACGACAGAGAGAGAGAGAGAGAGAGAGAGAGAGATGTGGTACTACGTGCGGTTAAATATTTAATTAATGTATAAAAATTGAAATATATATATGAAATTTAATGTGTATCTCAAAAACAAAGGGATCCTTAAAATAAGTATCTTTTTGTTCAAAGCTTGTATTGACCCGGGGGAACTGGTTGATTGTTTCTGAGGGTCAGTTAAGTGCAGGACGCTTGTCTTTGGTTTTGAGGGTCGACGGGTTTTGTTTAATTTTCATTTTGACAACTACATCCATCGATCATAATGATAGGAAGGGTCATTTCATGCAGCGTATTTTTCTGGTCCTTGTTTTGAAGATCGATGTCAAAAGGGAGATTTAATTATAAATAAAGGTGGGCTGGGCATGGCTCATCCAGTCGGGTGAGGCTGGGAGTTTTTGGTTCAACCCCATTACTGTTCCCATTGGTCAAAGCGTCTAAGAAGGGTTTTCCCTGTGCCTGTGAGATATGGTCCTGAACTAGAATTGGCTGACCAATGGGAATGTGACTCCTGATTGTCTTTTATTGGACAACCAATCAAAAACATTTTGATCCAGATATTGATCTATAAAAATAGTATGTTAAAACGGGTCATCAGAGAGAACAAGAAAAGGGACCAGAAAACAACTCGAGACTGCCAAACTCTTCAATTCTAGACCCGAGGCACTCTGAACAACCTTCCGGCTATAAAAATTCAAAGTCCCAGACTTTTAAAGATATTAGAATCACACGAACCGCATCTAATTGTCACATTTCTCTCTCAATATTCTTCTTCTGTTTGCCAGGAAAGCAAACATTGTTGCTTTATTGTCTCACAAAAGCGTTTCAATAAAACCATTTTGTTAAATTTTTAGCAACGGGTTTTTCTGTTTATTATTTGAGTTGCTAGACAATCTAGCCACTCATATTACCTAACCATCAGAAGAAGATCCGGCTGAATTGCGTCAACCTCCCTTCGCGGATCTTTCAAACACAGCGTGGGCACGGAAGGATATGACAAAAGCAAACAGTCGGAAGCAAATGTGGTAGTCACGAACACAACAGCCTCAAGTACTGTGACTTGTAGTCACACCACATTGGGCTCCGTGACTAGCATAGGACCACAGAGAGAGAGAGAGAGAGAGAGAGAGAGAGAAGAGAGAGAGAGAGAGAGAGAGAGAGAGAGAGAGAGAGAGAGAGAAATTTAAATGGCATGTTGACCTGTCGAGGATTGTTTTATGTCTACAGGTTAGAGAATCGCCTTTATTGTATGTTTTATGTACATTTTTATGAAGTTGTTTCTTGAAGTTTTTGCACACACAGTTATATGATATCACGTATTCTTATGAGGGGTGTACTCGTGGTGTAATGGTTAAAGCGATAGACTGCGGAATCGTAGTAAGCGAGTTCGTACTCCAGTCGCGCTATTACGTTCACTTTCGGGCAAATACCCTTGGGAAAGGTATGAACCCACTTATCCTCCCAGCTATGGGTTAAATAGTACCACTACTGTACTTCGAGGAGAATGGCTTTGGCTATAATAACCTACACAGGTTGATATGCCATTAAACAAAAGAAACGAAACGAAACGTATTCTTATCAAATACAAATTATTATAATGTCCAGTGTTTCTATCAAATACTAATAATTTATATACAAGAGTTTTATTTCAAGTAATTATTTCAGTCTAATTCTTATAATTTATTTCCACAAAATTATATGGTTTTAAATAAGTAATGATAATCCTTCGTAAATAATTACAGTTTCAAGTAACTTTTCTTGATATAAAGATCTCACAGTTAGATGGTATAAAGAATTCCTATCGAATACAAATGATTTTTAAATAGGTAAAACAGGTACTTGCACTCCTAGGAGTAATAGCAATCTAAGAGTACTCCACCTTCTCCAGATCACCAGGTGTGAAGCTTCTTGATCTGATGCAGCGTAGGGTCATGGTTCAGGTCATTCCTTTTTTAATGATGTAGACTCTTACCATTCTGCTGCTTATTTAAAGCTCCACCAACGAAGCAAAAAATATTAGGTAAGAAAAAAAGAAAAAAAAGAAAGAAAGAAGTAATTGTATGAAGATTTTATGAAAGAAAGAAAGATTTTAGGAAAGAAAAAAAGAGAGAAAAAAGCAAAAGAAAGAAAGAAAGAAAGAATATGAAGATATTTAGAAAGAAAGAAAGAAAGAAAGAAAGAAAGTGTATTCAGTTTAAGAAAGAACAAAAGATGTGTAAGAAAGAAAGGAAAAGGATGAAAGAAAGAAAGAAAGAAAGAAGGGTGAAAGAAATGTATAAAGATTCTAAGAAAGAAAGAAAGAAAGAAAGAAAGAAAGAAAGAAAGAAAGTGTATGAGGAGTTAAGAAGAACGAAAGAAATGAATGAATATCTTAAAAAAGAAAGAAAGAAATATAGAATAGGAAGATATTTAGAGAGAAAGAAAGAACGAAAGAATGAAAGAAAGAAAAAAGGGTATGAAGATTAAAGAAGAACAAAAGAAATTTATGAAGATTTTAAGAAAGAAAGAAATAAATAAATAAAGACAGAAAGAAAGAAAAAACAAAAGTGTAGGAAGATTAAGAAAGAAAGAAAGAACAAAAGTGTATGAAAATTAAGAAAAAGAAAGAAAGAAAGAAAGAAAAACAGAAAGAAATGTGTGAAGATAAGAAAAAAGAAAGAAAGAAAGAAAGAAAGGAAGGAAGGAAGAAAGTGTATGAAGATTAAAAAAGAATGAAAGAAATTTATGGAGATTTTAAGAAAGAAAGAAAGAAAGAACAAAAGTGTATGAAGATTAAGAAAGAAAGAAAGAAAGAAAGAAAGAAAGAAAGAAAGAAAGAAATGTGTGAAGATAAGAAAAAGGACGAAAGAAAGAAAGAAAGAAAGAAAGAAATAAAGAAAGTGTATGAAGATTAAAAAAGAACGAAAGAAATTTATGAAGATTTTAAGAAAGAAAGAAAGAAAGAAAGAAAGAAAGAACCAAAGTGTATGAAGATTAAGAAAGAAAGAAAGAAAGAAAGAAAGGAAGAAAGAAAGAAAGGAAGAAAGAAAGAAAGAAAGAAAGAAAGAAAGAAAGAAAGAAATGTGTGAAGATAAGAAAAAAGGACGAAAGAAAGAAAGAAAGAAAGAAAGAAAGAAAGAAGTGAATGAAGAAAGAAATAAGAAAAAGAAAGAAAGTGAATGACAATATGAAGAAAGAAAGAAACTTATCATCTATCTTACGTACTCAGGTCTGTTGCATTTTAAAACACCTGTAAACCAGATGAAGAAACATACACTTTCTCTGTTCCATCATTTTTTGCTTTTTTTTTTATTTGACGAATGGTCATACTGCTGTGACAAAGAGATGAGAATAACTTCTAAAGGGTTCAGATGCTTGCTCATGGGTAAAAATAAACAGATAAATAAAAGATTAAAAATAAAAAAACAACAACTACAACAACAGCATCAACAAAAACAAGAAGAAAAAAAAAGCCAAGACTGACAAGAAAATAGATCTGGACGCCACAAAAGATTTAAGCATTTGTATGCTAGAAAGACAAAAACAAAAACGTGTTAGCATATTATTTTCACGTCCTTCTTTCTTTCCTTTCTCTCTCCCTCTCTCTCTCTCTCTCTCTCTCTCTATATATATATATATATATATATATATATATATCTTTCTTTCTTTCTTTCTTTCTTTATTCCCCCTCTCTGTATTTATCTCTCTCTGTCTTTCTTTTTATCTTGATTGGCACAAGTAATAACAATTGATCATACCTATTTGCATAAGTTTGGCTATTGGAAAGAAAACCCCAAGAAACAGAAGAAAAAAAAAAAAAAAAGAAAAAAAAAAAGAAAAAAACAAAAACAATCCAAATATCCTCAACTAGCCCCACCCACGCAGAATATATAAAGGACTTAGCGGCCAATTGGCTCAAATGCCGAAACACTTTAAACCTTCCTTTTCTTTTAATTATTTTTCTTTCAGCGTTCGTCAGGTATTTCTTTTCTTTCTTTTCCTCCCTTCCTCTTATATTTTTTATTGTCATTCTCTTTCTCATTACACCATTCTCTTAAATCGTTTTTTCTTATTTTCTTTCTTCATACACTTCTTTTGTTTTCACTAACTTCTCTCTCTCTCTCTCTCTCTCTCTCTCTCTCTCTCTCTTTACCTTTTTTGACGTTTTCTTTCTTTTTCCTGACCCTCTTTTCCTTTCTCTTTTTCTCTCTGTTTTGTTCTCTTTCTTCGCTTTCATTCACCCTCTTCTTCTTTTCTTCTTTTCATTCTTCTTCTTCTTGCTAACTTTTCTCACGCTCCCCTATTTTCTTTATTCTCCTCTTTCTCTTCACCTTTTTTCTCTCATCTCTCTTTTCTTTCTTTCTTTCTTTCTTTCTTTCTTTCTTTCTTTCTAGTCTTATTTCCCTTTGTTTTCTCTTCCTCTATTCTTCTCTGTATCTGTCTGTGTGAACCAGTCTCCTTTGCTCTCTTTCTTCCCTTCTCTCTTTTGATTATTCTGTCTTCCCTTTCCTCCCAACTCTCTCTCTCTATTTAAACCAAATTCTACTTCAAGATTAATGGGATGTAAAACGAATCAATGACGGATACACAACCAAATGAGAGGAAATAAAACTTATACAAAACCCAGAATGATTTGAAGAAACGCACACGAATGCATAAGAAGAGACAATGTAAATATCTGACCCGGTTTCTTTTTTCCGTTTCGTTTCGTTTTTTATTTTCTTCTTTTTTGTTGCAGTTTATTTAACTTAAGATCGATCCGCAGAAAGAAGAGTGCAGCCATTTAAAAAAAAAAGAGGTGGTTAATGCCAGGTTTTATCTCAGCTAATATCCAATTACCAGACAATGTTTTAAATAAAGGCATCCATTTCTCATTTGCCTATTTTTCTTTTTTTTCTTTTTCTTTGTTCAGTAGTTTTTTAGCTTGAGTAAAATTATTCGAACCATCGTCTGGTCAACCGGTTCTGTGAAATCATCGTAGCGAATTTGTGCTTGTCAAAGGTCGACTGATTTTTTAAAGAAATTACAAAACAAATAAATGGTAGGATCAATCAACTTTTAATTGCTTTAAGCACTCAAACCACAAGAAATGAACTGGACGAATTTGCAAAGAACAAGATAAGATTATAAGAAAATGCCATTCTGCCGAACATTCTGAAAGGAATTTCGTATCTATTTAAAAATAAAACACCCTTTTCATTTCTTTAACAGTGTTTTGTTTTGACAATCGCAGGTATAAGGTGCAGCAGAGATACCTTCCACATTTCAAACTGTCACCTGTGTGATGTAACTGAACTTGGGCAAGTGGCAATGGTAGCTTCATCTACCATTTCTTTTCAGGTACGATTATGGTTGCAGTGTATGGATCATGGCTTGGATTGGTGCACACTGTGTCTTTGTCATACCAAACGTTTTTCAGAATGGGGAATCTACAGTTGCTATACAGGGAGCTTTTAGTGCTCATTTCATGTTACACAGGAATGATGCTATTCCTGATAGAAAATCGATACTATTATGTGTTGAAATTATAAACGAAGCAGCATCATTCTTACTTAACCTGAAATGAACGCGAAAAGCTTTCTACATAGCAATTATAGATTCACTAGTCTTAAAATATTTCATCGGCAAAATAACCCACGAAGGTTGATATGCCATTAAACAAAGAAACCGAATCGAACTAATCATTATTATAGCCAAGTCTCTATTCTTTCTTCTCTTTTATTTAGACATGTAGGAACATTTTGGGAGATGTTTCTTCTGAAATTTCTTGTATAAGGTCTTTTTTCTCTGGAAGCATATAAGATTGTAATTCAAGATAGTTTATAGATCGCGATAAAGACAAGAAAAGTAATGATTGTTCAGAATCAGATAACAAGATATCTCGCCGATAGGACATCACAAGTTGGCGATGATACTGAATAGAAAACCCAAGAAAAATTACGACAGATTACCTTAAAGTCTAAAACAGGTAAACACATTTCCATCTGGTAGTCAAAAAAATCTCCCATTGCATATGTTCAACTTGTTGCAGTCGTTAAGGCAGTTTTTCAAATATCGGCATAGAGGGGGGTGGAAAATGCGCTCTTTAACAACGGCCCAGTCAGCTGGGACGATAGAATACACCGAACACATCTCTGCAGAGGAGTAAGACCCTCAGCCCAACCCGTGTCCTAGATATGACACAAAAACATCTTATGATGAGGATCTAGTCCTGAGTCTTTGGGGAATGTGGAGTACCCCTTCATTGCCATTGGTACCACGTCTACTCTGATCAGGATTGCTAGAACCTGATAGGGTCTTGTGTATAGGTCAAACAGAACTGTTTGCTATTTAACCTGTATGCAAACGAATGATATTTGTTGAATTGTTAGAAACATAACTTTTTGATCGCTTAACTGTGTGTAAACAAATCGAATGAGTAATGTTGAAAAGATTTATAAGTGTTAAATAGCCATACGTGAAACTGTATGGCTTAATTGAATTATTGGTATGATATAGCAATACTTTGAACTATTAGACTGTGTGCAAATGAAGTGTGTTAAACAGCAATACTTGAAACCATTTCACTGTGTGCCAACAAATAATTGATTTTAAATAAAATTATTAGAGTTAGCCTATTCTTTTTCACAAAAATTAACGCTTTTTTTAGTATGGAAATAAGTTGAGTTTCCATAGATACCGGCTCATTGGCCCAGTGGGTGGCGTGTTCGCCAATGATCCGGGAGACCTGGGTTCAATCCCAGTTCGTGTCATATCAAACGTACTTTAAAAATGGTACTTGATACCTCCTTGCTTAACACTCAGCAATACAAGGTACGTATCAAGGGTAAAGTGGAGCAATCCAGGGAAAGGAGTAGCGCCCTCCCCGACACCTCGGTGTAGTAGCTATCAAAAAAGGAGCCATCTGGTCGTCCTCGACTACGGTCGCTTACTATTACAAACATACATACACACATATATTAATAATGTAGTTTACTGTATTCATAAATAAAGTCTATTTAGTATCGGAGATAGAACATATACATTAGAGTTAAGTTCACGTAGAGACAGGATCTTTGGGGCGCAAACAAGATCACTCTTCCTATCATGCCCCACACAACAATATATAAAGGTATACCGTACACAAAAGAAAACTTTAGTCTGATGATCACATTGGTGAGAAACTGACAGTCATATAACAAAAAATATAAATTTCTTAATGCATTCATGGGTTGGCTGAAAAGTTCACAGGCTGACCAAGATACTATCACGTCATGTGATCAAATGAGGTTTATTTTTTTGACATAGGATTCACACATTTCTTCAATCGGTGTTGCAGTCTTTGGATCCTATTGGTCCAAAAGTCATCAACAGCAGATATGAAGTCATTGTATGAATTTTTTCAGCCTATGGACGTTTTTTAGACTAAGATCTTTTCTGCCCACCCTCACAGTTTTAAGTTATCGATTGTAGATTTGGTTCATTATATGTGAGTATTTTCATGTCTTTAAACATTTAATTTAAATTTCTATAGCATTTATATAGGAAAATATTTGAACGTCTTATAAGGAATTTACCAAATTTGAATGTTTTAAACGATTAAATATTTTGTTATACATTTCAAAGGACAACCTGATTATCATTTTAAATTGCTTCATACCTTTTTCCTTTTATTTAATTAAAATATTCATATCATTCAAGAAATCCTATGAGTGTCATTTTGCCGGCACTAAGTTCATCACCACAGCAATGTATGGCCAATGGCGACTGTTGACAAATAGTTTCATAAAAGATTCGTAATTTTTGCCGTCAATTTCATTATTTTCGCTCATGTTTTTTCCACTAAACCTTTTTTTTATTCGGTCATGGGCTTTTCGTTTTTCTTCAAGGCGATTTTAGGAGCTTCTTTCAATGTAATAAATATGCTCGATCATTTTATATGATTTTATTCAATTTAGTAAATTTAATTAGGCTTTTCCAATAAGAAAATACATTGTCAAACGCGTTTTTATTTTCAATAATCTAAAGTAGTTCCCAATACGTAGCACAAGGGCCACATGCAATCCTTGAGGCCCATCTGTGACTACATGTCTGATTTTTCCTTTTTCCTGATGTTAACACTTCTTCATCGCGTCTTTGTTGTCCGTCAACTTTCTTCGAGGCCCTGCGTTGCCACATTTTCAGTGAATCAAATCGAATAATGACTGCCAAACGTGGCCGTAATCGAGATCGTTTGGAACGCCTCCATAAAACTTCTAAAGGTTACCGCCGTGTCATTTAATGAGTATGGGTTTGGCAACATTAGTTAAATATTGACCAACTTTCCATTTCCAAAGCAATTTTTAATCCTAATCTTTATCAAACCTCTTATCCAGCAAAGATGAAAGCGAATCAGCCATATTTACTTCGCTCAATCGTCTATTGTTCGTCATTTGATAGTCAGATTTCAAAGTCTGTAATGATTGGACCAGGTGGGTTTACAACTGAACGAACGTCTGTAGATACAAAAATGCCGCCATTTTTCTGCTCCGATACTAACCAGATATAAAACTAGCACATTTATTTTGCTGGCGATCTTTTCTTTATCAACAATCAAACTTACTGACCAAACAATATATTAAGATTGATCCAATGAGTGATGTTCTATTTTTGATCAATCGATCGATTGATTTTAACGGCATGCCAGGCTGTCTAGGTTTATATCATACCAAGAGGTTTGGGAATCGCTTTATTGTACATTTATATATTTTGTGTGGTTGTTTCGTAAGAGATTTTTGCACGCAGTTATATATAACATATTCCTATCTAATAAAAAATTATCACTCAATTGTATGGTTTCAAGTATTCCTATCTAATTCTAACAATTATATGGTTTCAAGTAATTATTTTCATTCAATTATAGTCTCTTGTTTTCATAGAATTGTATGATTTCAAGTAACTAATAATAATCTTTAGTAAACAATTATAATTTCTAGTAAGTATTTTTATTGCAAATAATTTTCAGGTATATGGCGTCAGGTATTCCTGTTTAATACTACTAATAATTACACAATTATATGTTTTCAAGTAACTATACCTATTTGATGATGTTTACAATCATCCTGTCATGCTGCTCACATGGATTTCCTTAACTCTCCATCGCCGTCCGTCTGTATAATCCATCACTTCCGACAGGTCTTCCAAGCCACATCCTGTGTCCGTAGAGAGATGTAGTAGATAAGTTCTAGCAGGTCGTCCTACACTTCTGCATCCGTATGAAAGGGTTCGTAGGAGAACGTCGCTGACGAGTTCGTCCTTGGGTCACCTATTTGGACATATTTTTGTGAGAGGTGCATAATAATAATAATAATAATAATAATAATCATATCGCGCTGGTAGCACGGATACCCCTGATCCTCTCTCGCCACTCCTCCCTATCGTTCATCGCCCTAGGTAGGTCTTCAGGACTGCATCCCGTATCCTCACATAGCTGCTGAATGTATGTTCGTGCTGGTCGTCCTGCTTTTGCACGGCCATGTGTGGGGGTCCATAAGAGTACATCTCTTATGAGTTCGTCCCTGCTTCTCAATAATAATAATGATAATAATCAATGGTTTCCACACAATTATATAGCATCAATTATTCCTATTGAAAATGAATAATTTTTAAACTGATCTATTTGATCCATATGTAGCATATTGACCTTGACAGAACCGTCATGTTTCAGATGTATAAACGGGAAGACAGCGACGCGTGGGTTTAAGCAGCTCATGCGAGTTGACAGGCGAAAACGGGCCACATGGGTTGACAACCGGGATCAGTTAGGAGTTGTGAAATCATATATGCAGGCATTCACAGCAGTAACGGCCAGTCAGGTTGTCACTTAAGACGCAGCGTCACGAGAGCGGTCAGTAAGTACCCATGGGGGGGGGGCAATTGACCTTGACTGAACCGTCATGTTTCAGATGTGTAAACGGGAAGACAGCGACGCGTGGGTTTAAGCAGCCCATGCGGGTTGACAGGCAGAAGCAGATCACATGGGTTGATCACCGGAAACAATTAGGAGTTGTGAAATCATATATGCAGACATTCATGACAGTAACGGTCAGTCACGTTGTCACGTCAGATGCAGCGGCATGGGAGCGGCCAGTGAGTGCCCAGAGAGAAGAGGGCAGTGGCTTTCCGCCTCCCCGCCGAGAAGTAGAAGAAGCGCTAAGTGGGGCCCTGAGCATGGCACAACCCTGCTAAGAAGAAGATAAGAGTCAATATAGCAGTTATTCTTCGAGTCTGTGTCTCCGTCTCCCTGTCTGTGTGTGTCTCTCTCTCACACGTCTACAGAGTTTTGATTCTGAGAAAAAATAAAGAGATGAATATTTTTATAAAGAAAGTGTTATGCCTCTTCATTATGCCCGTAAGCAGAGATGAACTCATAAGAGATGTACTCTTATGGATCCCCACACACGGCCGCGCAAAAGCAGGACGACCAGCACGAACGTACATTCAGCAGCTATGTGAGGATACAGGTTGTTGTCCTGAAGACCTACCTAGGGCGATGAACGATAGGGAGGAGTGGCGAGAGAGGGTCAGGGATATCCGTGCTGCCAGCACGATATGATGATGATGATGATGATTCTATCTTAATGTCACACAAGGAGAAAGGGCAATGAAAGGATACTCACCATCAGAGAAAGTGTTGGGTCATATCCAGGGCACCTCTTTTTTTGGAAGGTATTTCTCCTCTGTAATGAATACAATCAGCGTGTTGTAACTCCCGTTTTTTTGATAGATAAAATCTTTGTAAATAAGTTAAAGTATAACTTCTATTCTTCAAGCCTTAACTAAAATAAATGATATTTTGATTGGTGGCAAGAGATTAGAGGAAATGATATCAAACAAGCGATATCCCCATGGGACTTTTAATAGGTTTTCCTCTTTTCTTAGTGAATAAAAACGACAATAATCACAGAGAGTTTCCGGACGAAATATTCAAATCTTTACATTCAGTCAGGTCTTTTCTTAATATTCTTACTCTCTTAGGAAATTAATAAATACAAGTAGAAAACCTAACCCTGAGGATAGAATTTTAAGCTAGTTCCTGCGGAAGGCTTCAATAGGACTTTTGACCCCAACAGAATATCATGGCTTTGAACTATATATTTATTGAATCTACGCAAGAGAAAATCAATGATTTATTTTTGACGTTGAACAAACTGGCCATAAATTTATCCGTCACGTTTTTATTGTGGCAAAAAACACAGGCATTGCACTAAACTATATTTTTGCGAAGACTTATCAGTTAATAAACATTATCAAGAGGTTAATGTTTATGGTCAATCGATGGTTATTGTTTATCCAAAAGAAAAAAAAATAACAACCTGATTTTTAAAGTCTAAAAAACAAGGAACATGGTAATGGAAAAAATGTCTTAACGTTGGTTTCTAACAAGGAAAATTTAAACAAAATATCTACTTTATACGTTGAAACAAAAAGTCAAAGAATCGGTTTACCTAACCTGGCAAATACTAGATAATACTTCCTTTTAGCAATATACTAACATTGTAATTTGAGCTTGTAGTAAAAAAAACTGAGAACGTTTGTAAATTTTTAAAAGTGTGGGAAGGAGGAGTTCCCATTGTGTATTGGCTAGGGTTAGGGTTATTTATCACTAATGTTCAATGACATCAAAGGAAGCGAGTTCGAACATTTAAGTTCACTTTCGGATTAATACCCTCGAGAAACAGATAAAGACCTTTATCCTTGCAGCTTAGAGTTAAACAGAACCACTACTGTTCTTCTACAAGGATGGCGTTTGCATTAAATAACCCACGAAAGTTGATATGCAATAAAACAAAAAAAACAAACAAAAAAAACAAAAAACAAAACAAAAAACGAGACCCAATCTTTTAAAAAACTGATAGGCTGAAAATATATTACTTGGTTCCATTTGTAAGCACATGTAATTTGGTGCCAATAGGTGTAGATGTCAATAAGAGAGACAGATATAAAAGATAATTGGTATTTAGGAATTATTTTAATTTTGAATTTTGGGTGTACGAAAACTCTTAATCTTTTCGCGGTGGAATAGAACATATTCATCGAATATTCGAAGAAAAATAATACATCTGTTTTCACCATTTGTTTTTGGTTGTTTGATTGATCAATTGCGTGATTGATCGGTCGATCGATTGATTGATGGATTGGTGTGAACGACAATTCAACTCATATAAGATTATTTTATGCGTAAGGGTTTGGGAATTGCATTCATTATTGTTCATTTCACATATTTTGTTGCTCTATTAGAGTGTTTTTACGCTGTACTATCGAACACGAATAAGTTTTAAACATATCTGTTTGACTCATAGGTGGGACTCTCATGAGTACTAAGACTCCGGGTCGGAGTAAACCTGGTAGTAATGGCAATGACACTCCCCAGATCTCCAAAACTGGAGCCTCAACATCAGATACAGTTTAGTGTCATACCTAGGACAACTTATTTCTTTTGGGGAGGGGGTCTTACCCCTCAGCTAAGAAAACAGTCAGCATATTCTAAGCCCCACAGATAGAGGAGATTTATTTGTCGCTGCATAAGAATTTATTCTAACATGTATTAACAGGAATATAAACATACTGGCCAGAGTAATGCACCTGCGAATTTTGACACGGCCACTAAAGACGAGAGCTTAGGTTTCGTTTCGTTTCGTTTTATGGCATATCAACCATTGGAGGTCATTTAGTGCTAAGTTCTTTTTTTATGCATATATATATATTAAATATATGATTTAAAAACGCATTTTTGTTTTACATTTTTCAATGAGCCTGAGTTTATTTTTTTCCATTATTAAATTGCTTCATTTATTTCAATCTAATACGTATAATTCTTTTTTATTATCAATCATTTGTTTGCACAAAGGTTAATGTTTTCAAGTATTGCTATTTATCACTAACAATTCAATTAAACATCAGTCATTTGTTTATACACAGTTAAATGATCAAACAGTTCTATTTCAAAAGATTCCATTTAGCATGTCAAAAAAGTTTAATAGTTCCAAGTATTGCTATCAATCACTAACAATTCAATTAAACATCAGCCATTTGTTTATAAACAGTTAAATGATCAAACAGTTCTATTTCAAAAGATTCCATTTAGCATGTCAAAAAAGTTAAATAGTTCCAAGTATTGCTATCAATCACTAACAATTCAATTAAACATCAGTCATTTGTTTATAAAGAGTTAAATGATCAAACAGTTCTATTTCAAAAGATTCCATTTAGCATGTCAAAAAAGTTTAATAGTTCCAAGTATTGCTATCAATCACTAACAATTCAATTAAACATCAGTCTTTTGTTTACACACAGTTAAAAATAAAAACTTGTCTATTTCTAACAATTCAGTTTAGCATAAGTTCACAGTTAGATATCAAACATTTCTATTTCAAAAGATTCCATCTAGCATGTCAAAAATGTTTAATAGTTCCAAGTATTGCTATTCATCACTAACTATTCAATTAAACATCAGTCATTTGTTTATAAACAGTTAAATGATCAAACAGTTCTATTTCAAAAGATTCCATTTAGCATGATAAAAAAGTTTAATAGTTCTAAGTATAGCTATTCATCACTAACAATTCAATTAAACATCAGTCATTTGTTTATACACAGTTAAATGATCAAACAGTTCTATTTCAAAAAATTCCATTTAGCATGTCAAAAAAGTTTAATAGTTCTAAGTATAGCTATCAATCACTAACAATTCAATTAAACATCAGTCATTTGTTCATACACAGTTAAATGATCAAACAGTTCTATTTCAAAAGATTTTATTTAGGATTTCAAAAAAGTTTAATAGTCCCAGGTATTGCTAGCAATCATTAACTATTCAATTAAACGTCAGTCATTTGCTTATACACAATTAAATGATCAAACAGTTCTATTTCAAAAGATTCAATTTTACATGTCAAAAATGTTTAATAGTTCCAAGTATTGCTATCAATCACTAACAATTCAATTAAACATCAGTCTTTTGTTTACACCCAGTTAAAAATAAAAACTTGTCTATTTCTAACAATTCAGTTTAGCATAAGTTCACAGTTTAGATATCAAACAGTTCTATTTCAAAAGATTCCATTTAGCATGTCAAAAAAGTTTAATAGTTCCAAGTATTGCTATCAATCACTAACACTTCAATTAAACATCAGTCATTTGTTTATACACAGTTAAATGATCAAACAGTTCTATTTCAAAAGATTCCATTTAGCATGTCAAAAAAGTTTAATAGTTCCAAGTATTGCTATCAATCACTAACAATTCAATTAATCATCAGTCATTTGTTTATACACAGTTAAATGATCAAACAGTTCTATTTCTAAAGATTTTATTTAGCATGTCAAAAAAGTTTAATAGTCCCAAGTATTGCTATCAATCATTAACAATTCAATTAAACGTCAGTCATTTGCTTATACACAGTTAAATGATCAAACAGTTCTATTTCAAAAGATTCAATTGAGCATGTCAAAAAAGTTTAATAGTTCCAAGTATTGCTATCAATCACTAACAATTCAATTAAACATCAGTCTTTTGTTTACACACAGTTAAAAATAAAAACTTGTCTATTTCTAACAATTCAGTTCAGCATAAGTTCACAGTTTAGATATCAAACAGTTCTATTTCAAAATAGCATTTGATTCCATTCACACAGGAGAGAAAGAGCAAATACTTCTTGCCTGTGGTCCCCCCAAAGAAACTGTCACAGCCATAATGATGCTCTATAGTAACACGAAAGTCTACTTTCGCTCACCTGATGGAGACTCAGACGTCTTTGATATTTGCCGTTGGTGTTCTGCAAGGGAATACATTAGCCTCATAACTGTTCATAATCTGCCTAGACTCTGTACTTTGAACATCAATAGATCTAATGAAAGAAAATGGCTTTACACTAAAAAAAAAAAAAAAGGCAAGAAGCAGACGATACCCCGCAGAAACTATTACGGACGCAGACTTTTCAGATGATATAGCGCTTCTTGCAAATACACCTGCATAAGCTAAATTCCTGCAGCATTGTCTGGAGCAGACAGCAGGTGGCATTGGCTTTCACGTAAATGCAGACAAAACAGAATAAATGTGTTTTAATAAAAAAGGAGTCATCTCCACTCCAGATGGCAGCTATCTGAAATTATTGGACAAGTTCACGTACCTCGATAGCTTCGTCTCATCGAAGTGACATCAATATGCACCTAGCGAAGGCATGGATTGCCATCGATAGGTTATCGATCAAATAGAAGTCTAAACTATCCGATAAAATAAAATGTGATTTCTTCCAAGCAGTAGTTGTGTCAATTCTACTGTATGGATGCACCACATAGACACTGACGAAACGTTTTGAGAAAAAGCTAGATAGGAATCGTACAAGAATGTTACGAGCTGTATTGCATAAATCCTGGAAGCAACATCCAACAAAACAACAGTTGTACGGCCACCTACCTCATATCTCTAAAACTATATCGGTAAGACGAACGAGGGATGGAGGACACTGTTGGAGTAACAAGAATGAAATCATCAGTGACATTTTCATATGGACCCGTTCAAGTGCAAGTGTTGGACGACCAAGAACATACCGACAAAAGATCTGTATGGACGAAGGATGTAGACTAGAAGACCAGCCGGGAGCGATGGATAATTGGGACGATTGACGAGAGAGAGTCAGGGAAATTCGTTCCAGCTGCGGGACTTGATGATGATGATATATAAAAAAGATTAAGATAAAGTGCTATACCTACTGAAGTAAGGCAGATACACAATACAGAAAATATCAAATTATCAAGACTAGTAGGCCGTAATTTAAATTTCATTTGGTATGCATAATCATCAGACACCAAAGTGAAAGTGTCCAATCATATAATGGCGACCGACCACTGCGTCACTATATGTGTGTGTGTGTGTGTGTGTGTGTGTGTGTGTGTGATATTCATGGTGTAAGGATTCCTGTCGTAAGAAATCTACTCGAATTCAAATCCTGGACGAAGCTAACTCATTGCGTTAACATTATATAGCACACAGCGCTGATATCACTTATCACATAACGTTAATGTTATATAGCGCTAATATCCTTCGGAAAGGCATGAATCCAACTATTTTTCTTTCAGCTCTGGCTAAATAATAGGTCAGACTAGGCGTCTGTACTTTGGTATGGCAACCGGCCCAGGAAAAAGAAAACTCTGAATTCAAACCCGTTTAACTAAACTGACCTTATGTCGCATCCCGCTTGTTCAGAAGGGTTGGGATATATATATATATATATATATATATAGAGAGAGAGAGAGAGAGAAAGAATCGCAATAGTTATTTACAATGAAAATGATTAAATTGTAATAAAATAGACCAATAGGATATATGCAGACGAAAATATGTCTGGCAAAATGAGACAAAATTTTATAGAATTTTAAGACGTTTCACCCAATCCAGAATGGGGTGGTGAGGGAGTCCCCGTGGCGTAGTGGCTAAAGTGTTGAACTGGTGCTTCGAAGTAAGTGAGTTTGAACTCCAGGCATGAACCTCTTTATCCCCCAGCTATGGGTTAAATGGTATCGCTGCTGTTCTTCTATAAGGATGGCTTCGAAGGTTGATATGCTATTAAACAGAATAACAAAAACACAAAAACAAAAAGCAAAAGAAAAAAAACAAAAAAGAAACAAACAAACCCAGGAGACAAGAAGATCAAACTTATTTATCAGCTTGTGGACGTCGGTGTTCTAGCAGATTATCAAGTGAAAGTAAAGGAAAGTGAAAAACTACCTAAATACCGGGACCTTGCTTTAGGACTGGAAAACATAGTCGCATAAAGAGGATACAAACCGTTGTTGTCTCTCTTGGAATAATCATAAAGAACTTAGAAAGGAGGCGAGGGGACATGGGTGATAGTGACAGAAATTCTTTTTCTCCTTGATCTGCTGGAATTGTGATTTTGACAAATTTTCTTCCCTTGTTTACAACTGTCCAGTCGGTGTGGCTTTGAATATGCTGACTTTATCCCTTGCAGATTGGTAAGAACCAACCAAAGAAGGGGCATTTCTGCATATGAAATTAAACTACATCTGATATTGAGGCTCTAATTATAGTGTGTGGAGTACTTCTTCATAGCTATTACTCCCACGTTCACTCTAACTCGGAATAGTTGTACCTGTAAGGGTCCAATCTGTGCATCAGATAAATCTGTTAAAAAAAAACATTCGTTTTCGATTGAGCCTTATGCACGCCCTCATCCCCACCAAAACAAAAATTTTAGAAAAATTACGCAAAAATTTAAATCCCTATCTTATAGGCACAAAAGAACCCTAGACGGGTTGATATACCATTAAAATCAATCCCTGAATAAATCAATTAGCTTTCCTAGATGATATTTTCGGTTTGAATTTTTTCTGTCAAACTGAATTTGCTTGCACAATTATCAGTGAATAACCGTTCCAAACCAGTCGTATCAATGTTAGTCTTGCTTTTGAGTCCGTTTGATACATTGTTTTATTATATGATTTACAGTGTGCAAAATGATTTTCATTTTTCATGAATTTCTTTATAAGATATTTTATTTCAGTTATCTAATTTTGTTTGAGTTCTACGTAAAAAAAACGTATTCTTATAAAATTGAGAGAGAAAAAAGTCGTCTGGTTTGTGGTTTGCGTTCTGACACTCTAAGGCCGATCGTTATAACTGTGTTATTGTAATAACGAAAATAAAAACCACCACGACACGAATTGGCCGAAGGATATAACATCCTCAATGAAAACAATGACAAAAAGTTGCGATTGTGAAGCAAGCAACAATAGAATATAATTAAAACGATGACTTCATTTATGAATATTATATGTAAGAATAGCAATGGTAAATGTGTTACGACTACTATAACAAGAGGGTAATGATTACGGTGACCTTTAGGAAAATGAATGTTAATTTAATTTATGGAGAAAGAAGCCTAGAAAAGGATGATTCACAAAGGAATGTTAACTTCCTGAAAGAAGATGCTCTGGAATTATGGGTAAAGAACGAAGACTGAGAAACGTGCAGAACATTTCCCGCCATTTTAGTTCTATGCGAACCAGAGGGCAATAACAGTTAATTTTTTCAGCCACGAAAGAAAGATAATAAGGGGAGAAAAAGAAGGAGCTAGAAGAAGAAGAAAAGAAGATAACAAATAGAGAAAGAAGGAATATGGGGAGGAGGTAAAGAGTAAATTGATGCGCGAAAAAGAAAGAGTGAACTAGAGGAAGAGAAGGGGAAGAAGATAGAAAGGAAAATAATGGACAAAAGAAGAAACTGAGAAGAAATAAGTTGAAAAAAAAACCTGTGTTTTCATTCAAGTATTTGTTTAAATCAGTTTTTGAATTGGCTATTTCACAAACATTTTATTTTTTGGATTAAGTTTATGAGAATCCGAGGGGATTCCTAAGAAAGTACGTTAAGAGTGAAACAAAAATTTCGGAACAGTATCATACAGCAAGAAAAAAATCTGTAATCATTTACTCTGATTAACAATACACACACACACACACACACACACACACACACACACACACACACACATATATATATATATAGATAGATAGATAAAGAGAGAGACAGAGACAGAGAAACAGACAGACAGACAGACGTTCGTTCGTGGTGTAATGGTTACTGCTGTAGGAAATAAACACGGTGACACGAGTTCAAATTCTTGACGAGGCGGTTTCCTTTTCATTTAGCGCTAATACTCTTGGGAAAGAAATGAATCTAACTATTTATCCTCTAGCAATGGGGAAATAGTAGGGCAGACTGTGCTCTTTAACCTTGAAATGATGACCGGTCTTGAAGAAGGAAAACTCTAAATTCAAACCTGTCGAACTCAACTTAAAAATTGACCTTGTGTCACATCCTGTTCGTACGGGTAGATTGGCACATATATATTAATTTAGAAATTAACATGACAAGAAAATCATGCACATACCTACATGCGAGATATGGAGCACTGAACAGCTGTTTCGACCTTGGTAGGTCTCCTCAGGAGTACAAACAGCGATCTCCACAGTATGCAGAAGCCGAAACTCTACCACTGGGTCACCGGTTCATACCACATATAGGCGACGCCGAATTAACAAGTAATGGTAAATTGCGCGACCACTTGTCCTAATGTGGCTTATCTTATGAGGCTTATGTTATGAGGACTCGTAACATGTTATGAGGCTTATGTTATGAGGACTCGTAACTCCGACTTGGGAAGACGTAGCCCCGGAGGTTACCGTGTCCGCCGTAGGGAATACGTACCTATAAAAAAGACACATTAATATATCAATTCCTCCATTCATAATTTTATATATATATATATTGTCATCCACAGACCGATTGTTTCGTTGTATCACAACTTTTCAGTGTGGCTAGACAAGCAGGACGCTTCAAGCTGGGATCGAAACCCACCTAAATTTACGCTACACATATTCCTGTTTATATATATATATATATATATATATATATATATATATATATATATATATATAAATATGAATAGGTCCAAAAAGAGATTTTTTAAAAGATTATTTATTTTACCCCTACAGGTATTTCTAGCTTCTTATCGTTGTCGTCAGCGAGCATTTAACGACCTTTAAATGCTCCCTGACAACAGCGATAAGAACCTAAAAACACGTGTAGGGGTTGAATGAATAATTAAAAAATCTCTTTGTAGGCTAATTCATTTAAAAATATTTACTTTTTTTTCTCTTTGGACCAACATATATATATATATATATATATATATATATATCCTATCAGGATACAAAGAGGTTAAGGCTTCTTGGTCTACACTTCCCTTTCTATGAATCTCTAATCGTTTGGTTTTGTTCGTTTTACGGCATGTCAAATCTTTTTAGGTTATGTAATGCCGAAGTCCGTATTTTTTTGCATACAAATATATGGTTTCAAGTTAATAATAATACTCATTTGGAAAAAATATATCTTGAGGTATCTCTTCTTAATAACAATGATTTATACTCGATTATATGTTTTTCATTAACTTCCTATTTAATTATAATCATAAATTTTCACAATTATATGGTTTCAAGTATTCCTATCAAATACAAATACGTTTCAGGGAATAATGTGATTTCAAGTTTTCGAATATAATACAAATATTTTTATAGGATTATATGATAACAAGTATTCCAATCTTATTCTAATCGTTTTTAAATATATCTATTTGACCCATAAATGGGACCCTAACAAATACTGTCACTACAGGTCTGCGTGGGCAAAGAAGCGCCTCAGAAGAGGAGCCTCACTATGAATGCAGTTCAGTATTATACCAAGAACACTTTCATTTTTTAGGTTATTTTACTCTTCTTCAGGGGATGCAGTCAGTGAATTCTCGGCAAAGGAATGTGATAATATAATTTCGTTGTACTCATATTAGTAATTTAATAAGCCTTTTGCTTTAATGTGACACAAGGATGTATGAGTGGGACACCCTGTGAGAATCTAACTCACGCGCGAAGTTTTACAAGTCTTGCTTGTTAATCATAACACCACCCTAGGCGCCCTCCTTGTATTCATTGTCTTTTATTTTTCTGTTTCCCACCATTTACTTGTAACTCTCGCACATTCTTTTTGAATTAAAAAGATTTTATTGATTTCACAGACCTTCAATGATCTCTTCTATTTAGATCCAATGTGTTTTAAAACAAAACTGGATTATTCTCAACTGACTGATTGATTGGTGATATAAAAATATCAGTATTATTATGAATTAAGTAAGTTAAGTTGGTAACCGTAGTCGAGGGCGACCAGAAGGCTCACTTTTTAATAGCTACTACACCAAGGTGTAGGGGAGGACGCTACTCCGTTCCCTGGATTGCTGCACTTTATCCTTGATCCGTACCTTATATCGTTGAGGGTTAAGCAAGGAGGTATCAAGTACTGTTTATAAAGTCTTTGGTATGACACGACCTAAAATTGAACCCAGGTCTCCCGGACCTTTGGCGAACACTAAGATTATTTGCCGAAATTAAAGACAGATATCATAAACTGAATGATAGTCTGTAAAGAAGAAAAAAACATTCTGATACTTTCATATTTATGATCCGATGTTAACCAAATATAACCCCCACCCACAAAAAAATTGATGGCGAACTTTTGTTTATCAACAATCAAATTGACTGACTGTGGTGAAGTCAATCATAATATAAGTACTACACTGACACACACACACACACACACACACACACACATATATATACATATATGTGTGTGTGTGAGTGTGTGTGTGTGTATGAATTAAAAGAATCTCCACCTTAAACAGGCAACAGTTGAGTTATATTTTGATAATGCTTAAAGTTTGGCGTGGTTTGTAGTTCTTCGTTTAATGGCATAAAAAACTTTGCGGGTTATTTAATAATAAAGCCATTCTTGTAGAACGACATAAATGGTACTATTTAATCTATAGCCGAAGGAATAAGGAGGTTCATGCCTTTCCCAAAGGTATTAGTTTGAATGTGAATGTAATAGTGCTACTGGAGGTTGAACTTGCTTACGAGGATGTGGCAGTCCAGCATGTTAGCCACTACACCGTGGTAAATACTTCCCTTAAATTAAAGCAATTATCAGATTCGTCTTTTATTACATTTTCCAAATAAAGAATTAAGATTCGTCCAGTTAGAAATGCTTAGAATGCATCCTCTGCATAGAAGGTAAGACTCCCCCCCAAAAAAAGATCTCCTGACTAAGATACTACACTACATTTTATGGTGAGACTACAGTTCTGAACCATACATATATATGCAAATTATTTGTATCAGGAATGAAGCCTGTTTACTAAAGATTATTATGAGTTACTTGAAACCATATAACTGTGTGCAAACAAAAGTTTATTATTGAATAGAAATAATTACTTGAAACCATATAATCATTAGCATTAGATAGGAATACTTGAAACCATATGGGGGCGGGGTGTCCTCGTGGTGTAATGGTTAAAGCGATGGACTGCGGAATCGTAGAACGCGAGTTCGTACTCCAGTCGCGCTATTACGTTCACTTGGGAAAGGGATGAACCCCTTATCATCCCAGCTAAGGGTTAAATAGTTCTACTAGGAGACTAGCTTTGGCATTGAATAACTTACAAAGGTTGATATGCCATTAAACAACCAAACCGACTGAAACCGATTGAAACCATATAATTATTAGTATTAGATAGGAATACTTGAAACCATACAATTATATGCAAAGTATTTTTATTTGATAGGGATACTTAATATCATATAAGTAAGTGCAAATACTCTTCGGAAGCAACTATGCAAAAAAAAAAAAGTAAATATAAATGTATAATGAATACTATTCCCGAACGTACATACATAAAATAATCCTAGACGGATTGACATGCCGTTAAAATCAATCAGTCAGTTAAGATTAATTCAGTTATATTTTATGTTCTTTGAATAGAATCGTTGTAAATAAATAAGAATCTGATTTTTATCGTTCATGTCAGATTCAAAATAACTAATATTTTGATTGTTGAGAAAAGATTAACGAAAATGATATCAAACAAGCGATATCCTTATGACACTTTGAAACGGTTTTCCTCTTTTCTTAGTGAATAAAATTGACAAATATCACAGACAATTTCAGGGACGAAATATTTAAATCTTTACATTCACCCAGGTCTTTTCTTGATACGAGGTTCATTAAATAAGATTCCAGACATTTGTCATATGGGCACTTTTATTGATAGTACACACATGAAACTCTAGTCCTCTTCGAAGCAATCTCCTCCGGCTACAATGCACTTGTTGTATTGTTCCAACAACTTCTGGAAGGCCCCATGGAAGTCTTCTTGTGTGAGCGTGTCGATGACCTTCGTCACAACCTCTTTCATCTCCTCAATTGTCTCATAACGACAGTCTCTGCGCTTAGGGAATAAGCAAAAGTCACAGGAAGCAATGTCTGGACTCTAGGGAGGCTGAGGAAGTGTCTTGATGCCCATCTTGGTCAAATAATCTGTGACAAGGATGGAGTTGTGGACTGGTGCATTGTCCTGCAGGAAATGCCACTGACCCGATTTGAAGAGTGCTGGCCTCTTCCGACGGAATCTTTTTCTGAACTTCCTTAAAACCTCAACATAGTCACCCTAACCCTAACCCTTTGGCCAATTAACTCTGGTATATTGACTTCCTTATTCTTCCCACACCTCTCATCATCCCTCACAGCCTCCCTGCCTTCGTTGAATCTCTTATGCCACTCAAAAACTGATGCTTGATTCATGCAAGATGCTCCAAAACCAGTCTGAAGCATTCCATACGTTTCTGTGGCAGCATTTTTTCCAAGTTTAAAACAGAATTTTATTGTATATCGTTCTTCTAATGTGTCTTCACGTCTAGATTGCATTTTTGAAATTCACTAGCAGTGACAATCGGGCTTTAGTAGGGTGTATTCGAATTCCTGCTGTAGCTGTTCATTTGAACCTGAAATCATAAAAATTGGTCAGTCATCTCATAAGATGTATAGCAATGACATACAGAATTTTCAAGCATCTCCGACAATTTTAAATGCCTGTACAAAAAAGTCTGGAAATTTATTGAATGCACCACGTATTCTTATTCTGTAATTAATACGAGTTGAAAACCCAGCCCTGCAGACAGAATTTTAAGCTTGTTTCCCCGCGGAAAGAAATGACTGGAATCATTAACATTAGTTTTCTTAGAGTCAATATACTCAAAGAGATATAGATCAAAATGGTAAATATATAATAGAATTATAATGCAAGGAATTTATTACGCTTAACTCAGTTTGGCATAAGCCACCCAGAATAAACTCATTTCAGGCCAGCCCAATCGGCTTGGACTGTAAAATAAACCGACTTCATTTCTGCAGAGAGGCAAGACCCCCCCTCCCACTTGACAGAGTGTCCTGATATGACATTAAACTATCGGATGACGCGGGAAATGTTGAGTACCTCTTCACTACCATTACTCCAAGGTCTACTCTGACCAGAGTGATAGCACCTGATAGGGTCCTATCTATATTAGGCGAGTCAAAAGTTTTGCAATATTTTAGTGACATGAGGCACAAGTGGGTAGTTCTTGTTGTGTTTGCCGTAGTCGTGAAGGTGATGATCCACACTGGACTGTAAGATGTCGAGCTCACCTGATACTTTCCGAGGGAAACTCGCTGGATTTGCCTCAATGGACTCAGAATCCACTGTTTCAGGTCGACCTGATTTTGCCTGATCGTCGAAGCCCTCGTAGCTCGGGGGAATTTTCTTGAAGCATCTGCTTATTGTACTATGAACAACTGCACCTTCACCTTTTCAAACTCGTAAAGCATGTTCCCGAATCATACTAAGAATTACAGGTTCATCTATATAGCAATTAAATCACACATGGAGTGAATCAAAGCACAACGTGTCAGCGGACCAGCGACAAAGATACTACCAGCTACAGCGAGGACTAATTCTACGGCTTGAATTTCTTCTGTCACGTGATATCACTGTCGTCGAGGGTGATCCGAAGGCTACCTTTTTTATAGCTACTATACCAAGGTGTAGGAGAGGGCACTACTCCATTCTCTGGATTGTTCCACTTTACTCTTGATTTATCTTATAATGCTGAGTGTTAAGCAAGATGGCATCAAGTACCATTTCTTTGAATCTTCGGTATAACTCGACCTGGGATTGAACCCCGGTCACCCAGACCATTGGCGAACACTCTAATCATTCGGCCAATGGTAGAGTGATATAGGCACCACAAATTAGCACGTACCAAAATAATGCAAAACTTTTGACTCACCCTAGTATTTATTCAATGGAAATATTTTTCTCGGTCTTCTATGTATTTACCTAATTTTGGGAGCTAGTCAACAATTCTTTCCCTATCAACAAGTTTCTCTTTCAACAAAAGGATACAAGCACTGAAGGTGTCTAATTAAATTCTTATTGATGAAGTTCTTGTTGTAAGGAAGTAATTGAAAGACTTGATAAAAAAAAACCAACACCCCCAAAACAATCTAATTTGTAGAAGGTCGGTCGGGTGATTCGGTAGGCTGAAATAAAGACGTTATTTTCAACTTTCATCATCATCATGTCGCGCCATCAGCACGGATCTCCCTGACCCTCTCTCGCCATCCTTCTCAATCGTCCATCGCTTCCGGTAGGTTTTCAAGGCTGTATCCTGTATCGGCACAGAGCTGTTGTGTATTGGTTCTAGCTGGTCGTCCTGCCTTTGCTCGTCCATGTAAAGGAGTCACTGGGGTACGTCACTTATGAGTTCGTCCCTACTTCTCCAGCAGTGTCCTGCATGTCTGGTTCGTCTAACTTCGATAGTTTTCGTGATGGGTGGTAAGTAGCCGTACAGCTGCTGCTTTGTAGGGTGCTGCCTCCAGGACTTGTTCAATATTGCTCGCAGCATTCTTGTGTAGTTGCCGTCAAGCTTTTTCTCCATACGTTAAGTTAGCGTTCACGTGGTGCATCCATACAGCATTATCGAGACGACCGCTGCTTGGAAAATACTTCGTTTCATTTTATCGGTCAGGTCAGACTTCCATATGACCGATAGCCTATCTATAGCTGTCCATGCCTTTGCTAGTCGCGTGTTGATGTCTGTCTCGGTTGTTGAGACACTGCTTTATAGGTTGTGAACTTGTCTACTAGTTTCAGAGAACTGCCATTTTGTGTGGAGATGTCACCTCTTTGATTAAAGCACATGTATTCCGTCTTGTATGCATTGACATGGACGCCTATGTCAGCAGCTGCTCGTTCCAGATTATGTAACAGGGTTTCAGCTTAGAGGGTGTATTTGCCAGAAGCGCTATGCCATCGGCGTAGTGCGCGTCTGTAATTGTTTGTGCGGGGTATCTACTGCTTCTTTCCTTTGTCAGCTAGAAACCGTTGTCTTTCATTTTTTCAATAGTCGTTCTATGCACGTAGTCTAGACAGATGATAAAGAGGTATGGGGCTAGTGTGTCTCCTTGTAGCACATCTGCTACAATGTCGAAGTAGTCTGTGTCTCCATCGGGGGAGCGGACTTTTACTTTCGTGTTTCTATATAGAATCATTATGGTTGAGACAGTTTCTTTGGGTAGGCCGTAAGTGAGTAGTATTTGCATCATCTTTCCTCTGTGAATGGAGTCAAAGGCCTTGGTGAAGTTGACAAATAATATTGTTGCCTCTAGGCTTTTTGCACGCAGACCTTCAAGAATTCTACAGATAGTCAAAATTTATGACGTATTGGATCTATTTCTCCATAAGCCTAAGTATGTTGTCAACTTTTGGTTCTATGCGGTTGCGTAGTAGAGCATTGTATATATTGGCCGCTATGGATGTAAGGGTTATACCTCGGTAGTTCTTTGCTAATCCAAGGTCGCACTTCTTAGGGAAGGGGTGGATGCATCCTTTTGTCCATCTGTCTATTGTGTTTTGATTACATATGGCATTAGTGTCGAAGCAGTATATCGTCGAATTCCCAGGTTTCCATACTTCTGGGGATATTTCACCAAGCCCTGCTGCTTTCCTATTTTTAATTTTTCTTAGTATTGAGTCGAGTTCTTCTTGCGTAAACTGTCTTAGTTTGATGTCTAATTATTTACTATTAATTCTCGTGATTGGTTCATATGTAACTTTCGGAGGGTTTCCGAGTAAATCCTCGAATTGTTGTTTCCATAGTTGTATTCGTTCTTCTTGGATGGTTGCTTTCAGTTTAGCTTTCACAGTGCTCTTTCTTCTGCTCACTTCGTTAAACGTTTACCATACTATCCTAGATTGTCTATCTTCAACCGAGTCTCTTTTCTTATCGATCAGATTTTGTATGTATTCTGTTTTCTGTTTTGTTTAATGTTTTCAACTTTAATAACATCTTTTTCTTTCTTTTTTTTAGATATGAGACTTAGTGTAATTATACAACATACTAATATCTGGATATGACATTAAACTGCATCTGATGTTCCATCCTGAAGTCCTGTGTACTGTAGAGCATTTCTTCATTGCCATTACTAACAGGCCCACTCTAACAATGAATTGTATTACATACTATTATCTCATCAAGAGATTTTTAAAAATGATAGTTTTTGAGGCTATTAATTACTTTTAATGGCATATCAACCAATTTTGGATTATTTTAAACATAAAGGTTTGGGAATCGCGTTCACTGTATGATAATATTTACACTTTTTTGTATTATTGTTTCTTAGGAAAGTCTTTATACCCGGCCCGATCGAATATTGATAATTTTTAAAGACATCAATTTTGCTCGTAAGTGGAAAACTAACAAGTACAACCACTTCAAATCATAGTGGTTGGTTGGTTGGTTGCGTGGTTGTGTTTTATGTCACATCAACCGTTGTGGATTATTTATTACCCAATCACACACACACACACACACACACACATATATATATATATGTGTATTATTTGTAAACGAATAGTCTGAGAATCTGATGATAGTATTTTTTGCGCAAACCAGAACTCCTTTGTTTGCACACAGTTAAATGATTTCAAGTATTGCTATTTAACACAAATAATTTAATTTGATATTGATCATTTCTTTGAACACAGTTAGATGGCTTCGAATATAGATGATTGATTAGTACCTATTGATCTATACATTGGATATTATCAGTTACTACCACTCTGGGTCAGAGTGGACTTTGGAGTAACGGAAAGAGCTTCGTAACTGGAGTGTTACCACCAGATAACTTAGAATTATATCTGGGACACTCGTTGTTTAAGTGGGGCCGGTTTACACCTCCGCAGAAATGCTGTCGATGTATTCTACGGCCTAGTCGACTGGACTGAGTTAACGTGGACCTTGGAGTCATGGCAATGAAAGAGTACTCCACATTTCCCAGATCACCAGCATTTGCGCGACACCATTAGAAGTAGTTTAGTCATAGCAAATACTTCTCATTTTGTGGGTGGGATGTTTCAGCTGTGATTACCGGAAAACAAGATGCGTGGTCGTAAGCAGATTACTAGGGTTGACTGGCGAAAAGATAACTGAAATACGGAGGTATTATGAAATTATATATACATAGGTACCCCGGGGCAGACGGACTGTAGGCAGTCAGAAGAGATACGGGCAGTCAAGAGTTTCGGAGAGCGGCCATCGGGCGCCACCCAGAGGGGCAGTGGTCCATAGCGGTCCCTGGTTGAGAATAATAGAGACATACTTTTAAAAAGAAATGCGTTATGGTCATTCAGACCTTCATCATGGTATACAACAATTTTTGCACAAGTCAAAGTTAAATGCTTCTATGTATTGCTATGTATATCTATCGGCCCATTGGCCTAGTGGCTTGAGTGTTCGCCAATGGCCTGGAAGACCGGGCTTCAATCCCGGGTTGAGTCATACCAAAGACTCAAAAAATGGTACTTGATACCACCTTGCGTAACACTCAGCATTATAAGGTACGTTTCTCGGGTAAAATAGAGCAATCCAAGGAAAAGAACCCCCCCCCTTACACCTCGGTGTAATAGCCAATGAAAAGTGTGCCTTTGGGTCGCACTCTTTTACGGCCGCAAATTTATATATATATATATATATATATTCTATTAATTATAATGTCTTCTGAAACTTAAAGATACCCTATATATATATATATATATAGTATTAGCCATAAATGATTATACAAGTAACAAATATTTTATAAAATATTAGTTTTCTTATAAATCAAATATATCAAATAGCATATATATATATATATATATATATATATATATATATATATATATTCTTATTAATAGCATACTTATTTCTGGACTACTACATATTCATATACTTGATTACTGAATTTCGATGCTGTAGAATTTGAAAATAGAAAAAAAAATATCTTTATTTTTTAAAAAGATCTTAGGGGTGTATTTATGCGGGTCTTACGTTGAGAACGTGCATATGTTTGTGTGCCTGCGCGCGTGCAAACACACACACACACACACACACACACACACACATATGTTAATACATATGGGGGGGAGTATAATATACATTTTATCGCACTCTTTCTTGTAAACAAGTTTTGTTAAAAACCACAAACAAGGTTTATTTTGATATTTTCAACTGTTTTTTTCCTTTCTACGAACTGTGAAGTAAAAAAACCCATTAAAATACAGATTACAATTGGCCTTTACATACATACATACATACATACATACATACATACATACATATATATATATATATATATATATATATATATATATAGTTATCAAAAGGTAAGTACTATTATTTGGTTGAAATTAAAATCAATGTTGTGGTTAACCTTGGAATATGAAAAGTCTTTAAATCAATAAGGATTAATTTAATCGTCCTTTTATTTTCAATGTGCAAACTATGACCATTGTGAGAAATTTTCGTATTTTATGGTAAACATCATCTTACTGGCTGAACCGGCCACCTTATTTGTGCATAGCCTTAAAAGATTGGGTTCTGGTTAAGTCATTAAGTGCATCCGGTAGTGAGGCTCCAGTTCTCAAGAGATCTGTGGATTGAGGAGTACCTCTTCATTTCCATTACTTCCAGATCAACTCTGGCCTATTATGGTCCCATCTATTGATGAAATAGATATGTTTATAATTATTCGTATTTAATTGGAATACTTGATGCCATATAACTGTAAATTATTCTTGTTGAGATTAGTTATTTGAAGCTATAATTGCTACTTTAAATCATATGACTGTGTGAAAATAAATGGCTTTTATTAAATGGAAATAATTACTTGAAACCATACAATTATTATCATTAGATAAGAATACTTGAAACCATGTAACAGTGAGAACATTTTTTGCATAAGATCTGTTTGGTTTTGTTTGGTTTGGTTTGATGGCACATCAACCATTGTAGGTTATTAATGCCAAATCCATTATATATATATAAACAGTTCTATTTCAAAGAATTCCGTTGAGCATAAGTACACAGTTTGAACGCCAAAAATCAGCTCCATTTCAAAGAAGTCAGTTTAGCATAAGTACACAAAGTCAATGGCAAAAACAGTTCTATTTCAAAGAATTCAGTTTAGCGAAAGTACGCAGTTTAGTTCTATTTGACCCATAGATAGGACCCTATCAAGTGCTACTTCTCGGGCTGTATTACCCAAAGCTCCACCTTTACTGGAACTCACTATCAGGTTGTTTAGTGCCATATGCAGGACACTCGTTGGGGGTGGGATCTTACCACTCCGCAGAGAAGCAGTCGGTGTATTATACAATTGCATGAGATAGGAATACTTGACATCGTCGAACTGTGTGCAAAAACTCTTAAAATTTAAAAAAAAAATGAAAACATAAATGTACGATGAATACGATTTCCTAAACTCTAGGCATAAAGTAACCCAAGAGAGGTTGAAATACCGTTAAAATCAATCAAGGATTTTAATTAGCATTTCATGATTATCTTCTTTATATTGAGAATTAAAAAAACAGTTAGTGCCAACGGAAGCCCCATAAAATTTAGTCGTAAACTAGATATAAGATTACTTTATTTTATTTTTTAGTTGAAGTATTTTAAGTATATTGCTCTAATATTTCTCTTTGATCTGTCATTTTTGCTGTGACACTTTTAAGAAATGTAAATATAAAAGTATAATGAACGTGATTCCGCAACAGCTTGACATAAAATAACCCGAAACGGCTTGGCATGCCGTTAAAACCAACCAATCGATCAATCATTTTAACGACCATATTCTAGGTTTCTGTTTTCGAAAGATAAGTTAACTGCAAAAGGGAATATTTAAAATATCATCAAATGAACTGAATAAGATATCTTTTTTCTCATCGTATATTTTTATTATCGTGATATACCTGTTTTTTTTTTTTTTCTTTCAAGCTTTTTTTTATTCTGAAGGTAACCCGAGATGCAATTGACTGACTGACTTGTCTTAAACGGTTCCCGTGTATTTGCCGGGGTCAGGAGCCAGTTGATCTGGCAGACATGAGAGGAACAAATGTCACAGGTTAGTTTGACGCAGTAAAATGGGTTGACCTACAGTGGAAAGGCCAATCATGTTACAACTATAAAGCATCGCGGTAAATACTATAAGTGTTAATATCATTAATGATAATAACAACAAAATCCTAACTAATAATAATAATAATAATAATGAAAAAAAAAACAACTATGGAATATGAAGGTGACAGTTATACCAATTGTCATTGGTGCTTTTGGAACGGTAACTAAAGGATTATTAAAGGGCCTGGAGGATTTGGAAGTTGGCGGCCGAGTGGAGAACATCCAAACAACAGCATTATTAAAGACGGTCAGAATACTGAGAAGAGTCCAGGAGACTTGAGGACACTTGCTATCACTCAAACTCCTGTGAAAGACCATCAGCTAACGCTGATGTGAAAAACTCTAATGAGTAAATAATAATAATTCCTGTTACTGTTTTCAACCTTTCGAAATACTTGTTCCCTTCTTCCTTCCACGCAATTGACAATCTCTACGACAATTAATAGGAATGATAACAATAATAAGGAAATAATAAATTTTTTCTGAGTAAAAGACAATGCAGTAGGCTGAGTAACGATTAAGTTATTAAATTCTATAACTAAGTAGGTTTCTTAACGCAATTCTCCTTTTCAATTCAATAAGAAAATTCAAAAAATAAGCATGCATTGTAGAAATTTCATGTATTAAACACTTACGTCTTTTACTCGACTTCCTGCAGTTTTTATTTTTATCAAACGGTGAGCGTCATAGTTACATATATATATATATATATATATATATATGATCATCCACAGATAGACTGTTTTGTTGTATCGCAAATCTTCCGTGGGGCTAGACACGCGAGATGCTTTAAGCTGGGATCGAAACCAGGCTGACTTTTCGTCAGTCTGATGTCTTACGCCAGATTATCATAATTTTCAGTGCAAACGAAGGAATTTTTTAATGTATATATTTTTACATATACGCTATCGGCTATCATAGTGCTCAATTCATTAGAAGAGCTTTGCATTTATGTATATGTGGAAGCCAGCAATTCCCCACTCGAGGGCTCAACCCACTGAGGGAGCATCTATATTGTCATCCACATAGTTTTTCGTTGTATCACAACGCTTAAGTGTAGCTAGAAAAGCGAGACGTTTCAAGCTGGGGTCAAACCCACCCGACTTTACATCAGTTATATATATATATATATATATATGTATGTGTGTGTGTGTGTGTGTGTACGTATGAGTGTGTGTGTTTGTGTGTGTGTGTGTTTAAAGTCTAATAAAATCTTGAAATTTCCACAGGTTTATAACAGCAACAACAACAATAATGATAATAATCTCAAAAAAAAAAGAAAAAAAAAGAGAACCTGCTGAATATTGGATTTTACCGTCCCTGCCGACTACCGAATGAAAATAAAAGAATGCTAGACGAGAGACGAGTATTTAGACCTTCCTAGAGGACTAAGAAAACTATGGAACATGAACGTGATGGTAATACCAATAGTAATTTATGTGCTCAGAATAATCCTTAAAGGCTTGGTAAATGGACTGGAAGATTAAAAAATTAGAGGACAAGTGGAGACTATACAGACAACAGCATTATTAATATCGGCCAAAATACTGAGAAGAGTCCTGGAGATTTGAGGAAACTTACTTTCACTGAAACTCATGTGAAAAACCATCAGCTAACGCTGGTGTGAAAAACTCTCAAAGGAGTAAAATAATAATTGTATGTATATACGAGTAAGTTTCAGAAGACATTACACTTAATAGTTTACACACACATATGTATATATAAAAAGTAGAAGAATTGATATTGTATTAATTAAATTACCATGACTAGAAGATTCAGAAAACACCTACATGCGAAACAGCTGTTTCGACCTAAATGGATCTCCTCAGCAGTGCATACCGTGATCGCTACTACTGGAGATCGAACCAGCAACCACAGAGTGCAGAAACCGAAACTCTACCAATTGGCCACCAGTCCAAACTCCAGAGAATCATGGTAATTTAATTAATACAATATCAATTTCTCTACTTATAAATATAATCTAATTCCAGCCCATGAGGTTAAAGTGTATGTGAATGCATAACGCCGACTTGGGAAGACGTAGCCCTAGAAGTGGTCGTCTCTGTCCGGAAAAAAACGTACTTTCAAGACACATCAGATCATCTGGTCGCGCATTCTTACCAAGTCTAGTTGAATTGTCATCGCTTATGCGTGTCATGGACTGGTGGCCCAGTGGTAAAGTTACGGTTTCTGCATTCTGTGGTTGCTGGCTCGATCTCCAGTGGTGGAGATCAACGTACGCACTGCTGATGAGACCCAGTAAGGTCGAACCAGCTGTTCAGATTTCCATATGTCGCATGTCGGTGTTTTCTGGATTTTCTAGTCATCGTAATTTAGTTAATATGTATACTGCACTTCTAGTATGTAATTAACGTTTTTGTTAATAGCCTCCTACCACTACCATCATACTCAAAGAGGAAGGGTGAAAACTCATGATGAACTGGTTGAGTTAGAGAAGGCCCAGAATAAAACAAGCAATGAGAAAGTTTACGTATTGGCTTTTTGTAGTTACAATTCTATTGTCTTACAAAGCAGATGTGTAATTAGGTGTTAAACATTTAAGAAGCCTTTTTTTCATCAGTTTTCCCCTAAAAAGACGGTTTGGAAACTCACAGAATTGGCTTGTTTGAATCATCAACAAACTAATAAATATAAAAGTCAAACTGTAAAAACGTGTTTATTCATTTCTTTCATCAATAGAATCAAGTGACAATAACCTCTTCGATTTGGTCACTTTTCAAAGACCTTCAATGTAACACTGACAATTTCCAATTGTTGGGTTTGGGAATTTTAAAGAGGAATACTACGTAAGAAGAATAAAATTTCATTGCAACCAACATATCATGGATGTAGGAGTCTCAGTTGTGTAGTGGCTAACGTGTTGGACTACGGAATTGAAGTAAGTGAGTTCGAACTCAAGTTGAGCTATTTCGCTCACTTTCAGAATACTACCCTTGGTAATGGTATGAACCCTCAAATCTCCACGGCTACGGGCTAGATAATACCACTATTGTTATTCTACAAAGATAGCATTGGCATTAAATAACCCAAGAAGGTTGGGGGGTGTAATGGTTAAAGCGATGGACTGCGGAATCGTAGTAAGCGAGTTCGTACTCCAGTCGCACTATTACGTTCACTTTCAGGCAAATACCCTTGGGAAAGGTATGCACCCCTTTATCCACCCAGCTATAGGGTTAAGTAGTACCACTAATATTCTTCTAGGAGAATAACTTTAGCATTACATAACTTACAAAGGTTGATATGCTATTATTAAAAGAAACAAAAGGAAGAAACCAAGAAGGTTGATATGCTATTTAGCCCAGAAACCGCAACTAAAACAATTGTAATTTACTAAGCTTTTTGCTTAGATGTGGCACAAGGCCGAATGAATGGGGCACCCAATGAGACTCGAACTCACACTTACCGGTTTGCTAGTCAAGCTTGCAAACCATTACACTACCCGAGGCGCCTCCCGCAAATAAAACTATAGCATTGAATGCATTTATGAATGTTTTGTGTGTTTTGCAATGCTACATTTTTGGAAATCTGTTCTTTAAATAATTAATTTCCTCTAGATTATCAACTGCAAGGAGACATTAAAAAAGTGAACTTTACAACCAATAAAGAAAACTCTAGTCTCAGTAAATTTAGTGTGTCGTTTGGTTTGTTTTTAGAGCATATCAACCATTGTTGGTTATCTAATGGTAAATCCTGTTTATATATATATATATATATATATATATATATATATATATATATATATATATATATATAAACAGGATTTACCATTAGATATATATATATATTTCATTAAATAATAAAAACAAATTTTGTCTGTGTATAATTTATTTAAGATCCTTTCAAGTTTTCTTATAAGTGTCCTAGTTTCAGGTTGGAACTGGTAGATGAATTTCCTAAAATTGTCCCGAGCGCTTTTGGACCCTTCATAGGCCATCATCAGAAGTTGCTTGCTTGTGTAAGGTGTGTTTGTATTTTTTTAAAAAGAGTTTTGAAAGTTTTGGAAGTTTTTACCATAACAAAAATGTGGGAACGCAGAGTTGGATAAAACAGGTTAACTGATGTATTTAAAAATTTTGGGAAATTTATTTATCAATTCCAACCTGAAACTGAGACACTTATCAGGAAACCTGAAAGGATCTTAAATAAATTATATAAACAAAATTATTTAATAAAACATGCTTGAATGAACGACTGCTGCTTAACTACATATATTAAATATATATATGAATCATAAACACATTTGTAGATAACATTCTTAAACAAGCCTGAGCACTCTTTTAGTCAAAGTTAAATAGTTTCAAGTATTGCTATTTAACATTCCCTATTTAAAATCAGTCATTTGTTTTCACACAGATTGTTCTATTTGACCATAGATAGGGCCCTATCAGGTGCTACCACTCCGGGTCAGAGTGGACCAAGGAGCAATGGCAATGAAGAAGTACTCCACATTCTCCAACTATCCAAGGCTGGATCCTTGCCATCGGATGGTTTAATGTCATATTCAGGATACTCATTGGGTGGGGTGGGGGTCTTACCACTTTGCAGAGATCCAGTCAATGCCTTCTACTGCCCCAGGCGACTGGGCCAGCATGTGTGTCCTAAAAGGATACTTTTTATTGATGGATAAGAATTATACAAAATTTTCTTTCACTGTAAGAAAATATCTAACTTTCATGAAATTGTTACAAAAATAGTACGGGAGCAAAATGTTCAAAGATATATACAGATAAGTCAATCGATTACTAAATCATCATTCTGTTTATATATATATATATATATATATATATATATATATATATATATATGTGTGTGTGTGTGTGTGTGTGTGTGTGTGTGTGTGTATAAACGTAACCCATATAAAACGTCAGATCAATAAAAAAAAGTATTTTTATGTTCCCCTACCGACGGGGCGTAGAATACTCTAACTGAATCATCCCAGCCAAGTCGGCTGGGGATGTAGAATCTCTGTAGATGAGTAAGACTCCCCCAACGAGTTTCCTGATATGACACAAAACAGGTTCAGTAATGCTTGATCTTCATTACCATTACTCCCAGGTCCACTCTGATCCGGAATGGTAACACCTGATAGGGTCCTTTCTATGGCTCCGATTGAATTGTGTGACATTTAAATTGAGTGCGAACAAAAAACGAGGGCTGAATTGATTTGTTTGAAAAGAATTGTTTGATTATTTAACTGTTTGTAAGCAAAATGACTGATATTCAATTGAATAGTCAACAATACATAGTAATAATTGGAACTTTGTTAAGTGTACAAATCCTATTTATTTTATATGTATAAATAAACCGGATTTGCTAATAAATAACATATAATATTGATATACCATAAAACCAAATCAAACCAAACCAAAAAAATATATTGAATATATTTGTAAAAACAGGTTTTGGCATTAAATAATCAACCATGGTTGATATACCATAAAACCCAACCCAACCAAATCATTTATATTTGATATATATAAAAACAGGATTTGGTATTAGATAACCAACAATGGTTGATATGCCATTAAACCCAACCAAACCAAATCATATATATTTGATATATATGTATAAAGATAATTTGGCATTAAATAACCAACAATGGTTAATATACGATAAAACCGAACCAAACTAAATCATATATATCTAATATATATGTAAAAACAGGATATGACATTAAATAACCAACAATTGATTATATACCATAATACCCAACCCAAACTCAAAATGGATCCTCTGAAGATGGGTAAGACCCTCACCAAGAAGGATGAAGATCCACTCCTCGAGATTTGGACAATAGGGAGTGTCCCTTCAGGGCCATGACTCACCACTTCACTCTGACCTATGGATCAAATAAATGTTTGGAAATTATTCGTATTTGATTGGAATACTTGATTCCATTTATTTTTGTGAATAATTTGTATTAGAATAGTTACTTGATGCTATAATTATTTACTAATGATTATTGTTATTAGTTACGTAAAACATATAACTGTGTGCAAACAAATAATCACTACTAAGTAAAAACAATTACTTGAAACTAAACAATTTTGTATAAATTTTTAGTATAATAATTGAGAATAATTGAAGTCATAAAAATGTTGAAAAATGACTCTGATCAACAAAAAAAAAAAGTTTGAAATGGTATCGAGGCACCAAACGTCTTTTTTTTTTTTTACCTAATTTGAGGGCGCGGAATAATGGAAATTACCTTACTTGTTCTTGGTTAGCTACCGTTTTTGCTGTGCAGAAATGCCACAATTTTGGAAAAAAAGCATTTTTTTTTAAATTTATGTTTCTGTCAATATTTCTCAAAGTAAAATAGTATAAACCTCTCAATTCATATCTAAACCAACAAATATTGATCTGCTTATTGAGAAATACTATTTTGGCATTAACAATCAGACGCAAAGTCTTTAACACAAGACCAATAAGTATTTTCATCAAATCATTTAATAAACTAACAGCAGAAATAAAACCTTTGTGAACATAAGAACCATGATAAAAATTTTCTCTTTGTTGAATGTCATGTTCAATGTTTTTAAAGTTCTTTTTTGATACTTTAACCGTAGTCAGCCATCATTCGTTTATACTAGCGTCCCCGGTAGCACTCATCCATTGTTTTGATATACAGATAGAATTGTTCCTCTTTTTCATCATTCACATCGCCGCAATTATCCGGAAATTTATCTTGATGGCAATGTAAAAATGTACGTTTATACTCATATGAGTGCCTATGTCTTGTAGACTTTTCAACAGCTTTTCCACTAACTCCTTATAGTTTTCAGCCCGGCGATTTCCTAAGAGGTTTTTCCCCGCGTCAATCAACGATGTCCAAGTAAGTAATTCCAAGTCATTCATTGAATTAACAAATTCATCATCCTTAATGAGTTTCCTGATTTTATGATGAAACAATTCTCATAATGTTCATCATGTACAATGGAATAGGTGCATTTAATTGGGATGTCTTTTGTTGGAGTCTCTTTCCAACTGTGAAAACAAAAGCTCTCAATATGATTGGTTCCCTTTCGTAGTGAAGGGACAAAGGTGATGCGATATATTCAAGAATATCAAACAGAAGATTTAAAAAATTTTTTTTATGTCACCTTAATTATCAGGTTTACTAAAGTTTATTACTGATAAAGTTTATCATTTAATTTGAATTTTAGCGATAAATTGGAAAAATTCGGTACTTCTTGTTTAAATTTTTTGACTCAAAAGCACTTTTTCTTGTAAAAAATTGTTTTTTTCAAGGGGCTTGCATAAATTTCTTGGCATACCTGAAAATCGATGTGTTTCTACGACCTTTATTAAGTAAATTTTGCGATCTGCTAAAATCGTTAATAGATCTTTTTTTTCCCCAAAATGAGCATTTACAGTATAGCAAAAACGACAGCAAACCATCTAAAACTGAGATAATTTTTGGAATCAGCACCATGAAATTTACTAAAAAATGTGTTTTGTTTCTTGGCACCAAAGATCGTGTTGACCTCAGTTATTGAGATAATAATAATAATAATAATAATAATAATAATAATAATAATAATAATAATAATAATAATAATAATAATAATCAAAGCGAGAATAGATATGACGCAACAAAATAGCAAATGTAGACAATGCGGTGACAGAGATGAAACCATCAATCACATAATAAGCGAATGCAGCAAATTAGCGCAGAAGGAATATAAGACTAGACACGACTGGGTGGGCAAGGTGATCCCCTGGGAGATTTGCAAGAAATTTAGATTTGATCATACAAACAAATGGGATATGCACAACTCAGCACCTGTCCTAGAAAATGACACACATAAACTCCTATGGGACTTTGACATACACACGGATCACCTAATCTCGGCCAGAAGACCAGACCTAATAATAATCAACAAAAAGAAAAAAGAAAAAAAAAGGAGAGAACTTGCAAAATTGTCGACTTTGCTGTCCTGGCAGACCACAGAATAAAACTGAAAGAATGTAAAAAGAAGGATAAGTACCTCGACCTTGCAAGGGAATTGAAAAAACTATGGAACATAAAGGTGACAATTATACCAATTGTGATTGGTGCTTGCGGTACAGTAACAAAAGGATTATTAAAGGGCCTGGAGAACTTGGAGATTGACAGACGAGTGGAGACCATCCAAACTACAGCATTATTGAGAACGGCCAGAATACTGAGAAGAGTCCTGGTCACTTGAGGAGACTTGGTGTCAATTAAAATCCAGTGAAAGACCATCAGCTAACGCTGATGTGAAAAACTCTTAAGGGGTCAATAACAATAATAATAATAACAATAATAATAATGTGCACCAAAACTCTGAAGAAATAAAAATAAAAAATAAACTAAGAATGCATGTTTTTCCTTAACTTATGAGTATAAAATAACCCGACATTATTTGACGTTAAGATCAATCAATTAATCAGAAATTGTTCAGTTTGCAAATGATGATAATTATATAATCATCAAAAGTTTCGATATAAGGGAGATAATCCTGAAATGAATTATTCACTGCTTTCTAAAGGGAAATAACAAAAACGTGTAACGTCGTGAATCTTTTGACCGGCTGTTTGATAGTCAACAAGGCGAATCACAAGAAATTTTCCGGTAGGTGTGAAAAGAGGATTGCAGGTAATTTTTGAAAAGGTCCAGTAAGTCATCAATAGGCCAAAGACAAGTAACGACTCTCACAAATTCAGGGATAGCGAAATCAACTCTATTACCATTGGGGGTGGGCTTCTATCTGGCAATTCCTTCATCAACTCAAAAATATCACTTCATGTCTTCTTGATTTGAGACCGGTTCGAAGGGAGATTGAAACACAGTAATAAAGAGTGTGATATTTTCCTGTGACCACGTGTCTTTCCTTTTCTTTTTCCATAGGCTTTTCATCATCTCTTTATCTCTTCTTTGTCTCTGTCAGTTTTTTTTCAAAACCCAGTTACCATATCGAGGACCATAGTCAAAATGCGAACACATCACGTTCACGAGTCGTCTTGTAAATAAATAAAATCGAACTACTAATAAATAAAATAAAATAAAATAAAAATAAAAGAATAAATAATAATGGTAGCAGCACTATCACAACTCAGAATTATATACGACTGAATAGTTCTTCAACACAAATACAATCAGATGAAGACACATTTTTATTTAGTATCCAAATGTTTATCAAAATATTTTTTTGTCTCGTTCGTTTTCAATTAGAAGCACAAGCAAAGTTTTATCTCAAGCGAATGGCACATTTTTTTTCAAGCAAGATTCAAAAAGGCGGAAACTCTACGAGGGCTTGTGTTTCAAATCGGCACCTCTAATTTGAATCGCGACACAGCAAGAGAAAATCAGGTAATTACATTGGCGCCATCTGCCAAGATTCTCATTCAACTTTTAGAAGTACAAAAGATGAGATTTGATCAAGAACGAATATTTGAGCCGAGCTTTTTTTTTTTTTTTTTATCTTGGTTGCTTTGATTCCTATATTTAGAGTAACATCTAAGATAGAGAAATTAAGATCATTTATTTTCGCCTGAACTGTAAATGACTTTCGTGCCAATTTAATTAATTCATCAAATACGTTCTCAACAAAGAAAGGACAATGTTAGAAACGTTTTTTCTTCTTTTCATCATGGATTTTGCAAACTTTGACCTGATCGGTTATAGTTCTCAGATCAATTTTGATATTTTTTTTTACAGTGGGAGGAATTCAACACTGCTTTTATAGCAACAATACAAGTTTTGTTTAACTTTGATGATCCCATTAGAAAAATGATTCTCTATAATTTGATTGTGATTTAGACCAATTAATCTGTTTTGACTGTAAAGAAAAAGAGAAAAAACAACATTTGTCAGACATGATCAATACAACGGAAGGCAAATCACCATGAAATGCGTACATATTTAAATATATAAGTTCTGAAAACGGACAAACACCATGAAAATGTATTTAGACGTCTATCTTTTTGTTTAACTCTGATCGTCGAATGCCATTTTATGTTTTTCACAGCAATCCTATTTGAAGACAAATGTTTCTTGATGTTAGTCATATACTTTGAAAATAAATCAAAAAGTACTTGCTCACATATAATAAAGAATCCTTGTTTGGTCTAAACTGGCAAGCAAGAGAAATTACTTGTCAATGCCCATTTCCTTTTCATATACCACCACTCAAACATTTTTCTCAATCATTGAGACATACAAGTAACAAGACCTTTGTAAAGATCTTTAGTTATGGAAATTCAAGAGAGTTCAAATTTAGGGTGAGAATGTGTTTACTGCGTTAGTACTTGGTAAAAAGTTGGAATGTATGTTTCCCTGGGCTCTTGAAACCATTAAAAACATTGTAAAATAATTACCAAAAAAATGACTTTTCATATAAATCAAAAGAAATAAAAATGAATTAAACTGTGATCAAATGATTTCTACAGGTATTCGAGTATAAGTCGATCACGTGTATTGGTCGACCTGTGATTGGTGGTCACAAAATCACTTATTTATCGAATTCATTTTTAAAGCACCGAAACTTTCCCATATTGTTTGAACACTATGGGAAAGTAAAGACAACCTCATGTGTAAGGCGATCTCGAGTATAAGTCGACCCTTGATTGATGGTTAAGCAATCACTAACTTATGGAATTTATTTTTAAAGCCAAGTGTTGTTTGTAGTCCTTTCCATATTGTTGGAACACTATTCACTTGTGTATAAGACAATCTCATGTGTAAGGCGATCTCGGGTATAAGTCGACCCTTGATTGATGGTTAAACAATCACTAATTTATGGAATTTAATTTTAAAGCCAAGTGTTGTTTGTAGTCCTTTCCATATTGTTGGAACACTATTCACTCGTGTATAAGACAATCTCATGTGTAAGAGGCACATAAAGCAACCAGAGAATTTCGACCGGCTTATCGAAAAATATTCAGTTGTAATATTTTCTGCCTTAATAAATAACCACTTTCTCTAAGAAAAAAATAAAAATAAAAAAAAATCTATGGAAAAGAAAATGATTTATCAAATTTGAAAAACCTGAATGGTGGTTGTCCGCGTCTTCGTTTATACTCTCTATCTTTCTCTTGTTGGCAGAAGTTAAATGATAGATGACGTAATAAATAGGCGACTCATCTCTAATAGAAAGAGAATAAATAATTGATCGATATTTTGTGTTCCAGTAAAACCCTCTAAAACACAAACCCAGCAAAGAATGTGGCCAATTCAATGCTTCTAACATAAATAACGGCTTACAACTGGGATTGAAAGTAAATTTGATTAGCATTGCAACAATAATAAATTGAGAAACGCTGGCCAAATTGAATTGGTTTTACCCGTGAGAATTCTACAAAATAACTTTAGGCGCAGGGCCACGTCTCATTGGTTAATGCATGGCGGTCAGAAAAGCCACTGGTTGAATGCTTCATGGAAGCTTTTAAGTTTGTAGAAAACTTCCTGAATATTAACCCTTTGAATCTCTGGTTCTTTTTGCCCTTGAAACTAATAAAAACGTGAACTTCTTGCTCTCGGATAATCTGGATTTCAGCTGCCAAAATTTACCAGAAAAAAATCCTCAAAGTTTGTTCTAAAGTAGAGATATATTCGTGTAAAGCTACCCTATCATTCCATTAATACAACTGGCCCATCCAAGTTATGGGTTAAATAGTACCACTACTGTTCTTCTTGGAGGATGGTTTTGGCATTAAATAACCTACAATGGTTGATATGCCATTAGACAAATAAACCAAACCAAACTGGAACTGGTCTAGTCAGATGGGGCAGCTGCAGAATACACTGACTACATTTCTGCAGAGGAGTAAGAACCCTCCCCCCTAAAGAGTATTTTGGATATGACACTAAACAATCTGATGGTGAAGCTTCAGTACTGCTGGAGATTCGGGGAACGTGGAGTATCCCTTTATTGCCATCGCTCCCAGGTCCATCCTTGCTCGGAGTGGTAACACCTGAAAGGGTCCTATTTATTGGTCAAATAGAACTAAACTGTAGAATTATGCTAAACTGAATTGTTTGAAATAGAACTGTTTTTGGATTTAACTGTGTGTAAACAAAAATGTGTCCTTATACTAAACTGAATTGTTTGAAATAGAACGGTTTATATGTATGAAAATGAATTTGTCATTAAATAACCTACAATGGTTTGATACGCCATAAAACCCAACTAAACTAAACCATAAAAAGAACGCGTGTGAATGGTCACAATATGAAACCTTTTTTTAATAGAGTCTGAGGTGATCTCCTTGATCCCTGCATGAACATTTCTTTGTTTGAAGCTATCCCATTTTTTCTCATCGAAGAAACAGTCAAAACGTTGCTACTTTGTCACTATGACAACCAAGATGAAGAGACAAGTCTCAATAAAAATAAACCAATGTATAATAATAGTAATCTCTGAAATAGTCAAAGCTTTGTCACTATAACAACCAAGATGAGGAGACTAGTCCAAATAAACTCAAGTATAAAATATATTAAAAATTTGTTTTCGGGTTCTGAGTATCCTTTAATAGCATTAAGAATAATATTGGGAATGATTTGCTATATGAAGCCATTGTCAGAATTCGACATAATGCCAATGTTTTGAATCTAGAGTTTTCCTTCTCTTTAACTGGTTCCCATTCATATGATCAGTAAAATAGTCTTAATATTAAAGTAATGAGGTTCTTTTTTGTTAATGACATGGGTGGTCAAAAATATGGTTTCTTACAGCGATAAAATCAATAAGAAGAAAATTAAACAGAACTATTTTAATTGCTCTGTTCTGCAGTGAAGGGTCTTTTATGAAATGCTTTTAAAATTGTCTGTAAGACTTTTCGAGAAAGAAAGAAAGAAAGAAAAGAAAGAAAGAAAGATTATAAAGATTATTAAAAAAAATTCATATAAAGGAAATATATCTTGTGGAGCAAAGTAAAGGTCGTCTCAGGCCTTAAATAAAATAAAGATCAGGTGTTCATAAAAAAGAAGAAACAAATAATTCTATGTTAATCAAACGATAACTATGACGGCAGGTGTGAAAGTCGGGGCAATTAAGTTGACCCATAAAAAAAATCATTCAAAACATTTTTTCCGACGTAAGGAACCAAGGTATAACCAATTTAGAAATTGAGAATCTTGTCTGATTCCACAAATAATTAAAAAAAAGATAACACGAAAATATCATCCAATTATCATAAAAGTATTTCTTTTAGAAAGAAAACGTCAAAAGAGAGAAAATCGTTTTTCTTTAAATAATCATCATTTTTTAACGATTCTGTCCGTCGATTGTCTGACCGTCTCCAGGGGGGGGGATTTCCGTTGCACTATGGTTATCATGCTGGAATGTGACATCGAAGTAAGGGAGTTCGAACTCCAATCGTACGATTACGTTCACCTTTGGACCAATGCTTTTGGGAAAGGTATTGAACCTTTTTATCCCTTAACTACGGGTTAAATAGTAACACTACTGTTTTTCTACAGGGAGCGCTTTGGTATTAAATAACCCACGAAGATTGATATACCATTAAACAATGAAAACAAACCAAACCAATCAACGGTGAGGTAATAATACGTATCAGAAATAAGCACCCGGTGAGATTCAAACCCTCTTAACCGTGCTCCATGTTGATATCAATGTATCTTATTTTTACTAAACATTTAGTAGAATTATCTTCTTAATATTTATTAATACGGAATTTTGTTACTTTTCTAGACGATCCAAGAATATAGTGGGCTCACGTTGTAACATCGCTCTATGATGATATTGATTCTTTGTTGTGACCAAAAATAAAATCCACAAGAGAGGAACTGAGTTGGATAAATATATTAACAAAGAACAGTAGTACAAACATATACAAATGAGAGTGTTACCAGTGAGACTGTTTGGTCCGACTGTCAGGGATGTCTGCTGGAATATTGACTTCTACCTAAGAGCAGTACCTGCAGCTATTAATGGTTGGGAGAGTTCATGCGTGTGTGGGTAAATTACCATTACATGTTTCTATTTAGGGAGGGAATAAAAGATTCTAATTGATAATTTCATAGTTATCTCCGTTATATCGAGTATTTGGATTGAAATTTTGTAAAATGAAAAACTCCTCGAAACTTTCATTCTACAGTAAATTGGAATAGTTATTTTTTAATTCTTCAACTGAAAATAAAATTGCATAGTAAGAAATTAAATTCTATAAATTCTTATTTTCTAAACTGCTACTTCTTCTTCTTTTTTTTTGTTACATAGTTTCAAGTAGAGAGTCATCGTGTTGTAGTGGTTAATGTGCTGGACCACGACATCGTAGTAAACGAGTTCGAACTCCAGTTGCGCCTTTGAACTAATAGTCTTGGGAAAGGTAGAAATTCCGTTACCATCCAACTAAGAGTTAAATCATGTATATATTGTTCTTCTACGAGGATCACTTTGGTATCAAATTACCCTCGAAGGTTGATATGCCATTAAATGAATAAATCAGAGTTTCCATGTTGCAAAGTTTGATTATAGATCATACCTAATATTATTCTTTCTGATATTTTTGATTCACTTGAAATAATCAATTCTTGGTTTCATAAGTTTTGAAGAAAATTATCTTTTTATGAAATATGTACTTATTAATGGCCAATGCTGTTACTAATTTAGCTAAAACATTCCGATTTCTGTATTTGACATTATTAGGAGTATTCGCTAAGTACTCACTTTTGGTACCTGGTGAGTACTACTCACCAGTACTAATTGGTGATCCTCTCTGACAATCAAGTTGTAAGTCTACAGGGTGGAACGATAAAATTGTCGTCCTAAAGAAATCACTACAGCTTTATTTCAAAACTTTTATTGAAAAAAATCAATTCAGGTAACTTGATTATGTAGTAGAGCTGACATCTACAGGGTGGAACGATAAAATTATCGTCCTAAAGAAAACAACACTATAGCTTTATTTCAAAACTTTTATTGAAAAAATCAATTCAGATAAGTTGATTATATAGTAGAGATGACATCTATTCAATGTAGCCGCCTTCAGCCCCAATCACCGCCTCGATACACACCCGGAACTAGGAGCACGCCTTTTCCACAAGCGCCGGCGGCAGCTCGGTGAATACTCGGCGGATGGCGGCGATCAGGCTGGCTTTGGTGTTGTGGGAGGTCATGTTGGTGATGGTCTCGACGTATGACCAAACGAAGTAGTCCAGTAGGTTCAGGTCGGGGAATGAGGGGGCCAGTGAGAGAAGGGTACAAAGTCGTAGCAGTCCTTCTGAAGCTAAGTCTGGGTCTCTTTGGACTTGTGGGTCAGCGCCGAGCCCTGCTGCCACACCCAGGGTCTGCCACCGGCCATCTGATTGCACCAGGGGATCACCACACTCTTCAGCACATTCAGGTACACTTTGGTGTTGACTTTCAAGCCGACTTAGAAGATGTGAGGTGGCATGATTTGGCCCTCACTTGAAACCACACCAAAGACCATAAACTTTGTTTTCGTCACCCTGGGCACGTCTCTGTTATTCGTGACAATCCAGATTTGCATTTTGAGGGTGCTGACAATGGTCCTGTTTTCATAACTTGGATCGGTAGAGAGCATGAGTTGTACAGCGGCGCATCTCCGATCTTGCTCGTTGAACATTGTGTCACTTTCAGACATGATAGAAGGTTCCTATCGCTCTTGGGATTTGTACACAACTGGCCAACTAATAGATGGTCTGCAACAAAAAAAAAAAAAGAAAACGGGGTTTTCATAAAACGGAAATGGAATCATGTCGACTTTTTTAGGGCGACTACTTTATCGTTCCACCCTGTATTTAAGCTAATAATGCTATCATTTGAAGTGTTTTGATTTTCCCACTTATTTCTAATTCTTCAAAATTCATTGCAAGTTTTTTTGAGTGTTTGGTTTGGTTTGGTTTTATGGCACATCAACCATTGTAGGTTATTAAATGCCAAATCCATTTTTATACGAATAAACAGTTTTATCTCGAACAATTCAGTTTAGCATAAGTACAGTTTTTTGTTTACACACAGTTAAATGTAAAAGCAGTTCTATTTTAAACAATTCAGTTTAGCATAAGTATGCAGTTTAAATTTCAAAACAGTTCTATTTCGAACAGTTCAGATGAACATAATTGCACAGTTGTTTTGTTTACACACAGTTAAATATAAAACGGTTCTATTTCAAGCAATTCAGTTTAGCATAAGTACACAGTTTAGTTCTATTCGACCCATAGATAGGACTCTATCAGGTAATACCACTCTAGGTCAGAGTGGACTGGGAGGGATAACAACGAAGGGGTATTCTGCGTTCACCAAGCTCCAGCAATACTGGAGCCTCACCATCAGATTGTTTAGTGTCTCATCAGGACAGTCGTTGGGGGGAGTCTTACCTCTTTGCAGAGATGTAGTCGGTGTATTCTGCAGCTCCAGTTGACTGGCCATTTTTTAAAGAAGTTCAAGTATTCCAGTAATAATGGGTACAACTATCACGTTGTACTCATATTGAGTGTATAGACCCAACTTTTCGACCATATACCCTCCGGTCGTTTTCTTGGTGATAATATTTATTAAATCAGGGCTTCTTAAATTGTTTACTTGATGAACCCCTTGAAACCAAATTTAATTTCACCCCCAAATAAATTAATTTGATATTAAATTGCAAAACATAATTAATTTACCTGTGTTTAATTCAATTTACATGAGAAAAGAATCAGTAATCTATTAAAGCAAAGACCTGAGGAGATTACATTGTGAGTTTGAGCTGCAAATCACCTCGTTTTCGGTTCAAAGTTCTCTGTTTGCTTAATAAATAATGCATATAGTTAAACCCAGATTTCATCATATAAAAAATTGCAAAAGCTTGTGAAATGGGCTTAACAGTTACACAAAGCTTGCGATATTTTGCGACAGTTTTCGTTCATGTGGTTATATCCAATTCCTCTAAATGTGTACGTAGATTTTACTTCAAGATTTAAAGTCATTTGGATAAATTCTTCTTTAGGAAAGATGTCTTTTCCACTTCACCATTAAATGAAGAAATAATCCATTGAGGAATTTCCGTGCTTAGAAGATCTTTGAATCAAGCGTTAAAGTCTTCTCATAAATTCTTAATGTGGTTTATATAGATATACAAGTCATTGTCCATAACACTTTCTTTTGATATAACGATACATTTGTAATACACCTGATTAGGTATTCTGCTAAGTGTACGATATCTGGCAACTCGTCTTTATGGTCCAGCGAATTTAGTTCTCCTGTTATAAGTGCAAACTTGTAAATTCGACCCCTGGGGGGCACTATTCTTTTAGTTACCCAGCCAAAATTTTATTCCGCCAGAGGTCTACATAGAATACTTTGAGAATCCCTGGGTTATATGATGCTTGAGTTATTTTGTGGTCTCGTTTTCTGCTCCTTCCATTTTTAGTGTACACAGAGTGATTGAAAAGTGCGTGTTGTATTCAATAAGCTTCCAGACTTATTTGTACAGGCATTCAGAATTGTCGTAGACTCTTGAAAATTCACAATGTTATTGCTATACATCTTATGAGATGATGACGGACCAATTTTAATGATTTCAGGTTCAAATGAACAGCTACAGCAGGAATTCGAATACACCCTACTAAAGCCTGATTGTCACAGCTGGTGAATTTCAAAAATGCAATCTGGACGTGAGGACACTTTAGAAGTATGATATACAATAAAATTCTGTTTTAAACTTGAAAAAAAGGCCACAGAAACATATGGAATGCTTCAGACTGCTTTTCGACCATCTTGCATGAATCGAGCATCAGTTTTTAAGTGGCATAAAAGAATCAAAGAAGTCAGGGAGGCTGTGAGGGATGATAAGAAGTGTGGGAGGAGTAAGGAAGTCAATACACCAGACTTGATTGGCCAAAACAAGGAGTAACTTTTCGATCACTTTGTTTATGATTTTCCCTCTCTGAACAATAAATACCAAGTTATGAAAGATAGTTCAATTAAATCAATGTATAATCATGATATTTCCTTATCTTCAAAAACTAAAAGATCCGTGAAATAGTTGGGTTCTCAAGGTAGAAGCAGTCCATGATGATATAGATGATTTATTTAGGGAGCAGTGAATGATTCTAATTTTACAGATATCTTTCAGTTGCAAATTTGACTGTAATTTGCTTTATTCTCTCTGTTAAAGTATTTTTAGTCTATTGCTCAAATAAAAATCTCACTACAATGTACTGTTGTAGCAGAGTTAAGGTTGCATATAAACACAACAAATTTTGTTATAGATAGATTATCTGAGTCGCACGACTGCAAAGAGACAAAGAACGTCGTAGCATCATTGAATTTAAAAGGCTACCCAAAAGATCAGAAAAATAGAACACCCAGTGAGAATCGAACTCACCAAAATTGACCTGCTCTTTTAACTTGCTAAATATTTCACCACACAAAGAGGCCAAACGGTGACCACGTTGAAATAACTGTTGCATAGGTAGCGGAACGGTTATTGTCATAGGAAATGAACATGGTGACTTGAGTTCTCACCCTGGACAAGCCTGCGTTTTAGAGAACGATTATACTCTTAGGAAAGGCATGAATCCAACAATTTCCCGCCAGCTATGGGTGATTAAAGAGCACACTGGGTTCTTAGTATGGCAACTGTTCTAGAGAGAAAGCTGATTTGAAACCAGTTTTACACCTCTAAAAAATTGACGATACCAGCCACATAAGCCGGAAGTTGGTGTTAGGTGTTCTGTGAATCCTAATAAAAGAAGATAGGTTTCCCGAATTACTCTCTCTTTAGGTGGCTGGGGTATGAGGAAACAAATGCTTACGTGTACGGAGAGTGAGTGAACCATTTAAAGATAAGGGAAGATTTGTTTCCCACTTGAACGAGGATGTAACGCTGACATATTGTTATGCCCACCGTTATCCATTGTGTCCTCAGAAATTGAACGCAGAGAATAAAGTAGCAGAGAATAGACTCGAGGCGAGTTTGTGTTTGTTATGTTTTTCTTCTCCTCAGTTAGGAGATTAGCAATCATCAACATAGCAGTCAAAGGTGACTACAACACATTTTTTTCAACTGAAAATCATTTCAGTTGCCATTGGGAAAGAAATTACGGACGATGCATAGAAAGCTTCACAGGTATAATACATTGCTTTTTATTACACAAAATTATTCGATACGAATGTTTGAATTTCTGTGCGGACAATGGGTGCCGTCTAGAGAACTTACGAAGAGCAATGACCAACAGAGACAGATGGCAAGAGATGGATATATATATATATATATAGAGAGAGAGAGAGACTCGGGAATCTACACGGAACTTCGAACTACGTCCTTTATTGAATCCACGGGGGTTGCCTGTTCTGATTCTGTTAGCCATAACCGGGTACAAGTGTTAAGTATTCCTGTATTGTTACTCGCCTGCAGTCAGGATTGAACCTACAACCTCTAGATGATTGTTTCCTTAGAAGCTTAGGGAACCAACGTCTATAGCGTTACGGTTATAGTTGTTCGAAGTTCCGAGCAGGTTCCCGAGTTCGACAAACACCTGAAGAAGGCCGGAGGACATATCTGCCGAAACGTTGTGGAAATAACAATAAAGATGAAGACAAGAGTCCGAAAACCCTTAATGATACAACAGTTCTATTTAATCCTTATACAGGGCTCTATTAGGTGCTACCACTCATGATCAGAGTGGACCTCGGAGCGATGGTTATGAAGGGGTACTATGAATTTCCCCAAGTCTCTACGGCTGGAGCCTTGCTATCAGATGGTTTGATGATATATTCAGGACGCTCGTTGAAGCGGGATCTTACTCCTTTGCAGCGATGCAGTTGGTGTATTCTACAGCCCCAGAGCAATTATATGATCTCAATTAACTACAACAAATGATAATCCTTTGTAAACCATTTTAGCTTTAAGTAACATTTCTTATATAAATAATTTTCATCGGTCATATGACAAGTATTCTTATCTAATACAAATAATTTTCAAACAGATTTAAAAACAGGTCTCTAACGGGTACAATCACTCCCGGTCAGAGTAGACCTGGGAGTAATGGCAATAAAGGGTATTCCACATTCCTCAGATCTCTAGTACTGGTACCTCACCATCAGAAGCAATTTAGTGTCCTTCTCAGTACACCCGCTTTGGCAGGTTGGCTTACACCACAATTGGGGATGCAATCGGCGCATTTTTAATCCTAACGACAGGGCATCCCCCTCATGTGGGGGCAGGTCGACATGGGGTTAGTTTTATTGCTAGGATTCACTTGTGTCTGACTGAGTGCAGCAACAAGCTTCCTAGGCATCCCTATTTAGAGGCGTCACACCAACGACTGAATCAGTCCTCCGAAGGTGAATCAGTTAATTTATTCCTGGCCATTTATGACCGGAGAAGGTCTTATCTATACTTTAAAAAAAAATTATGCTAGTAACGGGTTAATAGCACTGAATTTTTGTTAGAAGTCTTTCTGTTGCAATGTTTTTCTTCTCAACAAAAGCTGTTTTTATAATAACTTTAGCAAACAGAAAAAGAAATATATATTCACCATCATAGCGATAACTTATACGAGATTCTCGCACGTTGTCTCGCATAAAGATGAGATCAGAAAATGAAAAGAAATTGAAATGGGAAGATTTACATAATGGAGAAAGAAAGTCACATAACAAGAAAAGAAAATATGAGATTTGGGTTAAAAGGATATCTTCTTTATTTTTCAGATCATGTTCCTTAATAGAAAACAAAATTTAACAGAATATTGTTTTAAAACCAACAATATTTATGTGATGTATTCATAAAAGAGGATAAAATACGCAGAAACCTTTCTATTATTGGGTTTAAATATTTGAAAGTTGAACTTTATTGTAATAGAAAAAAAATTCGTTTTGGGTAGAACTGCTTTTCCTAAGAATCCGATGATTTGAAAAAAAATTATATTAAAAAAACAAAACTTTTCTTCCCGCCAAGGAAGATGAATTTGATATTGAAATTGAAAAACAAATCAAAACAACTAACAGAAAAAAAAAGACAAACAAACAAAACAATAAGGCAAAAAAAAAAAACAATAAAAAAGAAAATAGAAAGGAAATAAATAAACAAAAAAAAAACAATAAACAAAAAATATAAATAATAGCAGCTCAACACTTTCTCCTTATCCAAGGAGAAACTGCCTCATATTATATTTTAGGGTGTGTCCAGGTAGTTTAATGGTTAAAACGATAGATTGCAGAATCGTAGTAAGCGAGTTCGAACTCCAATCGCGTTATTACGTTCACTTTCGGACAGATACCCTTGGGAAAAGTTTGAACCCCCTTATCCTCCCAGCACCACTACTGCACCACTACTGCACCACTACTGTTCTTCTAGAAGAATGGCTTTGGCATTGAATAACCCACGAAGGTTTATATGCCATTAAACAAAGAAACCAAACCATTATATATTTTAGCACAAAACTGTTTTTGCATTTTTTCATAAACTAACCATATTGCATCGCCTGATGTAAGTCATTTAATTACTCCCTCTCAGCAAGTTAATTCCTATAATCCAAGATCCTCTTCCCGAAGAAAGTAGTCGTGGGTGACCAGAAGGCTCCCTTTTCGATAGCTACTACACCGAGGCGTTGGGGAGGGCGCGGCTCCTTTCTCTGGATTGCTCCACTTTACCCTTGATCCGTACCTTATAATGCTGAGTGTTAAGCAAGGAGGCATCAAGTACCATTTTTTGAGTCTTTGGTATGACTCGACCTGGGATTGAACCCAGATCTCCCGGGCCATTGGTGAACACTCTAAACATCATGCGACACGTAAAATACTCTCGAATCCAAAAGGAAATAGAATCTTTTTTTTAAGAATTGATAAATATCTGGAATTGTATATCCATTAACATTAGAAAATTGTAAAAATAAAATTTTAAGAAATTTTTTTACCATTGTCTATGCCTTTGAATACTAACCCGTATCTTGAAAGACTAAGTTTAATAACTAAAATGCAAAATTCTACTGAACTAAAAGAAAATTAGGATAGATTACTGAGAGGAGTCCTGGAGACCTAAGGAGACTTACTGTCATTCAGACTCCTGGGAAAAACCACCAGCTGACGGTGGTGTGAAAAACTCCCAATGCGTAGTAGTAGTAGTAGTAGTAGTAGTAGTATAATAGTAGTAGTATAATAATACTAATAATAATAATAGTAGTAGTAATAGTAGTATAATAATAATAGTAGTAGTAGTATAATAGTAGTAGTATAATACTACTACTACTACTACTAGTAGTTTATTAATAATAATAGTAGTAGTAGTAGTATAATAGTAGTAGTATAATAATACTACTAATAATAAAAGTAGTAGTAATAGTAGTATAATAATAGTAGTAGTAGTAGTATAATAGTAGTAGTAGTAGTAGTAATTGTAGTAGTAGTATGGATGATATAAAGATATTCAGGGAAAATGATAAAGAAATATAAAACCTTAGATAAACTATAAGAGTGTACAGCGAGGATATAGGAATGGAATTTGCAATTGGAAAAATGTGTCATGCTGATGGTAAAAAAGGGAAGAAGAAAAACACGGGAAAAAGTACCAAATCAGGAAAGTATTAAAACACTTAGAGAAAAAGAACATTGAAAATATCAAGGAATATAGGAAGCGGGCACTATCAAACAAAGATGAAAGAAAGTGTTGTTTCGAAGAACAAGAAAACTTCTCGAAACCGAATTCTGCAGCAGGAATCTCATCAAAGGAATAAAAACCTGGCAAGTCCCCATTTGCAAGATTATTCTTAAAAACGAAAAAAAAAAAAGAGGAATTCAGACAAATAGACCAAAAAGCCCCCCCCCAAAAAAACCTGATGACGATGCATAAGGCCTTACACCTGAAAGATATGGTACAGACCGACTCTATGGGTCAATAAAAAGAAGACACGTCATCGTTGAGGACTGCGTAGATGTAACAATTCAAGGACTCGAGGAATATACTTTAAAGAGTAAACAAAGAGGAACTACAGCAGCAAATATCTGCATTATCAACGTAAAGATAAACAGTAAAACAACGAAATCTATTAAATAAAAATGTGAAGCAAAATGATTGTACGGATGCCTCAAATGACAAATCGGAGAGAATGTACACGAGATGATCTGGATATAGCTAAGAAAGGAAAATCTACAAATAACATCGAATCATTTTCATCATCATCATCATGTCATGCCACCAGCATGGATATCCCTGACCCTCTCTCTCCACTTCTCCCTATCGTTCATCGCCTCTGGCTGGTCTTCAGGGCTACATCCCGTATCCTCACAGAGCTGCTGTATGTATGTTCGAGATGGTCCTCCTGCTTTTGCTCGGCCATATGTGGGGGTCCATTGGAGTACATCCCTTATGAGCTAGTCCCTGCTTCTCCAGCAGTGTTCTGCATGTCTGGTTCGTTTAACTTGGATAGTTTTCATGATGGAAGGTAGGTGGCCGTATAGTTGGTGCTTTGTGGGGTGTTGCCTCCAGGACTTGTTCAATATTGCTCGCAACATTCTTGTGTAATTGCCGTCAAGCCTTTTCTCCAGCCGTTTAGTTAGCGTCCAAGTAGTGCATCCATATAGCAGTATCGATACGACCGTTGCTTGGAAGAAACAGCATAAAATAATGTCATTAGGACCAATTATATCAAAAGGATAATTGATAATACCCAACAAAATCGTAAGTAGAACAAGACTATGTACGACTAAATTGAAAAGGTGACCTACACGAAACTTTCAAGAAATTAAAATTCGGCCATATAAATAAATGGTATATGCACAAAAGAATCCGTCCCGGAGAATAGGACGCATAAAATTCTCTGGGAATTTGAGATAGAAACGGATCAACCAATCCCAACAGGAAAGCCTGACCCAGGTTTAATTTCCAAGATGAAAACAAACTTGTCAACTATTGGATTTTGCCGTTCCACCAGACCATAGAATTAAAATGAAAGAAAAATAGACAAATAGTTGGATCTTACCAGAGGTTTGAAAAAGCTGTGGAACATTAAGGGGACGATGATAAGAATTGTTGGCGCGCTTAGAACACTTCCCAAAGACTTGAAAATGTCAAACTGCCACGACCGATTGCCATCGGAACCAGAACATAACCGGATTGATCCGTGTACCGAGCAACACGGCCGAAGTGTGTCCCAGCTCAGTGACTGTGCATACGCACATGTTTCTGGAGGAATTTGAAACCAGATGAAGAATCAAGACCATATAGATCTCAGCATTGTTAATAATAATAATAATTATTATAATTCGTTGCTTTTATCCGGCAACAAGAGTCCCCAAAAGGATTGGTGAAGGGACTTGAAGATTTGGAAATAAGTGAAGGCAATCCAAAGTATTATTAAGATCGAATAGAATACTGAGGAGGGTTCTTGAGATTTGAGGAGACTTCCGTGAAAAACCATTATTTAACGCTGGTGTGATGATAAAGTTTGTAAAGTTGGCGATCGTAGTCGATGGTGACCCGAAGGATTTCTTTTCGATAGCTAATACACCAAGGTGTAGGGGAGGGCGTTACTCCTTTCCCTGGATTGCTCCACTTTACCCTTACTTTAAAATGATGAGTGCTAAGCAAGGTAGTATCAAGTGCTATTTTTTGAGTCTTTGGTATGACTCGACACAGGATTGAACCTAGGTCTCCCAGGCCATTGGCGAACAATCTAACCATTACGCCAATGTCCGATGAACGAAAAAAAAAAAAATGAACAAAATACAAACAAACCTTAACGTTTAATTAATGTTAGCCTACTTGTCACATAAAATTAGTTAGTTTCTTTGTTTAATGGCATATCAACCTTCGTGGGTTATTTAATGCCAAAGCCATCCTTGTAGAAGAATAGCAGTGATTCTATTTAACCCGTAACTGGCGGGGGGGTGGATAAGGGAGTTCATACCATGAAATTGATATCTACAGAATACATAAAGATGATCATCACTGAAAGATTCGGTGCTGCTATTTTATTTCATTTTATTTATGATCATCTTCATATGTTTTTTTTTTTTGCTTGTTACCTATAGACATACAGGATACTGCTGGAGAAGCAGGGACGAGCGCATAAGTGATGTACTCCAATGGACCCCCTAATATGGCCGAGCAAAAGCAGGACGACCAGCTCGAACCTACATACAGCAGCTCTGTGAGGATACGGGAGGTAGCCCTGAGGACCTGCCAGAAGCGATCAACGATAGGGATGAGTGGCGGCACGACTAATAATGATGATGATGATGACCTATAGACACTTGGGCTAATAGCTCGCTGTGTCTAGCATCTGTGCCTGAGGAAAACTTCGCATCCGTTTGTACGTGTGTGTGTGTGTGTGTGTGTGTTTGTTTACTTATTCGCGTATGTGTATTGTACATTATGTATGTTTGTGCGTGTGTATGGGTGTTTTGGTACGTGCGTATTTGTGTAAGAGTGTTTGTCTAGGAGTGTATGTGTATGAGTTCAACCCGGTTTAAGTTTCAGGTTTTGATGGTATATCAACCTTTCTGGGTTATCTAACGCCAAAGCCATCCTTTTTTTAATAACAACAGTGATATTATTTAACATATAGCTAGAGAGGGTGGATAAGAGGATTTATACCCTTCAGGTATGAACCCAACGTTCCCTTTCGGATTATCATCCGAAAGGGAACGTTGTAGGGCAACTGGAATTCGAACTCACTAACTACGATATCGCATTCTAGCATATTTGACATTACGTCATAGTGATCCTCATGTGTATAAGTTTTTGTATATACCAACCCCTCTGCACGAGCAGGACGTAACACTAGTTCAATTTTTAAGCGGAATTTCCTTTTCCTAGACCGGTTCCCACGGCAAAAGAGCCCAACCTGCCCGATCATTTTACCCATAGAAAAAATAGTTGGATTCATATTTTTCCAGGGGCTATTTGAGCTATGTTAAATGCAAGCAACCTTGTCCAAGATTTGAACTCGGATTAGATTTGGTTTGGTTTCTTTGTTTAACGGCATATCAACCCTTGAAGGTTATTTAATGCCAAAGGCCTTTCTCTTAGAAGAACAGTAGTGGAACTATTTAATTTATAGCTGGGAGGATAAGGGGGTTTATACCTTTCCCAAGGGTATTTGCCCGAAAGTGAACGTAATAGCGCGACTGGAGTACGAACTCGCGTACTATGATTCCGCAGTCCATCACTTTAACCATTACACCACAAGGACACCCCCCTCTGAACTCAGGTTACTGGGTCCATTTCCTACGACGATATTGATTACACCACGAGCACCTGTCTATGAGTGTATGTATATAAGTATTTGTATGCGTAGATGTGAGTGATTATGTATTTGTAAGTGTGTTTGCGTACGTTTGTATATGTGTGCTTGTCTTTGTGAAAATATGTGTTTGGTTTGGTTTGGTTTTATGGCATATCAACCATTATAGGTTATTTAATGCCAAATCCTCGATTCATATATATTGAAGATATATAATTGGTCAACAGATTTTGTTGATAACATTTTTAAACGAGTCTAAGCTCATTTTTTGCACATAGTTATATAGTTCAAATTACTGCTATACAATAAAAGATCAGTCATTACTCACGGTTAAATGATCAAACAGTTCTATTTGTAACAATTTAATTTAGCATTAGTCATTTGTTTGCACTCAGTTGAAATGTCAAACAGTTCTATTCGACCCATAGATAGGACCCTTTCAGGTGCTTTCACATAGGTTCAGTGTGGATCTGGGTGAAATGGTAATGAACGGGTACTCTACAGCATTCTTGGAGCCTTACCAGCTGATTGTTTAGTGTCATAAACAGGACACTCGTTAAGAGGGAGTCTTACTTTTTGGGAGAGAGGCAGTCAGTGAATTCTCTTGCCCCAACCAACTGGGCTAAACATTTTACGTGTGTTCAAAAACAATGGACAACCAGCTAAAAATTTCTCATTACTAATGAGACTATCGTATAGAAGAATATACCAATACCGATTTGTGGTTCGAACTCGGATCTCCAGCCAACAAACACAAATATTGAAATGGATTGTGCTACTGGAGTTCACGTGACTCTAAATGGTGGATATATAAATGGGTTAGACAAAGGTCTGACGGGAGAGACATGTGCGAATGCCTCACCTTAAAAACGGCCTTTTGCCACATTCGTACATTGGTGGGACGTATTATAAATACAGAGGCATGTGCGTATGCACAATCACTGAGCTGGGACACACTTCGGCCGTGTTGCTCGGTACACGGATCAATCCGGTTATGTTCTGGTTCCGATGGCAATCGGTCGTGGCAGTTTGACATGGATTCTGGGAAGGCGGCAGTCATGTCGGGCGCGCCAAAACCGGCATCCTCGTGCCTCAGGAAGGCCGCCCTCCCAGGCTCTAACCCTCGTCGAAGTGGTTAGGTTTATTGTCTGGCGCATGAGGCGCCCATTTTTAGGGGAATGCCGACGAGGCCCGAGACATTTTTGTGCTTGCCAGGTGTATCTGGGCTACGGCCCTGCACATGGACCTACCTAAAACAAGGCCTTGGCCACACTCGTCCGGTCAGTAGGACGTACGACAAATACAGAAACACGTGCGTATGCAAAATAGATGTGAAATGTAACATTGCGAGTTGGTATTATTTAGCATTTTATTCTCAGTATTCGGCAGTGAAGAGATTTTAAGAATTGGCCAAAATCCCCCCCTCACGGAACATTACAAAAAAGACCGTGTTCACTGACCAATAAATATAGCTACAAATTTATATAGTATTTTATAGAAAAATAGTCTTTATGGATTATTTAATGAAGTAAGCCACTAACCATGGTAGTCGGCGTGCTTTGACGGCTAATTTGCTTTGCTGCGGCCTTGAAGTAAGCGGGTTCGAACTCCAGTCGCGATATTACATTTACTTTTGGTCTAATACCCTTGGCAAAGGTATCAGACCCTCTTATTTCACAAGCTATATATTAACTAGTATTACTGCTGTTTTTATGCAAGGATGACTTCGAAATTGAATAATCCACAGAGGTTGATATACCATAAAAGTAATTTCCAAGATACTTTGATTGAGTTTTCTGACTGTAGCTGAATTTGAAACCGAACCGCCTTTCTTGAAAAAAAGGATAATTTTATAATCAGTAATGTTCAAGTAAGCTTTTTTGAGACCTTGATCACTAATTGTCTATCCAGAATATAATTCAATTTTCAACCACTGTACCGCACCTCGCCTCTTGTTTTTAATTACATTGGATATGACCATGGGATTGTTAATACACAGTTTAAGAGATTTTCATCACAAAAATAAACAACACACACACACACACACACACACACGCATGCATAAAACAAAATCAAACTAAAAAGGCAACTTGTACTAAAAGAAAACTGAAAGCAAATTTGTACTTAAACAAAACAAAAGCAAACTAGTACTTTGTTTTGTTTCTTTGTTTAATGGTATACCATCCCTGTAGAATAACAGTAGTGGTACTATTTAACCTATCGCGGGGAAACTAGTACAAAAACAAAACGAAAGCAAATTAGTACAAAAATGTTCTATTTGTTCATCTTTAGATTAATATTAAAAATCCTTATTTTGAATTTAAACTAGTATTTTCTTCATTTTGGGTTTCTTTGTTGAATGGCATATCAACCTTCGTGGGTTATTTAATGCCAAAGCCATACTTCGAGAAGAACAGCAGTGGTACTATTTAACCCATAGCTGTGAAGATTCGAGGGTTCATTCCTTTCCCTAGGATATTTATCCGAAAGTGAACGTAATAGCACGACTGTAGTTCCAACTCGCTTACAACGATTCTGCAGACCAGCACTTTAACCATTACACCACGAGGTGCCCGTGGTGTAATGGTTACCGTCCTAGGATATGGACACGGCGACACGAGTTCAAATCCTGGCCGAGACTAATTGAATTTCACATAGCACTAATACCCTTGGGAAAGGTATGAATCCAATTATTCTCCCTCCAGCTATGGGTAAATAGTAGGGCAGACTAGGTTCTTCAACTTTGGTGAGGCAACTAGTCTAGGAGAAGGAAAACTCTGAATTCAAACCTGTTAAACTTCGCTTAAAAATTGACCTTGTGTCACATCCTGCCCGAGCGGAGAGGTTGGTATATATGATTACACCACGAGGGCACCCCCTATTCATCTTAGTTTCGGCTATTTTTTAATCTTTTTAATCACACTCACTTGAGTCATTAATCTACGGAAGTGAGGGAGCTGTGCATATAGGAATATATTCACACAACGTCTCCACTACAGGGGGAGATGTGACACAAGGCCATTTTTAAAAAGTGAAGTAAAGCTAGTTTGAATTCAGAGTTTTAGTTTTCCTAGACTGGTTACTTTACCAAGTCTAAATAATCCAATCTGCCCTACTATTTATCCTTAGCAGGGGGGGGGGGAGCCATTAGCCTGAAGTCGAAAAGCAAACAGTTTCGTTAAGGAATTGAAATCGAGTCGTTAATTTCACTACCCAAATATGTTCCGCGTATAGGAAGCAAAAAAAAAAAAAAAGAACAAGTGCTTACTGAGATTCGAACTCACGGTTCTTTTTTTCTTCTTTTTGCTTGTGGTAAAGTTTTGTTTCCTGCATTAATTGCGCTTGCCTCTTAGTCATATGAGCAGTAGCCAAATGATAATTATAAACCTACCTAATACTCACTTCTCTGATTGTCGGTCCCATTTTTTGTTTTTATCTAATAAGCCGCCAAAATTTAGAAAATGAAGAAAATACTAGTTAAAACTATTAATAATGCTAAAATGTTTAAGTTATAATTTTCAAGCAATTTCCTCAGATGATGTTGACTACGTGTTTTAAAGGATTTATTTCATATTTGCTTTAACTATTCCAAAACTTCCGCTGGACACCTGTCAATTCTTTATATTTCTGTAGTGGGTCGTGGCATACTCGTTGGCAATCGTTAAATCAGACCATTGGGCACCTTCATTTAGTTTACAATGTCAGCAACATCGATGGCTGACAAAACCCATGACAAAAGAAGAAAAGTTCAAACATGAACGACACTGCAAATATAAAAGGAAGAATGTTATTTCCGCTGAGAAATTGCTATGAAGTTGAAGTGCTTATCACATAATTAGATGCGCCCAGGAGGCGGAGGATATTGAAATTGAAAAGGAATTAGTGAGGAGGGAGAAGAAGGGTGAGATATCTCTGATATTTATCTTGGATGTCCATTCTGATAAAAGAAACAATCAGAAAACCACAGAATGAATGAAAAACAACGGTTTCCGTTTGGTTTGGTTTAGTTTTATGGCATTTCAACCCTTGTAGGTTATTTAATGCCAAATCCTTTGCTAATTTTTACCGACAATTAAATGGTTTCGACTATTGCTATGCAATAGAAACAATTTAATATCAGTCGTTTGTTTGCACACATTTTAGTACGTGGTGTCTTCAATACGTTTCCAGACTTTTTTTCTACAGGCATTTTTAAAGTTCGTAGACACTTGAAAATTCACTATGTTAAAGCTGTACATCTTATGAGATGGCTGACCAACTTTTATGATTTCACCTTCAAATGAACAGCTACAGTAGCAATTGGAATACACCCTACTAAAGCCTGATTGTCACAGCTAGTGAATTTTAAAAATGCAATCTGGGCGTGAGGACACTTTACAAGAACGATATGCAATAAAATTCTGTTATAAACTTGGAAAAAAATGCCACAGAAACGTATGGAATGCTTCACTGCTTTTCGACCATCTTGCATGAATCGAGCATCAGTTTTTGAGTGGTATAAGAGATTCAAGGACGACAGGGAGTCTGTGAGGGATGATGAGAGGTGTGGGGGGAGTAAGGAAGTCAATACACCAGAGTTGATTGGCCAAACGGTTAGGGTTAGGGTTACTATGTTGAGGTTTTAAGGGCGTTCAGGAAGAGATTCCCTGGGAAGAGGCCAGCACTCTTGAAATCGGGTCAGTGGTATTTCCACCAGGACAATACACCAGACCACAACTCCCTCCTTGTCACAGACTATTTGACCAAGATGGGCATCAAGATAATTCCTCAGCCTCCCTATAGTACAGACGTTGGTCCCTGTGACTTTTGGTTATTCCCTAAGCTCAGACACGTGCATTGCAGCCGGAGTAGATTACTTCGAAGGGGACTAGAGTTTCATGAGTGTACTATCAGTAAAAGTGCCAATACGTAAAAAGTCGGGAAACTTATTTAATGATCCTGGTAGGTATATATGATATGTAAGAGATTAGTTTGTGGTTAATTTAATGTTTAAATGAATTAGGACTAATTTGTTTGCACACTAGAATTGCTATTGTTTCTACTCAGTTAAATGTTTTCAATTGTAACTATCTAACACCTATAATTCTATTCAATATTAATCCTTTGTTTGCACACAGTGAAGTGGTTTCAAGTATTGCTATTTAACGCAAATTATTCTATTAGAAATTACTCATTTATTTGCACATAGTTAAATGTCTCCAAGTATTGCTATGTATCACTAACAATTCAGTTAAACATGTCATTTGTTTACTCACAGTTAAATGATCAAAAAATTCTATTTCAAAACAATTCAGTTTAGCATAAATCATTTATTTGCACTCAGTTTGAATATCAAACACTTCTCTTTTACCCATAGATAGGACCCTTTCAGGTGTAACCACTTTGAGCCAGAGTGGACCTGGGAGCAATGGTAATGAAGAGGTACTCCACGTTCCCCAAGTCTCCAGGACTGGAGCCTCACCATCAGATAGTTTAATGTTATAATCGGGACAATCATTGAGGTCGGGATCTGACCCCACTAGAGAGGTGCAGTCTATGTATTCTACTTCACCTCTACTGCCACCAAGGCTTTAACGGTTTAGATTTCTTTGTTTAATGGCATATCAAACTTTGTGGGTTATTTAATGCCAAATCAATGTTTGTAAAGTAGTGGTAATATTTAACCTATATTTGTGGGGAGGATAAAAGGGTTCATTACCTTTTCTTAAGTTTCATTCAAAACTAAACAAACGCTACGATTTATCCTATTTGCCAACCCCTCCGCTCGGGCAGGATATGACACAAGGTCAATTTTTAAGCGGAGTTTAACAGGTTTGAATTCAGAGTTTTCCTTCTCCTAGACCAGTTGCCTAACCGAGTCTGAAGAACTCAATCTCTCCTACTATTTACCCATAGCTGGAGGGAGAATAATTGGATTCATACCTTTCCCAATTAGTGCTATGTGAAATGCAATCAGTCTCGTCCAGGTTTGAACTCGTGTCGCCGTGTACATATCCTTCGACGATAACCATTACACCACGGGTACCTACGATTTATTGACTTGGAATAGTGAATCTTAAGCAAAGTTTATGATTGTGATATAAAAGTTGAATATTGAAAATAACTTTTAAAATATCTGTTGACGTGGCTCCGCGAAATAAATCTCGTTGTTTCAGAGTCAATCAACAAAAGAAAATTATGTTTAATGCCATAATTATTTAAGTATAAGACACTGTAATTTGCCAAATTTTTTTCAACCTAAAATTCAGGGGTGCGTATTATACGCAAAAACTATAAGTTAGGGGTGCGTATTATACGCAAAAACTATAAGTTTTTCCTAGCCTCATTCGGGACGAGATAACCATAAGTAAGTTTTATCTATAGCCCCAACTAACGTGTTTTACATCATTACAATTAAATATCCATTGGTATCTGGTGACCAGCTCTATGACTCACAAGAAAGGGTCAATAACGGGAACTCTCGTGGAAGGTGTGACAAACGGTCATACAAGAGTTAGAGATTTTAGAAAAGGGTAAGTCATTAAATGACCGAGGAGAAAGAATGACTTAAATTTCGGGGCTAACAAAACCACTAGCCCTCATTAGGTGAGTTTCTACGATTAAACAATTCCTTCATCGACTTAAAAATACCATTACATGTGTTTCTGATTTGAAACCAGCCTAGAAGCAGGTTGAAACATAGTAATAAAGTGAGTGGTCAACTTTTCGGTGCAGAAGCTATGATTGTTATTATTAGTACCTTGAAGAAATACTTGTTATTATTAGTAACTTGAAGCAATACTTGTTATTATTAGTAACTTGAAGCAATAATTGTTTTTTTTTATTTATTTGACACCATATAACTGTATAAATCATTTATATTTGATATAAATAACTGATGCAAAATCTCTTAAAAACAGCAGCAAAAGAATATAAGAATAAATATAACATGAATTCACTTCTCTAACCTATATGCATAAAATAATTCTTAACGTCTTGACATGCCGTTAAAATCAATCAATCAATCAATTGTTTTCAAAATTCAAACAGAAATACAGAAAAAATTACACGGCAAAAATTAATGATTTACAAGATTCCTTTTTTAATATGAGTCAACTTTAAATTCCTTTGTAATATTAATTAAAAAATTTAAGACTATATTCTTTAGAAATCGGTTTGGTTGTTCTTGAAGTCTGTGAGTATTTTTAAGACATCTTCATGGATCTTGCAATAAAACCATTTTTTACTCTTCGACTCTTTTGTCTCCAACTAGCTGTCACTTGTTGTTACTCTATCTTGATTTCTCTCCCAGTTATCTCCCTTTATTTGATTGGTCCCAGTGATTTCTTCCTGACCAGCAGGATATCGTCAGATCCGATTTCGGCTATACTTAAAAGGTCATATAGAAATGATAAATCCTTTTTTTCCTGATTCGTCGACACTGGCCTCCAATTAGAGGAAGTACAGTATTCTTACTCTAATGTTAACAAGTACATCCTATTTGTTAATAGAAAAGCAAAAATTAACATTTAACTTGTGTAAGGTCACGAAAGGAATGATTTGCATTATTTTACACACACATTTTTTTGTTGTTCATTTTGATTTGTCTTTTATCATAACGTTCTGTTTCTACATTTAATACGTTCACTGCCACACCTGAGAACAACACTTTCTCATGAAAACAAAATACCACAAAAAAAGTTATTCTGTTTCTTAAAAGTTTTTTTTAAGCGACTTAACAAATAAATAAAACAAAATATCTAATAATAGCAATCTATACGTAAATTTATTAATATAAGGTTCGTTTCGCTAATGGTCCGGGAGATCGGGGTTCAATCTCTGGTGGAGTCATACCAAAGACTCAAAAAATTGTACTTGATACCACCTTGCCTAGCACTCAGCATTATAAGGTGATGATCAAGGGTGAAGTGAAGTAATCCAGGGAAAAGAGTAGCGCCCTCTCCAACACTTCTGTGCTGTAGCTATTGAAAAAGGGAACCTTCGGGTCACCCTCGACTAAGGACGCCAACTTTACTTTATTTGGTTTGATGGTACATTAACCTTTGATTGTTATTTAATGCCACATCCTATATATATATATATATATATATATATATATATATATATATATGATTAAAAGGACAGTCAAAATTTGTGATATGGATCGACTTTTCTGAAAGCCATTATGATTTTCCTTTTGAATTTTCTGACTTCAGGTTGGATACGATTGAAAAGCAGAACATTATAGATCTTAGCGGCTATTGTAGTAAGAGTTATACCTCTCTACCAACGTCACGTATTTTGGAGAAAGGAAAAATACAGCCTTTTGTCCATTTCTCTATTGTGTTTTGTTTATACCCAGCGTTGCATAATCGAAGACGAATGTCATCCAATTTTCTTGCCTTCCATGCCGCAGGAGGTATTTCGTTGAGTTCTACCAAAACTCTACTAGTTTTATATTCTTTTGGCTATAAGTAATATTTTGGATTGTAACTTCTGTAGGGTTTACGAGCAGAATCTTGAAATGTTATTTCCATTGCTGAAGTCTTTCATCTTGGCTGACAGCCTTATTTTTATAGTTCTTGTGGTGCTTATCCTTCCGCTTACTTCATTTATTGTCTCTTATGCCCGTGTTTGTTTATCTTTACTGAATTTCGGATTTTATTGATTTGGTCTTGAATATATTCGAGTTGGTCTTTTTGTTCTTACTCATATCATCTCTGTGTGGACACTGGATTTTGTTTGGAGGACCTGCCAAAAGAGAGAGGTGATAGGGATGGATGGAGAGAGAGAGAGAGAGTTAGTCAGGAGAAATCCATGCTGTCAGTGCGTTTTAATTATGATATATATATATAAATAGAGAGAGAGAGAGAGAGAGAGAGAGAGAGAGGGGGTGCTCGTGATGTAATGGTTACGGTCGATTGACATAGACTCTGAGAATCGATTTAAATCCAAGACGAAGCTATTTTCATTTAAAATAGCACTTATATTCTCGGCAAAGCATGCATCTAGTTATTCTCCCACCAGTTAAGGGTAAATAGTTGGGTAGACTAAGCTCCTTAACAGTGGTATGCCAACTGATCAAGGAGAAGGAAAACTAAATACAAACCTGTTAAACCTCGTTAAAAAATTGAATTTGCGTCTCATCTGGCTCGGGTAGAGGGTGTGGGTATATATATATATATATATATATATATATATATATATATATGTGTGTGTGTGTGTGTGTGTGTGTGTGTAGTGTGTCTCGATGTACATGGGACCCATGTGACGGCAAATAACTCTTCTAATAATAATATTGTATTCTTTTTTGTTTCAGATTTGAAAATAGCCTACTATAACAAATATTAATTTTTTATCACAATGCTTTGGCCAAAAGAGGAAAAATATTTGGCGTCGCGACTTATCTGAACACAAACTCATTCAAAACTGTCTCAAAATAGATGCCAGCTATTGATATGATAACGATTTATCAGTGAGACAAGAAACTCAAAACAAGATTGCATGTCCTGGAAGATGATATGACAACAAAAAAACTCCATTGATTTGATGTCTCTAGCTCAAATGAGTCATTTTTTACAGGACGTGTTCTAAATGACCTCCATTGCGCTTCTCTCAGTCATAAATCACTCGCTGGAACCATGTAAATTTGATGAATTTTGCCCAAAACTTCTGAACAAAAACAGTAAAACGTGCATTCTATTCAACTTATTTAACACGCAATCTAACTCACAAGGCACATGGTTTTCAAAGACTTTTAAAAATTTTGGAAAGATATATAAAATTCAAAATTTAAAAGGGAATTTCTTTTCTTGGTGGTGTTAAGCCAATACTGAAAGACAGTTTAATTAGAACTAACTCTGAATGAAATAAATCTATCACGTTAAATCTGAAATGCATCGCTATTTCTGTATTTTTTCCTGAGCAAACGATTTTTATTGAGAGCACACACATAAAAAGCTAAAAAAAAAAAAACGTAAGAAAAATAAGTCCTATTCAAATGTATATACATTACAATAAAATATTTTCATCGAAATATTGTAGACAAATGATTGTAGGGGGGTATCCTCGTGGTGTAATGGTTAAAGCGATGGACTGCGGAATCGTAGTACTCGAGTTCGTACTCCAGTCTCGCTATTACGTTCACTTTCGGGCAAATACCCTTGGGAAAGGTATGAACCCCCTTATCCTCCCAGCTATGGGTTAAATTGTACCATTACTGTTCTTCTAGGATAATAGCTTTGGAATTAAATAACCTACAAAGGTTGATATGCCAGAAAACAAACAAACAAACAAATGATTGTTATTATGTTCGGTTACCGTCAAAACTCGGATTACGTCACAGCTTTTAGAAACAAGTAACACAGTTCGGCGGTTTATAGCTGTTATATTATTGCGTTCATTAAACTTAAACAAATATTACTAAAATATGTTTTTAGTGTTCTTTAAAGTTTAGCGATATGTTTATTCTTTCGTTTGTTATTTACGCTAATGTTTGTTCTTATATTTAGAACATTTTACGGCATTATATCCAGTTTACAGCTTTTTGAAGCACTGAATGGTATAGGGTGATGGATGACTATGATTTTATTGTATTCATTATTCTTTTAACACATATTACTAAAAAGTCTTTTTAGTGTTCATTAATGTTTAGAGATAGTTATATTCTTACCAAAGTTAATGTGTGGTCATTCTTTTAGTGTTTATCGGGATGAATGCATTTAAATGTTTTGTGATCAGAAGTTTAGCTAACTTGAATTAACGTCGCTTGTGAATACAAGGAAGTGTAATTAAATAGAGAGATGATTGGAGCCTCTTTAAACCATGTAAGTTGTAAGAAAGCCGCGTTTGAACGCGGACTATGCACAAATATCCGCGTCGATTATGTTGAAATGATTTATAAAAGTCTGTGACAAGTTTATTCGCCGAGAGTTCAAAGGTTAAACGGGCTTCTCGAAAGGAAATGGGAGAAAGTTGGCTTTCTCTTTGCTTATTGATTAAATGTAAGGGTGGAATCGTCGTGCCCTGTTAAAATATATCATCATCATCATCATCATCATCGTGTCATGCCGCCAGCACGGATATCCCTAACCCTCTCTCGCCACTTTTCCCTATCGTTCATCGCCTCTGGCAGGTCTTCTGGGCTACTTCTCGTATCCTCACACAGCTGCTGTATGTATGTTCTAGCTGGTCGTCCTGTTTTAGCTCGGCCATATGTGGGGGTTCATAGGAGTATATCACTTATGAGCTCGTCCCTGCTCCTTTGTAAGTTACTTTATTTTCTAACAAGCGAGAGCTCATTTGTTTGCGCACAGTTAAATGGTTTAAAGTATTGCTATTTGATACTAAAATTCTGTTTATTGTTAATCATTTATTTGCAAAAAGTTAAACGGTTTCAAGTATTGCTTTTTAACATTAGTAATTCTGTTTATCAATATTCTAATTAAATTTAAAACTAATTATTTGTTTGCATACAGTTAATGATATCCATCATTTCTTTGCACACTGTTAGATGTCTTCAAATATTGCTATTTGACTCTAATGATTCTATTTAATATGAATCATTTGTTTGCACACCGTTAATTATTCTCAAGTATTGCTAATTATTGTTTGCACACAGTTAAATGGTTTTAGGTATTACTATTCAACACTGATAAATCTATTAATGTTACTAATATTCCCTTGTCAAAGATTGAACCTGTAGGTGTTACAACTCCGGGTCAGAGTGGACCTGAGAGTAATAGCAATGATGTTATATTCCATATTCCTCAAACTCCAAGACTGGAGCCTCACCATCAGATACATTTTAATATTATATCCAGGACATTTGTTAACATAAGATATTCTAATAATTCAAAGAAAGATGAACTATTGCACAAGGCAAATATTATGAAATTAGAAGATACAGAGGATATCCATCAAGGTTTTTTTTTCTAATGCATTTTCATAGTAGTAATAATTTCATACGGATTTTATCATCAAATTATTTTTACTCCTTTTATTGAAAAGATAATTTCGAATGCGTTTTTAGAGTAAAAATCATATTCAATGCATTTTTATAGTAAAAATCATTTCCAATGCATTTTTATAGTAAAAATCATTTCTTATGCATTTTTATAGTAAAAATCATTTCTTATGCATTTTTATAGTAAAAATCATTTCTTATGCATTTTTATAGTAAAAATCATTTCTTATGCATTTTTATAGTAAAATTCATTTCTTATGCATTTTTATAGTAAAAATCATTTCCAATGCATTTTTATAGTAAAAATCATTTCTAATGCATTTTTATAATAAAAATCATTTCTTATGCATTTTTATAGTAAAAATCATTTCTTATGCATTTTTATAGTAAAAGTCATTTCTTATGCATTTTTATAGTAAAAATCATTTCTTATGCATTTTTATCGTAAAAATCATTTCCAATGCATTTTTATAGTAAAAATCATTTCTTATGCATTTTTATAGTAAAAATCATTTCTCATGCATTTTTATAGTAAAAATCATTTCCAATGCATTTTTATAGTAAAAATCATTTCTTATGCATTTTTATAGTAAAAATCATTTCTTATGCATTTTTATCGTAAAAATCATTTCTTATGCATTTTTATAGTAAAAGTCATTTCTTATGCATTTTTATAGTAAAAATCATTTCTTATGCATTTTTATAGTAAAATTCATTTCTTATGCATTTTTATAGTAAAAATCATTTCCAATGCATTTTTATAGTAAAAATCATTTCTAATGCATTTTTATAATAAAAATCATTTCTTATGCATTTTTATAGTAAAAATCATTTCTTATGCATTTTTATCGTAAAAATCATTTCTTATGCATTTTTATAGTAAAAGTAATTTCTTATGCATTTTTATAGTAAAAATCATTTCTTATGCATTTTTATAGTAAAATTCATTTCTTATGCATTTTTATAGTAAAAATCATTTCTTATGCATTTTTATAGTAAAAATCATTTCCAATGCATTTTTATAGTAAAAATCATTTCTTATGCATTTTTATAGTAAAAATCATTTCTTATGCATTTTTATAGTAAAAATCATTTCTTATGCATTTTTATAGTAAAAGTCATTTCTTATGCATTTTTATAGTAAAAATCATTTCCAATGCATTTTTATAGTAAAAATCATTTCTTATGCATTTTTATAGTAAAAATCATTTCTTATGCATTTTTATAGTAAAAATCATTTCTTATGCATATTTATAGTAAAAGTCATTTCTTATGCATTTTTATAGTAAACATTATTTCCAATACATTTTTGTAGTAAGTAAGTAAAGTAGGCGACCATAGTCGAGGGTGACCCGAAGGCTCCCTTTTCGATAGCTTGCTACACCAAGGTGTAGGGGAGGGCGCTACTCCTTTCCTTGGATTGCTCCACTTTACCCTTGATCCGTACCTTATACTGCTGAGTGTTAAGCAAGGAGGCATCAAGTACAATTTTTTGAGTCTTTGGTATGACTCGACCTGTGAATCTATGCTTGTCATTGATACAATGACCTTTATAGTAAAAATAGTTTCTTGTAGATTTTTATTGAAAAAATGATTTAATGCATATCGTAAACATAATTTCCTATGCATTTTTAAAGTAGAAATTATTTCGAAAGCATTTTTATAGTAAAAATAATTTCTAATGCATTCTTATAATAAAAAATAATTTCTAATGCATTTTTATAGTAAAAATAATTTCTAATGCATTCTTATAATAAAAAATAATTTCTAATGCATTTTTATAGTAAAAATAATTTCTAATGCATTCTTATAATAAAAAATAATTTCTAATGCATTCTTATAATAAAAAATAATTTCTAATGCATTCTTATAATAAAAAATAATTTCTAATGCATTCTTATAATAAAAAATAATTTCTAATGCATTCTTATAATAAAAAATAATTTCTAATGCATTCTTATAGTAAAAAATAATTTCTAATGCATTTTTATAGTAAAAATCATTTCTAATTCATTCTTATAATAAAAAATAATTTCTAATGCATTTTTATAGTAAAAATAATTTCTAATGCATTCTTATAATAAAAAATAATTTCTAATGCATTCTTATAATAAAAAATAATTTCTAATGCATTCTTATAATAAAAAATAATTTCTAATGCATTCTTATAATAAAAAATAATTTCTAATGCATTCTTATAATAAAAAATAATTTCTAATGCATTCTTATAATAAAAAATAATTTCTAATGCATTCTTATAGTAAAAAATAATTTCTAATGCATTTTTATAGTAAAAATCATTTCTAATTCATTCTTATAATAAAAAATAATTTCTAATGCATTTTTATAGTAAAAATAATTTCTAATGCATTCTTATAATAAAAAATAATTTCTAATGCATTCTTATAATAAAAAATAATTTCTAATGCATTCTTATAATAAAAAATAATTTCTAATGCATTCTTATAATAAAAAATAATTTCTAATGCATTCTTATAATAAAAAATAATTTCTAATGCATTTTTATAGTAAAAATAATTTCTAATGCATTCTTATAATAAAAAATAATTTCTAATGCATTTTTATAGTAAAAATAATTTCTAATGTATTTTACAATCACTGGGGGAAAAAAATGGAATTCGTACACGCAAAGGATGTCCAATAAGGTCTTTTATTTATCAGTAAATAAACTATTAATTAATATCTGCAGGTATATTTTAAAATGTAAACCAAAGATTATTCCATATTTTATCGTCAATATTGGATTATTTTATAATATTTTCCTTTGCTTGGTTTGGGAAAAATTATAACATGAACTAAAATGATTTGATTTGTTCTGTTTAAGTATGCTTTAAGAGGCTGGAATGTTCAGCTAATAATCTAAAATCTTTTGCGTCTTATTTTTTTTTTTGTCTATTTACTGCTACATATAAAATAGCCAGATGAACATCCTCTGAATATACTAATTCCGTATTTTTTGCCTGGTTTATTCATTTGTGCCCCCATAAGACATGATTTGATACAAGGTCTTTTATATAGCGGAGATTTAAAGGAATGGGATGTTAGGCTCGAGCCGAAACTCTGGCGCTGCTGGACCATGCTGGTTATAGGATCACTTGGTGCAATGTGAATCTATGCTAGCCTGTGTTAAGTCTCTCGGCACGTATGCCATGTGACCTTGCTGGTTATACTTTTACAAGACCCGGAGGTAAAGTACAATGTGAATCTATGCTAGTTTTTGTTAAGTCTCCCGGTACGTATTCCAGGTGACCTTGCTAGTCATATATTCACTAGACCCTGTGAATCTATGCTTGTCATTGATACTCTGCGTATGCCAGGCAGTCCAGCCAAAGCCAGGTAAGTAGTCCCTTCAAACATAAATCAACACTATTTTTTAAGAGGCATATCATCTGCGAATCGGTGGAGCAGTTTGTACAACGGTTATCGTCACAGAAAAAAAGAAATCAGTGACCTGCGTTCAAATCTTGGACAAGGTTGTGTGCGTTTCATTTAGCATTAATGCCTTGATTAAAGATGTGGATCTACCCAGCTATAGAAAAATAGTAGGGCATTATAGGTGAAGGAAAACCCTGAATTTAAACTAGCTGTGTATTACTTAAAAACTGACCTTGTCATATTCTGTCCGAATCGGGGAAGGAGGTTGGGTAAGTACATTTATCGTGGGTATCTCATGTGGTTAAATGTTTAGCAAGCTAGGTATTAGCAGACCAATGATAGTGGGTTCGATTCTCTCTGGACGCCTCATACTTCGGTATACTATGAATAGAATTTATCTTTTTATTAATTTGTGCTTTCTTCTTTTTGAATTTGATGAGTCAGGCCTTGAAGGTAATAAAATTGATTTCAATTTCATGTTAAAATCATTGACCTGTACGACAAGATATTCATTTTAGTCAAAGAATCAGAGACAGACGAGACAAAAATCTACTGGCGTATTACCACTTCTCTGCGATTGTAATACGAAGCAAAGAGAAAGAGAGAATTACTAGATAGGATTCCTTTAGATTGGGAGGAAATAAAGCAATAAAAAGGAAACGCTAATCGTCTGAGAGAAAATAGCAAATATAATAAGAGAGAGAGAGAGAGAGAGAGAGAGAGAGAGAGAGAGAGAGAGAGAAATAAGTAAAAGAAAGAAATGAAAAACACTTTCATAAAAACTTATTTTGGAAACTTATTTCTAAACAAAAAAACGATGTGATATTTTATAAATAATAAGATTTTCTATGAGTAAACAAATTATTAAACTTTAAAGACATTTTTCTTACTTATTCATAAACAGATGGAAATTAACTGAACTTTAAATCCGAAAGAGGCCAATTTACCCCATTTATTTATTTGTAAGGAAGCGATTAACAAGTAATGATAAGTAAGGATAATTTATAAAATAACTGACACAAAAATTATAATATTAGCCGATGTAATTAAAAGAATCCATTTTTAATTTAATATTTTTGCTGGGATTTTATTTGTAAATTTCTGCATTAAAATAAGAAACAAAAACTTACAAAAAAGTTGGATTTTCCTTTTTGGTTTTAGTTTGGTTCCTTTATTTAATGGCATATCAACCTTCGTGGGCAATTTAATCTTAAATCTATCCTTGTAGAAAAACAGTAGTGGTAACCCTTTGCCGATTCCTTCTTGTTTTTGTCCAGTTGGCAGGGGTTGTAGAATACATCGACTACACCTCTGCAGAGGGGTAAGCGGCCCCACCAATGAGTGTCCTGGATATGACACTAAACAATCTGAGGGTGAGGTTCTGGTAATGCTGGAGCTTTGGGGAATGCAGAGCATTCCTTCATTGCCATTGCTGCCAGGTCCACTCTGGTCCGGAATGGCAGCTCCTGATAGGGCCCTATCTATGGGTTAAATAGAGCTAAACTGCATACTTATGCTAAAGTGAATTGTTTGAATTAGAACTGTTTGACTAAACAGAGTAGCTTGAAATAGAAATATTTTTGACAATTAAATATTTTTGACAATTAAACTGTAATTACATCTGTAATTACAACTGCATGCTTACGCTAAACTGAATTGTTTGGAATGGAACTGTTTTTGACATTGAAACTGTTCTTATACTAAACTGAATTATCTAATATAGAACTGTTTTGACATTTAACTGTGTGTAAACAAAATCCGTACTTATACTAAACTGAATTAGCTGAATTAGAACTGTTTGACTAAATTGAATAGCTTGAAATAGAGATGTTTTTGACAATTAAACTGTGTATTCATGCTGAAATGAATTATTTGAAATAGAACTGATTATTTGCATAAAAATTGATATGACGTTAAATAACCTACAACGGTTGATATGCCATAAAAACCAACCAACCAACCAACCTGTCTTGTTTCGGTGAGGGGCTAGTCCATTCATTCATTTATTCATGAAATTCTTTTTTTCCTCACGTGGCCTGGTTTTTAACATTATTTTACACAAGGTTGAATATTCTTCCATCTTCTCACTTCTAAAATAATCGATACCTTTAAACAAAGGGTCTTAGGGAAAACTGATTTTGAAACAAACTTAAACCACGTGATACACCATCAACCAATGAGGAAGAATACTCTATAAAAAACCGGCAATGAATATTTTCATCTGAGTAAATACTGTTTCTTAGTTTGGTTTATTTGTTTAACGGCACATCAACTCCTTTTGGTTTAATTAATGTTAAAATGTGATTCATTTGTAAAGGTTTTATTGTAATTTTTAATTGTATTTCCAATTTTACAATTGTATTTTTATTTTTCCATGGTCATTTTTTGCTCACATTTATATGCTAGCAAGTATTCTTATCTAATACAAATAAAGTTGGGGCTGTAGAATACATCGACTGCCCCTCTGCAGAGGGATAAGACCCGCCCACCCAATGAGAGTCCTGGATATGACACTAAACAATGTAATGGTGAGGTTCCATTGATGCTTGAGCTTTGGAGAATGCGGAGCACCCCTTCATTACCACTACTCCCAGGTCCACTTTGGTCCAGAATGGCAGCGCCTGATAGGGCCCTATCTATGGGTTAAATAGAAGGTTTATTTCCTCCTCATCTCGGTTATACAACATTTCAAAAGACCTGATACTATTTGATGTTTTTCTTTTGTTTAATTGCTTATCAACCTTCGTAAGATACCGTTCAGGATGTACACAATGTTTAAGAAAAAATGATATTATTTTGTAAAGTAACTTGACCACTTTTTCTTTGTAAAGTAAGTAAAGTTGGCGACCGTAGGGTGACCCAAAGGCTCCCTTTTCAGTAGCTACTACACCAAGATGTAGGGAAGGGCGCTACTCTTCCATGGATTGCTCCACTTTACCTTTAATCCTTACTTTATAATGTGGAGTGCTAAGCAAGGTGGCATCAAGTATCATTTTTTGAGCCTTTGGTATGACTCGACCTGGGATTGAACCCCGGTCTCCCGGATCATTGGGTAACATATTGACCTCCGACCAGGCCGAGCTGTCAAATAAGAAATGCACCTGTGTAAATAACAGATACATCCGGTCGAAGATAACAGGGGATAACCTTGACTGTGGACGGGTTGAATTGGATGCAGATGCGACGCTCACTGAAGCAGGTGGATGTCAAAAAATTATATAACCCGGTGCCACAGGAAGTTCGAGTTAGTCTGGAGTGAATTGTTGCAGTTCGAGGCAGTGAGAACCAGCTCTCAGCAGAGAGCTGGACCCTCAGGGCCCCCGGTTGAGCAGCCCAGCAGAACGAGAAAAAAGTGCTGTTAAAGACGGAGGAACTTGGGGTTAATATGTTGCAGTTTTGTTCAGTCTCCAACTCACCTCTCACACCTAACCCTTACACAACCCTTTCGCAACCCCTTTCGCAACCTTTTCGAATAAACTGTGAGAGTTATATTTTTCTAAAGATGTGTGTTTCGTTCGTCCTTATTGTGTTGACTATGTTTCCGCATGTATATTTGTATAGTTGTACATGTATTATACGGCTATGCAACAATTGGCGAACACTAAATAATCTCAAATTTTAACAGCAAGTGCAAAAACAACTCAGATTTCCATATTGAATGTTTAAACGCCTTTTCTTTTCCACTGAGGGAGGAGTCTCGGTGGTGTCGTGGCTAAAATGCTGGACTGCAACGGAGTTCGAACTCTAGTCGTGCTATTACGTTCCCTTTTAGACTAATACTGTTGGGAAATGTATGAACCTCCTTATTGTGCCATTAAACAAACAAACTAAACTAACCTTTCTCAGTGACTGATATTTCTACATCAGAAAAGAAAAAAAATAAACTGAGTATTTAGTGGTATTTCTATACATGAAGTAAAAAAATTGAGATCATTTGAACGAGAATTTATCTAGTTACGAGAATACGAAATAATATCAACTTTTCTGAATACCCTGTTCATTATCAGACTCACTGCACGATCGTAAGCTATTTTTTATACTGTTTTCTAGTGAAATACCCAATTATATCTGGATTCGTCTGGAACTTTTTTAACGGAGAGAATGATGTTGAAATTGAAACTAAATACATGATATAATAATAATGAGCATCTTTAATTTCGATTCGAACATCATATTCATGCCTTTGATCATGTGACATAATGACGTCATCAGTCGGTTTTGTAAACATGGATTTATGGTAGAGAAAAGACTTATTGCATCACCTGATTGACAGGCTGGCAGTTTAAACAAGGATTCTTCTATTTAAAAAGATTTTTTAGATATAGATATATTATGACGTGATGTTAGCAAGACGTCAGCTCGATTGGAATCATGTACATAAATAAGGATTATAAGCAGTCCAGTCGGATCGTTCTGTAGAATACACAGGTATTCTGGATATGACACTAAACCATCTGATGGGGAGACTCCAGTTTTGCTGGAGCATTGGGGGATCTGGAGTACCACTTCATTGCCATCACTCCCAGTTCCACTGTGAATCGGAGTGATAATAGCTACTAGGGTCGAATTTTTATGGGTCAAATAGAAATGTTTACTCATTTTTATACTTAAAACCATTTAACTGTGGGCAAATAAATTACTTATGTTCAATTGAATTATTAGTATTACACAGCAAATATTTTCGGAACCATTCAACTGTTTGTAAATATTGAATAAAATTATTAGTATTAGATAGCGATACTTGAAAACATTTGAGTGCGTGCAAATTAATAAGCTTTGTCGCGTTTTAAAATAATGTTACAAGTTATTCATTTACAAATCATATATTTTCAATATATATTATGAAGAAACAATTTAGTATTAAATAACCTACTAGGGTTGAAATGCCATAAAATACCAACCAACCAACCAACGGGTCGTGAGAGGATCATGACTAAAAAGAAAGAAACTTAGAGTTGCTTTCATTAATGTTTTGTAAAACATTTTCGTATTTAAAGGGCGTTTTATTTGTTTTTTTAATCGTTTATTTCTTTCAGATTACAACTTTTTTTTACACTGAACGTGGTGTACGGAGATGGCTTCGATTTTATTCAGATTTCCAAGCTACCCTCGAAAACGAATAGAATCAATGATTGATCTATTAAATAATTGATTTCACAGCATGCCAACCGATCTAGAGTTATTCTACGACTAGAAGTTAGGGAATCTCGTTCACTGCATGTTTATATTTACATCTTTTGTGTGTTTTTTCCTTAAAACATTTTTTGCATACGACCCAATCGAATATGAATAATTTTTAAAAATATGTATTTAACCTAACAGGTCCAACCACTCTGTGTCAAAGTGGAACTGGGAGTAATACCAATTTAAAGGGTACTCTAAACTCCTCAGATCTACTGGCTTGGAGCCTCACCATCAGATGAAATCTAATGTCATACCCAGAATAACCTTTTTTTTGTGAGTAGTCTTTGCCCTATATAGGGGATACAGTCCGCATTTTCTAAATCCTGTCGGCAGAATGAATATCTAATAATTATTTGATTTAGAAGGATAGCTTTGACGTAGATTCGTAAAAGAGACCCGCTGGACAATTCCTTATACAGCATAAATAGACGAAAGCAATTGAAGCTAGAATCGAACTCCCACTGCACTGCTGCAAATCAAGTCTCCTGTATTCAAGGCTATCGTTGAACGCTTCTGGAACGCTGTTCATTCATTCGGGCTTCCAATTATACGAGAAACTGTACAAGTAATTATTAACGAGAGAGAGAGAGAGAGAGAGAGAGAGAGAGAGAGAGAGAGTGTGTGTGTGTGTGAGAGAGAGAGAGAGAAAGAGAGAGAGAGAGGGGGAGAGAAATGAACATGGATACAGGAAGAAAAGCAAATAGAAACAGACAAAGAAAGATCCAGACAAAGAAAGATACAGACAATGAAAGAGATAAAAAATCCGTGAGGAGAGAGATAGAAATAATAAGAGAGAGAGAGAGAGAGTGAGAGAGAGTGTGTGTGAGAGAGAGAGACGAACATGGATACAGGAAGAAAAGCAAATAGAAACAGACAAAGAAAGATCCAGACAAAGAAATATACAGACAATGAAAGAGATTTAAAAAAAGCCATGAGGAGAGAGATAGAAATAATAATAATAATAATAAGAGAGAGAGAGAGAGAGAGAGAGAGAGAGAGAGAGAGAGAGAGAGAGAGAGATGAACATGGATACAAGAAGAAAAGCAAATAGAAAAAGACAAAGAAAGATACAGACAATGAAAGAGATTAAGAAAAAAGCCATGAGGAGAGAGATAGGAATAATAACAATAATAATAATAATAATAAGAGAGAGAGAGAGAGAGAGAGAGAGAGAGAGAGAGAGAGAGAGAGAGAGAATGATGAAACGAATGAGAGAAGTAAAATAACGAATCACCATCTGATTAATTTCGTGTAAAATAAAACGTGATTGCTATGAAGAACATTCTGGCCTGCAGTAAAAGACACGAAAAACATTGCTTAATTTATTTAATGGTTCTTTGAATTGTAGTTGTTGTTATCGTTGTCTTCCCGCGTTTTTCTTCCCGCTTTTTTTTTCTTTTTTTTTTTACCGAACGTAATTATGCAAAACCTCGTACGATCTCTTTGCAGATTTGTGTGTAATACAGAAGAAGGCACGTTGATTCCACCTGTCACTGATAAAAGTTTTGATCCTCATGGAAATCATCAGAAAAGTGACTTCTTTTTTTATTTTATTTTGTTTTTAAATCTACCAGCAGCAGCGGCAGCAGTAGCAGCAGTAACAGCAGCAGCACCATCTCCCTTTTTCTTTCCGCGATTTATAATTTTTTTTATTAGACGATTTCTGAATCAGAGAAAGGGATGATCACTTGATTCTTGAATGAAATTATATTTACCGAAATATTCTACCAAAAGAGAATTCTTCATAATACAGGAGAGTTCTCGTGACATAGTGGCTTACGGGATGGACTGCGGCATCGTAGTAAGTGAGTTGGACCTTCAGTGACGCTTTTACGTTCGCTTTCAGACTACTACACTCGAGAAAGGAATGAACCCATTATCCCTCCCAGTTATGGGTTAAATAGTACCACAACAGTCCTTTTACAAAGGTAGCTTTGACATTAAATAACCGACTAAAATTGACATGCCATTAACCAAACCAAACCTACATTATACAGGATGTCTCAAAAAATGATATTATTCGAGATGTGCAGTTTGTTTGGGTTTGTGGCATATCAACCATTGTAGGTTATTTAATACCGAATCCATTTTTATACAAATAAACAGTTCTACTTCAAACAATTCAGTTTAGCATATATACACGGTTCAATTGTCAAAATCATTTCTATTCAAAGCTATTCAATTTAGTCAAACAGTTCTAATTCAAACAGTTCAGTTTAGTCTAAGTACAGTTTTTGTCAAAAAAGTTCTATTTCAAACAATTTAGTTTAGCTTACAAAAAGAGTTCTATTTTAAACAATTCAGTTTAGCATAAGTACGTAGTTTATATGTCAAAACAGTTCTATTTCAAGCAATTCATTTAAAGTTCGCAGTTTAGTTCTATTTGACCCATAGATAGGACCCTAATAGGTAATAGCACTCCAGGCCAGAGTAGAACTGGGAGCAATGGCAATGAAGAAGTACTCCACACTCCCCAAAGCATTACTGGAGCCTCCGTATCAGATTGTTTAGTGTTATATCCAGGACACTCATTGGGGAGGGGGCATACCCCTCTGCAGAGAAGCAGCCGGTGGATTCTACAGCACCAGCCGACTGGGCTATAGGAGACTCGTTAGAAGAGGTGAGTCTTACCTTTCTGCAGAGATGCATTCGGTGTATTCTACAGCACCAGCCGACTGGGCCATAGGAGACTCGTTGGAAGAGGTGAGTCTTACCTCTCTGCAGAGATGCATTAGGAGTATTCTACAGCACCAGCCGACTGGGCCATAGGAGACTGGTTGGAAGAGGTGAGTCTTACCTCTCTGCAGAGATGCATTCGGTGTATTCTACAGCACCAGCCGACTGGGCTATAGGAGACTCGTTGGAAGAGGTGAGTCTTACCTCTCTGCAGATATACATTCGGAGTATTCTACAGCACCAGCCGACTGGGCCATAGGAGACTCGTTGGAAGAGGTGAGTCTTACCTCTCTGCAGAGATGCATTCGGTGTATTCTACAGCACCAGCCGACTGGGCCATAGGAGACTCGTTGGAAGAAGTGAGTCTTACCTCTCTGCAGAGTTGCATTCGGTGTATTCTACAGCACCAGCCGACTGGGCCATAGGAGACTCGTTGGAAGAGTTGAGTCTTACCTCTCTGCAGAGATGCATTCGGTGTATTCTACAGCACCAGCCGACTGGGCCATAGGAGACTCGTTGGAAGAGGTGAGTCTTACCTCTCTGCAGAGATGCATTCGGAGTATTCTACAGCACCAGCCGACTGGGCCATAGGAGACTCGTTGGAAGAGGTGAGTCTTACCTCTCTGCAGATATGCATTCGGTGTATTCTACAGCACCAGCCGACTGGGCTATAGGAGACTCGTTGGAAGGGGTGAGTCTTACCTCTCTGCAGAGATGCATTGGGTGTATTCTACAGCACCAGCCGACTGGGCCATAGGAGACTCGTTGGAAGAGGTGAGTCTTACCTCTCTGCAGAGATGCATTCGGTGTATTCTACAGCACCAGCCGACTGGGCTATAGGAGACTCGTTGGAAGAGGTGAGTCTTACCTCTCTGCAGAGATGCATTCGGTTTATTCTACAGCACCAGCCGACTAGGCCATAGGAGACTCGTTAGAAGAGGTGAGTCTTACCTCTCTGCAGAGATGCATTCGGTGTATTCTACAGCACCAGCCGACTGGGCCATAGGAGACTCGTTGGAAGAGGTGAGTCTTACCTCTCTGCAGAGATGCATTCGGTGTATTCTACAGCACCAGCCGCCTTGGCTATAGAAGACTCGTTGGAAGAGGTGAGTCTTACCTCTCTGCAGATATGCATTCGGTGTATTCTACAGCACCAGCCGACTGGGCTATAGGAGACTCGTTGGAAGAGGTAAGTCTTACCTCTCTGCAGAGATGCATTCGGTGTATTCTACAGCACAAGCCGACTGGGCCATAGGAGACTCGTTGGAAGAGGTGAGTCTTACCTCTCTGCAGAGATGCATTCGGTGTATTCTACAGCACCAGCCGACTGGGCCATAGGAGTCTCGTTGGAAGAGGTGAGTCTTACCTCTCTGCAGAGATGCATTCGGTGTATTCTACAGCACCAGCCGACTGGGCAATAGGGGACTCGTTGGAAGAGGTGAGTCTTACCTCTCTGCAGATATGCATTCGGTGTATTCTACAGCACCAGCCGACTGGGCCATAGGAGACTCGTTGGAAGAGGTGAGTCTTACTTCTCAGCCGAGATCTATTAGGGGTATCCTGCAGCCCCGTGGCCGACTGGGCACGAGATGTGCCTGGTGTTTTAGATATAATGATACTTCATAATCTAAAAACTTGACCATTTTTTTTTATCATCTTATGTACGCAGTATGAGTAGAAATATCACAAAATTGTATTTTTAATGTTTGAACGCTTTTTCTTTTTCCGTGGAAGGCATTTCTAAACCTGGAACACTTTTCTATTACCCCAAAATGAAACAAAATACCCCCAAAAGATTATAAACATGGTAGATATTGTTATATAATTGCGGAGGGATTTGTTTTATATTGTCATTTTTCGTTTTATATATCTTGCCTTTCGGTTTAGTTATGCTGAGAACCTTTCGGCTTAGTGCATGGGTTAGTTAGGTGCACACATTGAATGCAGGTGTTCACGCGCCCGCGGGGAGGATGTGACAATCACAGGTGTCACAATAAAAACCCCAGGTAGGAGTAACTGGGGACGTGAATGACGTCATGCCCCGAAGCGATGAGCTGAGGATTTTGAGATTTGTAAAAAAGCAGTTAGTTGAGATTCGACGCTAGAGGAAGGAAGTCGATTTTTTATCTCGCTGAGGCGAGACCAGTTTGGGTCTACGGGATGCCCGCGCGTTGGTTGAGTCAGTGAGTTTAGAGCTGACGATGTACGAACAGTCAGCATCGTAAGAAATTGTGTCTCTCTCTCCTCATGCTGAAAAACCTAAAACTCAAAAAGGTAATAAAAAGTTTCGTATCCCGACCAATTTCGTGTTTTTCGGATTCCTATGTTTATGAACATTTGTGAACGTTTTCCATATCCGTAGACATATGTCTATTTCACGTGTCCGTATCTTGTTCGTATATTTTTGGACCTATATGTTACAATAGGAATATTTATTATCAAATAGAAATTAGTACGTTAAGCCCTGTTATCATGATCATCATCATGTCGCACCATCAGCACGGATCTCCCTGTCCCTCTCACGCCGCCCCTCACTATGGTCCACTGCTTCCGGCAGGTCCTCAGGGCTACATCTCATATCGGCACAGAGCCGCTGTATGTAGGTTCGAGCTGGTCGTTCTACCTTTGCTTGTCCATGTGAAGGGGTCCACAGGAGTACATTACTTTTCCAGCAGTGTCCCACTTGTCTGGTTGGTCTAACTTTGATAGTTTCATGATGGGTGGTAAGTAGCTGTACAGCTGCTGCTTGGTGTGGAGTTGCCGCTAGGACTTGTTCAATATTGCTTGCAGCATTTTTGTGTAGTTGCCGTCAAGCTTTTTCTCCATCTATTAATTAGCGTCCATGTAGTGCATCCATATAGCAGTATCGACACAACCGTTGCTTGGAAGAAACTGTGCTTCATTTTATCGGTCAGGTTTGACTTCCATATAACCGATAGCCTATCGATAGCTGTCCATGCCTTTGTTAGTCTCGTGTCGATGTCTGTCTCGGTTGATGTGTAAGATATGTCGGTAGGTATCAGCATAGGAATTGAATAACCCTAGACTGGTTGGCATACCATTAAAATTAACCAATAAGTTCATTAAAAAAATCAATCAAGAAATTCACTTTTCCCTAAATAGAAACATCAATATCATCATGGATTATTACAGCGCACCCAACTGGTTCATGGGTCTTCTGTATTTTGTTCTTATATAATGACAAAATTTTGCCGACAGCATGAATTACCTGGACTCTCTCTCTCTCTCTCTCACCATCCGTCCCAACCTGCCATATCTCTTGGCAATGCATCTAGCCGACTCCCAGTGTCCACATAGAGCAAATGAATATAATTTTTTTCTGGTTTGTTAAAGTTGGTATGTCCATGCGTAGGAGTCCGTAGTAGAACGTTGCCTGTTAGTTCGCCCTTGCTTCTCCGGCAGCATATCTTGCTCCTCTTGGATAGTTTTTGAGGAAGGAAGTAAGTAGCCCAATAACTGCTTTTTTGTTGGGTGCTGCTTCTAGGAATTGTTCACGGGTATTCTGTATCTATTTTTTTTTTTTTATCAAGTAGAAATTTTACTCCGAAAACTCCATCTTGAACCAGCATCATGAGATATTTCGACAAATTCTAAAATTAATTTTATATAACACAGAATCATTCCACTTGCCGAGATCTTTTTTAAAAAAGTATTCCATCTTGAACAAGTATTTCAGCTCCGAAGAACTCTATCTTGAGCAAGTATTTCTGCTTCTATGAAATATTCAATATTTAAACTATATACATATATAGCAAAAAGAAAATTATATATATATATATATATATATATATATATATATATATACAACAAATGACAAAAAGAATTACATGGATACAGTTAGTGTACAAGAGAGTAATCATGTTGAGTCATGAGCTGTTTCGACAAATTCCTAACAAAATCTAATAGAACACAGAATTGTTCCATTTGCCGCGTTCTTTTTGTATTGACGAGATATCTTTATATTTTCTATTGGATCGTCGTATTTCTTAGCTTTTATTATTAATGCGCCAATTGTGTGTAAAATATGCGAAAAAGTCGAACGCTGTTTCACGTGGGATACAGCCGAGAGACATTATGAAGCAACCAATAGGTATTAATACTTTTTCTTCGACGGAAAATTGCGTAAAAAAGATATCTTAATGCATTAAGCTAATCGTCGCCATCGTTCCTTGTGACTAATTTAAGTATCGATTGATGGCAACGCCACCTGCCGGTCATTTCTCGGCTAAGGAGTTGCCTGCACGATGCCATTCAGAAAGCTCTCTAATTGGCAAAGAATTTCAAATCCATTCACAAAATAGACTGGTCAATAATGCTCGGCTTAAAACGGCCGGTACACCCCAGCAGACCATTCATCCTAGCACTTGACGGATTTAGTATCAATGCAAAGTAAAGAAGGGAGAAAGAAGCCGTGAGGGTAACGGTTGGGAATTGGGGGAGAGTTTATGTGGTGTGGATTAGGAAGGTTTACCTCTTCAAGTTGGCAAGCTGCAGAAAGTAAGTGTTTCAAAACCACTCGACGACAATTGCACTGATAAATGTTGAAAGGATCCGGGAACAGATGAAGAAGGGGGCATTTGAAGACGTTAATGAAAAAAAAAAAGAAGAAGAAAATATGAAGGAAGAAAAGAAACAAAAACAAACAAAAAATACAGAAATGAAAAAATGGAATAAGGGAAAGGAAAGAAGTAAGGAAGGAATGCAAAGACAGATTGAGAAGAACGAAAGAGTGATAGGTTGAAATATATGTGGTAAAAGATGAAGGAAGAGAGACAAAATAAAAGCAGGTAGATAAAAAGAGAAAAATAGAAAAGAAGAAACACTGAGTTACAGAAAGAGAGAAAGAGAAAGACAGATATATAGAAAGTTAGAGTTAAAAAGGAAAAATTGATTGGATTGGTTTGCTTTTTGATCGGTTTTATGGCATATCAACCATTCTAGGTTATTTAATGCCAAATCCGATTTCTGCATATATATTAGAGATATACGATTTGTCACAGACAATTCAATTAAACATCAGTCATTTGTTTACACACAATAAGTGATCACATAGTTCTATTTCAAACAATTCAATTTAGCGTAAGTCAACAAAGTTAAATAATTCCAAGTATTCATATGCATCACTAACAATTCAATTAAACATGAATAATTTATTTACACGTAGCTAAATTATCAAACAGTTCCATTTCAAATAATTCAATTTAGCATAAGTTATTTGTGCTCACTTTCAAATGTCAAGCAGTTCTATTCGACCCAAAGATAGGACACTGTCAGGTGCTATCCCTCCCGGGCAAAGTGAACCTGGGAGAAATGGCAATGAAGGAGTATTCCACATTCCCCAAAATTTCAAAATTACTGGAGCTACACCTTTAGATGAGTTAAAGTCATATTCAGGACACATGTTGTGGGATGGTCTTAGCCCTCTTCAGCCCCAGCCGAATGGGCGGGGAGAATTGATAAATAAAGAGAAAGGTAGAAAGTTTACTACCTCATTTATCTTATTTATTGGATATATATATATATATATATATATATATATATATATATATATATATATATATATATTATTACAGTCTTGGTTGTTACTAAATCACTTTGTGGGTTTGTGTCAAACCAAGTGCAATATAATATGGAGAGTGCTCAATATACAGGATAGATAACTGCCTGATGATTGTTGTTTTGCAAAAAACTCCATGAAACCCAGGGGTCACTGTCTAAATTCCATGAATTAGATACATATCTAATATATATATATATATATATATATATAACTAGGTAATCCGAGCCAAAGGAGAAATTTATTAGGAAATAAAGTCGACACTAGTGTTTCGGTTCTAACGAACCATCATTAAGACTGAGAAAGATGATATTTTGTGATATTAAATTAACGATGGATGTTTCATCATCATCATGTCGCGCTGGTAGCACGGATATCCCTGACCCTCTCTCGCCACTCCTCCCTATCGTTCATCGCCCTAGGTAGGTCTTCAGGACAACATCCCGTATCCCCACATAGCTGCTGAATGTATGTTCGTGCTGGTCGTCCTGCTTTTGCACGGCCATGTGTTGGGGTCCATAAGAGTACATCTCTTATGAGTTCGTCGGATGTTTAAAAACACAAAAACACAGGGGAAAACTATACACCGATAAAGCGGTGGCCATTTAATCAGTAAATCAGCGTTTGTATTTAAAATTATATCGTGTGATTTTATAAGAATATTTTTAGGAACCTGTGTATTCTATTTATTCATTGAGAAATATTTTGAAGAATAAGACATCTTTCTCGATGAACAAATAGAACGAATGAATTCCAAACAAGATTCAAATACAATCATACGGTATAATTTTAAATACAAATGTTGAAATCTCTCTCGATCAACAAATAGAATATCTAAGTCCCAAACAATCTTCCTATACATGATTAAATTCAAACGCTGATTTACTGATTAAACGGCCACCTCTTTCCCGATATAAATTGTTTCCCTGTATTTTAATTTTATTTTTAGACATCCGTTGTTTATTTAACATCACTAGATATCATTCTTCCTTGTCCTGTTGATGCTTCATTAGAACCGAAACGCTATAGTGTCGACTTTATTTTTTAATAAATCTCTTGATCAGCTTGGATTACCTTGCAATCCATTTTTTTTCTGTTGTCGGATTTTACTCTATTTTTTACTTCCCTATATATAGATATATATATCAGGAAAGCATAGACAGAGTAACCGGAGCTTGGTAACGGTCAGTTTCTTTCTAAAACTATTCATCTATATATATATATATATATATATGTGTGTATATATACTCGATAACTGACATTGAGCGGTCATTATAAATATAAAAAATTACATTATCAATGAATATATACATATATATATGTATATATATGTTGAGGGGCTAATCTGTACTGAGGATCGTATATAAAAAGGGAATGTATGAGACTGATAAATGATGAGGCAGCCACAGAGGGCCGAATAAACATCAATTTATTTTAGGTTTTATTCTGCTATATCGACCGGGATTGAGCAGTTTTGGGTTTAGCGTTAATCTCCTTAAGAAATGTTTGTATCCAACTATTCTCTTTCACAGGGGGTGTCCTCGTGGTGTAATGGTTAAAGCGATGGACTGCGAAATCGTAGTAAGCGAGTTCGTATTCCAGTCGCGCTATTACGTTCACTTTCGGGCAAATACCTTGGGAAAGGTATGAACCCCCTTATCCTTCCAGCTATGGGTTAAATAGTACCACTACTGTTCTTCTAGGATAATAGCTTTGGCATTAAATAACCTACAAAGGTTGATATGCCATTAAACAAAGAAACTAAACCAAACCTATTCTCTTTCACACTGGAATCTTTGACTGTAATATGGCAACTGGTCTCAATTTAAACCTGTTAAATTCAGCTTAAAAAATTGACCCAGTGTAACTTCCCGCTCGTGTGGAGGAATTGAAATATATATATATATATATATATGTGTGTGTGTGTGTGTGTGTGTCCAGAATTTATGGAGATTTGGTAATTTTTTATAGCGTTTATTCCGTTCAAGTTTTTAATCGTCAAGTGTTCATAATTTCTTGCTTCTCGCGTAAGAAAATTTAGAGAGAGAGGGGGGCGGTTCCCGTTGAGTAGTGGCTAGAATACTCGACTGTGACATCGTAGTAAGCCAGTTTGAACTCCAGCCACACTAGTACGTTCCCTTTCGGCCAAATACCCTCAGAAAAGATATGAACTCCCTTATCAACCACGCTATGGGTTAAATAGTATCCCTTTTGTTTTGCTATAAAGATGACTTTGGCATTAAATAACGCATGAAGGCTGATATGCTATTAAACAAAGAAACCAGACCAAATCAAGTCCTATAGAATTACTACAAAATATTCAAAAAAAGGCGTGGACTGTTATCAATTGGTTATCGATCATATGGAAGTCTGATCTGTCCGATAAAATAAAACAGTATTTCTTCCAAGCTGATCCTGTGTCTGAATTACTGAAAGGATGGACGCTAATAAAACGCCTAAACAAAAAGCTAGATGGTGACTACACAAGGATGCTACGAGCTATTCTGAACAAATCCTGAAAGAAATACTCCACAAAACAACTGTTCAGCCCCTTACCATCTATCTAAAAAAGCATCCAAGTAAAACGAATAAAACATGCGGGGCACAGCTGGAGAAGCAAAGATGAACTCATAAGTGACGTCCTTCTATGGACCCCCACACAGTCACTTATCTCCTATCTCTAAAACAATCCAAATAAGACGAACGAGAAGCTGGGGAAGCAAAGACAAACTAATGTGACATTTTTCTCTGTACCCCTACACATGAACGTGCCAGTGTTGGCCGACCGACAAGAACTTATTAAGATTAGCTCTGTGTGGACACTTGATGTCCTTTAGAAGACCTGCCGGGAACGATTGAGGATAGGGATTGATGGACAGAAAGAGAGAGTCAGGGAAATTCGTGCTGTCTGTGTGACTAGATGATAAAGTAGTAAAAAGTAAAGTTGGCAACCTTTATCGAGGGTGACACGAAGGCTCCCTTTTCAATAGCTACAACACCAAAGTGTAAAGGAGGGCGCAACTCCTTTTCCTGGTTTGCTTCATTTTACCCTTGATCCATACCTTATAATGCTGAGCGTTAACCAAGGTGGCATCCAGTCGTAGTATTCTTGTATATATATATATATATACACACACAAGAATACTGCGAGCATATATATATATATATATATATCATAATACTGCGAGCAATATTGAACAAGTCCTGGTGGCAACACCCCACAAAGCAGCAGCTATACGGTCACCTACTACCGATCACGAAAACTATCAGAGTTAGACGAACCAGACATGCAGGACACTGCTGGAGAAGTAGTGAGTTCGAGTCTCATTGGGTGCCCCCTTCACATGGCCTTGTGCCACATCTAAGCAAAAAGCTTAGTAAATTACCACTGCTGGAGAAGTAGGGACAAGATCATAAGTGATGTTCTCCAATGGACCCCCTCACATGGACGAGCAAAAGCAGGGCGACCAGCTCGAACCTACATACAGCAGCTCTGTGTGGATATATATATATATATATATATATATATATATATATATATATACGAACACACACATACACAAACACGGAGAGAGAGAGAGAGAGAGAGAGAGAGAGAGAGAGAGAGAGAGTACGACGAGTAAGTTGTCGTCTAAATTATGCAAAAATTGAAATAGCAGACATCCCACTTATTTAATATATTTACCATAAAATGTATTGAATTACAAATGATTAAATGTATTCGAAGAAATCACCGTTGGCTTCAAACCTGGTTTCCAAACAACTTCGGAATCTCCTGCAAGCCTTTTCGACAGTCTCCTAGTTTAAACTGGCAAAAGCTAGCGTTATCCTTGTTTCAGTCCATCTTTGGTGTTAGAGGTCTCTTGCTCAATCACCCTGACACACAATAAACAAGATAATTGCATTCAGGTGAGTCATACGGCCAGATGTCAGGGGTGATGAGGTCGCAGAAATTTTCCACAGCCAACCCTGGCTTCTCTTGCTTGAGTGGCATGGCGCAGAATCCCGTTTGCTAAACGTAGGGTCTTTTAATTGTTACCTTTTTGATCTAGGACTGCTCTACCCTCTCTAAGCTTTTAATGTATGCTTACGTGTTGAGTCTGAGGCCATGTGGGAAGATGGATAGAGGCACAACATCACTATTTCTTGTGGCCACTCAAAACACTATGAGGTGGACTAAATGTTTGGTTTTCATCTCTGTCGTCACAACTAGCGGGGGTTGAGAATGCCAGTGGTTGTTCTGTGAATCCATCATCTGATCTCGGCAGAAATTTTTCTCATCAGTGAAAATCCAAAGCATTTCAGTTGGAGAGGATGCTTGAGTCTGTTCAAATGCTTTGCAGCATGGTCTTTCTTCTTGTCTTTCATGGTCTCTGATAAAAATGGCCCTTTCTTATCTTTTAATAGCCAATGTCTTCATGTTCTACCTGATTGATTAGAAACTCAGACTCTTCTATATTCCTGGCTATAAACAACGATCCAAGCAAGTCAACCAGGTTACTTTGATCGTTGTCAATCATGGCCTGGATATTACCAACAGATCCGGGGATTCTTTTCTTCTTAGAACGATCTGAGTGAGATGTCCGAGTTTTCTTTCCTTTGTAATCATCAATGGAGTCATCTAACCCTGTGGAATTTTTCTATTGGAGCTTCCGGCGTGATCTTGTCGTTTCCAAATTTCTGTCGGCGTGAATTACGTCATGGAGCTTTCCAAACAGACAGTGCCCAACTGACTCTAGTTTGGTACACAGTAGACAAAATCCGAGACAAATAAAGTGCATGCGCGAAATTAATGGTTTAAAATAGCGACAATTTACCCATGTCATCAGGTATACATAAACACACACACAAACATACGCATACACAACCCTACACACACACACACACACACACACACACACACACACACACACACACACACACATATATATATATATATATATATTTATGAAAGAATGAATTCGTATTTTAATTATTGAACAAATAAGGAATTCTAATTTTGATCCGTTAGTTTTACGGCATGTCAAACCTTATTGGGTTATTTTATACTGAAGCTAGTTTAATTATGGTCTTCTGCTATACACAGATTACTTCGATGTTGTAGCATTTGTGCTACAAGGAGACACATTAGTCCCATACCAGTTTATCATCTGCCTAGACTACGTGCTTAGAACGTCTATTGATTTAATGAAAGAAAAAGGTTTCAAGCTGTTAATAGAAAGAAGCAGAATATACCTCGCACAGACGTAGACTACACCGATGACAGTGCGTCTGGCAAATACACCCACCCAAGCCAAAACCCTGCTATATAGTCTGGAATGAGCAGCTAGTGGCATAGGTCTCCATGTCAACGCGGACAAGACAGAATACATGTGCTTTAATCAAAGAGGCGATATCTCCACTCTAAAAGGTGGGCCGTTGAAACTACTGCACAAGTTCCAGTACCCTGGAAGCAGTGTCTCATCAACCCAGGAAGACATGAACACGAGACTAACTAAGGCATGGACAGCTATCGATAGGCTATCGTTCATATGGAAGTCAAACCTGGCTGATAAAATATAACGCAGTTTTTTTTCCAAACAGCGGTCGTATCGATACTGCTATATGGATGCGTTACATGGACGCTAACTAAACGAATGGAGAAAAAGCTTGACGGCATTTACACAAGAATGCTGCGAGCAACATTGAACAAGTCCTGGAGACAACACCCACAAAACAGCAGCTGTACGGCCACCAACCACCCATCACGAAAACTATCAAAGTTAGACGACAAAGACATGCGGGACACTGTTGGAGAAGTAAGGACGAACTCATAAGCGATATATTCCTATTGACCCCTTCACATTGACGAGCAAAGGGAGGACGACCAGCTGGAACCTATCTACAACAGCTCTGTGCCAATACAGGATATTGCCTTGAGAATCTCCCGAGAGCGATGGACGATAGAGACGGGTGGTGAGAGAGGGTAATGGAGATCCGTGCTGGCAGCGCGACATGATGATGATGATGCTATATTTAGGATACAATGTATCTTCACAATCATTTTAAACTGATAAGGGTTTTTTTTTATCTAGAAATATGAATTTTAACAGTAGATTTGACACAACAACTCCGGGTCAAAGTTAACCCAGGTAAAAGGGTAACAAAAGGGTGACTCCACACTCCTGCAAGACACCTCACCACCAAATGCAGTTTAGTGTCATACCCTGATTTTGTTGGAGGGTGTCTTACCTTTCAGCAGCAAAGTCGGTTGGGGCTCTAAAATACATAGACAGCATGCCTGCAGAGGGTTGAGACCCTCTCACAACGAGTGTCCTGGGTGTCATTAATCAGTCTGAAGGTGAGTCATCAGTAATGCTGGAGCTTTGGGAAATGCAGAGTAACCCTTCATTGCTATTGCTCTATGGTCCACTCTGGCCCGGAGTGTTAGCACCTGATAGGGTGCTATGGGTCAAATAGAACTGTTCGACATTTAAACTGTGAGCAAACAAATGACTTATGCTAAACTGAATAGCGTAAAATAGAATTGCGTGAAATAGAACTGTTTTTACATTCAACTGTGTGTAAACAAAAACCTGTGTTCTTATGCTAAACCGAATTGTTTGAAATAGAACTGTTTGATCATTCAACTGTGTGTAAACAAATGATTTTTGTTAAATGGAATTGTTAGGGTTAAATAGCAAAATTAATAGATAGAAATAGAAGAAACCATTTAACTGGGTAAAAAGATGAGCTCAGACTCGTTTAAAATATTATCTAAAATGTGTTTAGAAATAAAATATTTATATGTATAAATAGGATTTGGCATTAAATAACCTACAATGGTTGATATGCCATAAAACCAACCAAACCAAATCATATATATTTAATATATATGTATAAAGAGGATTTAGCATTAAATAACCTACAATGGTTGATATGCCATAAAACCAACCAAACCAAATCATATATATTTAATATGTATGTATAAAGAGGATTTGGCATTAAATGACCAACAATGGTTGATATGTCATAAAACCAAATCAAACCAAAACATATATATTTAGTATATATGCATAAAAAGGATTAAATGGCATAACTTGGTTGATATGCCATAAAAGCAAACCTAACCAAACCAAACCTAACCAAACCAAGTCATATATATTTAATATATACGTATAAAGAGGATTATTTAAAGAAATAAAGCAAGAAAGGAAGAAAAAGAGAAAAGAAAGCAAACAAGTAAAGAAAGAAAGAAAGAAAGAAAGAATGTAAAGAAAATTTGTAAGTTGGAAAAACTGAAATGAAAGAAAGATCCAAATGAAAAAAAAGAATCTTGAAAGCTACTGAAAAAACAAAAACAAAAGAAAAAAACCCCCAAACTAACAAAGTATTGGATGTGGGATGAGAAATGAATTGGAAAAACATTGGAAGAAAATATGAAGAAAACTTCGAAAGCGAAGATGGACATAACAAATGAAAAAAATGTGCACAAAATAAATATTTTATGAATGCATTATAAATTGCTAACGTTCACTGCAAAACGATTCAGTTTAGCATCTTCGTATCCACATCTCCGGGGGCCCCGTAACATGGTTAACAATTTCGTCTTGTAGATCTTAATCTTACATGAAATAAGTCACAATCAATTGTGACCATGTGCTAAAATATACCAAGCAGAGTAAATAGAAAAACAAATAAATCTATCTATCTATCTATCTATCTATCTATCTATCTATCTAAGAAAGAAACAAAGGTATCTCTCCTGCTACCATTGATATTTCTGTTCATATCAACTTCTTTCTTCCTTGTTAGTGAATCTTACATTACGATGATTTTAATTCCTGCTGAGTGGTAAGACCCCCCCCCAAAAAAAATTGGGGGCGTTCTGGGTATGATACTCAATTGCATCTAATGATGAGGCTACAGTTTTGAAAATTTTGAGAGGGTGAAGAACACTTTCATTGCCTTTAAACTCAGGTCCACGGTCAGTTCACTCAGTTGGGCCTATATAATACACCGATTGCATCTATGCAGATGGCTAAGACGCCCCCCCTCCCAACAAGTGTCCTGGATAGGATACTTGGCAATATGATGTTAAGGGTCCAGTTTTTTGGTTATGTGGGGAATGTGGAGTACCTCTTCATCACCATTGATCCCAGATCCATTATGGCTTTGAGTGGGAGCACCTGATAGGGTTCTATCTATGGTTCAAATAGAACTGTTTGACGTTTGAACTCTGCGCAAATAATTGTCTGATGCTAAATTGAATGGTTAGAAATAGAACTGTTTGATCCTTTTACTGTGTGTAAACAAATAACTGCTGTTAAATTGAATTGTTGATAATACATAGCAATTCTTGGAACCATTTAACTGTGTGCCAAAAATGACTTATACTAAATTGAATTATCAGAAATAGAAGTCTTTGAAGCTGTAACTGTGTTTGAAAAAATGACTGATGTTTAATTGAAGTGTTAGTCATACATAGTAATATTTGGAACCATTTAACTTTGTTAACTCTAGTTAAATTGAATTGTCAGAAATAGAACTGTTTGATGATTTAACTGTAGGTATCAACAAAATGTGTTTACAAATCATGTACTTAATATAAATGGAAAAACAGGATTTGGCCTTAAATAACGAACAATGGTTGATATGCGATAAAACCAACCCAAACCAGGTCCCCTATGATCCTGAGTGGTAGTATCTGGAATGGGTTGAGTAAATCTGAAAATTAATAGCATTAAGTACGAATACTTAGGACCATATGAAAGAATATAAATTATTTGTATTAAGAATAGTTGCTTGAAGCTATAATTGTTTACTATGGATGACTATTTGTATTTACTTGGAACTATATACTTTTTTCAAAACGTTATTATTATTAAATATAAATAATTACTTCTAACCATATGACTGCGTATAAAACAGTTGTATTTAAGTTCTATAAAACAAGAGTAACGAGTGTTCTGGATATGACACTAAACAATCTGATGGTGAAGTTTCAGCAGTGCTGGAGCTTTGGGAAATGCAGAGTACCCCTTCATTGCCATCGCTCCCAGGTCCACTCTGGCCCGGAGTGGTAGCACCTGATAGGGCCCTATCTATGGGTTAAATAGAACTAACAGCATACTTATGCTAAAATGAATTGAGTAAACTGAATAGCTTGAAATAGAAAATTAAACCGTACTTACACTTAAACTGCGTGCTTATGCTTAACTGAATTATTTCAAATAGAACTGTTTTTCGACATTAAAACTGTATTTACCCTTAACTGAATTATTACATGTAACTGCTTAAATATTTTGAAATGGAAATGTTTTTGACAATTAAACTGTGTACTTATGCTAAACTGAATTGTTTGAAATAGAACAGATTATTTACATAAAAATAGATTTGGCGTTAAATAACCTACAAAGGTTGATATGCCATAAAACCAAACAAACTAAACAAGAGTATTCTAAATGATATAACAGTGTGAACAATCTTTGTATTTGATAGAAATGCCCAATATCGTCTAAATACGTGAAAATACAAAAACGAAACAAAATAAAACAAATCAAATACTTTAAATAAAAAACAAAACAAAAATATCAATATTAGCGTTTACTGTAAGCGATTCCCTAACGTCTGGCATAAAATAAGCCGAAATGGTGCTACCACTCCGGGCCAGAGTGGACATGGGATGAAGGGGTACTCCGCAATCGATCTGTTTGAAAATAATTAGTATTATATAGGGATACTTGAAATTATGGCAAGAAAAAATAATTTTTTATCATTATTATTTTACTCCTTGCGAATTTTTCCCATCAGTGTTGATGGTCTTTCTATGGAGTCTGAGCAACAGTAAGTTTCATCAGGTCTCCAGGACTATTCTCAGTTTTCTGGTCGATCTTAACAATGTGGTTGTTCGGATAGTCTTGATTCGGCCTCCAATTTTCAAGTCTTCCAGCCCCACTTTAAAAGCCTTTGGGACTGTTCTAAATGGGTCAGTTACAATTATCATCGTTACCCTCATATTCCACAACTTTCTTTGTTCTCTGGCAAGGTCCAAGTACTTGTCGTTCTTTTTCCCTCTCATTGATTTTTACTCTGAGGTCAGATTGGACGGTGAATTTGACTATACAGCAAGTTCGCCTTTTTTTGTTAATATAAGGTCTGGTCTTCTGACCGAGATGAGGGGATCCGTTTGTATCTCAAAATCCCTGAGAATTTTATGCATCTCGTTCTCGAGGACTGATTCTGGTTTATGTATTTGCCATTTGTTAGTAAGGTCAAATTGTAATTTCTTGCACTATTCCCAGTAGTTCACCTTTCCCACCCAGTCGTGTCTAGTCTTATACTCCCTTTGTCACTGTTGTGTATGTTGTGATTAATGATTTCGTCTCTATCACTACATAGTCTACATTTGTTAATTTGTTGCGTATAAATTTCGCTTTAATATAATTGGTCCTTATGGCGTTGTTTTGCGCTACTATTAGAAGAAATTCAGTTTCTCTTTTAAGGTTTCCTTTGCGTAGCCATGTCTTGGTCATCCCCTATGAGATTTCACCAGTTTTTCGCTTGAAATATCCATATAATTGTTTTTCTTCTAATTTTTGTTTCCTAGTTATTGTTGTTCTGCTTGTGCCTATGTTGTCAGTTTTCTTATTGGCCGCTGTGATAAGTCCTTTGGTCCTTTTAATGCTGTCTTCGACTCCTCGTAATGAAGCAATCACACAATTTTCAATGCTGGCAAGTCGTCTTCCTCCTTCTTTTCTTGGCTCATATAGTTGTCTATGTCATCTCTCAGATGTAAAGTCTTCGATATCTTTATCAACTTTCTTTTCCATTTGTCTGAGATTATTCCACGTCAATTAAATCTGACAAGGAGGACCAAGCATTTTTTTAAATCCCATTTATGAAATATCTGCCACAGGGTTTTGTTTTCGAGAAATTTTCTCGTTCGTTTGAAGAACTCTTTTCTTATTTTGTTTTTGTTTGGTGATGTCCGCTTCCAATATTCACAAGTATTTGCAATTTTTTCTCTTCAAGAGTTCTGATTCCTTCTTGCTCTGGCAGTTCAATTTCTTCCTCTATTTATTTTTTCCACTTTTCATGACAAACAATGCATATTTTTAATGCCAAATTCAGTCCCTATATCCTGGTTGTATATTCTTAGTGTTCCAATCAGTTTCTAATTCATTTTCATTTTTTGCAAACAACACGATGTAATCCATGTACATGTGATTTTGTAAATTTGTAGCCCTAAGTACATTTCCTAAGTGCTATGATTGCTATAATTAATAGTAATGGAAAAAGCGCATCTTCCTGGAAGATACTTCTTTGGATTTTCCTCTCTGCTAATGTTTTTTCCTGCCATTAAGTTTTTTTTATAACTTTGTCGGATATTTTGTTCATTTTCACACATTCTATTATCCAGGTTTGTGGGACCATAACATATACCATTTTGTAGTCAATCCACGCCATAGTCAAATTTTCCCGCTTCGCTTTGCTCTCCTTGAAAATGTGCTGATCAATGTACTATAAATCATCAGTTCTTATTCTACTGTGGTATCCTTTCTGTTCTTCGGGAAACAGTCCGCGGCGAGTATTTCCCCTCTAATCTATGCTGTTAGGATTTTTCAAATCATAGGCAGACATGTTATAGGTCTACAGTTCCTGGGGATTGTTCCTTTATGGGGGATCTTACTGGATTCGGATAGTCTTCCCCTTCGTTATCCATTCGTGTATATTTGCTCCGTCTTTCTACTCAGTTAAAGAACCAGTCTGCCATGGAAGGACGCGAATTTTTAAAACTAGAATCCATGTATACCATCATAGCCGGCGTTTTCGAATTCGGTACTTTTTTGACTGTTGCTTTGAGCAATTTCCGGTATGTATCTACCTCAGAGTCCTTGTAATTCTTCTTCCATGTTATGTATACACCCAGCCTTATTATTAAACTGGAATAATTACGTAAAAATATATATTTGTATATGAATTATAACTGTTTACAAATTATCTATCTAAGATTTAAGCTCCTCCCGTTTATTTTTCACTTTATGATCATATCTAACTACTGTTCGTGCAGAGAGCCTCGTATGGTATAAGCGTAAGAGATCTCGGAGAGTAGACCATTGTTAGTTTGATTCTCACAGAATACCTCATAATTCTGGCTCTGAGCCAAACTAATATAAGCTTATGAAGGGAGTACTGGGACGATCCTCTTGGTTCAGTGGTTAGAGAACTATTTTAGCAGATCATCGTTAAAGTCTTCTATTCTAATTTTGTGTGCAGTATTTCGGTTTGTGTGAAAACTCTTCATTAGAAATAATAAATAGCACATTGTTAAAGTTTCTTTCTTTCTTTCTTTCGCTCTCTCTTTCTCTCTCTCTCTCTCTCTCTCTCTCTCATTCACTCTCTTTATTACTTCATATCTATCTATCTAGTTTTGCTCATTTGTATGTATGTATGTATGCATCTATCTATCTATCTATCTATCTATCTATCTATCTATCAATTTTTTCTTATCCCACTTTATCTGCTTACTTAGTTTTCTCTATCTATCTATCTATCTAGTTCTGTTCATATCTATCTATCTATCTATCTATCTATTTTTGCTCATTTGTATCTATCTATCTATCTATCTATCTATCTATCTTAGCCTGTTCACATATATCAATTATTGGTGGAATCTCTGATATTATTTTCTTGTTTTGTAATCACTTGAATGTTATTTGTCTCTGCATTATTAATAACGTCAATGTTAATAATAAATAAAACCAACATTACCTATATATATATATATATATATATATATATATATATATATATGTAAGCTCATGCATATATATATAAGCTAAGTCAAAACAATACTGGTAGACATGTGTGTGTATGTGTGTGTGTGTGTGTGCAATCATTGATTCTTTACAAACAGAACTACATATAATTTTCACTGTTATATATCATAGAATATAATGTCATTAAAATTCAAAAGATTTCGTAGACTGATGTCTTCATCATTGTGCTTCATTGTTGGTCTTTGTTAACAAGGACAATAAGGGACACAATTGCACGCATTATTTTCCTAAGTCATGATTCTACATACTCTAATACACACACACACATACACACATACACACTCACACATATGTATATATGCCTACATCTTTATCTTTTTATAGAGTCAATTATTAACTGCGAAACAGGGGTACCTACTTAATATGTAGGTCCTCCCTTTGCCTGAATTGCTGCGACTACACAACATAGGATTGAATTTACCAGGCCCTTGAATCGATGCGTGCGTATATCCCACCAATGCTTTTTGTTGAATTTGTTGATGGTGGCTGAAGGAAATTTATTGATGTCTGCAACTTGTCTCATACATACACAATTTGTTTTCAATTTGCATGGCGAAGTGGTCAATGGAGTACCTGTAATTCAGCCAAGGGTTGTCTCATCCTCACTGGATGGAGTGGATTATATAGATATGTATCTGGGAAGAGTGTTCGTACTTTCTCTCACTGGAAGTAATAAATAGGTTCACTGAACTTAACCTATTGTATAAGTGGGTTAGAAAATTCTTAAGTCCATGTCTCCATTTGGACATTAACTCAAATTTTTTGTTCAAAAATTTACTGGCTTTGGAAATTCTACATATTCTTAATTTTTCTTCTTTATATTGGTATAATGGTTATAGTGTCCGCCAATGGCCCGGGAGAATAGGGTTCAATCCCTGGTCGAGTCATACCAAAAACTCCAAAAATGGTACTTGATGCCTCCTTACTTAACACTCAGCATTATAAGGTACGGATTAAGGGTAAAGTGGGTCAATCATGGGAAAGGAGTAGCTCTCTACCCTACATCTTGGTGTAGTAGCTATCGAAAAGAGAGCCTTCGGGTCACCCTCGAGTACAGTCGCCAACTTACGTAATCTACTTTGTAAACATACGCGTTTACGTGTTTCTACTCAACTATGAACGGGTAATTCCCCATGGCGTTGTGATTAAAAAGCTGGACTGAGACGACATTATAAACGAGTTTAAAATCCCATAATGCAATTGCGTTTACTTCGGGACTAATATCCATGGGAAAGGTATAATCCTATTTACCTACCCAGCTATCGGTTAAATAGAACCATTTCTATTTTTCTACAAGAAGAGCTTTCGCATTAAATAATCCATGAAAGTTGATATCCCATTTAGCAAAGAAACTGAAACCAAATCGACTTGAGATCGCATACTATTTTTGCCATTACATTCATATATTTACTTAAATAGTATAGTACTATAGGAAAAAAAGTCTATTGTCACACAGGGATACTAGTTTGGTTAGTTAGCTCGTTTGTTAGTTGGCATATCAATCCTTGGAGGTTATTTAATGCCATATATATATATATATATATATATATATATATATATATATATATATATATATATATATATATATATATATATATATATATATATATATATATATATATATATATATATATATATATATATATATATATATATATATATATATATATATATATATATATATATATATATATATATATATATATATATATATATATATATATATATATATATATATATATATATATATATATATATATATATATATATAATTTTTAAACAAATAATTTGTTGGTAACAATTTAAAACTAGCGAGAATTCACATGGCGTAACGGTTATAGGCGTTGGTTTCCTAAGCTTCTAAGGAGACAATCATCTGGAGGTTGCCGGTTCAATCCTGACTGTAGGCGAGTAACAATACAAGAATACTTAACACTTGTACCCGGTTAGGGCTAACGGAATTAGAACAGGTGATCCCCGTGGATTCAATAAAGAACGTACTTCGAAGTTCCGTGAAGGTTCCCGAGTCGACAAACACATGGAGAAGGCCAGAGGACATATTGGCCGAAACGTTGTGAAAATAACAATAGAGATGAAGAAAATAGTCTGAAAACCCTTAATGATAAAAATAGCCAGAATTCATTAGTTTGAACACAATTAAATGGCTTCAAGTATTGCTCTCTAATGCAAATAGTTTTATTTCCACACAGTTAAATACGTGGTGCATTCAATACGTTTCCAGACCTTTTTTGTACAGGGATTTAAAATTGTCATAGACTCTTGAAAATTCACTATGTTATTGCTATACATCTTGTGAGATGACTGACCAATTTCTAGGATTTCAGCTTCAAATGAACAGCTACAGCAGCAATTAGAATACACCCTACTAAAACCTGATTGTCACTGCTGGTGAATTTCAAAAATGCAATCTGGACGTGAGGACACTTTGAAGAACGATATACAATACAATTCTGTTTTAAACTTGGAAAAAATTCTGCCACAGAAACGTATGAAATGCTTCAGATTGCTTTTCGACCATCATGCATGAATCGAGCATCACCACAGCTGATTGGCGAAAGGGTTAGGGTTAGGGTTACTATGTTGAGGTTTTAAGGTAGTTCAGGAAGAGATTCCTTGGGAAGAGGCCAGCACTCTTGAAATCGGGTCAGTGGCATTTCTACCAGGACAATGCACCAGTTTACAACTCGATCCTTGTCACAGACTATTTGACCAAGCTGGGCATCAAGACAGTTCCTCAGCCTCCCTACAGTCCAGACGTTGGTCTCTGTGACTTTTGGTTATTCCCTAAGGTCACAGGCTGTCGTTATGAGAGAATTGAGGAGATGAAAGAGGCTGTGACGAAGGTCATTGACACGCTCACACAAGAAAACTTCCATGGTGCCTTCCAGTAGTTGTTGGAACGATACAACAAGTGCATTGCAGCCGGAGGAGATTACTTCGAAGGGGAGTAGAGTTTCATGTGTGTACTATCAATAAAAGTGCCCATACGAAAAATGTCTGGAAACTTATTTAATGATCCACGTAGTTTCAAGTATTGCTATCAAACACTAGTTTTATTTGCACGTATTTAGATTTTTTCAACTATTGCTATCTAATGTTAAACATTCAATTTAAAATTAAACCTTTGTCTGAAGTCAGTTAAATGGTTTCAAGAATCGTAAAGGATTAAGACATTTACTAGATAGAGCTACCATTACCACTTTCCTATGTTTACTGGCACCAGACAAATGACAGTCTAAAATGTGTGGGCGGGTATTTTTATCGTACCAAGCAAGAATAAAAGTTTTTCTCAAACTGCATCTAACAAGATATTACGACACCGACGTAGAAATAGCGATGTCGTTCGTATTACTGTTTAGAAGAGTTTTTGCTACTGTTTCGTGAGTCCGGTCCTCACTTAGTGATCTGCCGAAATCGTTTTGTAGTAGATTATGTTAAGCTAAGTTAATAACTTTATACGTTTATATATGTGTCTGTATGACCGCTTACCCCTAATCTCTAAAACTATCCAAATAAGACGAACAAGACATGTAGGAAACTGCTGGAGAAACAAAGACGAACCCACAAGTGATATTCTCTTATAGGCCCTTTCACGTGGAATTGTCAGTATTGGCCGACCAGTAAGAACTTATCAACGACTGCTCTGTATGGACACAGTATGTAGTTTGGAAGACCTGCCGTGAGCGATGAATGATAGGGTTGGGTAGAAAGCAAGAGTCAGGTAAATCCGTGCTGTCTGTGCGACTTGATGATGGTGTTTGTATATGTATATAAATAAACACTAACGTCGAAATAACTATACAGAAAGATTGACATGCAAACACATATAGGAGATAATTAAAAAGAAAAAAAGGATGGAGACTGAAGCTGTATTTACCAGGACAGAAATTTAAAAAAGTAATGAAATATTAATGTTTTGGATTCAAAGCATTTGTCCGGCAAATTTTGTACTGGTCGAAGCATTTCTGAAATTCCTCTTTGAATATGGTCAGAAAAATACATCATCCGTTAAAATATTAGCGTTGGGATGAATTTTAGTCTAGATTGGTTTCTTTGTTTAATGGCATATCAACCTTCGTTAGGTATTTAATGCCAAATCCATCTATCTAAAAGAACAGTTGTGGTACTATTTAACCCATGTCTAAGAGAGTTCATACCTTTCCCAAGGGTTGTTGTCCGAAAATGAAAGTAATAGCACGACGATTCCACAGTCCAGCTCATTATCCATTACACCACGAGGACACTGATTATTTGGTTTAATAGCATATCAAGCCTTATGGATTATTTAATACCGAATCTTTTTATTTTTTTGTGTATGTGATTTGTAAGCGGTTAGTTTGATAATACTTAATTCTATTAATCAAGGACACGGGACAAAAGTTAGTTGATAATTACACTTCATAGACGTATGTTTAGGAAACAAGAAAAAAAATTACCCTGAGCAAGATAAAGTTACACAAAGCAAGAAAAAGTCACACGGAACAAGATAGTTACACCAGACCAGAAAAAGTCACACGGAACAAGAAAAAATCACGAGTGACATGAAAACATCACGCAAGACAAGCAAAAAATCTCACAAGACAAGAAAAAAATCACTCGAAACAAGAAAAAGTTACGTGGAGCAATATAAGTCACACAAGAAAAATTCACAGGGAGCAAGAAAAAGTCACACAGAACAAGATAAAGTCAAGAAAACAGAAAACAAGAAAAACAAGAAAAAGTCTCTCGGAAATATGTCTTGTGAGTCGGGAGGGTAATGTATTTATATAATTCTGTTTTGGTCAAAACTTTACGCTCAAAAAATATCAAGTGAGGCGTCATATTTTTTTCAAATTCCCACTGTCCAATTAAGACAAAGTTAGATGAAGTCTAGATGTGTAGACATCATGGGTTTATTACATAAATAGCTCAGCAGTAAACTCGTCTCTATTTAGATTTTGAAATTAAGAAGCTAGAACTAAGTTTCGGTTTGGTTTGGTTTGGTTTATTGGGTTTTATGGCATATCAACCTTCGTAGGTTATTTAACGCCAAATCCATTATTATGTAAATAATCAGTTCTATTTCAAACAATTCAGTTTAGCATGTGTACATTGTTTAATTGTCAGGAACAGTTCTATTTCAAACTATTCAATTTAGCATAAGTACACAGTTTAATTGTCAAAAACATTTCCATTTCAAACTATTCTAGCAGTTATATATAACAATTCAATTTAGTGTAAGTACAGTTTCAATATCAAAAACTGTTCAATTTCAAATAATTCAGTTTAGCATAAGCACGCAATTTAAATGTAAGTACAGTCTAATTGTGAAAAACATTTCTATTTCAAGCTATTCAGTTTAGTCAAGCAGTTGTAATTCAGCTAATTGAGTTTAGTATAAGTACAGATTTTGTTTTCACACAGGTACATGTCAAAACAGTTCTATGTTAAACAATTCAGTTTGGTGTAAATACAGTTTCAATGTCAAAAAACAGTTCTATTTGAAGTAATTCAGATTAGCATAAGCTCGCAGTTTAAATGTAATTTCGGTTTAATTGTCAAAAACATTTCCATTTCAAGCTATTAAGTTTAATCAAACAATTCAGTTTAGCATAAGTATGCCGTTAGTTCTATTTAACCCATAGATAGGGACCGATCAGGTGCTACCACGCTGGGCCAGACTGGACTTGGGAGCAATGGCAATGAAGGGGTGCTCCGTATTTTCCAAGGCCCCAGCATTACTAGTACCTCACCATCAGACTGTTAATTTATTGGTACTTATTGGTTTATTGGTATTTATTAGTCACATTCGTTTATTGGCACATTGGTTTAGAAGATAAGAACTAATGCCAATTTAGTGATAGTATAGACCTATTAATACAAGAATCAGTAAAAAAGTTTTGTAGTATTTTGATATGAACTAATTTTCTGCGTATAGACCACGTGGCCGTAGTAGTTTAAGTCGGATTTAAAAGTGTCGTGGTAGTTGATGCACTGATATGTTGAGTATTGTTTCAGTTCATGCGTGATTTTGGTAGCCTAACAGAAGAACGTTCAAAGTAGTCTAATTCGGGAACTTATGCTTTATAAGTTCGAGCCCGGCTGTAATGCTGCGAAAGCAACCAAAATATTTACTAATCAAAATTTCTGAGGTGAAGATTGATAATTTTTATCACTTAAAATATTCGGACGATTGTCTTCATCTGCCTTGTTATACTCAGAAATTTAGACAAATAATATCCAAACGGTTCTGACCCGATAAAATACACCAATGGAAACTAAATCAAAAAGTGGCACGAATGAAGAACCACCTTACATTCATATGTAAAAGTAAGTAAAGTTGGCGACCTTCGTCGAGGGTGACCCGAAGGCTTCCTTTTCAATAGCTACTACACCGATTTGTTGGGGAGGGCATTTCTCCATTCCCTGGATTGCTTCACTTTACCCTTGTTCCTTACCTTATAATTATGAGTGTTAAGCAAGGCGGAATCAAGGACCATTTTTCGAGTCTTTGGTATGACTCGAACTACGACTGAACCCCAGTCTCCCAGACCATTAGTGAACACTCTACTCATTAAGCCAATGGCCTGGTCGTCGGTAAGTATAACAATGAAGACCGAATATTCTAAGAAACAAAAATATTTGTTCTGTGAAAATGTAGGCACAATTAATCGAAATAGAGTAACCGGATGGTTTAAGAGATTATGGTCAGGTTGCAAGAACATTGATGATCAGTCAAGGTCAGGTAGGCCTGAACGCTTGGATTCTGATGTCGTGGTTCAAGCAATGGTAAATGGTTAATCAGGTGAGTGGCACTCGGAGAATATAAAACGACCTCAGCCTCTCACAGTGCAGTGTGGTTCGTCATTTTCATGAAGTGTGGTTTCAGAGGTCGTGCTCCAAGTGATAGCGGTAAATCAGGTGAGCGGCACCCGGAGAGTATCAAACGACCTCAGCCTCTCACAGTGCAGTGTGGTTCGTCATTTTCATGAAGTGTGGTTTCAGAGGTCATGCTTCAAGTGATAGCGGTAAATCAGGTGAGCGGCACCCGGAGAGTATCAAACGACCTTAGCCTCTCACAGTGCAGTGTGGTTCGTCATTTTCATGAAGTGTGGTTTCAGAGGTCATGCTTCAAGTGATAGCGGTAAATCAGGTGAGCGGCACCCGGAGAGTATCAAACGACCTCAGCCTCTCACAGTGCAGTGTGGTTCGTCATTTTCATGAAGTGTGGTTTCAGAGGTCATGCTTCAAGCGATAGTGGTAAATCAGGTGAGTAGCACTCGGAGAGTATCAAGTGACCTCAACCTCACACAGTGCAGTGTAGTTCGTCATTTTCATGAAGTGTGGTTTCAGAGGTCATGCTTCAAGCGATAGCATTAAATCAGGTGAGTATCACTCGGAGAGTATTCAACGACCTCAGCCTCCCACAGTGCAGTGTGCTTCGTCATTTACATGAAGTGTGGTTTCAGAGGTCGTGCTTCAAGCGATAGTGGTAAATCAGGTGAGTGGAATTCGGAGAGTATCAAACGAGCTCAGCCTCTCACAGTTCAATGTGGTTTGTCACTTTTACGACTTTAGGAAATACATCTGGAGTTGCTGAATTGTGCTTTACAAACTACTAAAATATTGCAAATCTTTTGAATCAACTTTGTTGTACTAAACAAGTGATAGTAACTCTATTGAAAAACCTATTGATAGTAATGAGTATAAAATTGACTGTTTGGACCGTGGTGTTTGAAATGAAGGAAAATGATAATAATCACGATGCTGATAATCCTAATGATGTCGACATTCATGATGATTAGTTGGTTGGTAAGGAGTGGGCACAGCCGGTGTTTGGGCTAATAGAATTATGGGAAATGGAGTTGATGAAGCGAAACAGTGAGTCATGGTTTAATGGCGGGCGGGTTGATCGGCCTTTGAAGAGACTGAACTGATTATAGAACGGATTTGTACTTGTTCGTCTTCCCTCGTCATCCCGGGCCAGCCTCGTTTTGGCCGTCCCCTACTTGCAAGCCATTCATCATTTTTGAATCTCAATCACAGTTCATCGTCTCTTACTTGGCCCCAACCATCACAGGAGCATTCACACAAGTGTTTACCTTATTATGTTAATTAGCTGTAGACGCACAATGGTAATAATATCTATTTTGGTCATGATAATGGGCCACGTCGTTATAGGGATAAATAAAATGCTTACTAATCAGGCCATTTGACATACACGTACAATATATAAGGAATAACAAATATCTATCAACATAGTTGCTTATATAT
>OY757914.1:10560461-10620461 GCA_963585895.1 Sepioteuthis lessoniana | reverse complement strand
AACCGAGTTTAAATATATTTTATAAACATGACATTTCAACAATATGATTTTCAACATACTCTCCTTTTTTGTTAAGGCACACAATTCAATTGTGAGCTACGTCTCCCTCATTGTCTCTCTCTCTCATACACGCCCACACGCACAGACAAATATATCGATGGGGGGAGAGGAGAGAGAGAGAGAGAGTGAATGTAAAAGAGAAAGAGAGAGAGAGTATGTGTAGAAGGGGAGAGAGAGAATGAAGAAGAGAGAGAGAGTATGTATAGAAGGAGAGAGAGAATGAAGGAGAGAGAGAGTATTTGTAGAAGGAGAGAGTGTATGCGTAGAACGAGAGAGAGAGAGAGAGAGAGAGAGAGAGAGTAAATGGAGAAGAGAGAGAGAGAGCATTTTTAGTGGCGGGGGAGAGAGTGTGTGTGTGAGTGTGCGTGTGTAACATATATATATATATATATAGTATGTGTGTGTTAGTGTGTGTAAGGGAAGAGAGAGAGAAAGCAAAATTGTGCATGAGAGAGAGAGAGAGACAGACAGACAGACAGAGTGTGTGTGTGTGTAGAAGAAATGAGAGAAAGATTGACATAATGTGTGAGTGTGAGTGTGTGTTGATGTGTGTTTGCGCGAGAAAGAGATAGTCTATAAAAGGGGAGTTGGAGAAACAGCAAGATAGTACTTAGAAGAGAGAGATTGTGAGTAAATGAAAGAGAGAGAGAGAGAGAGAGAGAGAGAGAGTCTGAGAGAGAGAGAGGGAGAGAGAGAGAGATAATGTATTCTTGTGTTTAAGTTCATGTGGGAGAAAGACATTGTCTGTAGAAGGGGAGATAGTATGTGTGTTTGCACATGTGTTATATATATATATATATATATATATATATATATATATATATATATATGTGTGTGTGTGTGTGTGTGTGTGTGTGTGTGTGTGTATTGCGTAAGGGAAAAGAGAGAAATACCAAGATGGTTCGCGGGAGAGAGTGATTGTGTGTAGGAGAGAGAGAGAGACAACAGAAAGGGCTCGTGAGTATGTATGTGTGTGTGTAGGTGTGTGCAGAAAGAGAAAAGGAAAGAGAGAGAACGAGCGAGAATGTTTGAGAGAGAGAGTGATATATATATATAGTGTATAGAAGTAGGGAGAGTGACAGAGACTTTGACAGAGACATAGATTCTCAAGACTCTCTTTAATTAAACTGTAAATATGAATTCAAATAAAATATATTTATTAGCCAAAGTAAATATGTTTTCACAATGGAAATCAATCTAAAGATTATTTTCATGGGAACACTTAGACCAGATTGTATTTGCACGATTGTTTTATTTTGGACCCAAGTTGAAATAAACGCACATGCATTTCTTTTGCAACAGACATTTTCTCGCTTCATTCATGATGTTTGTCAAACATAAAAAGGTTTCTCCGCAAAGAATTTCAATTTGTTTTTAATCCCATTTGAGCAGGATGTAGTCTGAAATAATTCAGGATATAAAGTATTTTATTTCAATTTTTCTTTCTATTTATTGGTTGAACCTTGGTTGAAAACAATCTATATTTACTTAGCTAAGCTTAGGTTTGGTTTCGTTTCTTTTGTTATATGGCATATCAACTTTTACGGGTTATTTAATTCCAAAGCAATCTATATAGAAGGACAATCGTGGTACTACTTAACTCATAGTTGAAAGGATAAGAATGTTTAGTTTAATATCAAGTTCGATGTATGGATCACTCAGTTAGGACCGAAGTCACGAATAACGGACAGTTAGCCAATCATGCTAAGTATTTTATCATGGAATTGAGCTTAGATCATTTTGGGTAAGGCATTACTTTTCAATTGATAATGAGGCTTTTATTCAGGATATCTGAAAAGTCTGGCTTACCCTTTCATTGCTATTACACAAAGGTCCATTCAGACCTGGAGAAGTTTTACCTGTTTAGGTCCCATTTCTGTCAGTACTGTCGTATGGATGCACTATGAGTCAAATAGGGCTGTTTGACATTTAAACTGTGTGCAAACAAATGACTTATGTTAATTCGAATTGTTAGAAATTTAACTGTTTGACTATTTAACTGTGTGCAAACAAATGACTGATGTTTAATTGTATTGTTAGTGATACAAATCAATTCTTGGAACAATTTAACAGTTTGCTAACGAATGAGAAATGTTGAATAGAATTATTTGTGTTGATTAGCAATACTTGAAACTCTTACTATGTGCTTAGATTGAATTATTAGTGATCGACACTGACGCTTGAAATCATTAAAATGTGTCAGAATAAAACTATATTCTTATATTTGAATCAATTTAAGTAAGTGAAAAAAATGATAATTACTAAAATGAACTGTTCGTTTTTGAATATTTGGAACCATTTAACTGTGTGCAAACAATTTCAATACTTATGAGCGAATGAATCAGCTCTGACTCATTTAAAATAAGATTTCCAAGAAACTATTGACTTACAAATTATATGTAAAACCATTTAACTGTATGCAAACAAATAAGCTGTGGCTCATTTTAAAATGTTATTAACTTACTATGCATTTAAAAATCATATATAATAAGAGGATTTGTCTTTGAATAACCTGGAGTGGCTGATATGCCATAAAACCCAAATGAACTAAACCTGTTAGGGTCACATCTGTGGGTAAGATAGAACTGTTTGACCATTTAACTGTGTGCAAACAAATGATTGATATTAAATTGAAGAAAAAAATGGATTGTAATCCGACAGTTTGTAAGGAAAAATTGATAACAAGGTAATCTAAGTAGGAGAGATTTATTGAGAGACAAAGTCAACACTATAGTGTTTCAGTTCTACCGAACCATCATCAGGACTCTGAGGGGTTATATTAGTGATGTAAAGTTAACGATGGATGTGTAACAAGTGTAAAAGAAATATATAAAACCTTTGGAAAATTTGTATAATAAGAAAAAATTGTCCGTTTATGACAAGGAAAAGTTGACCGTTCGATCAATGAATAAGTGTGTTTTTTTTTGTTTTTTTTTTTTTTCCAAACGTATATGCCTCGGATAATCCCCAAACACGAATACAAGCCTCAAGGTACAGACTTATGTAATCCAGGAATTTCACGTAGCAATATGTGGATCAATCTAATCGTATGTAAATGAATAAGTAATGTTGAATACAATTATTAGAATTGAATAGCAATACTTGAAACCTTATAACCGTGTGGGAAAATTGAAGTATTGGTATTACAGAGTTTTATTTGCACATAGTTAAATAGTTTCAAGTATTCATGTGAGTGTGAAATACTTGAAACCGTTTAACTGTGCAAAAATTGAATTATTGGAATTATATTGAAATACTGTATACAAATGAATTAATTGTGTTGAATAGAATAACTAGCGTTAAATAGCAATACTAGTGACCACTTCACTGTGTGCAATAAAATGATTAATACTTAATAGAATTATTAATGATTAGAATTTAATAAAATTATTACTATTAGATAACAATACTTGAAACCATTTAACCATGTGCAAACAATAGCAATAATACCTTACAACAATGCACTTTAAATCATATATGTACATCCATTTGTGCAAACAAATAACTGATGTTAAAAAAATTGTTAGTGTGACATAGCAATACTTGAAACCATTTAATTGTGCACGAAAAAATGAGATCTGGCTCGTTGAAAAATGTTATCTATGCGTTTACAGATCATGTTAACTATATATATATATATATATATATATATATATATATATATATATATATATATATATATATGATTTGGCATTCAGTAACCTACAATGGTTGATATGCCATAAAACCCAACCAAACCAAATCATATATATTTAATATATATGTATAAAGAGGATTTGGCATTAAATAACCTACAGTGGTTGATATGCCATAAAACCCAACCAAACCAAATCATATATATTTAATATATATGTATAAAGAGGATTTGGCATTAAATAACCTACAATGGTTGATATGCCCTAAAACCCAACCAAACCAAATCATATATATTTAATATATATGTATAAAGAGGATTTGGCATTAAATAACCTACAATGGTTGATATGCCATAAAACCCAACCAAACCAAATCATATATATTTAATATATATGTATAAAGAGGATTTGGCATTAAATAACCTACAATGGTTGATATGCCATAAAACCCAACTAAACCAAATCATATATATTTAATATATATGTATAAAGAGGATTTGGCATTAAATAACCTACAATGGTTGATATGCCATAAAAGCCAACCAAACCAAATCATATTTATTTAATACATATGTATAAAGAAGATTTGGCATTAAATAACCTACAAGGGTTGATATGCCACAAAATGTAAAAGAAGAAAGAAAAACTTTATCATTAACCACAGTAACATAATTTCCGATAGCATCATCAGCAGCAGCAGCACTATCCTCAACACGATCATCACCTCATCAAACTCATCTGATTATCTGGTCATCATTATATTCTGTCCGTGTAGGAGATTAATTTCTGCAAGTTGTATTTTCAGGAATGTCTCTTCTACACGGGGTCCAATTACTCTAATAAAATAAAATAAAATAAAATGAAAAAAAAAAAAAATAAAAGAAGAAATTACGCAGTATCGCCGTCAGCTTTTTCCCTTAATAGGAAAAATCAACATTTCAAAAACAGGATTAGTTTACTTTGATTCGTTGCACACACACACACACACACACACACACACACACACACACACACACATATATATATATATATATATATATATATATATATATATATATATATATAATTTGAGTTCTTCATTTTTAATGGTATATCAACCTTCGTGAGTTATCTAATGCCAAAGCCATCCTTGTAGAAGGACAGCAGTGGTACTATTCAACCCATTATTGAGAAGATTGAGGGGTTTTATACTTTTCCCTAGGGCATTAGTCCAAAAGAGAACGTAATAGAGCGACGAGAGTTTGAACTCACATACTTCGTTCTGTTCTCATTACATCAGCGGTGTGAGTGTGTGTGTGTGTGTTCACGCATATATATATATATATATATATATATATATATATATATATTTGTATGTGTACGTGTGTGATTGTCTGTGTGTGTGTATTAGATTATCAGTTACTTGGCAGGTCAGATTCTTACATTTTTCTTTTGTTTTTTTTTTCTCCAATATTTAAAAATCTTTCTATCGAGATATCTATCAAGCTCAACATGTTCATATCTATCTATCTATCTATCTATCTAAGTGTCTTTTAAAAATTTGGTGCAAATTGTATGTTTTACGCGCAAGAGAATGCTATATAAGACCTCGTAAAAAACAAAAACAAAAACAAAGAAGAATCGTTCAACCAGTTTAAATTGAAAGCATATATAATTTTTATTTCCAAAATAACGTTACCAATCGGAACACATACGTGTATGCACACAGAAATACGCAAAAACGCATACATATTATATAATAAGAACTTAAATGTTCAATAATCAGCACACACACACACACACACACACACACACACACACACATATATATATATATATATATATACACATGTGTGTAGATAATATATGAATTGAATAAAAAAGGGAAAAGAAAATGAAATCATAGCTATTAAAAAAATTAATGCAATATTTTCATTAAGTTTCTTTTTATTGCGGTTGAGTTGTTTATTTTGAATATACCCGGTGGGTAGAAGAGATAGAAGTGCACCAAGCCAAAAAACACAAAAAAAATCTACCAAAAACAAACAACAACAACAGCAACAACAACAACAACAACAAAAAGAAACAAAGACGCTAACAATTCGCTTTTAACCAAAGCAATATTTTAACCATGGGGATGTGATGAACAATCTGATATTTCAAACAAAATATATTGTTCATGCTATAGCGACTGAGACTGGATATATATATAGAGTCAGTATTCTATCAGTGTATAAATCGGATATATGTATATAAATTATATCTCTGAATTATAATAACATCTCCCGCAAGAAAAACATTTCCGCTTGATAAATCCACAAACCAAATACACTTTAATACAGAACCCCCCCCCCAAAAAAAAATTATCTAACATCAATATTTGAAATCCATGAAGACAGAATTATATTACATCGAGAAACCTTCACCCCCAAAAGGTTTGGTTTCTTTTTTTAATAGCACATCAACCTTGGAGTTAAAGTCATCCCTCTCGAAGAGTAGTAATGGCACTATTTCTGAAGATATTTGTCCGAATATGAACGTAACAGCACGACTGGAGTTCGATCCGCTGTCCAACACGTTAGGAATTATGCCACGTGTACTCATCCTTACCCCAAAAGAACTTTACAATAATTTTAACACCTCATAAGCATTGCATTCCCCCCCCCTAGCACTAACGCTGTCGTTAGTCATTAATTTTTCTATGAACAATTAGAACACGCACCCGTGTCGATACATGCTTATCTCGATCACGTGATACTCGGAGTCGTGATTTTTATCTTATTTCACTTTATATTTGAAATATTGTGATATTTCCTTGCATTATTGTACATAGTGCACTTTATTTTACTGACTTAAAACGCTTTTAGCGATAAATCTTTATCACACACATACACGCACGCGCGCACACGCGCACACATACACACACATATATATATGGACAATTATTAATGTTAATGATATATTTTTCTATATTTGTAAATAAAGAGTGGTATATATATATATATATATATATATATGCTCCCCACACCTGGGGGTTGAACTCTTTTACGAGGGAACTAACGGTTGCCATTCGCGTAATGCAAAGTTCTTCGAATGAATTGAGCTCTCGGTAACCGTTAAGCGTATATATGTAAACAAAACAAGAAGTGATATATATGTGTTAAATACCCCTCACTTTGGCTGAGTTTCCTCGTGGCTGTACAGTAGAATTTCCGGCTAGTGTAAAAGTCATCCGGGTTTCGCCCCAAAGTTCGAGCATCACATGAGTCTAGCCACACTGAAGAGTTGTAATACAACGAAACTATCTGTGGATGACAATATATATATATATATATATTATTATTGATTTCAATAATAAATTTTGATATATTCACAAATAATGAGTGATATATATATATATATATATATATATATATATATATATATATATATATATGATAGTGTACACACAGTCAACAGCTCTTGGTAACACTCAATTTCTCATTAACGAGATCATCGGACTAATAATCGTCTGACAGTCACGAAGTGCATTTGACTCCATGTCTACGCTATCCACACACACACACACACACACACACATATATATATATATATATATATATATATAGTTTGTGTGTGAGAGAGTTTGGGAGAGAGAGAGAGAGAGAGAGAGAGAGAGAGAGAGAGAGTTCTATCAATAACAAAGTCACCTACTTTGAATATATCACGGACAGATTGTCCGGCATTGATAAAACTTGTTAACCAATCAGAGAAAACCATCATATGCATGCGTGAACTGATAGTCTCCCGTGAGGTTACTCAATCGGCATAGTAACACAGCTGAGTGAGCTTGCTTACTCTGTGAACGTGTCACATTGAGAATGATCAAGTGAGGAGATTACTGGAATCATATTCGATCGTAAATCTCATGCAAATTCATGCTGTGTACCATTTAATCAGCATGGCTCAATATAGGATCACTGGTCAATCAATTTTATGCTGTTTACAAGTCCGTTATAAAGCGTTTCTATTATGACCTGTTGCTTTAAAAAAAGACTTGAGACTTTCGATGCCTTCAAGAATAACGGAAACTACGATCATTAAAATTTTAGACCAAAACGCCAGCCACTGCACAATTTACGCATCCAGTGGCCCTCCCTATATCTTATTAAATTCTGTATAAGTTTTTTCTCTTCAAAGAACGACTTGATCTTATTTAGCCAATTGGATGAATCCCAAATTAATATTCATTTTGCGCCCGATTGAAAAAAGTGCTTCCTAACTCAGTGCGTCAGAAGTGACGAGAGAGAGAGAGAGAGAGAGAGAGAGAGAGAGAGAGAGAGAGATTTGGGAAGAGGTCGAATGCTAAAGAGAAGAAAAAGGCTTGAGTCTTAATATGAAAATATTTCCTAGAAAAAACACTAAAGTCTTTCTTTATTTTATTCTCAGTCTGAAAACTAATTGAACGATTTCGATAATCTAATAAATTAATTACTCATGAGAGAGAGAGAGAGAGAGAGAGAGAGAGAGAGAGAGAGAGAGGAGGGTAGGTCGGTAGTCTAACAAAGGCGTCACAAGGGAATATATTCAATGATTTGTGGTAGTTGTTTCCGTTTGACTGACTCTTAAGCTGTGATTGGTGTAAACATTGTTAGGGCAAATGTACGTCGAAGACATGAAAAAATAAACTCTAGCTGACGTGGACGAAGAACTCTTAATCATAATTCATAAAGATTAACGAGTGAGAAAATCTTGGAGAGATTACGATTCGGAGTAGATATGCATTGCATTCGACGAAAAGAAAGAAGCAGCCGATTTTTCAAAATGAAGGCAGTTTAAGCAATGTCTGAATCACATGAATAAATAAAGAAAGAAATACAATGAAATAGAATGAAGATGAAATAAATAAAAAAAAGTTTTTTTATTCACACTTGATTTCTTTTATGTATTCTCAATTATTTTATTAACATAAATATCATTTACAACTGATCGAACGTTTGGTTTCGGTTTTTTTTTGTTTGTTAAATGCCATAGCAACTAAATCCAAAAAGAGGCTCACAAAGTTCAAACTGAAATCTGTAAGACGAGATAAATTCAGGAATTTTTTATTTGATTTGTTTAGTGAACCCTATTTAAAAATCTTATTTTTAGACAATATATATATATATATATATATATATATATATATATATATATATATATATATATCAGTGACAGCTTATATATTTAACAGAGAATACTGTAGAAACACAGTCAGTAGTTCTTGGTAACTGCCAGATCCACGGAACAATATTATATATCATATATATTACAAAACATTTCATTATCTTATATATATATATTTGAATATTTTGTGTAACGTGCAAAATTGGAGTAAATCTTTAAAAAGCGTGTTCATATTTAAAATGAATAAAATATCTTAAAAGCGATTAAAATATCTATAAACAATACTTAAAAGGGACCCTTTGTTTCGTTTTTTCCTCTCTTTCTTCTTCTTTGCATTTCTACTGACCATTACCAAAGTCTTGACTTCCTCAAATAGTAGTTTTATGGTAAAAATTCTCTGATGGGACGTAAACTAAACAAATGGTCCCTTTTAAAGATTTGTTTATAGACATTTTAATCGCTTTTAAAATATTTTATTTATTTTAGATATGAACACACTTTTTAAAGCTTTACTCCAATATATATATATATATATGTGTATGTGTATATTGTTGATGAGACGCTGCTTCCGAAGCATCGTCACATCAACCCAGAATGACATCAACACGCGACTAGCAAAAGCATGGACAGCCATAGGCTACTGGTCATATGGAAGTCAAACCTGACCGATGAAATAAAACGCAGTTTTTTCCAAGCAGCAGTCGTGTCGATACTGCTATATGGATTTACTACATGGACGCTAACTAAACGTATGGAGAAAAAGCTTGACGGCAATTACACAAGAATGCTGCGAGCTGTATTGAACAAATCCTGGAGTCAACACGCCACAAAAGAGCAGCTGTACGGACACCTACCACCCATGACGAACACTATCAAAGTTAGACAAACGAGACATACGGGACACGGCTGGAGAAGTAAGGATGAACTCATAAGTGATATACTCCAGAGGACCCCATCACATGGATGAACAAAAGTAGGACGACCAGCTAGAACCTATTCACCACAGCCCTAAGTTGAAACCTCGGTAGATTTCTTCTAGCTCTGTAGGTAATCGTATCTATCTATTTATCTACCAGTTAGCTGACCGTTTTCGAGAGCAATCTGAAGGACCCTTTTTCAATAGCTACTTCACCGAGGTATAAGGAAGGGCGCTACTACTATCACTGGATTGTGGTGTAATGGTTAGCAAGCTCGGCTAGCAAACCTACACGAGTGAGTTCGAGTCTCATTGGGTGCCCCTTTCATATGGCCTTGTGCCACATCTAAGCAAAAAGCTTAGTAAATTTCCATAGTTACTCTTGATACGTACCTTTTAATGCTGACTGTTAAGCAAGGAGGCATTAAGTATCATTTTTTGAGTCTTTGGTATGACTCGACCTAAGATTGTATTCCGATCTCGCGGAACATTAGCAAACACTCTAACCATAAACCCAGTATATACACACTCACACACACACACACATATATATATATATAGTTCTTTGTATCATAACTTTTCAGTTTGGCTAGACACGCGAGATGCTTCAAGCTGGGATCAAAAGCCGGCTAACTTTACGTCAGACTGATAACATACCTCGCAGCCAACAGCAGACCCAATGCAAGCTTGGGAGTTTAACGTATATGTATTAACTACCGTTTGTTTACATTTTACGCTATCGGAGACCAAAATGCTCAATTTATTTGAAGAGCTTTGCATTTCGTCAGTGGCAATCGTTAATTCCTTCGTTAAAGTGCTCAACCCCGGGGAGCGTAAATATATATACATATATATATATATATATATGTGTGTGTGTGTGTGTGTGTGTGTGTGTGTGTGCATATTGATGAAAAAGTGTTAAAACAAATATGAATGATTTTTTTTGCGTCATTTATTATTTTTTTATTGTTCTCTTCTAGTTTCGACATTAGGTCATCGTCAGGAGAAAAGTGTTTGCGAAGAAGAAAGATTTTTCTCAGAAACTTTTAAAAATGATTTTAAAGACTTGATATCTTGTAAAAGAGGCGACGAAAAATGAATCGGTGAAGATGTATATCTATTGGACGAATGAGAATTATTTTCTGGTATCGAAATGTCTTCAACTGACCTTTATATGATCACTGCTGTCATAAACATTGGTTTTCGAAATATTCAACTTGAATGGAATGGATATGTTTCTGACAGACATTCTCTCTCCCTCTCTCGCTCTCTCTCTCTCTCTATCTCTCTCTCTATCTATTTATCTATCTATCTCACACATGTATATATATATATATATATATATTGATTGATTGATAGATAGATTGGAGGTGTTCGTAGTTAATGGTAACCGCTGTAGGAATTGAACACGGAGACACAGGTTCAAATCATGGACGAGGCTGTAGGCCTTTCATATAGTGCTAATACTGTTGTGTATGCATCTAACTATTCCCCCTCCGGCTGAGGGTAAATAGTAGGACAGTTCGAGCTCTTTAAATATGATTTGGCAAATGATACAGGAAAAAGAAAACTTGGAATTATAACCTCTTGAACTTTGCCTAAAAATGACCGTTGTTTCATTTAGAGGGGTTAGATAATTCTTATTCAAATAATCAAAATTGAAATTTACCACCAAAAGCGTTTTAAATCTGTAAAATTCAGTGCTCTATGAACAAAAATGTTGAATTGATATTCAGTAAAACCAACCAACTAACCAAGCCCTTAAATGCTGCAGTTAAAAGGAATTTTTAGTTCAGGAAAATGTTGGGTTGGCTGAGGTCGAACTGAAGCGCTGGTGACATGAACGGGGTAACATCAAAGTAGAAAACATTTGGTAGACTACTGAAATCCGCTTATATTCCTTCTGTGTATATTCTGTGTGCTCGTATTTGCATAGTACGTGCGTGTGAGTGCCAATATGCATATCAATAAGCCGGCGGTGTCATTTCGCTGAAACATTCTTTTAGCCACCACTCAGAAACAAGATTTGGTTTGCTTTGGTTTTATGGCATATCAAACATTGAAGGTTGTTTAATGCTTAATCTATTTTTATACATATAAACCGTTCTATTTCAAACAATTCAGTTTAACATAAGTACACAGTTTAGTTCTATTTGACCCATAGATAGGACCCTATCAAGGGCTACCACTCTAGGTTAGAGTGAACCTGAGAGCGATGGCAATAAAGAGGTACTCTGCATTCCCCAAAGCTCCAGCATTACTGGAGCCTCATCATTAGATTGATTAGCGTCATATCCAGGACTCTAGTAGCGGGGGTGGGGAGTGTTTTACCCCTCTGCAGAGAAGCAGTCGGTGTATTCTGCAGCCCCAGCAGACTGGACCCACAGAAACAGGAAAAAGTCGCATGATATTTCGCCAAAAACGGTTTATCAAATGTGTCGAGATTGTTGATAAAAAATCAAGAATTACCACTGACATGTCTCGACATCATCTCTTTATTAAAGATATGGCCGTACACACGTCATAATTCAAGTTTTAAATTTTAGAATTAAAAAAATAAGATTTAACCTTGATATTTTCTGATCGCACCTCATATATCACTTACATTCATGACACTTCGTTGTTTGTTCTCAAAGTCTAAACATTTTCGAAATATGGGAAAATAAGCTGAAGTTTTTATACCTTTATGCGTGTTTAAATTATTTTTTGTTTGTTTGTTTAATAGCATATCAGTTTTTGTAGGTTATTCAATGCCCATGACATCCTTATAGGAGAACAATTGTAGTACTATTTAACCAATAGCTGGAAGGATAAGGAGGTTCATGCCTTTCCCATGAGTATTAGACTGAAAGCGCCTATAATAACAAGACTAGATTTCGAACACGCTTTCTACGCGGTTGCTATCCACCACGTTAACCACTATTCCATGTCGACTTTCCTTTAGAGATGTGAATAAAAGTATGAATAATATAAGTAAAGTTGGCGACCATAGTCGAGGGGGACCCGATGGCTCCCTTTTCGATAGCTACTACACCAAGGTGTAGGGGAGGGAGCAACTCCTTTCCCTGGATTTCTCCACCTTACCCTTGATCCGTACCTTATAACGCAAGGAGGCATCAAGTACCATTTTAAAGTCTTTGGTATGACTCGAACTGGGATTGAACCCAGGTCTCCCGGGCCATTGGCGAACACTCTAAACATCATGCTGATGTCCGGTATGAATAATATGACCAACCTTTTTAATAACTATTATTTTAATACCGGTTTTTTAATGCCGAGTGAAGAACGAGAGATATGGGTTAAGGAAAGAAAAGAGCAAAAGATAGCTTCCCTCCAAAAAAAACAAAAAAACAAAACACATACACACACATAAAACAGCGACAACAAAAAGCTACAATATTTTTATTTCAATACTGTCTTTGTTTCAGCGGGAATCAGAGTGATTTTTTTTATTTTATTTTCATCGTTTCTTTTTTTGTCAATATCACAACTTTCCAGACGCTCCACTCTTTGGCCTTCTTTAGATACCTCTCGTATTCGATAACCTTCCAATAACTTCAAACAGAAACTTTTCTTTGAATTACAGGACATGGCTTAGTCAGTAACATACCCAATAATGCTCAGCCAATCCTCTGGAAATTGCAAGTTCAATCCCTGGGTCAGGTGGTACAGATATATAAACCGACTTAGCGGAGGGTCAGATGGTCCTCTCAGCAAAAATTGATGGCTACGCGTTTAGAAATTCACAAGGAAGGACACCGGACGTGACAATTAAAAGTCTCAGAAATTATCATTGTTGCTTTTATCACAATCATTCAGTCGATTTTAATATTCTAACATTATGGAGACTGTATAGAGGCGACAAGACAATAAACAGACAATAAAACGTGACAAAACTTCAAAGAATAATTCTCCTCAATGGCAGATTTTAACTTGCAATGAATTAAATGACTCAGAGTTTTGATTAGTCGGGCACAATATCATTATTGCTGAACGCCAGATGCGGATCTAATTCTTTATATTAATGGTATGTGAGATTTGCTTGCTAGTTGAGAATTACTAAGTTTGTTCTGGCATAGAGACAAAACAGTTGAACACACGATAACGACTTAATTTAGTTAACAAATAACAATCTTTAAGACTAGCTAACTGGTTCTTCTGATGATTCTCAAGACTGTACCCTTATCCTACGCATACTCTGTTACAAGGTTTGAATAGTTTAATAGTCAACTGAAGATTAAACTAACAATGGTCTACGCAATTACCTTTCTTGTTCTATTTTACATTGTAAAAGTATTTATATGTCTTGTTTGCTTGGTTTAGAATACACTGACTGTATCTTCCGTCGAAGGGTGAGGGCTCCTTCAAAAAGTGGATGCTTAAACTGATCTGATTTGAAGATCTGAAGGGAATGGAGTATCCTTTCATTGCCATTAACCCCAGATCCACACTGACCTGGGTTAATAATACATGTTAGGTTCCCGTCTATGGGTCAAATTATTCGTATTCGATAGAAATTCTTGAAAGCATATAACTGTAAATTCTCTGTGTTAAGAATAGTTACATGAAGCTATAATTGTTTAATAAGGATTATTATTAGTTACTTGAAACCATATAACTGGGTGGAAACAATTGATGATTATTAAATAAAATAATTACTTGAAACCATATAATTTTTAGTATTAGACAGGAATACTTGAAATTATATAACTAGGAGCAAATTATTTTTATTAGATAGAAATACTTGAAACCTTACAGTTGTGCGCAAATTATTTGTATTAGATAGAAATACTTGAAACCATACAACTAAGTGTAAATTATTTGTATAAGATAGGAATACTTGATATTAAAACTGTATGCAAAAAATAAAAAAAAATCTTAAGAAAAAACAAATCAAAAAATGAACATGCAATGAAGTCGATTCCTTAACCTCTTGTCCTAAAAAAAACCTTGACGGGTTGTCATGGCGTTAATATCAATCAATCAATCACAGTTTTAAGGACAATTAGTCTGGTAGAAGATCACAATAGGTGATTGTTAGCATTCTCCGTGGTAGGAGGATATGACACAAGTTCGGATTACCACTTGGTTGGTTGGTTTGTTTTACGGCGTATCAACCCTTTTCGGGTCATTCAGCGCCGAATTAAATTTTAAACAGTTAAGTTTAGTATAAGTGTAGTTTTTGTTTACAATTAGTTAAATGTGAAAACAGATCTTTTTCAAACAATCCAGTTTAGCATAAGTACACAGTTTAGTTCAATTCAAAAACAATTCTATTTATCATAAATACGCAGTTTAAATGTCAAAACAGTCCTATTTCAGTAGAACAGTTCTAATTCAAACAATTCAGTTTAGTATAAGTATAGTTTTTGTCTATACACAGTTAAATGTCAAAACAGTTCTATTTCAAACAATTCAGTTTAGCATAAGTACGCAATTAAGTTTTATTAGATAGGACTCTACGAAGGCCGATATACCATTAAACAAAGAAGACAAAACAAAGTATCAATGCCAAGTCACTTCCTGTGATTATAATTATTCGAAAAATAAGTTGGAATAGCAATGGAAAATCTGTAGTTTCCTTTGGTTTTATGGCATATCAAACTTTGTTGGTTATTTAAAGTCAAATCCATTCTTATACATATAAACAGTTCTATTTCAAGCAATCCTGTTTAGTATGCCATATTTACCAACACCTTCGCTCGGGCAGGATATGACACAAGGTCAATTTTTAAGCAAAGTTTAACAGGTTTGAATTCAGAGTTTTCCTTCTCCTAGACTAGTTGCCTCACCAAGGCTGAAGAAACCAGTCTGCCCTACTATTTACCCATAGCTGGAGGGAGAATAATTGGATTCATACCTTTCCCAAGTGTATTAGTGCTATGTGAAATGCAATCAGCTGCGTCCAGGAATTGAACTCATGTCGCCATATCCATTTCCTACGACGATAACCATTACACTACGAGTACCTCCCAATACATCTCCTGTTTAGTATAAGTACAGAGTTTAGTTCTATTTGACCCATAGATAGGACTCTATCAGGTGCTACCACTTCGTTGCCAGAGTGAACCTAGGAACGATGACAATGAAGGGTACTCCGCAATCCCCAAAGCTCCAGCATTACTGGAACCTCACCATCAGATTGTTTAGTGTCATATCTAGGACTTTCGTTTGGGGGTCTTACCCCCTGCAGATATGCAGTCGGTGTATTCTACAGCCCCAGCCAACAGGGCAAAGTTTACCGCTTGAGTCGCCCGAGAAAATCATCATCAAGGACGGACAGGTGCATCAATTATTCAAGTTCTGTCAACATAATTCTTGTGGGGTCACTTTAGGCGATAAATCCAACTGTTACCCTTTTTGGACGATAGAAGACAGGTGCTAGTTGAAGGAACGGTCGATACTAGATGTATATTTATTTCTAAATACATAATCAAAAGGCGAAACTAGTTCGTTATCCGTTGGCAAACATCTATAGGGAGAGATAGACATCTTATTTACGCTGTCTGTGTGTGTTCGTTTGGCCTCCCACTGTTTGCTTTATTCTTTTGATCATTTATATTCATATGATCGAACTGATGATAAATAATCATAAGTAATAATAATTTTAGGATTACGGAAACGCTACTTACAAAGAATTTTATCTGGCCACCAGTTATCAAGATGAGGGATTCGAATTTAGCTTAGAGGATCATGAAAAAGAACAAAATCAATTCTGCGCAAGATCTTCATCACTACTCCATTGTTACTTTGAGTTTTTAGAATTCTAAGATTCAAAATTTAATTGCAAACGTAGAGCAACTTATACATTTTCAAAATTCCATTTTTTTTAAATCGCCCATTTTTATATGTGTACAATAATCTGTTTACCCTATTTACCTAACCCCTCCGCCCGGGAAGGATATGACACAAGGTCAATTTTTAAGCAGAGTTTAACAAGTTTGAATTTTCCTTTTCCTTGACTAGTTGCCTCACCAAGGCTGAAGAACTTAGTCTGTCCTACTATTTACCCATAGCTGGAGGGAGAATAATTGGATTCATACCTTTCCCAAGGGTATTAGTGCTATGTGAAATGCAATCAGTCTCGTCCAGGATTTGAACTCGTGTCGCCGTGTCCAATTCCTACGACGATAACCATTACACCACGGGCATAATCTGTTTATAGTTATATATCCAGAACTCCTATCTTTTACAAGAAAATTGATCACCGTTGCATAGGTTCAAGTATTCTTATCTAACAATTATAATTTGGAAGCAATTGTATGGCTTCAAGTAACTAATACAAATAATTTAAGTATTCTTCCTCATCATCATGTCGTGCCGCTCGCACGGATATCCCAGACACTCTCTCGGCACTTCTCCCTATAGTTCATCGCTTCTGGCAGGTCTTCAGGGCTACATCCCGTATCTTCACATAGCTGCTGAATGTATGTTCGTGCTGGTCGTCTTGCTTTTGCCTGGCCATATATGGGGGTCCATAGGAGTACATCACTTATGATCTCGTCCCTGCTTCTCCAGCAGTGTCCTGTATGTCTGGTTCGTCTAACTTGGATAGTTTTCGTGATGGGAGGCAGGTGGCCGTATAGTTGGTGTCTTGTGGGGTGTTGCCACCAGGACTTATTCAATACTGTTCGCAACATTCTAGTGTAAAGTATTCTTACTTAACACTAATAGTTCGGACATAATTATATGGACTCAAATAACTAATGATAATAATCCCAAGTAAGACATTATAGCTTCAAGTAACTATTCTTAATACAAATAATTTGAACACAGTTCTACGAGTTCAAGTATTCTGTCTTATAATTTATTCACATTTATATAAGTTAGCAAGTATTCTTTCTTAATACTAGTAATTCATACAGAATTGTATGAGGATGTCCTCATGGTGCAATGGTTAAAAGAACTGGTCTGCTTATTCGTAGTAAGCGAGTTCGAACTCAAGTCGCGCCATTAAGTTCACTTTTAGACAAATACCCTTGGAATAGGTATGAATCCCCTTTTCCGCTCATCTCTGGGTTAAATAGTACCATTGCTGTTCTTCTACAAGGGTGGCTTCGGCATTAAATAACCTGCGATGGTTGATATGCCATTAAACAAAGGAACCAAAATTATTTGTGTTCAAATGTCTAATAATAATCCTTATAAGCAATTACAGCTTCAAGTAACAATTTTTAATTCAGATAATTTGCATCACTTATTCCCATTTAAAATAAATAATTTTCAAACAACTCAATTTTATGCTTAAATGAGACTCTAACAGGTACTACTTCTTCGGATCAGAGCGGATCTGGGAGTGATGACAACCAACAGATGACTCAATTCTCCTCAAAGTTCCTTTCCTCGGCATCATACAAAATCATTTATTGTCATACTGAATTTTCATGATTAATTCAACGCAAAGATAATTTTGGCTAAAATATTCTCTATGAAATACAAATGAATAGTTATATGTTTCAAGCGTTTCTTCAAACAATTTTCAAATAGTTACATAGTTTCTAAAAGTAATAATATATTCACGTTGAGAGGACTTCAATAGTTTTTATTCTACTACTAATTTGCCCAGTCAGCTGGGGCTGTAGGGGTAAGACCCCCCCACCAACGAGTGTCCTAGATATGACACTAAATAATCTGATGTTGTGGTTCCAGTAATGCTGGACCTTTGGGGAATACGGAGTGCCCCTTTATTGCCATCGCTCCCAAGTCTACTCTGGCCTGGAGTGGTAGCACATGATAAGGATCCTACTTATGGGTTAAATAGAACTAACGACATACCTATGCTAAACTGAATTGTTTGTGTACCATATTCGCAATTAACGCTATGTGCGAAATGGACATAAAATGTTCATTACTCTAGAATATATAAAGAACATAGGCATCTCGGAATTCGAAAACACGTAACGACTTCTTGTTCAGTTACGAAACCTTTTTATTAAATTGAGTTAAAGGTTTCGACGTAAGGAGGAGAGACACAATCTTCTATGCTGTCTTATTCATTTGGCCCCCAACTCGAGTGGCCTCCCATAGGGCGCCCGTTCGCCTAGCGCCTGTGAGCTCCAAAAATCGACCCTTCTCGTTTGGTGTCTAGTACTCGACTCTTGCTGCCCCATTAGGGCGCAATATTCGCCTCGCGTCTGCGAGCTCCAAAAGTCGAACCTCTTCGTTTGGCGTCTAGTACTTGACTCTTTCTCTCTTCAATTTCTCACACAACCTCCGCGCGCTTCCGGTGCGTAACGTCACCCGCATCCTGTCACCCAGTATCGTCTCGGACTATTATGACATCTGAGTGACACCTCCATCCGTCCGCGCGCACCTGCGTTAACACCTGCTTCAATGTTACACCCAACCAACCCATGTGCTGAGCCGAAAGGTTCTCAGCCAAACTAAACTCAAAGGCATGAACCGAAATCCCTCGGCTATTTTATAACATTTGACTAAACGGAATAGCTTTAAATAAAAATATTGTTGACAATTAAACCGTACTAACATTTAAACTTCGTGCTAATGCTAAACTGAATTATTTGAAATGGAACTGTTTTTTGACATTGAGACTGTACTTAGACTAAACTGATTTGTTTAATATAGAACTGTTTTGACATTTAACTGTGTGTGTAAACAAAAGTGAATTAGCAGAAGTAGAACTGCTTGACTAAACTGAATAGCTTGAAATAGAAATGTTTTCTCAATTAAACTGTACTTACAGTTAAACTGCGTACTTATGCTAAACTGAATTGTTTGAAATAGAACTATTTTCATAAAAATAGATTTGGCGTTAAACATCCTACAAAGGTTGATATGCAATAAAAATCAACCAACCAACCAACCATCTACTAATAATAATTTGGCTTAATGTGTAGTGTTTGCAAATAGCCCGGGGGACCGGGGTTAAATGTTTGGTTGAGTCGTACATACAAAAGACTCAAAAATGCTACTTGATGCCACCTTGCTTAACACTTACCATTATAAGGTACGGATCAAGGGTAAAGTGGAGTAATCCAGGGAAAGGAGTAGTGCCCTTCACTACGCCTCGGTGTAGTAGCGCCCTCGACTACAATCGCCAACTTTACATTTACTTATAATTTGTGCTCAATTATATGGTCTCAAGTATTACTATCTAATGCTGATAATTTAGATATTGTTATATGATTTTAAGTATTACAATCAGTTGGGGTCTTGAAGGGCCAGAAATGAATTACATAAAGAGATGTAAGATTTACAGCCGTATATATTTACGGAAATACAGATAGTAACGGGCACAGGTAACTGACTTGACTCGCTTGACTCGTTTATCGAGTCAGTCACTATTTATATTGTCGGGGAGAGTCCATGCAGTGACGTCATGGGGCATATCACCATAACACTATCTAATACAAATAATTTGTACACAATGATATGGTTTTAAGGATTCTTTTGTAATAATGATACTTACATACTAATTGGGCTTCAAATATTTCTACATTTAATAATAATTTGCACACAGTTATAAGGTTTCAAGTATTTTTATCTAATACTGATTATTTTCACGCACATCTATTTGACTCATAGATGGAACCCGAAAAACTTCTATCATTCCGGTTCAGAGAGAACCTGGCAGTAACGATAGTCTTCATACTTCCAAGAGCTTCAGGATTGGAGCTTCACCACCGGATGGAGTTTAGTGTCATTGTCAGGTCATGATCATTATATTTGATAGATTTTTAACTCTTTCACCATTTCAGAAAATGAACCTTCATTCCTAGAAAATAATCAATGTAATAATAATGTTTATAAATCGATCGTATCTATTATTTAAACATCCATAAACATTTACGTAGTTTTGTTTCAAGGATACATATCATGATAATTGAGTAAGAAAATAGATTGCCCGGTCGGCTGGGGCTGTAGAATACACCGACTGCACCTCTGCAGAGGGGTAAGACCCCCCCCCAACGAGTGTCCTGGATATGACACAAAACAGTCTGATAGTGAGGTTCCAGCAGTGCTGGAGCTTTGGGGAATGCGGAGTACCTCTTTATTGCCATTGCTCCAAGGTCCACTCGGGCCCGGAGTGGTAGCCCCAGTCTTATCTAAGGGGAAAATAGAACTAACTGCATACTTATGCAAAACTGAATTGTTTGATTAAACTGAATAGCTTGAAATAGAAATGTTTTTGACAATTAAACCGTACTTACATTTAAACTACGTGTTTATGCTAAACTGAATTATTTTAAATGGAACTGTTTTTAGACATTGAAACTGTATTTACACTAAACTGAATTGTTTAACAGAACTGTTTTGACAATTAACTGTGTGTAAACACAATCTGTACTTATACTAAACTGAATTAGCTGAATTAGAACTGCTTGTCTAAACTGAATAGCTAGAAATAGAAGTATTTTTCATAATTAAACTGTACATACATTTAAACAGCGTACTTATGCTAAACTGAATTGTTTGAAATTGAACTGTTTTTGACAAACTGTGTACTCATGCTAAACTGAATTGTTTGAAATAGAACTGATTATTAATATAAAATGGATTTGGCGTTAAATAACCTACAAAGGTTGATATGCCATAAAACCAAACCAAACCAAGAAAATAGAGCCGTGGAAAATCTTCTAAAGGCTGTTACATTATCTATTTGGAAAAAGGCATTCTTGAATGTTACTGAGTTCGAACGTTGACTAAGGCGCAGCCACTTAAGCCATTAAACTTTTTATCCTTAATTGTCAAAGCACTTAATGCACTGAATCTAAATTGAATAGAGCGAACAATATATTGTGGACATTTTCGATCAAATTTTGGCTTTTAAGATATATCTTGAGAGCCAAATCAAGGACTGATGGATATACATTCGCACGCACGCACGCACACACGTGCACGCTCACACATATGTGTGTGAGTGTGTGTATTTGGACGGATATGTCTGGTTTTGAAAAAATCTTATAAGCTATAACTATTTCAAAATATAGCGCTCAATATTTAAAAACTGCATTAGAGCAGAAGTAAATGTAGGAATATAAAAGGCGCAAATGTTACGACACATCAAGACGAGTGAAAGTTTCTAAAGAGAACACAAACTTGTAATGGTGGGAAAATTGTAATTTGTGCTTAAAAGAAATATGAAGAATAACTGGATTTCCTAAATCCTGCAAATCGTTGAACAAGATCTATCTATCTATCTATCTATCTATCTATCTATGCAAGCAATATGTCTTACTCATGTAGATGATGCGAATTCGATTAATTCAAATCAAGATTAAAGCAGACCACCGAAATTAAGCATTGATGGGCTGTGTATATATTCCCAACCCCTCTACAACAGGTAAAAGGCAGGAGATTGTCAATTTGTAAGAACTGTAAACCTGATTTGAATTCAGAGTTTTCTTTCTCCTAGACTGGTGGCCTTATCGGAGGTAAAGAGCTCATCTATTACGTTTTCTCTACTATAGTAGCCTACTATATATTTGGGAGTCGACCTATACAACTGGTATAGGTCTAACTTTGAATTTTTTGCAAAAAATCTTGAAATAGACCTAAATACTATGTCAACTAGAAGATTTCAATATCAAGGACAGGAAAAACTTGTGGCTGTAAATCATTTCTTAACTTTCAAATATTTTAAAACTCAGTATCATAGCAATTAACATTCGTGTATTTGAAATCATTGTGAGGGCAAAGTTTATGATTATTTTTTCAGTTTAGGAACAGCAATTTTAAATATATTTAAGAATTGTCAGATATATTTAACCCAGTGAGTTGAGTAACATTCGAAAGACACATTTCCTGATGACTGAATAAATCATTTGAGAACAAATAGATAATACACTTAATACACTGAATTTAAATTAATTTCAGTGACCAATATATACTAAATATTATATTTATATCTATATCTATCAGCAGTCTATTCATATCTATCTATCTATCTATTTATCTATCTATCTATCTATCTCATTCTGTTTATATCTATCTATCTATCTATCTATCTATTGATCTTCAGATCAATACCAAAACAAATATATCTTTTTTACGTGCGAGGCATCAATCTAATACACAATCATATATATATATAGAGAGAGAGAAAGAGAAAGAAAGAAGGGGAGAGGGAAGAGACCAATATATACTAAATATTATATTTATATCTATATCTATCAGCAGTCTATTCATATCTATCTATCTATCTATCTATCTATCTATCTATCTCATTCTCTATCTATCTATCTATCTATCTTCAGATCAATACCAAAACAAATATATCTTTTTTTACATACGAGGTATCAACCTAATACACAATCATATATATATATATATATATATATATATATATAGTTGGTTTGGTTTCTTTGTTTAATGGCATATCAACTCTTTTTAGGTTATTTAATGCCAAAGCCATTCTCCTAGAAGAACAGTACTATTTAACCCATAGCTGTGAGGATAAGGGGGTTCATACCTATATATACATATAGACAGAGAGAAAGAGAAAGAGAGAAGGGGAGGGGGAAGAGAGAGTTGAGTCAGAATTTATTTCCGTTTTTGTTTTTCAAACAAATTGTAGCAACTCATTTCAAATTTCCAGTGTTTTAAACACAACCGGAAATTACCTGATTAAAAGTTGTCTTAATAGTTTATTCTTATTTGCGAAAGAAAATGTACGCATCATAATCAAATCCGTGATTTCACGCCCCTAAAAATGGACGAAATGAAAGTGCACATTCAGCTTGTAACGTTGTTAGAGATTAAGAAGAACAAAATCGCTACAGAAACAGCAAAGAAAATTTGTAGTGTTTATGGCTAAAGTGTCATTACTGTCCGTTAAATTCGAAACTGGTTTTCCAAAAGTCGTTCGGAGGATACATTATTGAGAGATGAACCCGGATCAGAATGCTCATTTGACCTCGATGAAGATTCTTTAAGATAATTGCATACCACGCAAAAGTGCCCGAGAATTAGAACATCCCAATCCACAATTTGCTACCAACTAAAAAAAGAGGAAAAGTGGGCAAGATGGGAGTTTAGGTTCCTCGTACACTTAGTGAGAACGATAAAAAATTCGCTTATCCATATCCAACTCTTCATTCAAGATAGAGAAATAACCTGTTTCTCAAGAATATCATTACAGGCGAATAAAAATGTTCTTATGATAATAATCAACGAAAAAGGCAGTGAATTGACAATGATGAAACTCTATGGCCTACCTTAAAAGCGGAGTTTCATGGAAGAAAAGTTTTGCTTTGTGTATGGTGGGATCAGTGTGGTATTATTCATTTTGAGTTTTGCAACCACGGTCAGAGGCTCAGTACATATGTATACTTACAACAACTGCAATGAAGAAATTTTCTGAAAACGCTTACGAGAAACCTTTTGCCTCTCATAATAACATGGGGCCACGTATAACAAGAATCACCCTGGAAAACTTTAGATTTAAGCTGGTTTATTACACCCATCTACCTTATTCATCAGATCTTGCACCAAGCGATTTTCATCTTTTTCGTTCTCTCCAAAGTTCTCCGAATAACAAAAAAATTCTCAGTAAGAATAGGTGAAGACATCTGTGGAAAATTTATTATGCTCAAACCCAGCTGAATTTTACTTTAGAGAAATCAACAAGCTAGCTACCTGATAAATTGCTAGTGGTGATTCAAAATAATTGTGAATATACGATTGATTGAAATCAATTCATGGTTAAATTATTTGAGGGTAAATTATATTTTATCAAAACGGAAATTATGATTTAACCATATATATGCTTGTGTATGCGATCGTGTGTGGATAGAACACAGCAGGATTAGATGGAGAAACAGTCTGAGATAGATAGATAGAGAGAGAGAGAGATACAGACACACACACACACAAACTCACACAGAAGCACACTCACACGCATACTCTTTTAAGTACATACATATATATTCATTCTCCTTTATATGTGTCACTTCATTTGCATTTGTGTTTATTTATTTTCACATTCATGTAAGAGTATATATATATATATATATATATGCGTGCGAGTATGTGTATGTTGGTATTTGTGATAAAAGTTAACAGAGAAGATCTGATCAGTTGAGAGAGACTTCTCGACTGAAGCATTATCTCGTTCAAAAGATCAAAACAATAAAAAAATAAAAATAAAAATAAATGAAAGAAAAACGAAACCCTGAATCCGCCATCATTACCTCACCGTTTTATCTTATTCTGTTAGCGTGTAATGATAATTGGACAGTCGAAGCGCTGCAACTTTCCACCAACGAATCGTTATCTCTAAGGTCGTTCCAAATGAGCAAGTAGTGGTTGTCTCCCGCGGATTTTGCCTTTTGCTTAACGTTCTGTTGGTCAATTGATATTGTCATTTCCTGCTTGCTTGTCTTTCTTCTTTGCTGTTCCGTCTTAGAATGTCCGATGCGCTGAGATACGTAAACTTCTTCTCAATAATTCTCCGTGTTTTTTTTTTTTTTAAAATTCTTTTCTGTTGCTACTCGATTTGAAAAGAAACAACGTACAAGAATATAAATTATCTCTTCAATTCCGCCCATCACGTCTGCCTTTTGCTACATATACTTACAACCTTAAATTCAACGTACATCTTGCTTAAATAAAGACCAGTTACACAGCTGATTAACTGATTCTAAGTGCATATCAACCCGTCTAGTGTTATTCTATGCCTCCGTTCAGAGAACATTTATATTCAGGTTTTTTGTTTGCTTTGGTTTCCTTGTTAAATGGCATATCAACCGTTTTAGGTTATTTAATGCCAAAGCCATTCTCCTAGAAGAACAGTAGTGGTACTATTTAACCCATAGCTGGGAGGATAAGGGGGTTCATACCTTTCCCAAGGGTATTTGCCCGAAAGTGAACGTAATAGCGCAACTGCAGTACAAACTCGCTTACTACGATTCCGCAGACCATCGCTTTAACCATTACACTACGAGGACATCCCCGAACTGTAGTGGTACTATTTAACCCATAGCTGGGAGGATAAGGGGGTTCATACCTTTCCCAAGGGTATTTGCTCGAAAGTGAACGTAATAGCGCAACTGCAGTACAAACTCGCTTACTACGATTCCGCAGACCATCGCTTTAACCATTACACTACGAGGACATCCCCGAACTGTAGTGGTACTATTTAACCCATAGCTGGGAGGATAAGGGGGTTCATACCTTTCCCAAGGGTATTTGCCCGAAAGTGAACGTAATAGCGCAACTGCAGTACAAACTCGCTTACTACGATTCTGCAGACCATCGCTTTAACCATTACACCACGAGAACACCTCCCGCATTTTTGTGCAGTTGCTTCTAAAGAGTTTTCTTGCACAGTTATATACTATCAAGTGTTCCTATCTAATATGGGTGAAGTTCTCGTGTTGTATCGGCTAACCTGCTGAAGTACCACATCCCAGTAAGCAAGTTGGAACTCAATTTGCGCTAGTACTTTCAAGCGTGTCAGGCATTAAATAACCCACAAAGGTTGACAACAAACAAAGAAACCAAACCAAAGGAACCTAATCAATATAAATTATTTACGCATAGTTGTATACTTTCATTTTTTCCTGTCTTATACTAATAATTATATCGTTTCAAGTAATTATTTCAATTTCATAATAGTCACTTGTTTGCACACAGTTATATGTTTTCCATTAATAATAATAATCCTTGGTAAACAATTATTGCATCAAATAAATATTCTTAGCCTAACTACAAATGAGGATGCATGAGTAGCAAAACAGTTATCGTCGTCGAAAGCGGAGTAGGTGAGACGAGTTGAACGTCTGGACGAGGTTGTTTGCATTTCACCATGCGTTTTTTGGGAGACAATAATTATCTTGTTTTCTTTCAGGGGGTTGTAACTTCCATCACTCCTCATCTGTTGATCCCATGAGAACTCAGTCCATTCAAACTCTTTTGCCTCTGGATAAGGTCTTTGTTTTCTGTCCGAGCTCGTGGAGCGAAAGGGACATGTTTTTCATTTCTGTTCGTTAAACAGAATAGAGACCGTTGTCTCTTAACTCCGGCAAAGTACTTTATTTCACCTTGCCATGAAAATCAACGTTGACAAGTAAGACTTTTTCATCATTGTTTGTACCTCTTGTTACCCGCTACTTGTTCCTGTTATTGTATTCAATTCATCTTTTGCTTTTTATTGTAACACTTGTTATATCGTTTTATATATGAATTCATTCACTGCTGGAGAAGCAGGGACGAACTCATAAGTGATGTACTCCTATGGACCCCCGCATATGGCCGATCAAAAGCAGGACGACCAGCTCGAACATACATACGGCAGCTATGTGAGGATACGGGATGTAGCCCTGAAGACCTGCCAGAGGCGATGAACGATTGGGAGAAGTGGCGAGAGAGGGTCAGAGATATCCGTGCTGGCGGCACGACATGATGATGATGAAGCTGATGACATCAGTAACCACGAGTGCTATAATTGAAACCTGGTGAGTAAAAAACCAATGAATAGCCTTCCTGGCAGCCAATAACCAGTAAATTTTGTTCTGATCCGCTAACATCCATTGGAAAAACCACAGATCTAATGACAAGTTGCGAAGCACCTTGTCCTTCTTTTGAACAATATTGGTTTTGTAAAGAAGGGAGACCAGAAGAGTTTCCATACAACTTCAAAGTTATGGAGAGATGAAGTCTCAGATTCACTGTCTCTCTCGTCTGATCGAAGTTAGGAGAGAAGTCGCAATGGTGCATGTAAACTGCTTATTGCTTTTAATGTTAAATTCTTGGTCTTACACAATTTAGTTAAATAATACTTATAATCACAGCTAACATCCTCATCACAACTACTACTACAACTACTTCTACTAATAATAATAATAACGGAAACGGTTGACTACATAATAAGGAAACGCACCAAACTGACTCGAAAACAATAGAATATAAGACACGACTGGGTGGAAAAGGGGAAAGGGAATTTCCTGCGAATTATACAATATATCAAAATTTATCTATCATAACAAATGATATAAGCACAAACCAGAATCTGTCGGACAAAATGTACCCCCCAAAATCTCTCTCGGACTTTGAGGCACAAACGGATCCCCTAATCCTGGCAAGAAGAGAAGATTAGACCTAATCCTGGCTAGAAGATTAGACCTAATCCTGATTAACCCGAAGAAAAATTTTGTTATATAGTGGGTTCAACCGTTGCACCATACCGCAGAGTAAAAGTAAACGGAAATAAAAAGCTAAATAAATACTTGGATCTTGCGAGAGAGCTGAAGAAGCTTTGTGAAACTTGAAGTTAAAGGCGATACCAATATTAGTTGGTTTCTATGGAACGGTCACTAAAGGGCTGAAAAAAGAGAACGAGAGAACTGGATATCAGAGGAAGAACATAGACTATCCAGATCACAGCACCGTTAAAATTAGAATATATAGCGGAATCCTTCAGATCAGAGACGACTTGCTGTCACTCAGATAGCAACATTGGCGCGAAAAACGTCACGAGGAATTAAATGATAATACTGCCAATACAGTATAAATTTATCCTTAATTTTTCTTCCTTTAACAACAACAAAAGCAATAACAATTTTTATTCTCTATGTTTTTATTAATTTGTATTTCGTTTTGAGCCCTTCCCTACTTCACCGCCGCAGTTTTGCACAACGAGCCGTTTTGTTTTCTTTGTGCTTATGAATTAAATCAGATATATATTCGCGGGGTAGGGACTTGATATAAAAATCAAAAGAAAAAACATAGCCCAACCGACGTTTATAAATGTGTTGAATCTTTTCGCCTCGATTGATACGAAAGCGCGTTGAAGTAATCAGAATGTTCCAAATAACAAAATTAACGTCATTAATTAATATGCAACAGAAATATCAAAAAAACGTTGGCATTGAAAATTACACATTATCACAAACTGCATAGTTATTCATTATACAAATAAATGATCGTTTTCCGAACAAAACGACTGTTAACCCAAGGGATGTGTCATAAGGAATGATTTGGCTAAGTTCGTTTTTGCTCCTTGCTTAAACCTGTTGACTGGTGTTCGTGCCCGGACACAGCCATCACAATTAAGCATGAGTTTATCAAACAGGACAAATATCACTGCAGAAGGGATGAAAGTAAAAAAAAAAAAAATAAAATAAAATAAAAATATCATTTTTGTTAATAAAATATTTATGTTGGGTTTAACTTTTTTAATGGTATATCAATCTTCGTGGGGTATTTAATACCATACCCATCCTTGTACAAGAGTAGTGGTAATATTTAACCCATAGCTGACAGGATAAAGCCGTTCATACCTTTCCCGAGGTTGTTTGGGTTTTATGGCATATCAACCTTTGTAGGTTATTTAACGCCAAATCCATTTTTATGAAAATAATCAGTTCTATTTCAAACAATTCAGTTTAGCATGAGTACACAGTTTAATTGTCAAAAACATTTCTATTTCAAACTATTCAGTTTATTCCAACAGTTATATATGACAATTCAGTTTAGTGTAAGAACAGTTTCACTGTCAAAAACAGTTCCATTTCAAATAATTCAGTTTTGCATAAGCACGCAGTTTAAATGTAAGTACGGTTTAATTGTCAAAAACATTTCTATTCTAAGCTATTAAGTTTAGTCAAACAATTCAGTTTAGTTATTTAATTATTCAGTTATTTAACCCATAGATAGGGCCTTATCAGATGCTACTACACCGGGATAGAGTCAACCTGGGAGCAATGGCAATGAAGGGGTACTCCGTATTCCCCAAAGAATTACCAGCATTACTGGAATCCTCACCATCAGACTGTTTAGTATCATATCTAGGACACTCATTGGTCGGGGTCTTACCCCTCTGCAGAGGTGCAGTCAGTGTATTCTACATCCCCAGCCGACCGGGCAAGAGGAAAAGAGAAAAGAGAGTAGTGGTAATATTTAGCCCATAGCTGACAGGATAAAGAAGTTCATACCTTTCCCGGGGGTATTTGCCCGAAAGTGAACATAATAGCATGATTGGGTTGGGTTGGTTGGGTTTTATGGCATATCAAACCTTCTTGCTTATTTAATGCTAAATCCTGTTTATACATATATATGGGATATATATGATTTGTAAACGAATAGTTTGTACACAGTTAAATGGTTTCAAGTATTGGTATGTAAAAATAACAATTCAATTTAAATTAGTCTTTTATTTGCACAAATTCAAATGCAGTCCTATTTGACCATAACAGGTACTACCACTCTGGGCCAGAGTGGACTTGGGAGTAATGGCTATGAAGGGGTATTCTACATTTTCCAAAGCTCCAGAACTGGAACTTCATCATCAGATCCAGTCTACTGTCATATCAAGGGCGCTTGTTGAGAGTGGGGGGGGGTCTTACACGACTGTATAGATATAATCGGTATATTCTACAGCCCCCGCTGACTCGGCTAAGCACGATTGGGGTTCGAACTTGCTTACAGTTCTTTCATAGTCTATTAAGTTATCCACACCGCTACTAATTTTTTTTAGGAAAAGAATTGGAGTTTTCTTGTTAAAGAAATATTTAAAAAAAACATGAGAGGTGGATTGTGTTAATAATGTGTGATTTCATCAGTTGAAGAGGCCACAATGAAGACAAAAAAAAATATTAAAGCAAAAATTCCTTTAATTTCATTTCTTTAACCCTTGTAAAACAAACGACTTATTATTATTATTATTATTTACTCATTAGAGGTTTTCACATCAGCGTAAGCTGATGGTCTTTCACTGGAGATTGAGTGACAGCAAGTCTCCTTAAGTTTCCAGGGCTATTCTCAGTATTCTGGTCGTTTTCAATAATGCTGTTGTTTGGATGGTCTCCACTCGGCCGCCAATTTCCAAATCCTCCAGGCCCTTTAATAATCCTTTAGTTACCGTGCCAAAAGCACCAGTCACAATTGGTATAATTGTCACCTTCAAGTTCCATAGTTTTTTCAATTCTCTAGCAAGGTCGAGGTACTTATCTCTCTTTTCACATTCTTTCAGTTTTATTCTGTGGTCAGCCGGGACAGATTATTATTATTATTATTATTATTATTATTATTATTATTATTATTATTATTATTATTCCTTGCGAGTTTTTCACACCAGCGTTAGCGGATAGTCTTTCACTGGAGACTGAGTGACAAGTCTCCTCAAGTCTCCAGGAATCTTCTCAGTATGTCGGCTGATCCTAAGAATGATCTAGTTTGGATTGTCTCCACTCGTCCTCTTATTTCCAAGTCCTCTTGTCCTTTTACCAATCTTTTGGTGACTAGACCAATAGCACTAATTACAATTTGTATAACCGTTTCTTTCATGTGCCATAGTATTTTTGATTCACTAGCAAGGTCGAGGTACTTATCTCCCCTTTCGCTTTCTTTTAATTTTACTCTATGGTCAGTCTTCCTCCGCACTTTTCCATGTAGTCTTCGAGTTGTTGTATTGATGCTTCAACGCAGTTTTCAATATTGGCAAGTGCTCTTTCTTCCTTTTCTTGACACATGTAGTCTGTCAATGTCATCTCTGGGATGCTAGGCCTTATGTATGGTCATTATTAGTTTTCTTGTTCTCTGGTCCATTTGTTAAAGTTCTTCTCTGGTCCCCGGCTCTTCAGTGAGTAGTTATTATCATTATCATTATTTCCAGTTTTTAATCTTATCTGTACACAAACAACGCGTTTGTGATTATCGTTTTTAATCATTTCTTTCAATAACCAATTTTTATTATTTTTATTTTAATTGATTTTAATGCATTAATCAATCATTATCATTATTCTGACAATATAGATTTACACAAGAGTTCAAATCCTGGACGAAGCTTATTGCGTTAAAAAAAACAAACAAACGCTAATACCCTTGAGAAATTTATGAATAGATTCTTAAGCCTCAGTTATGCAACCAGTCTAGGAGAAGGAAAACTCTGGATACAGATACAAACCTGTTAAATTCCTCTTAAAAAATTTACCCTTTGTCACATCCTACCCGGGCGGAAGAGTTTGTAAATACATACACATCAATTGTATTGGATAGTGTTCAGAAGGCGTCGAGTGACACCAACTTCACCCATTCTCCTCAGTCTGAATCATTGCCAGTGAGTTGTTCACCATAGTATAGAGTATTAATGTAAAACATTATTTTAGCATTATGTGATCTCTGGGTTTTTCCTTCTTCTAGACCGACTGTTTTCCAAGGCTAAAGATCCCAGTTTGTCCTACTGTTGACCCGTAGTTGGAGTAAAAGTAACTGATTCAAGTTTTTTTTTCAGGATAATAGCACGATGGGGAACGCAAACATCTTTGTTTAAGGTTTGAACTCGTATTGGCGAGTCGGTCCTTCGATGCTAACCGTCACGCCAAGTTCTTCTTCTTCTTCTTCTTCTTCTTCTTCTTCTTCTTCTTCTTCTTCTTCTTCTTCTTCTTCTTCTTCTTCACAGCTATTTCCAAAATATTAAGTACCTATCTGATAATTCTTTTGTAATATATCACCTTGACTTGAGATTCGGTGATCTGTTGTATTATTATTATTATTATTATTATTATTCCTAGCGAGTTTTTCACACCAGTGTTAACTTTTATTGGAATCTAAGTGACAACAAGTATCTTAGGATTTCCAGGACTCTTCTGAGTATTCTAACCGTTCCTAACGATGCTATAGACTGAAAGTTAATAGGGGCCTAAGCGGACTTTTGTCTCTCAGATTTTAATGAAAAGCCACCAATTCAAACAGGTGGGGGAAACTTGCAGCAAGTCAAAAAAAAGAAGAAGAAAAAAGCCAGGAAAGTTTGATAATTAGTAAAAAAACAGAAAAAATTGAGGGGTAAAGAATTTTTACTAAGTAACACTCCTCCAGGTCACGTTACAGAAACTTTTATTTAAAAATCTGTCAACCAAAAACCGGGTGATAATGATTAAGAAAGGAAATAGGAATATAACAGTCAAACGATGAACAAAGTTCAGACCCCGTAGAATGCCCCCAAATTTCTTGTGTTTAAACAACTAAACACAAGTATCAGTCATAAGATGCAACAGAAACAATATAGCAGCTTAAGTAATGAATTATGATTTAAAACTTTACAGATTTAAAAAGGTGAACGTTGAACTTTAATACCGGATTTTTTTTTTGTGGTCCGCTTAAGTGTCCTTTTTCTTGTAAATGTACCAGGTCACATCTATGACAGGAGAACAGATTATAATCAACCTCTGAGTCTGTTGTAGCCACAATATACTAACCATGAAAAGTGACAAATCCGAATCTAAATCATCGTGGCATCCAGACAACAGATTTGCCTGTAATGATTGGTTGGTTTTCCTTTGATACCAAACATGGGGGACTTGGTCAGCATCCTGCGAATGTTTGCTGTTCTTATTTCAGTCACAAATACAAAAGCAACAATGCCTCTGAGAGACAGAAAAGGAAAAATGAACTAGAGAAAACAAAAAAATTTAATTCACTGTTATTTTAAAAGCAGTCCTACGGATATAAGCAATGAATGAAGGAGATCTGAACTGAGTTAGCTAAATTTAGTGCAACAAGTCAGAGACTTGCCGACCATGAAAAGTTGATTTTAAAGAAAGTTGATTTTAAAGAAAGGCTGTTTGTCTGGCTTTGAGATTCTAGAAATATGTAGACCGGTAAATCGTGAAAAGTGGCTCCTAAACGAATTGAAACACAAAATATGGAAAACCAAATCATCACTGAACGCAGAAACATATCGATATTAACACAGGAAGACAGGATAAACGTAGATTTTATAAAAGAATAATGAGTGAACAAAAATCTATATTAGCATCCGAAAGGAATCAGGACTGAAATAAAGACAAGTCAGAAACCAAAAAAATCAATAAACTATCATAACATATCTCAATGGACAGCATCGTCGAACTTAACGAGTTAATTTCTGCAGGAGAAAAATTAGTCAGTAATAAAATAGGTAGACCCCTAAAGAATCCGAATGGAAATATAAAACCTGAATGGGAAATGTGGTATGAAAGAAAAAATAAATAAAGAAACTGCAACAACAAGCGAAACTACTAAGGAAGGTGAAACATAGAGAAAATCTAACTGAAAGAAAACACACCAAAAGGACAACCGCAGATAAATCTGACTATATAACGGGAAGAAATAAATCAAAATATATTGGAGTAAGAAGGGAGACTCAAGAGGTAACGAGTAAAGGTCGAATAAGGCAAACAAAACAGGGCATAGCAAAATAACGAAATAAAATTCTACCTACAGGTTGGTGGAGAATACACAATGACAAATCAACAACCGGAATCAAAAGAAACAAAACAATTTTGGAGTAAAATGTGTGGAAGGAAAGAACATAATGAAAATGTTGAATGGATAAATAACATGAAAAAAGAATTAGAATGACTCGAAGAAGGTTCAAAGTGAACACACACCTGGAATCTCTGAGAGCAACACTGAAGAAAATACCAAATTGGATAAACGCCAAACCATGATGGCATACATGGATTCTGGATTTCAAAAATTCACGTCCATCCTCGACAGACTGGCCCAGAAACTGTGTAAGTGTCTTCTAGTAGCAACCCTGACCCAGAAGGATTTTACAAAAGTGGCAATCCCGAGCAATCGATAACTTGTTTACCTATGATGAGGAAAATCTGGTATGCTGTGAACTATTTCACTAAGAACAAAAAAGCAAATGATCCATTATATATGGACTAGCACACCGTCATGTGAACAAAGCGAGACGGAAAAATATAGTCATAGCAAGGATTGACTACAAAAAGGCTTATGATATGGTCTCGCAAGCGAGGATAATAGAGTGTTTGAAAAAGGATTAGATTTGGTACAACTAAGTGGGATAGGGGATTCACAGATAACCGAGCGAAAGATTGAATTTCCACCATAATACCAAATGGTATTCACACAAATCAGAATCTGTCCTTGAAAATTCTCTGGAATTTTGAGATATTAACAGATCCCTTAATCTTCACTAGAAGACCAGTCCTAGTGCTAATTTAGAAAAAAAAAAAAAGAAAAAAAAGAAGATAAATCGTTGCCTAGTGAATTTTGCCGATCCAACGAATCTCAGAGTGAAAAAGAAAGCAAAAAGATTAACAAATACCTGAAAATTTTCAGAGAACAAAAAACTATAGAACATGTTGGTGATGGTGATACCAATGGTAGTTGGGGCACTTGGAACGGTCACGAAGGATTGGAGAGGGAGTTGGACATAGGAGGAGGAATCCAGACCATTCATACTATAGCTGTGTTGAGAACGGCTTGCATACTGAGAAGAGTCCTGGAGACCAGAGGAGACTTGCTGTTACTTCCATGAAAACCCACCAGCTAATGGTGGTGTAAAACAATCGCAACGAGTTAAAACCATAGAGATCACAAAACTTTTGAAATCGGCTAAGATACTTAGAAGAGTCCTGGTGACTAGTGGTGACTTAGTCACTCATAATTAAGAGAAAAATCAGCTGTTAGAACCGGTGTGAAAACACGCAAAGAGTATAATAATAATAATGATAATAGTAAAATGCTCAGGCCGATTCAAACTCCGCAAATTGCAAGAAAAATCAACCACATAATGTGCATGTACGACTTCAAACTGTTTGCCAAAAAGGAAAAAGAATTGGAAACTCTAATACTGGCAGTGAGGATATAAAATGACAATATAGCGATGGAATTTGCCAAAAAAATGTGCCGTGATAATAATGAATAGCAGAAAACGATATAGGACAGAAGAAATAGAACTACCAAATCAAGAAAAAAAAAAATCAGAACGCTTGGAAAAAAGGAAACCTACAAATTGTTGTATATTGACCTTCGACCCGGCCAAACATGCCATTCCAAAGTGATGCACCGAAGGAAGTGACACATTCCAATGGCAGTTATGAGAAGAAATCGCGTAGGCGGGCTTGGGACAAGGCAAAATCCCATGGTACACTCATTGACTGATGCATCGGAAGAGAGTGACCTGTGAACTGCATGACAGTTATTTCCGCTGGATGAAGATCAAACATGCCATTCCAAAGATTGAGTGGGCGATTGAACTATTATATAACTCGGTGAGGACAGGAAGTCAGTGAGTTGGAGATCAGAGAAGTCGGAGACAAGGTGTGGTAGAGAAAGCCACCACCCAGCAGAAGGGGCTCTCGGGACCCCCGATTGAGTTTGGAGACCTGTTGGTGACAAGATGCGGTAGACAAAGCCCGCACTCAGCAGAAAGATGGGCCCCAGGCCTCCGGTTGAGCATCAGGAGAACGAGAAAAACACAACACTGATGGCCATAAGAGTGGGGGTCAATATATTGCAGTTTTGTTCAATCTCCAACTCCCTCTCACACACAACCTTTCAAATAAAATGAGAGGTACTATTTACCAACCCCTCCGCTCGGGCAGGATATGACACAAGGTCAATTTTTAAGCGGAGTTTAACAGGTTTTGAATTCAGAGTTTTCCTTCTCCTAGAGTAGTTGCCTCACCAAGGCTGAAGAACCTAGTCCGTCCTACTATTTACCCATAGCTGGAGGGAGAATAAGGGGGTTCATACCTTTCCCAAGGGTATTTGCCCGAAAGTGAACGTAATAGCGCGACTGGAGTACGAACTCGCGTACTACGATTCCGCAGTTCATCGCTTTAACCATTACACCACGAGGACACCCCCCAGTTCTAAATAAAGTGAGAGGTATATTTTTTTAAAGAAGTCTTCGCTCGTCTTTATTAATTGCGTCAAAATGTATTCTGCATGTATATGTGTATAGTTGTTGCATATGACTATACAACAGTGGAGGAGGGAAGTACTTCAACAAATGGACCAAAGAACAAGAAAACTCATGACGACGCATAAGGCCTTACATCTAAGAAATGACGTTGACAGACTGTATATGTCAAGAAAAGAAGGATGAAGAGGAATCGCAAGCATTCAAGATAATCGATGCACCGATACATTGCCAAGAAGACTACATAAAAAAACGTGGAGGAAGACTGATTACTGCTACCAGAAACAATTCAGACAACACAAGCATCAACAGAACAGCAATAACCAGAAAATTAAAATGAGAAGAAAAACATCTGTATGGATATTTCAAGCGACAAACAAGCGAAATCTCACACGAGAAAACATGGACATGGCTAAGAAAGGGAAACTTTAGGAGAGAAACTGAATTTCTTCTCGGTCTAGAAACGACTGAGTGGAGAAGGTGTTCCATTGGGAATTGCGCAAGAAATTGAAATTTGAACATACGAACAAATCGTATATGCACAACCCAGAATCTGTCCCAGAAAATGAGACGCACAAAGTTCTCTGGGATTTTGAGATGCAAACGGATCATCTAATCTCGACCAGACAACCAGACCTAGTGATAGTAAAAAAACCTACGGAATAGGGGACTTTTCCGTTCCGGCTGACCGCAGGGTAAAACTGAAGGAAAGTGAAAAGAGAGATAAGTACCAAGATCTTGCCAGAGAACTGAAAAAACTATGGAACATGAAAGTGATGGTTATACAAATTTTAATTGGTGCGTTATATAAGTCACTTAAGGATTGGTAAAATGACAGGAGGATTTGGGAATAAGAGCACAAGTGGAGATTATCCAAACTACAGCATTGCTGAGGTTGGCCAGAATACTAAGAAGAGTCCTAGAGGTTTGAGAAGACTTACTGTCACTTAGACTCCAGTGGAAAACCATCAGGTAACGCTGGTGTGTAAAACTCTCTGATGAGTAAAATAATAATAATAATAATAATAATAATAATAAATTGTAATTGGTACACTTAGAATATTTCCCAAAGGATTGATAGAGAGAATGGAAGACTTATAAATAAGAGGACGAGCAGAGACCATCCAGACTACAGCATTATTAAGATCGGCCAGAATACTGAGAAGAGTCCTGGAGACTTGAGGAAACTTGCAGTCACTCAAACTCCATAGAAATTCCAATAGCTAACGCTGCTGGGAAAATTCTCTAAGGAGTAAAATAACAACAACAGATGTATTAATGCATTGATGATTATTTTAATTATTATTTTATGTAATGTATTTAATTTGATTTATTTAGACTGATAGACGATCTGAGGCAGAAATTCCAGAGAGCGACATTTTGAAACCGAGCAAGGTCCACAGATCATACACTTTTGTCCAAGTAAACGTTACGGACAGATGAAGAAATAAATAAAGAGAAAAAAAGACATACTGTTTATCACACACACACACACACACACACGCGCGCATAGAAAATTAACTCTGAACAGATTTATATATATATATATATATATATATATATATATATATATATATATATATGTGTGTGTGTGTGTGTATGTGTGTGTGTGTGCAATTGTGTATTGACAGATAAATAGTTATGCACAGACTGAGATAGATAGATAGATAGATAGATAGATAGATAGATAGATAGATAGATAGATACGAATAGACTGAGATAGATAGATAGATAGATAGATAAGATTAGACTAAGATAGATAGATAGATAGATAGATGGATAGATAGATAGATATTTTTTCTTGTTAGTATCGAAACAATTATTGCTAAAACTAGTTTATGTGGTATTCATCATTAATATATTTTTCATTTTTATTATTAGTCTTAGTAACACTAGTAGCAATATCAGCAGTGGTTGCAAAAGTAATAGTTGTAGTAGTTGTAGTAGTACTATTAGTAGGTGTTTGTTATTTACCGCAAACTGAAAAAAAGGTGAAAATGTGAATAATTCTAAGAAGAAATATCCCACCGGGTGCAGTTATAAGTGGAAAGAAAAGCTAAAGTTTCCTCTACCCTTCGCGCTGTCCCAACCCAACCCAATCTCTGAACTCAAACGCTCCTCCCCGTCACCAGTCCCTATCCCTCAAAACTCCACTAGGGACGATGAATGATAACGAAATTAGAAAAAGCTTTTACTTTTAGTCACGCCCTTCCTCACGATCTTCAGGCCTGCTTTTACCTTCCGCTTCATTCCCTCACTAAACTACACCCTCATGCAAAAGTCTCCCCGCCACACACACACACACACACACACACACACACACACACACACACACACACACACACACACACACGCACACACCTCCCCGCGTTTTACAGACGAACTCTTTTTGCTTGTGTTCATCCAGGAAAGGCGTGCAAACAAACTAATTTGATGGCAAGGCCCCGCTACGGTACTCGCTGTCCCGTTGGCGATTCACCGTCCAATCATGGTTCCTAATTTAATTTTTATCCTCAACGCTTGCGCTCGGGATCTTGCAACTAATTCTCCGTGTTGATCTGTGATCAGCCGCCTGAGACACCCACTGTCCTCCCCCAACTATCTAAAAACCGACCCACCTCTATTATATTCTCTCTCACTCACTCACTCACTCACTCTCTCTTTCTCTCTCCCCTTTTGGAAGTAATAGTATCTCTCGGTGACTTACTCTTCTTTTTTTTTCTTTTCATTCTCTTCTTGTAATTATTCTTGTAAGTTGCAAGTCTTGTTGTTGTTGTTGTTGTTGTTGTTGTTCTTCTTCTTCTTCTTCTTCTTCTTCTTCTAAAATCCCACTTCTCACTTTCCACCATTCTCTCCCATGTCATTATCTTTTGTCTCCTCATCTTGGACAACCCAAGACTCCCAATTCTTTAAATATAAAAGTTGATTACCTCCAGGTACAATCATGATCTCTTCTCGTTCCCCACTAAAACTACTGAACTTGTATGTTAACTCTTTTTTTTTTCAGCCTCCAGACGCTAAAGGCGAAGATTCTCGGTCGACAAGTTCTTACTTTTGAGTTGGCATTTATTCAAAGACGTCTCCAGAAGTCTGCCTTCTAGGGATGGGGATATGGAAAGGACTTTAATGAGAGAACGGCCCGTCCTTTTGCTTTTACTGTCATTCTATAGAGTTTTATTTTTTTGTTTGATTTTTTTTTTTTGCCGTATCTTTTTCGATTTTTTTGCAATCACCAATGAGCGATAATTGAATATTTTTCTTTCGGAAAAAAAATCTTCCTTTCATTTTGTTTAATGTCAAAAGAGGCACTTGCCTTAATATCCCATTTCTCTTTAATTATTGTTTCATTTTCAATGAGGCTCCCCACTCAACTTTTATTTTTTAATTCTTAATCACTTTAAATATACTTTCTGTAAATGGCCCATTTTTTCTTTCACTAGTGCTGAAAAAATAAATAAAAATTAAACAAATATAAATGTTGGTCTGTTTCGCGGTTGAGGTAGTTGTGAATTTCTCAATGTTGTTTTATCTTTGGTGAATGGGGATTCTTTTTTATTTTAAGCAGACAGGATGAGAGCACTTTAAAAATTGGCGCAATACAATCTGTTAAACCTCGCTTACCAATATTGGCCATAGATAGATTTAAAGCCCTTGCAGCAAAGCTTAGAATATGTTGACTGCATACTCTTCAGAGCTGTATAACCTCCCCACCAAAAAGAGTGTCCTGATATGACACTAAACTGGACTTGATGGTGAGGCTCTAGTTGTAGAAGTTTAAGAAGTGTGAAGCACTCGTTTATTACCATTACTTCCAAGCCCACTCTGTACCGGAGTGGTTGTCCTAACTATGGCCTGATCTATGGGTTAACCTGTTTTAAAATCATTTGTATTTGATATGACCGAGTGCAAAAAACAAAAAAACAAAACAAAATAAAATAAACAACAAAACAACAACACACAAAAAAAAGGAACCTCAAGAAACAAGCATACAAATAAAGATGAGTGTTCAATGAATGCCGTTCTCTAACCTATTGGCATAAAATAACCCAAGAGGAATTGAAGCGCCATTCAAACCAATGAGTTATTCAAAACTAAATTTTGTATTATTGCGACATCTGAAATGAGTAAAAATTCTAATCAGAAGTACTGGATAAAATCTATGATAAATAAATGTGCACTCACCCTTCCATGACTCCATGTTTCATGCATTTGTAAAAAAGAATCTACAATCTTCTGATTAAACGTGTGAGTAGAATAAAAGAAGATATTTAAATTTTTAAAAATACACGAAATTTATTGTCACGAGACTGACATTAGAGAGTGAAAAACAATTATATATATATATATATATATATGTGTGTGTGTGTGTGTGTGTGTGTGTGTTAGATATCGTATAAATGGATACATTAAAAGATACATGTAAAAAGCCTTTGAAAGTTTTTGTACATTCATGATTAATATAAAAGACATCTTACTCGTCGGAAAGAAAATCTTCATGAAAATATGAATTAATATTACTTGTCTGTCACACACACACACACACACACACACACACACACACACACACACACACACACACACACACATATATATATATATATATATATATATATATATATATATATATTACGCACACTAATTGATTGATACTAAAAGATGACGTTTTCTATTCTAAAGTTATCCATACAGACAAAATAAAAAATTCTACCACCGAATTTGACGAGATACGTCTTAGCAATTATACTGAGAAAATGGGAATGTCCTCGACCCAATGATCTGTTTATTGTTTAACGGTTCTTCAATAAATGCTAAATTTGATTAAACTTTTGAAAATCTTTAGAAAAATGTTAGATGAATATTTAATTTTTTCAAATATTATTTTATAAATAAAATTAAAATGTTACTTTAAAAAGTTTGACTTTTTTTATAGTTCTTAAATTTTCCGACTCACAGTTTAATTTCGACCTCCAGCAAGGTTTTTTTAACAAGCAAAATCGCATAACATTAAAATTAAACTGATTTTAATAATCAGAGGGGGGTTATTTTTTAAAATATGTGAAATTTATTTATAATCACGCGGCATATTACTGAGGCTTCATTATCCAAAGTTTTAGCTACACGTGGTCAACTCCAGAAGGAAAAAAACAACAACTTGAAAATAGTCAGAAAGTTCAAGACTCGCAATTTGGATTACATTTTTCAAGTCTTTCTCCAATGTGAAAGTTCACTACGTAATGAAGAAAGAAAAATACCGTTTGATCAGGTTGTTTTGTTTTCTCGTTAGGCATTAAATTTGAAGATTATATATAAAAATATACAAAAAATATATAAAATATAAAAAAAAAAATAATAATACATCACAACAAATATATATATATATATATATATATACTATAGAGATATATACTCCCCTGCCCCCGTGGGGTTGAGATCTCTGGCGAATGAAGTAATCGTGTTGCCATTAGCGTTTATTGCAAATCTCTTGATACATATGAACTGAGATCTCGGCAGCCGTTGAACGGATGTATGTAAACAATAGTAATTGTGATTCATAACCGTTTAAAATTTACTTCGCTGCTGATGGCCCCTCGTGGCTGAAGGGTTAGCAGCTTGGCTTGGCGTTTGAGTCAACCAGGTTTCGATCCCGGCTACGGGAAGCTAATATGTCTAGCCACACTGATGAGATCTGATAGAACGAAACAGATCTGTCTGTGGATGACTATATATATATATATAAGTTGGACGACTTTAGTCGACGGTAACTTGAAGGCTCCCTTTTCAACAGCTACAACACTGAGATGTAAGGGAAGGCGTGACTCCTTACCCAGGATTGCTCCTCTTACCCTTGATCCGTACCTTTTAATGCCGATTGTTAAACAAGGAGATATCAAGTACCATTATTTGAGTCTTTGATATGGCTTGACCTGGGATACACATATATATATATATAAACGAATAATATATATATATACATATATGAATAAATGACGGTTTGTTGAGTTTTTAATTAATTATATATATATATATATATATACCAAGCGTTATGCACGAGCAGGATGTTACACAAGGTCAATTTTTAAACGGAATTTAATTGGATTAATTAAGAGTTTTTCCTTCACTTAGACCAGTTTAAAGAGCCTTGTCTACCCTACTATTTACCCCACGTCTGGAGAGAGGATAGCTGGATATATACGTTTCCTAGTTTTTTTAGCGTAGTGTGAACTGGAAAAAACCTCGTCCAGGACTTGTATTCTAATCGTCGTGTATACTAAACCCCAAACACCTCAACTTATGCCCCCTGCGCCTTCAAGTATATATATATATATATGTGTGTGTGAGTGCGCGCGCGTGTGTATGTGTGTTCGTAGCTGTGTGCGTCTTCCTGTGTATTTGTGTGTTTATGCATGGGTGCCTATGTGTGTGTTTACACGTGTGTGTATGTACATATGTTTATATGTGCGTGTATGCATATGTATGAGTAAAAACAGTACAAAAAAGCTTCAGTATCACATAGGCGAGAAACTGACTGTTACCAAGCACAGTTGACTCTGTGTCAACGTTATTAGGTATTAAATCTGCGTATGCTCTATCACCGATATTGAGCACTCTTCATTTATAACTATTTCAGCCTGCATTGAATACACACACACGCGCACATGTATATATGTATATAAACGGGGTTTTCTTTTTAGCTTTCTTCAGGCCTCAGGCGTCTTCCTAGAAATTGGGTGAAATAGGCCTTAACCTGTAATGCTGACTCATGATAATTATGGGTTTGAATTCAGAATCGTTTTTTAGCTAAAGAGAATCCAGTCTGAAAACGATTACATCCATGAGAATTGAAGGTGGGAATGGATGTCATCATCATCGTGTAGTGCTGCCAGCACGGATTTACCCGACCCTCTCTCGCCACCAGATTCTATCGTCCTCCCGGGAGGTCTTCCAGGCCACATCCTGAATCGACACAGAGCTGTTGTATATAGGTTCTAGTTGGTCTTCCTATCTTTGCTCGTCCGTGTAAAGGATTCAACAGGAGTATATCGCTTATGAGTTTGTCCTTACTTCTCTTGCAGACTCACGGATGTCTGGTTCATCTAACTTGGATAGTTTTCATGATGGGTGGTAGGTGGCCGTACGGCTGCTGTTTTGTAAGGTGTTACTTCCAGGACTTCAATAGAGCTCGAAGAATTCTTGTGTAATTTCCGTCAAGCTTTTAGTGGCCACGTAGTGCATCCATATAGCAGTATCGATACGACCACTGCTTGGAAAAAACTGCATTTTATTTTGTCGGTCAAGTCTGACGTCGAAATTAGTAAAATCTGAATTCGTTCGACCCGGTTCCATTTTCTGCACTCATGACCATTAAGCAAACTGCACAATATATATATATATACAGTCTACTAATGTTAGCCTTCTTCTTACCATCTCAGCCTTATCTAACAATAAGTTTATGAATCCAAGTATAAAAATGTTTTAGCATTGTTTAAAACTATTTAAAAACAATATTTACATTCACGACCTTTCCCTGATGATGACCTATGAAGGGTTCAATAATACTCCTGAAAATTTCGATGGATTCATCCGCCAACTCCAGCTCAAAATCAAAACACTTGTCAGTAAATTGGAAAGGATCCTAATAAAATCATATATAGAACATTTATCCAAATTATATATATATATATATTGTCATCTACAGACAGACAGTTTCGCTGTATCACAACTCTTCAGTGTGACTAGACACGCAGGACGCTTCCAGCGTAACTTTACGCTAGACATGATATCTAACCGCTCAGCCATTACAACGACATACGTTTGCTCATGAATTATTACGCATATGTATTAGATTTCGTTTATTTACATTTTGCGCTATCAGATACGAGAGTGCTCAATTCGTTAGAAGTGCTTTGCATTACGCGGGTGGCAGCCGTTAATATCTTCGTCAGAGTGATACATAAACCGGTCCATTCGTCTTGTAGGCTGTGTTAGCCAATGACCCAGAAAATTTGGGTTCAATTTCAGGTGAAGTCATACCAAAGACTCCAAAATTGGTACTTGATGCCGTTTTTCTAATCACTGAACATTATAAGGTACAAAGTGGAGTAATCCAGGGAAAGGAGTAGCGCCCTCACCTACACCTCAGTGTAGTAGCTAATGAAAAAAGAACCTTTAGGTTGCTCTCGACTGCAGTCACCAACTTTACTTTATATATATATATATATATATATATATATATATATATATATATCATTCACACCCACGTAATCGTAACATCAGCCAGACCATATTAACTCCTAAATACGCATGATCAACGTGCAATCTTAATTACATATACTAACAAATGGAATTCATCGCATCCATGGGAAATATAATTTGCATAACGATAAAACAACACGTTTTAATAATAAATGTTATTCATATGTAATTTTAATTTTTTCTTTTCCTTTACGTCTCATTTACCTTGTGGGTAGAGTGTTCACCAATTGTCCGGGAGACATGGGTTCAATCCCTGATCACTTCATACCAAACACTTTAAAAATGGTACTTGATACCTCCTTGCTTAACACTCAGCAATATAAGGTACGTATCAAGGGTAAAGTGGAGTAATCCAGGGAAAGGAGTAGCGCCGTCCCCTACACCTCTGTGTAGTAGCTACTGAAAAAGGTGTCTTCTGGTCGCCCTCGACTACGGTCGCCAACTTACTTTTATGAAATAGCCAAAACAATTATAATTTTATCAAGTCTTCATGAAGCGATAAAATTTGCAAAGTCTTTTAATATAGCAATTTTTTCATTTTCCTTTAAAAAAAAAATACCCTTACTACACTGTCACGCACATGATTCAACGAAAGGAGAATTTAAGAACAAATTGTTTTGTTGCGACGATAATGAAAGCAAAAACATAACACCCACACAGTCACCTACAAAAGTATGACAACTGTCTTCATTTTAATTTAGAATAATTCAGGTTCTATTATCAGTGGATGTGGGATATTTCAATTTAAAAGTCTGAAGCCAAAATCAAAGTTGATTTTTTTTATTGAAAATTATTGAAAAAATCTCATAGCGAATAGTAAGTACTACAGCTCACACACACACACACACACACACACACACACACACACAAGCATATATATATATATATATGCGTGTGTTTTGTGTATGTGCATAATTCGCTTTCCTTATTTGGGAGTTTCATTGTTTAAGCTGTTGAATAATGGAACTGCAAAAATATTGGGATATAAAGTGACAAAATTATTGAAAATCAAACCGTCAACTCTTTGAGGTGCGGTGAATTTGGAAATGTAAATCAATTCAGATTATACAATTATTTTTGTTTTTCTCATATCAAACCATTTATATTTTCCTCCGCCTCTTCCTCCTTATCATCACCAACATCATCATCATCATCATCAACAAAGAGTGCCGAAAGCACGGATTCCCTTGACTCTTTCTTACAATCCATTCCTATCGGTCACAATTCTTGGTAAGTCCTCTAGACGGCACCCAGTCCCCATGCAGAGCTGATGAATGTAAATTTTGCTGGTTGGCGAACACTGGTGTGTTCGTATCTAGTCGTAGTCGAGGGGGACCCGAAGGCTCCTTTTTTCGATAGCTACAACACCAAGGTGTAGGGGAGGGCGATACTCCTTTCCCTGGATGGCTCCACTTTAACCTTGACCCTTACCTTATAATGCTGAGTGTTAAGCACGGCAGCATCAAGTACTATCTTTTGAGTCTTTGGTATGACTCGACCTGGTATTGAACCCAGGTCTCCCGGGCCATTGGCGAATACTCTAACCATTATACAAATTGGGTAAAGTGCCAAGTGGGTAGAATGTTTGCCAATGGTTCATATGTAGGAGTCCATTAATTCTTTATCTGTGCCCAGCATGTATTGCTCGCCTTTCTTGGATAGATTGTGAGATGGTTGTTAGATGGCCAAAGAACTGCTGTTTTGTGAGGTGCTGCTTCTAGGATTTGTTTAAAACAGCACGTAGCATTTTTGTGTGGTTCCTATCACGATTTTTTACAAGTGTTTCATAAAAGTCCGTGCAGAGCAATCATTGATTAATGTACGAGGATCATTAAATAAGTTTCCTGCCTTTTTTTGTATGGGCACTTTTATAGATAGTCCACACATGAAACTCTAGTCCCCTTTGAAGTATTCTCCTCAGGCTGCAATGCACTTATTGTATTGTTTCAACAACTTCTGGAAGGCCCCATGGTAGTCCTCTTGTGTGAGTATATCAATGACCTTCGTCACAGCCTCTTTCATCTCCTCAATTGTCTCATAAAGGGAATAAGCAAAAATCACAGGGAGCAAGGTCTGGACTATATGTAGGGTGAGGAACTGCCTTGATGCCCATTTTGGTCGAATACTCTGTGACAAGGATGGAGTTGTGGACTGGTGCATTGTCCTGCTGGAAATGCCACTGACCCGATTTGAAGAGTGCTGGCCTCTTCCCGAGGAATCTCTTCCTGAGCTCCCTTAAAACCTCATCATAGTAACCCTAACCCTAACCCTTTGCCCAATCAACTCTGGTGTATTGACTTCCTTACTCCTCCCACACCTCTCATCATCCCTCACAGACTTCCTGCCTTCCTTGAATGTCTTATGCCACTCAAAAACTGATGTTAGATTCATGCAAGATACTCCAAAAGCAGTCTGAAGCATTCCATACGTTTCTGAGGCATTTTTTCCATGTTTAAAACAGAATTTTATTGCATATCGTTCTTCTAAAGTGTCCTGACGTCCAGATTGCATTTTTGATATTCACCAGCAGTGACAATCAGGCTTTAGTAGGGTGTATTCCAATTGCTGCTGTAGCTGTTCATGTGAAACTGAAATCATAAAAATTGGTCAGTCATCTCATAAGATATATAGCAATAACATACTGAATTTTCAAGGGTCTACGTCAGTTTTGAATGCCCATACAAAAACGTCAGGAATCTTATTGAATGCACCACGTATGTTTTTATGTTAGCGGTTTTTATCCGTGCCCAAATCAGACGGGTTGATATAATGTCTTTCTTATAGTGGGGATTTAGGGGGGGGGGATGTCGCTGAACTATGCAGGTCATATAGTCTTTGGTTTTATGCAAGCGGGGTACAGCGAAAAATCATTGTAAGGCCCCTGTTGAAACAACATCTATCTCTAGTCAGAGATAGGCCATCGTATCTCCTTATTTCGTTTTTTACAGTGATGGTCCAATAATTGAAAATGTTACACACAGTTTAAATGCAAAATATACATTTATTGCCTCGTTTTGGAGTTGGGAACCAAGAAATCTCTAGTATAAGATTAGATTTCTGAACGTGCATTCCTTTAAATGACATATTGTTGTAGGATTTTTATTAAGGCAATAGGCTAAAAAGGCTCAAGATCAAACCATTAAATAAAGCAACGTCCAATTCATAACATAATAAGGGCGTAGGAACTGTAGGCGCACTTGCTCGGGTTATTATGATTTCTAAATCGAGATATCTATTAAATACAAACTGTGCAGAAATTATTTGTTTCGTTGTAATTAATTACAATATGATTTTTACAAATAAGATATGAGTTAATGACTATCGAAGCCGCTCTTATAGAAAATGTAAATGATTTATCTTATAATAATGAAAATTCAATTTTATATCAAAGTATGATTTTATATGAGGATAACGAAAATAAAAATTTGTACCAAAATTATAAAAATCTAATTTTTGTTAAAATAATGAAAAATGATTTTATATTCGAACAATAAAAACATAATTTTATATCAAAATAATAAAAAATATAAATCTATATCAAAATAATGAAAATATGATTTTGTAATAAAATAATGAAAATATGATTTTATATTTGAGTAATGAATATACAAATGTAAGATAAAATAATGAAAACATGTTTTATATTAAAATAGTCAAAAAGTAAATACATATTAAAATAATGAAAATTTAATCTTAAATTAAAATATGATTTTATATTAGGATAACGAAAATAATAATTTCTACTAAAATAATAAAAATCTAATTCGTATTAAAATAATGAAAAAATAATTTTATATCGAACAATAAAAACATAATTTTTATCAAAATAATAGAAATATAAATCTATATCAAAATAATGAAAATATATTTTTATATTTGAATAATGAATATATAGTAAAGTAGTAAAGTTGACGACCGTGGTAGAGGGCAACCAGAAAGGCTCCCTTTTCAATAGCTACTACATCGAGATGTAGGGGTGGGCGATACTCTTTTCCCTGGATAGCTCCATTTTGCCCTTGATACGTACCTTATATTGGTGAGTGTTAAATAAGGAAGCATCAAGTACCATTTTTAAAGTCTTTGGTATGACGCTACTTGAGATTGAACCCAGGTCTCCCGGACCATTGGCGAACACTCTACCCGCTAATGAAAATATGTTTTATGTTAAAATAGTCAAAAAGTAAATTCATACTAAAATAATGAAAATATAATTCATATTAAAATAATGAAAATATAAATCTTAACAAAATTAATGGAAATATTTGGTAGCTAGTGAGAGTCTTAAAGAAAGTGGACGACTCAGGAATATTGAAAACTAACATGTTTTATTTGAAAAAATTACAAGTAACTCGACAATCCCAGACTACCTCACACATTACTTTCCATTTCAAGTCCTCATCATTTATCTCTGTGACGATAATCAGACAACTGTAATTTTTTTTTTGTTAAGAAAAATATTTATGTGTCAATCTAAGTCTAAAGAACATTTTTAAAAATTCATTCTTTAAATTGTATAATTTTATTATTTATATGACGTTAAAATAATCTGGCTTTGTTTTTTTGTTTGTTTTTTTTCCAGATTCGTCGACAAAATAATTTCCTGTTCCAAAATATTTGATCCAATTCAATAATTATAAGTAACATATTTTGTCTTGTAGAGCTTTGTGGTAAGAGTCGCTGACAACAAACCAAAAGGTTTCAAATTCTTCGTATTTTTTTCTCTCTAACAGATTCCACCACATTCCCATTAAGATGCATAATTTGTGATTCTAATGCAAACCATATTGAAACGTGACACATTAAACGCTGATATAGAAAATAATCTTGTGAAAAGGGTTTAGTTCCAGATAACAAAGAAATGATTAATATCAAGTCTCGAACCAATGAAGATTACACTCTTCATTTAGCATTAGATTCAAAAATGGCAAAGTTCTAAAGATACTTTTTATTGTAATTAGAAGATTTTTTCCAGAATGCAAAGTCGATAGCTATTTATTTCAGATTATTTTCATCGCTCATACCAAGAAATTAATCAAACAAAATAATTACTTCATTTAAAATATGTATGGATTTCTAAGATGAAGAATTATCAATATTTAAGCTACTGCTCTTACCATCGTTACTATTGTCAAAACATTTCAACCGTTGTACTCTTCGACCTTCTTCGGTGTCTATTGTATTCAAGTACATTCTGAGAGGCACATGACGTAACGGTTATAATATTAAGAAATCGACACAGTGACCCGAGTTCAAATCCTGAACGAGGCTGTTTGCATTTCAGTTGGTAAAGGCATGAATCTTGCTATTCCCCCTCCAGCTATGTATAAATTATAGAGCAAACTGGGTTCTTTTGCCTGGATATCCCAATCTGTCAAGAAGAATGAAAACTCAATTCAAATCAGCTTTATTCGGCGTAAAACTTGACCCTGCATTGCATTCTGCTTGAGGCAGAGAAATCGGGTAAATAGATCCAACATTCTGGGATTTTTTGGACGACAATAGTCATTCAATAAACATGACCAATTTTGCCTAAGGAGTTAGCTGGGAAAAGCATTGTTTATAGTCGCACCTTATACAAGGAACTTAATGGTGATGGGCTCTTTCGTGTTCCATCAGACTGTTATAACACGATTGATCATGCTGAATCTTAAAATTTCGAAAATGATAATTGGATTCTGTCATTTAGAATACCAAAAAGTCTTTATTCATATTGGTACATTTCTAACAGTCCGACGCTAACACGAGGAGTGAGGAAGTCCTTCTAAGAGTTTCCGAGCGAATTACGTTTGCAGCAACGAAGAGGCACCCACACTCCGACCAACGTTTAACCCAACTTTAAACTTCGGGTTTCGAATCTCCTCTCCCTTGAATTCCAAATTATCTTTTCTTACATATCTTGTAAATTATTGAATCAGTAAGTCAAATTAGAATGTGTCATTAACTTTTATTTTCGCGTGCCTGTCGACAAGCCTCAATTTATTATCCATATCCTATCTTCCCCAACATTATTTTGACGTGAAGTGTTTAAACCTGGTCACCACCTCCGCACAAGTTTGGCCTTTGCGCAGAACTACACTTAAATTCAAAGATTTGTAACTAGTTCATAACCTTATCAAACTAAATGATAAAATAATTTATATAATCAATTATCAATAAAATAATTAATATGATTAATCACCGCCCCAATTATTTTCCACTGGCAGAATAACCTTTTTATTGACTGCTGGGCCCGGAACTTTTTCTTTACTGTAAAGTCAATATGTTTTCTCCCCGAAGACTGTTTTTTTCGACTCAGATTCTTAGCTTATTTGTAAAAACTTTTGACTAAAACATTTTTCTCTATAAATATCTCACATTATTTGCAATTCTCAGCCTCTAAAAATTCAATCCGAATCTCTATTTAAACCAGGAGCACTGAATTTGATTGGCCGCCATTTTGAATAGCCTCAAAACAAATATTTTTGCAAGATTAAAATAATTTTTGCTATAAACCAATTCCAAACAATGCTTACTTTACATTTATGGAAAAAAATTCAGAAAAAAATTATTTTATTTTTTGAAAAAAAATTTCCTTATTTATTGAAAGATCTTCCACTAAGATAGAATTTTCTAGTTCTGCCGCCCAAGGGATATCAAGTTCTACTTTTCAGGGACATCTCATCAGAGCTTTGTGTCTTTCGGAAGTGAATATGATCAAGTGTTTCTATGACATTTCATGCAATTGTGGTAAAAGATACGAAGATAAGATTACAGATTTTGTTTACACACAGTTAAATGTCAAAACAGTTCTATATTAAACAATTCAGTTTAGTATCAGTAGAGTTTCAATGTCAAAAACAGTTCCATTTCAAACAATTCAGTTTAGCATAAGCACACAGTTTAAATGTAAGTACAAAGTTTATTTGTCAAAAACATTTCTATTTCAAACAATTCAGTTTAGTCAAACTGTTCAAATTCAAACAATTCAGTTTGCATAAGTATGCAGTTAGTTCTATTTAACTCATTGATAGGGCCCTATCAGGCACTACCATTCCGGTCCAGAGTGAACCTGGGAGCAATGGCAATGAAGGGGTGCTCCGCACTGGAGCCTCACCATCAGATTCTTTAGTGTCATATCAAGACACTCATAGACGGTGGTATTACCCCTCTGCAGAGAAACAGTCGGTGTATTCTACAGCCCCGGCCGACTGGGCAAAAATTGTTTGTAGACAGTTTTATAGTTTCATTAAATTGATAATAATCCTTGGTAAATATTATAGATTTAAGTAACAATTCTTAATACAAATTAGGGAAATCCTTGTGGTGTAGTGGCTAACGTGCTGAACTATGACGCCATCATAAGTGAGTTCGAACTCCAGCCGCATCATTATGTTCACTTTAGGACGGATACCTTTGGGAAAATCATAAACCCCCTTATCCCCAGTGCTATGTGTTATATAGCACCACTACTGTATTTCTACATGGATGGGTTTGGCATTGAATAACCCAAAAGCCGGATAAATAAAGACAAACTCATAAGCAACATTCTCCTATAGACCCCTTCACACGTACGTGCAAGTGTTGGACGACCAACAAGAACTTAACAACAACCGTTCCTTACAGACACAGGACGTAGTGTAGAGGAACTACCGAAAGCGATGGTTGATAGAGACAAATGGAGAGAGATAGAGAGAGACAGATAGAGAGAGACAGATAGAGAGAGAGAGAGAGAGAGAGAGATCCATGTTAGTAGTATGACATGATGATTCCAATAAACAGCGAATAATTCTTAAAAAAGATCTATTTTGACCCATAGATGAGACCCTGATATATAATTGCTCTTTTGGGTCAACTCCTCAGAACTTCAAAACAAGAATCTCACCATCAGATACCATTTTATGTCATACTAAGGATGCCCTAATTTTTTAGAGGTGTTGTACACCTCTGCAAGCAATATAGACAGCATATTCTATACTCCACCGACCAGGTTACCTGTTCTTGTGTGAAACCCATCAAGTACAAACTTTGCGATACCCCAAAGCTGCCGAAACTGTTTCCAACGAATTGAAACCGATATTCAGCTCTGTCCATAATTCCCGTGAAATCTATCGATTTGCCGGAACAAACTGATCGAAACGTTTTTTATCATAATTTTTCTGTTTGGATTAATTCCATGAAAACATCTTCGTTTTTATTACAAATTACATTTTCCAGACAGCCATCAAGATACTATGTGTTCAATTCCTGGACAAGACAGATTGCATTTCACATAGCACTAATACCCTTGGGAAAGGTATGAATCCAATTATTCTCCCTCCAGCTATGGGTAAATAGTAGGGCAGACTAGGTTCTTCAGCCTTGGTGAGGCAACTAGTCTAGGAGAAGGAAAACTCTGAATTCAAAACTGCTAAACTCCGCTTTAAAAATTGATCTTGTGTCATATCCTGCCCGAGCGGAGGGGTTGGGTAAATAGGATCAAGATACTATGTGTATGTAGTAAGACAAAAATCTTATGGATTACTGTAGGGAATGTTCAGCTTCTAATACTTTACCACTAACGCCTGTTTATGAAGTTGTGGGTCAATATAATAAAATTGAAATTAATACTTTTGAAGTACTCCCTTACAAACGCAGTATAGATAGATAATGAAAAAAATCTGATAGATAGATAGATAGATAGTAAAGGAACATAGATAGATAGATAGATTGGAAATTAACAAACAAGGATATATAAGTAGATAGATAGATAGATAGATAGATAAGAAAAGTCTGAGATAGATAGATAGATAGATAGATAGATATGAACAGTCAAGATGGATAGATAGATAGATAGATAGATAGATAGATAGGTAGGTAGATAAGAACAGTCTGAGATAGATAGATAGATAGATATGAACAGTCAAGATAGATAGATAGATAGATAGATAAGAACAGTATGAGATAGATAGATAGATAGATAGATAGATAGATAAGAACAGTCTGAGATAGATAGAAAAAAACGAACAGACTGAGATAGATAGATAGATAGATATGAACAGACCGAGATAGATAGATAGATAGATTGGAAATTAACAAACAAGGATAGATAGATAGATAGATAGATAGATAGGAACAGTCTGAGATAGATAGATAGATAGATAGATAGATAGATAGATAGAAAAAAACGAACAGACTCAGATAGATAGATAGATAGATAGATAGATAGATCGGAAATGAAAAACCAGTTATATATAGGTACATCGATATATATATATATATATATATATATATATATATATATATATATATATATATATATATATACGAGGATCATTAAATAGGTTTCAAGACTTTTTTCGTACGGGCACTTTTATTGATAGTACACACATGAAACTAAAGCCCCCGTCGAAGTAATCTCCCTGGCTGCAATGCGCTTGTTGTATCGTTCCAACAACTTTTGGAAGGCCCCATCAAAGTCCTCTTGTGTGAACGTGTCAATAACCTTCGTCACAGCCTCTTTCATCTCCTCAATTGTCTCATAACGACAGCTCTGAGCTTAGGGAATAACCAAAAGTCACAGGGACCAACGTCTGGACTATAGGGAGGGTGAGGAACTGTCTTGATGCACATCTTGGTCAAATAGTCTGTGACAAGGATGGAATTGTGGACTGGTGCATTGTCCTGGTGGAAATGCCACTGACCCAATTTGAAGAGTGCTGGCCTCTTCCCTAGGAATCTCTTCCTGAACTCTCTTAAAACCTCAACATAGTACTCCTAACCCTAACCGTTTGGCCAATCAACTGTGGTCTATTGACTTCCTTACTCCTCACACACACCCTCTCATCATCCTTACAGACTCCCTGCCTTCCTTGAATGTCTTATGCCACTCAAAAACTCATGGTTGATTCATGCAAGATGGTCGAAAAGCAGTCTGAAGCATTCCATACGTTTCTGTGGCATTTTTTCTAAGTTTAAAACAGAATTTTATTGGATATCGTTCTTCTAAAATGTCAGATTGCGTTTTTGAAATTCACCAGCTGTGACAATCAGGCTTTAGTAGGATGTATTCCAATTGCTGCTGTAGCTGTTTATTTGACGCTGAAATCATAAAAATTGGTCTGTCATCTCATAAGATGTGTAGCAATAACATAGTGAATTTTCAAGGGTCTACGACAATTTTCAATACCTTTACAAAAAAGTCTAGAAACTTATTGAAACTTTTATATATATATATATATATATATATATATATATATATATATATATAATATATATATATATATATATATATATATCAAACAAACTCTGATAAATAGAGAATGAAGATAGATAGATAGATAGATAGATAAAAAACAAACTTGGATAGATTTGATACATGAATTGAAAGAAAGAAATGAAGATAGATAGATAGATTGAGAGAGAGAGAGAGAGAGAGAGAGAGAGAGAGAGAGAGAGAAAGAAGGCAAATTAAGACATTTTGATATATATATATATATATATAGATCGATTGATAGATAGATAGGTAGGTATGCAAAGAAGAAGATATCTTTGGTTTACTAGACTTAGATACAGTTCATAAAATTACTGAATCTGTATTTTAAGAATGGTAGTCATTCCCAAATAATTCATTCTCTAAATAATTAATCTTTTTTTAGATAAGTCAATGTCTAAATAATTCATTCTTATAATAATTCATTCTTTAATACCGTTCAAAGCATTTTTCAAACGACATTTGAAATAAAATACCAATTACAATAGGCGAAATTTCATTGCCAATAATTGTGACAAATGGAAAAATAGTGATTTTTAGCTGAAAACTTGTTCTATTCAACGGCATTATTGTGTTTCCTTTAGCTGTTCTAGTTTCAGTCGAAATTGAAAGTATTACTTGGGAACATTTCTCGTAGTGATAATAAAAATAACTAAAAATATTAATCTGAACAATTTGTGAAATAAGTAAGTGTTGGTTTCACTGCAAACGAAGGTGTCTTTCTTTAGAGATTAGTCGGTAGCTAGTGAAATCCGCTTTTCTCGAGATAAAAATATCTAAATTTTAGCATATGTGCAAATGGGCCCGTGCATGCAGAAGACGAAACAGCTTTTTCTGGGCTATTTTTGAGACTTACTCAGACGTGTCAGGCATCTAACAGGGAGAAATAAGACGACCGGGTGCTAGACTCGAGTTAGTAACGGTGTTACCGTGTTGCGCCGACTGATTAAGAACCCTGATTGAATCTTAGACGGTCAAAGGCGCAAATCTATCCGCTGGCCAGAGCGGCATCCGGTCAAGTTCTCAATCTACAAAGAATGCCGTGATAGCTTTTCTGCAAAGAAAGAAGGGAAGAACTTCGTTATTATCTGCTCTTTCCTTCTTTTTTCCCCCTTCCTCATATCGTGAGTTGTGTTAGCAGTGGTTCAATTACTCGTTTTGCTATTTTATTCTATATTGTTCGTTATTCTAAGTGGTTTTCTTTTTTTTTCTTTGTCTGCATCGACACTAATCATGAAATGTCCGTCTGCTAACTTCTACATCAAAGTAAAACAAAGTGAAGAAAGCAAATCTACTTCTGTCTGTCTCAAATCTCGTTGTTAAAGGTATTGCTTCCTGGTTAGAATACACGACTGAGAACTGAGAGGCCTTAGATTTTATATCTGGGTCTTTATTAAATTGTTGCGAAAGTTTTCTGTAATATCTTTGCATAATGTTAAAGAAATCTCAAAAGCGTTAACTTTTTTCTTAATTGCTTCTGCAATCGTTCAACGAAGTCGTTTAAAAGCCTAAGGAAAATTTCCTTAGTGAGAAAAATGAGTTCCACTCTAATTTGCAGAAATGATTATCGCTCAGCGTTTAAATCATTGGATAGGGACCCTGCGGCTTTCCAAGTCTTTAAATACGGCCTCCCACTGCCTTATCAAAAGATCAATTAAAATTACCTATCCCCATTTTAGGATCTCCGTGTGATTTCTTGCCGAAAGTGATGACAAAAATGCCATCAAAAGTTTAATGAAACTTTTAATTTCTTTTATGCAAATAGATTTCATCTGGATAAGGTTATTAACTGAAAATTACTATTTTAGATTTGTTGTCATCATCAAGTTGGACAAGAATTTCCCTCATCCTCTCTCTCTCTCTCTTCATCCGCCCCTGTTATCCATCGCTCCAGGCTGGTCTTTCAAAGTACACCCAGTGTCCGCGTATAGCTGTTTTAGGTACGTTCTTGCTGGTCTGCCAACACCGGCACGTTCATGTGTTGGGGTCCTTAGGAGAATGTCCCTTATGAGTTCGTCTTTGCTTCTCCAGCAGTGTCCCGCATAACTTGTTCGTCTTACTTGGACGGTTTTAGAGATGAGAGGTAAGAGGCCATGCAGCTGTTGTTTCGTGGTTCATTGCTTCCAGGATTCATTCAAAATAGACCGTAGCATCTTTGTGTAGTTCCCATCTAACTTCTTCTCTACGTATCTTAGTATCGTCCATGTGGTGTATGCATACCGTAGTATTGACACAAGTGGAGCGTAGAAAAATACGCTGCCCGTATTCCCTACTGAGAGGTAAGGTCCCCTCCTAAATAAGTGTTTTGAATATGACACTAAACTGGATCTAATGGTGAGGATCCACTTTCTGAGGAGTTTGGATTACCCCTTTATTGCAATTAATCCCGGTTCCATTCTAACGGAAGAGGCAGTATCATATTACTGTGTGCAAACAAATGACAATTATTAAAATGAAATAATTACTTGACACCTGTTAAAAGAGGGTTATCTCCCCTAACGAATAATTGGCTCTCTAGGAAAAAGGGTTAGAACAGACAGCAGGATGGCTGCTTGATCACAGACCACATGTACAGACACTCAGCGCTAATCCACTTAAATCCTATTGTATCCCGGTCGATGAGAAAAGAAAAAGAATATAGTTGTGTTAAAAATATATTTAACAGTTTATTTGTTATGTTTTCTTGTTCCTAAATATTTGGGATATAACAAAACCTGAAAATGTGGGAGGTGCCCGTGGTGAAAGGTATGAATCCAATTATTCTCCCGCCAGCTATGGGTAAATAGTAGGACAGACTGTATTCTTCAGCCTTGGTGAGGCAACTAGTCTAGGAGAAGGAAAACTCTGAATTAAAACTTGTTAAACTCCGCTTAAAAAATTGACCTTGTGTCATATCCTGCCCGAGCGGAGGGGTTGGATAAATATGAACAAAACCTGAAAATTGAAACAAAACATCTCAACGGAATATGTTTTATTTCTTTTTTTTTCTTATACAGTTTCGACCGAACCATGTTAATTTTGTTTAAAACAAAACAAAATGTTGAATTAAAGTCGTTTCGTAGGCAAAACCAGACGATACAAACAAGCATGAGACGATCATCATCATCATCATCATCATCATCATCAAATCGGGCTGATAGCATGGAGTTCCTTTGACTCTCTCTCGCAATCAGTGTCCATATTTACCCCCCCCCCCATCTCCGCTCGGGCAGGATATGACACAAGGTCAATTTTTAAGCAAAGTTTAACAGGTTTGAATTCAGAGTTTCCCTTCTCCTAGACTAATTGCTTCACCAAGGCTGAAGAACCTAGTCTGCCCTACTATTTGCCCATAGCTGGAGGAAGAATAATTAGATTCATACCTTTCCCAAGGGTATTAGTGTTATGTGAAATGCAATCAGCCTCGTCCAGGATTTGAACTCATGTCACCGTGTCCATTTCCTACGACGATAACTATTACAACACCGGCACCTAGCCATCATTATCAAGTGTCCATCGCTCCTGGTAAGTTCTCTTGATTGCTTCCGGGGTCAGCACAAAGTTGATGTAAGTTCTTGTCTTTCAACCAACGCTGAAACGTCGATTGGTAGGGGTCCATAAGAGACTATCTTTGCTGCACAGACAACACTGCTGTGTCTTCATATAGGAGTCCATAAAAGAATATCTTTGCTCGTCTGCCAACACTGCTGTATTTTCATGTAGGTGTCCATAAGAGAACGTCTTTGCTGGTCGGCCAACACTACTGTGTAAATGAGTAGGAGTTTATAGGGGAACAACTCTTATGCGTTCAAACTTACTTCTCCAGCAGAGCCCTTCAAGTTTGGCTCGTCTTACTTCGATGGTTTCTGAGATGGGCGGCAAAAGGCCGTACAGCTGCTGTTTTGTGAGGCGCTGCTCAAGGATTTGTTCGAAACAGCACATAGCATATGACGGAACATTCTTTCAAATGATCTACAATAAGAAACCATTGCCAGTGAATGGATTGTATATTTTAGGAAGGCTGAAGAAGGCATCAGTCAAAACGTAGTGATAAAAACAACAATGCGATCGAACAATAGTATTAAGAATAACAAGTGATGCCAAAAATACTTTCATTATTTCCTTTCCGTCGCCTTTATGACAGTTAATATTACAAACGTCGTGTAACATTTTCAGCTAAGTGACGTAGCTTATGAGAAGCATGATGTTCACGAGGAAATAACGCGTTTCTTATATTCGGTAAGATCGTGTGACCAACTTAGGAATCGTTGCCTGTTGCTAATGTTCATTCCACATCGTTAGCTGGGACTGTTGAATATGCAGACTGCATCTCTACAGAGGGTAAGACCGCCCACCTCCCAACGAGTGTCCTAGGCATAACATTGACTACATCTGTGGGTGGGCTCCGGTCCTGGAGCTTTTGAGAGTGTGAAGTCACCCTTCATTGTTATTGCTCCCACTTCCACTCTGACCTGGATCGGTGATACCAATTAGGATGCCATTTATGAGTCAAATAAAAGAGTTCAATCATTCACTAAAGTTTATTATTAATTATGTGAAACTATTCAGCGGAGTACAAATTATTTTTATTATATAGAAATACTTGAAACCATTTAAACTGTTTACAAACATATAATTAATATGGAATTGAGTTATTTGTAATTGATTGCTATACTTGAAGGCATATAACTGTGTGCAAACAAATAAGTTCTAACTTGTTTAAAAATTAAGTACCCAAAAAACAATTCGCTTGCGCGCGTGCGCGCACACACACACACACACATAGAAGAGGATTAATAGAAATAAAATAAAATAGAATGAATTAAAAAATGTAGCAGTTCCCAGAAGCTCTCGGATAGGGAGTAAAACAGGACTTGCCAAAAGAAATGACATTCTGGGCACTGAAGAGAAATTCTATCACTTCAGCCATAACCCTGATATTAGACAGACTTCCTCCTCTCAGCTTCGGGATGGTAGCGTTCGTATTCGCCCACATCTCGGACTTTGCAGAGGGTTTACGTATCCCGTTAGCAGTTGCCTCTATGCAAGACCCCAACTGAAATACCACAAGCTTCAATTTCGTAAACCCCCCGAAAATGAATCTTAATATATTTTAGCATCTTATTTGGGAAACGCAAGTAAATCTATTGGTTTCAGGAAGAATCACCGCCCACAGAATAATCGT
>OY757914.1:10455461-10555461 GCA_963585895.1 Sepioteuthis lessoniana | reverse complement strand
ATTAGTGCGATTTGAAATATACAATTTTGTCCGGGATTTCATTTCCTATAAAGATAACTGTTGCGCGAAGCTCTCCTCCCTAGATAATAACTCAGTTGTTTGATGGTTAGCAGTCCTAACTTTTGAAAATCGGTTTAATTTCTTTATCAATCTATTCAACTGTTAAATTTGAATACTGGTTAACGTACTGGATAGTGAGGTCGTCTGAAGTGAGTTCGAACCCCAGTCGCGCAATTACGTTCACTTTCGGATAAATACCCTTGGGAATTATTTATTCCATTTGTTTTGGGTTAAATAGTCCCACTGCTGTTCTTCTATAAGAAGGACTTTGGCATTGAATAACCCATGAAGATTGATATGCCATTAAAATAGAATTAAAAGTCTTCAATCCCGACTTTAAATTTTTTTTTTATTATTAATAGTTTTTCCTTTTTATCGCATCTCACTCTGGTTGCTAATTCTACCTCTGTAAGGAACAGAAGTGTGTGTGATTTCGAGACTCAACGAGTGCTTGTTTTTTTTTTTTATATTTTTGATTCTGATGGTCACTGTTCTTTGTTGTCGTTAAAGTTACAACTGGTGTATGTTGCGATAAGAAGCAACTATAATTAAAATAATGCTAGTTAAAATTATTAATAGTAATTGACGAAAGAGCTTCATCTGGAATAGATAATAATATATTCTTTTAATATGACGAAAGTGTCGGTTGTTTTTGAAAAATCTTATTTACAGCTCGCTTTGTTTGTATTTCTATCAATCAATATTGCTTAAAAGACAAATCCGTGTATAATAAGAGGGTCTGAAACGTTTGGTTGTACATGTATATAATTAAAGCTTGTGATTCACGGTGTTACAAGCAAAAGACTAATTCACACACACACACATACACACACACACACACACACACATATATATATATATATATATATACTTTCTTTAAAGAAAAAAAACAAAGATCGGTTATTTTAGGATTGTAAATTTATTTCCATCCTGTTTTGCGTTTCTGGTGTAAACCAAAAACACGAAGAAAAATATAACAGGACTATATATATATATATATATATATATATAATATTTGATCATGGAGAAGTCACGAACTGGGACACAGGGGTAGAGCAAGTAGTCACAGCAGATCGGTCAGTTCAGAAAAAGGGGGTGAGAGTTAAGACACATAGTCGGACAGATGGGAAAGAATTGTCGAAGGAATTAAGAATATTACAAAATTAGTAACAAGTTTCTTTTAAAAATATTCGATTTCGAAGTGACTTCCTATTTTTCGACTATCTTAAAGAAAATTCACATTCAGGGTCCTGTGTTTAAGAATTGCTTGTTGATGTTGCATTTTTTTTTCAGGTTGAACAATTGAACGAAAAACTACATCTCTCTCTCTCTCTCTCTATATATATATATATATATATATAATTAAGATTTACCGCTAAAACAGTTTTAAGCGAGTAAAATACAGTGCTCTATGCACAAAAATACATATAAATATCATGGTTTTTTCAACTAAAAAATAAAACAAACCAGGGTAAAACCTTCATGACTTTAGGGTTTACGTACTCGATCTTCATGTGCGTTTGTATCGAACCGTTTGAACTGTGCACACACACATTCACGCACACCTATATATATATATATATATATGGGTTTGGGGTAAGACCTGCAGTTACGCATAAAAGTCCTCTCCCCTCTTCATAACACCGATGCATAAGTCCTGGCGGCAACACCCCACAAGGCACCAACTATACGGCCACCTGCCTCCCATCACGAAAACTATCCAAGTTAGACGAACCAGACATGCAGGACACTGCTGGAGAAGCAGGGACGAGCTCATAAGTGATGTACTCCTATGGACCCCCACATATGGCCGAGCAAAAGCAGGACGACCAGCTCGAACATACATACAGCAGCTCTGTGAGGATATAGGATGTAGCCCTGAAGACCTGCCAGAGGCGATGAACGACATGGAGAAGAGGCGAGAGAGGGTCAGGAATATCCGTGCTAGCGGCACGACATGATGACGATGATGATGGGTAACTGCAGGTTACCCATAATGAATGTAAAAACTCCTCTCCCCTCTTCATAACACTGCAGGAGTTTAATGAGTAACTGCAAGTCTTATCTCAAACCCAGTCCAGGCCAGTGTCATGATCCATGGTGTCTTGCGAGATTGCCGGTTAACATAACATAACCAAGGTTCGAACATCGGCCCCTGGCGTTGGTAGTAAAACGGCTGCCCTCTCACCCAAGAATTAAACTAAGGTAATTTTTTGTAAAGAAAATAAAGAATAATAAAGTTAATGATTTATCGCAGATATTCAAAAGAACGTCGCAATAAATAGAATGGCTGGTCTACGAATAGAATTATGCGTTTATATATATATTTGATATAGACATTGAATGAGGAGACGTTATCTAGAGATAGAAAAGAAAAGAACAATGGCTCGGAATTGTGATGAATATAAGGAACCAAGTTTTTTCTTTATCTTTCTATCATTTGCAAGCACTCAAAATATCTCTTTCTGGGATTTCATTGAACAGAATTTTCTTGCTAGTTTATATCTTTGCATTCAATACAGTTAGTCTTCTACGTTCTTAGTCCTGCTGCGTCTCTAACAGCCGACAAAACAGAAAATCAACCGCTAATATCTGTAGCCGTCCCCACTGATGCAAACATTGCGATACACTGCACCCTGAGAGAGAAAACGCGTGATTGAGGTTGGCTAGTACCGAGACGTCCCTTGAGAGTATAGTCTGCAGTTCTTTAACGGACTGGAACTTTTTACAAAATTAAACTGGTTGAATGTTTGCCAATGTATATAAGTTGCAGTATAAATTAAAATAAAACACACACACATATATATATATATATGTATAAAAATTTCTAATTTATTATATATATATATGTGTGTGTGTGTGTGTATTTGTGTGTGTGTGTGTGTGTTGTTGTTGTTGTTGTTGTTGGGCAGCAGTCTTTCATTTATGCATGTTTGATTAAATAATAAAGACATATTTTGTGTCTATAATTTTATCAAGATACTTTGAAGTTTCCTGATAAGTGTCTTGGTTTCAGGTGTGAATTGGTGGATGAATTTGCCAAAATTGTCCCGAGCGCTTTCGGACCTTTCATTGGCCATTATATATATATATATATATATATATATTGTCATCCACAGACAGACGGTTTCGTTGTATCACAACTCTTCAGTGCTGCTAGACCGGCAAGATTCCCGAAGCTGGAATCGAAACCTGGCTGATTGAAACGCCAATCCAAGATTCTGCCACGAGGAAACCAGCGCAAGCGAAGAAAATTTAAACGCTTATGTATCACATTTGTTTTGTTTACATATATCCGCTTAACGGCTACCGAGAACTCGATTCATTTGAAGAGCCTTGCTCTATGCTACTGGCAACCATTACTTCCTTCGCTAGAGAGCTCAATCCTACAAGGGTAGGGGAGTATATATACTGTCATCCACAGACAGACTGTTTCGTTGTATCACAACTCATCAGTGTGGCTAGACAGGCTAGATTCCCAAAGCTGGGATCGAAATCTGGCTGACTGAAACGCCACACACACACACACACACACACACATATATATATATATATATATATATATATATATATATATATATATATATATACATATATGTGAGAGACTATAAATCCAATATTTTATGAAAACAAAATAAAAACAAACAATTCATGTTTTATAAATGCCTACATTCCGGTCAATTTGAGCGTCATCAAACTAGTGATTTATAATTTATTTTTCAGCCCAAAAATATTTCAAAATAAAAAAAAAATGTTATTGATTCTTCAACTCTCTAGCGTTTCGCTTTGTTTACACCTGATGTTACTTTTTGTGTTCGAAAATGTAAAAAATGACGTTTTTTTATCCTAAATTATTCTATAAATCAACAGAAGTATTATTAGAATATCACGGATAAAACTTATTTATAAAAGGAATATTGCATCGTGTCGATACTGCAATATGGATATACTACATGGACGCTAACTAAACGTATGGAGAAAAAGCTTGACGGCAATTACACAAGAATGCTGCAAGCAATATTGAAGTCCTGGAGGCAACACCCAACAGAACAGCAGCAGCTACCTATAACCCATCACGAAAACTATCAAAGTTAGACGAACCAGACATCTGGGACACTGTTAGAGAAGTAAGGACGAGCTTATGAGCGATATACTCCTGTGGACCCCTTCACATGAACGAGCAAAGGCAGGACGACCAGCTAGAACCTATATACAACAGCTCTGTGCCGATACAGGATATAGCCTTGAAGATCTCCTGAGAGCGATGGACGATAGAGACGGGTGGCAAGAAAGGGTCAGGGAGATCTGTGTTGGCAGCCCGACATGATGATGATATATAAATATATAAGTATATATATCATCATCATGTCGCCCTGCTAGCATGGATTTCCCTGACTTTTCTCGCCATTGGTCTCAATTATCCATCGCTTCCGGTAGGTCTTCTTGACTACATCCTGTGTCTGTACAGAGCTGTTGTAAATAAGTTCTTGTTAGTCGCCCAACAGTAGCACGTCCGTGTGAAGGAGAACGTTGCTTATGAGTTCGTTTTTTGCTTTTCCAGAATGTCTTGTTCGTCTAATTTGGATGGTTTTAGAGATGAGCGGTAAGAGTTCGTACAGCTGTTGTTTTGTGGAATGTTGCTTCCAAGATTTTTTCAATATGGCTCGTAGTATTTTTGAGCAATTTCCGTCAAATTTTCTCTCAATACACTTTGTCAGCGTCCATGTATGGCATCCATATAGAAGAATTGTCACAACCGCTGCTTGGAAGAAGAAATTGCGATTCACTCGTATCTTATCGGATTGGTCTGACTTCCATATGATCGGTAACCTATCGATATCAGTTGGATTTATTTTTAACTATTATATATATATATATATATATATATATATATATATATATATATATATATATATATATAATATTACAACAGTATATGGTTGTCACTAGCTCACTTGGTGAGTTCGTGGCAGACCAAATGCAGTATAATTTAGAGAATGCTCAATATCTGTGATAGAGCTATTATATAATATAATAATGAATTAATATATATTAGTTTTTATATATAATTAAGAGCATGGATGCTTATCTACGTAAATCATCAGCCTGATGATTGTCGTATGAAGACGGCATGAAACCAGTGGTCGCAGATAAGTATCTATGCTATTGAATATATATAAAAAAAATATATATATATATAAATATATATATATAAGGCATTATTTCCAACAAACTTCAGAGGATTATGAATTTCCATAAAAAAAACCCCAAAAAACAAAACAAAACAAAAGAGAGTAATGGTTACAGGAAAGCGAGATTAAATTTTTTTGTATTTATACTGCTCTGCTGGCCGGGATACGAGTACTTTATTTTATCCAACTTTAATAGACGATTTACACACACACACACACACACACACACACACACACATATATATATATATATATATATATATATATACATATATATGCTTACGCATATGCACAAATACACATGCACATATATGTATAAATTAGGATTGTGTCGACACAGAGTCCACGGTGATTGATACTTGTTAGTTTCTTGCCGATGCGATCATCAGACGAAGTCTATGACTATGTGTCTTCGCTATCATAACCTCGACATATATATTCTATCACCACTGTAGAGCACTCTTTATTTAGAAATATAGAAAACTACATTATATGTGTGTGTGTATGGACAGGATGAACTCATGAGTGATGTTCGTCTATGGACCCCTACACATGGACGAGCCAGCGCTGACAGAGGATGTAGTTTGGAAGACCAACAGGAAGTGATAGATGATGGGAAAGGATGAAAAGAGAGAGAGAGAGACAGAGAGAGAGAGAGAGAGAGAAAGAGAGAGAGAGAGAGAAAGAGAAAGAGGAAGAGAAAGAAAATCGGGGAAATCCGTGCTGTCAGCGCGACTTGATTATGGTGATGAGCTGACGTATATCGTCGAAATGGCTGAGCGGTTAGATACCATGTCTAGTGTAAAGTTAGGTCGGTTTCGATCCCAGCTGGAAGCGTCCTGCTTGTCTAGCCACACTGAAGAGTTGTGATACAACGAAACAGTCTGTCTGTGGATGACAATATGTATATATATGTAATTTTTTAAATCTATATCCCTTGAATTTATGATTTATTAAGCTTTTATCTTTTTTGTTATCTTTTTATTTTTTAGTTTATGCGTATCAGGTGAAAATTTCTACAGTTGATTGCTTAACAACAACAACAACAAAATTTCTTTTAATTATTGATGGCAAAATCGTGAATAATCAAATCTGCGAAAATCAAAGTTCATCTGTACTTTAATATTTCTTGTCATTTAAGTAAAAAAATAAAAACAATGAAGAAAGAAAGAAAGAAAGAAAGAAAGAAAAATGAGACCAATATTGTAATTAATAGCCATACTCTACCTTCGACCTTTCAAAGGAATGGCGCAGATAGTTTGGGTACTTTTTTTCCTTTGATATTTCGTACCATACTCAACATTTCTGCCAGAGATTGATTCTTTCTAATGCAAAGAGCAGCTAATCGATTCCATCCAATTCTGACAATGCACTCTACTAAAAGACTGAATACAAGATACCAAATTCTTGGGAAAGATAAAAAAGTAACGTATAAAAATTGATCTTCTTGTTCTTTGCTGCCCAAGACGTTCTTTTTTTTTTTTCCAATGATTACCAATATAACTATACCATTTGGTTATTACCACCGAGTCAATATTCTCCCTTCACTCCGACTGAACAGTATCGAAAGGAATTGCTTTTACTTTTAACAATATTCTTTCAGATGTAAAGAATTTTTTTTACCTCTCTCTCTATATCTATCTCTCTATCTATCCAGCTCTCTCTATTGATCGATCTCAGTCTGTTGATATCTATTACTAAAATTGGTTTGATTTGTTTTTTGTTTAATGGCATATCAACCTACATGGACGATCTAATGCCAAAATCACCCTAGAACAGTATTGATACTATTTAACCCATAAATAGAGGGAATAAGGAGGTTCATGCCTTTCCCATGTGTCAGAAATTGATCGTTATAGTATGACTGGAGTTCGAATTCAAGGCAGCAGTTCAATCAATATTTCTAGGAATTACGCCACAGGCTTCCCCTTATAGCTAAAATTATATATATATATATATATATATAACTTTGTAATGAACAGCAAAATCCATTCGATTACAATTCTTTTTAAAATTATCATTAGATCTGGTCTTCTGGCCGGGATTAGGGGATGCGTTTGTGGATCAAAATCCCAGACAATTTCATGCGTCTCATTCTCAAGGACAGAGTCTGGTTTTTCTATATAGCATTTAGTTTTATGGTCATACTTTAATCTCTTGCACAATTTTCAATGAATCACGCTTCCTACTCAGTCATGCCTAGTCTTTACTCTTTTGCTATTATTATTATTGTCATAATTACCTGTGAAGCAACTAATCTGATGGTGAGGATAATATGAATACTGGAAAAACTCATTTAAATTTAATTAGGCAAAAAATTGACCTATACATTTGTAGTAATCTTGTAAGCGTGAAATTCAAACATCATATGTGATACTAGATGCAAGATTTGGTTCCCAAAATTAATTCCATAAGCTACAAATGGTGATATTGGGCTCAACGTATGGTTTTCCAGGCGTTGGCTGGTGCATCACTTCTGTCTTTTTGCGCTGATGGTGAGGCCAAAGTTGTCAAAGGCCACTGAGAACTTGTCAACACTGTTTTGCATGTTGGCTTCGGTAGTTGCGTTGAGTGAACAGTCATCGACGAACAGAAACTCGTTGACGATATCAGTCTTCACCTTTGCATGAAGCCATCCGAGATTGAAGACACTGCCGACAGTGCGGTATCGTATGTCGATTCCAATATCCAAGCCACTAAAGCATCAAACATCATCGCAGAAAACATGATGCTGAAGAGAGTTGGGGCCAAGATACATCCCTGCTTAAGTCAATTGGTGACGGGAAAGGCTACGGAGCTTTCTCCGTTGTCTTGCACCCTTGCATGCAGGCCGTCATGAAATTGTCAGATGAGGAATTTTTCGGGGCAGCCATATTTTGCCATGATTCTCCAAAGACCTTCGCGGCTGACCGTGTCAAATGCCTTGGTCAGATCAATATAAATCTAGTAGCAGTCTGTGTTCTGTTCCTGAAACTTCTCTTACTGCTGTCTCACAGCTAACACCATGTCAACAATCCTACGTTCATTACGGAAGCCGCATCGTCTCTCCAGTAAGAGTCCCTGTTTGAGATGGTTGTTGAGACGATTCGGAAGGACTCTGGCAAGGATCTTGCCCGAAATCGAAAGTAAGGAGATTCCACGGTGATTATCACATGGCTATCGGTTTGTAAATATGGATGATGAAAGCGTCCTTGAAGCCACTGGACAGTTGACGGATAGCTATCTGATCTTCCCTCACGGTTGGAGTGGCATCGAATGAATTGTTCGTTGGGACTTGCAGCAGTAATTCAATGGCCTTGTCGTTGATAGAAGAATGCCTGTTTAGAATATCGGTGAAATGTTCAGGCCACATCTCCAGGATTTTGTCCTTCTTGGATATGAGTTTAGTTCCATCTGAACCCCAAAGCAGAGGTGATCCGGCATTTGGTGGGACAGTAGAACTTTTGACTGCCGTAGAAGTTTTTATGTCAATATTGTCTGCATAACCTTGCATTTTCCTCAGCTTGAGCTGAACGGTGCTGTGGATGTTCTTCAGAGCGTCTTTCTGAGGATCATGCTGGTGTGCCAGGTGGGCAGCGCGCTTTTTTTGATAAGGTACATGATCTCAGTATGGTTCTCATCAAACCAGTCTCTGAGTCTTCTCGTCGATGGTCCTAAATACTCCTTAGCTGTGCTATACACGATGTCCCTGAGAGGGATCAACGCTGCTTCCACATCTTGCACGTCCAAAAGGATTGTATCAAACAGCTCATCAAAAGGCTCAATAAACGATTGCTTGGTTGAAACGTCTTTTAGCTTCGCGATGTTCAGCCGCTTAGGTGCTTTTTTGCCTTGTAGTCTTCTTTTAGGTAGGACTGTGATGCTTAGTTTAGAAATGATTTGGCAATGATCTGTCCTGTACTCTGCACCATACAAAACTCTCGTGACTCTCACATCCCGTCTATCTCTCCGTCTCCGATCAGATGCGAGTGCTTAGAACGGAGGGCATCCAGGATATCTTGTTGCGAGTAGAGAGGTAGAATACGGTGTTGGTGATTAGAAAATTATGCTTGGAGCTGGTCTAAAGAAGCAGTAGGTTGTTGCAGTTGCATTTTCCGGTCTTGTGTTTACCAAGTACATCTTCCCAGGAGGTGCTGTCTTGTCCAACTCTTAGATTAAAGTTACCAAGAATGAAGAGCTTGTAAGCAACGGGAACAACGGAGATAACAAATTCAGAGTTTTCATAGAACTTTTCTCTCATCTGTTTTGGTAATGGTGGGTGCATAAGCGCTGTTGATGATAGCGAACTTTTTCCCTTGATGAAGTGGAAGTGTCATAGTTATGAGGTGGTTATTCACTCCTTTCGGGCGGCAGGGATACGAGTGAAGTCTTGATGGCTTAGCTCACTTCGGTGTCGCGTTTAACATCGGATGCACTTCCGCTTTAGAAAATAGAATAGTCTTCATCATCATCATATCGCGCTGGTAGCACGGATATCCCTGACCCTCTCTCGCCACTCCTCCCTATCGTTCATCGTCCTAGGTAGGTCTTCAGGACAACATCCCGTATCCTCACATAGCTGCTGAATGTACGTTCGTGCTGGTCGTCCTGCTTTTGCGCGGCCATGTGTGGGGATCCATAAGAGTACATCTCTTATGAGTTCATCTCTGCTTCTCCAGCAGTGTCCTGCATGTCTGGTTCGTCTAACTTGAATAGTTTTCGTGATAGGGGGCAGGTGGCCGTACAGTTGGTGTCTTGTGGGGTGTTGCTGCCAGGACTTGCTCAGGATTGCACGCGACATTCTTGTGTAATTGCCATCTAGCTTCTTCTCCAGCCGTTTTGTTAGCGTCCATGTAGTGCATCCATATAGCAGTATCGATGTGACCACTGCCTGGAAGAAACTGCGTTTCATTTTATCGGTTAGGTCTGATTTCCATATAATCGATAGCCTATTAATAGCTGTCCATGCTTTCGTTAACCTCGTTTCGATGTCCTTTTCGGTTGATTCGACGCTGCTTCCTAGGTACGTGAATTTGTCTACTAGTTTAAGAGGGGTTCCTTCTAGAGTGGAGATGTCCCCCGTTTGGTTATAGCACATATATTCCGTTTTGTGTGCATTAACATAGAGGCCTATGCTTGCTGCTGCTCGTTCCAAACTATGCAGAAGTGTTTCGGCTTGGTCAGGTGTATTTGCCAGTATCGCTATGTCATCGGCGTAGTCGGCGTCGGTAATTGTTGTTGCGGGGTACCTTCTGCTTCTTTTCTTCGTCAGTTCGAAGCCATTCTCTTTGATTTTGTCAATCGATGTTCTAAGTACGTAGTCTAGACAAAAGATAAAGAGGTACGGGGCCAGCGTGTCCCCTTGTAGTACTCCTGCTACAATGTCAAAGTATTCTGTGTCTCCATCCGGTGATCGTACTTTTACTTTAGTGTTTCTATGGAGAATCGTTATTGCCGCTACGGTTTCTTTAGGTATGCCGTACGCTAGTAGGATTTGTTCCATCTTTCCTCTGTGAATGGAATCGAAAGCCTTGGTAAAGTCGACAAATATTAATGTCGCTTGTAGGTTCTTTGCCCGTACACCTTCAAGGATTCTGCGGATGGTTAATATTTGTGAGGTCGTGGATCTATTTCTTCGGAAGCCATTTTGGTTTTTTCTAAGTATGTTGTCGATTTTGGGTTCTATTCGGTTTCGTAGTAGGGCATTGTAGATTTTGGCAGCTATGGATGTAAGTGTTATGCCTCTTTAGTTTTTGGCTAATCCGAGGTCCCCCTTTTTAGGGAAGGGGAGTATGCATCCCTTCATCCATCTATCTATCGAATTTTGATTGTATACTGCGTTGCAGTGGCGGAGCAGTATGTCGTCGAATTGTCTGGTCTTCCATACTTCCGGGGGAATTTCGTCCAGCCCTGCAGCTTTCCTATTTTTAATTTTTCTGAGAACCGAGTCGAGTTCTTCTTGTGTGAACGGTCCTAGTTTAATGTCTAATTGTTTGCTAATTATTCTGGTGATTGGTTCATGTGTTATTTTTGGTGGGTTTCCAAGTAAGTTTTCGAAGTGCTGTTTCCACAGTTTTATTCTTTCTTGTTGGTTTGCTGCTTTAAGTTTTGCTTTGGCTGTGTTCTTTCTTCTGCTCACTTCGTTTATTGTTTGTCAGGCTATTCTAGATTGTCTATCTTCCACCGAGTCTCTAATCTTATCTATCTGATTTTGAATGTATTCTGTCTGTTCCTTTATATATATGCCTGCTAATTGATATTGTGCCGTTTTTAGTTTTAAGGCATTTGTGTTTGTTGGGTTTTTTCGATAGTTTTTGGAGGCTGTTTTCACTAGTGCACGTTTTTCTCTCACCGCTAAAGTTTCCCATGGGACTCTATATTCAGTTTTAATTTTTGTTGGAATGTATTTTGCTGCTGCCTCGAGGTGTGCATTGACGAAATTTTCATATTCGTCGTTTGGTGTACTTTTTTCCGTCTTTTCTTGTAGTGTTTCGAATCGGTTTCTTAATTCTAATACGTATTTATCTCTTATATCTTTGTTGTTCAATAGGGCCCAGTCATAGTGTTTGGTGGTCGCTGTTCGTTTGGCGTTTTTTTCGTAGGCTTAACCGTATTTTCGCCGTGACTATTCGGTGATCGGTGGACACACCATCAAAAGAGGAGTATGCCTCGCAATTCAATGCACTATTTTTCCATTTCTTGTTTATAAGGACGTAGTCTATCTGAGCTTTAGTATTGTTTGCGTACGTGTATGTCCATAGTTTGCCCTCTCTTTTTTGGTAGTTTGTATTGAGGCATGCTAATCTATTTTCTATCATGAAATCTGTTAGATGTTGCCCATTCCTGTTTGACGTGTTGTGGAGGCTGTTTTTGTTGTTTCCGTTTTTCCCGATTTGGGCATTCATGTCTCCGCCAATGACTAACATGTTGTGTTTCGGGATGCTACGCACTAATGTGGATAACTCATCGTAGAAGGTGACTAGTTCAGTTTCTTCACTAACATTGGTGGGGCTGTAGCATGAGATGATTGTTGCTCTGGGGTTTCCGTTAAATGTAGCTGCCATCATTCTAGGTTGTATTTTCTCAACGCTATTAAGCGTTTTTAATGCTCTAGGTCCTATAAGCAATCCTACCCCTCCTACTGCGGCGTTGACAGAGTTTTTCCATGCGGATACAGCGGCGAGCGACCAGCCATTGCCAGTTTCGTGATATTTGATATCTTCGGTGTGCGTGTATCTGTGTTCTTGTATGCATATTATGGCTATCTTATGTTCTTCGGCCGATGCGATTAGCTCTGGGAGTTGTCCTATTCTATTTAAGGTTCTTACGTTAAATGTGGCTATTTGTAGTGTTTGCTTGCATTTTAGTAGTTTTGATTGTAGCTGATTTTTCGAACACTGAGGCCAGGGCTCCAACCTCAGCAGGACGCGCCCCTTTTTTACCCGCGCGAAGAGCGATGCGGTTTGTGCATGTGGTTTGAGTGTGGGTCATGGTTATCTTTCGATGGTTGTTTTATTCTCTTCTATAGAAGCCACTCTTATAGAGGAGCAGCAGTAGTTCCCCGATCGAACTAACGATCCTGAGCGTAAAGTTGTCAAACTCACGTCCAGGACCCGTTTAGGTATTGAGTTTGGTCGTCCATGGGTTTATTCAAATACCTTTACGTACATCATGCTGCTTCCCATGTGTACGGAAAAAAAGTGGGGGTAATTTTGGTTTAAGTTTTCTTAAGTTTTAACTTAGTTAAAGTCCAAGATTAAGGTACTTTCGTATGACTTTCACTGGTACTGACTTTTGCTTTTTTTTTAAAGCTGTATTGGGACTTTTCCTAGGCTTTTTTTTTATACTACAGTTGGGAACCTAGCAGGCTTCAGGAATTATAGAGCTTAAAAAAAATTTTTATTTTTAAAATTTTTTTCCCTTTCTCTTGGGGGGGGGGGGCTGTGGTAGCATTAGGTGTTTTAGGCTTTTTCTTTTTCTTCTAAACTACTGTTAGGGAGCTCTCCTCAATCATCTCTTCCTTGCCTGTCAGCCTGGTCTCACTGAGGGAGGCAATGTCAATTTGGTACTTGGCAAGTTCATAAGCGATAAAAGCAGTACGTCTATGAGGACTATTTGTCGCTGCCTCCCACCAGACAGGACTTGACACAAGGTCAAAAGCCCGAAGGCCGATTAAAGTGGGGATAAGGGGGAAGGGAAGGTTGGGAACGAGTCGAGACTCGAACCCTGCTGGTCTATGGTCTATGCTGCTCATCGATTCACTTGGTGCAATGTGAGCCTGTTGAGGCAAGCAGTTTCACGAACCCAAATGTGGGTCCGGGCACGTATGCCGGGTTATGGCTTGAACTAGACACCAAGGTCTAGTGCCATACATAGGTTCCTGAGAGCGTTCGAGGACACGACTATGAGGTCTATCTGTCTCATCCCAGTCAATAAACGTGCGGACGTTCCATGCGGTGATGTTCAAGAGTATTTTTCTGCTTTCTTGTTTCGACCGCACTGAGAGAGATCTCCGCCGACTGCGGTAAGCTGGACAGGGTGAAGTAAAGCTGGCAATGTTTGAGGCACCTTTTTGTCCGTTCTCCAAACTGTGGTGGTGTGCACTGCTGTTCTAAAGAGGACTACTCAAACACTCAGACGGCTGCAGAACTTTAAATTTGCTTCATTCAGTGATGATATTGCCTGAGTCGCCTGTGTGCTGGTCTGCGGATACGACTTCCAGTGTATCCACACCTGTCACTTCGTCGTTCGCCTGTCGCCATCGAATTTGAGGTAATGGTGTTATATTTTGACCCTCGCCCCGGCCTAAAAATGCTATTCCAAGGTGATACACCGGAAGGAAGTGACACATTCCAATGGCCAGTAATCGAAAGAGATCGCGTGGGCGGATTAAGGCTTATGATATGGGACAAGGTGAAGGTCTCATTGTGCCATTAAAGTCATGCACCGGAAGAGAGTAACCTCTGAACTGCATGACAGTTATTTCCGCTTGATGACGATTAAACATCCGATTCAAAGATCCAGTAGGCGATCGTGTGGGCGTTGAGTTATTATTTAACTCAGTTGAGTTTGGGGTGCCAAAGCAGTTGCCAGCAGACTCCCAGAGGGTTAGAGACGAGATGTGGTAGGGAAGGCCACACCCGACCGAGGCGGACCTCGGAAACCCCCGATGCAGTTGCCAGCAGAATTCCAGACAGCTAGAGACCAGATGTGGTAGGGAAGGCCACACCCGACCGAGGGGGCCCTCGGAAAAGCCCCGATGGAGTGGACCCCAAGGCCTCTGGTTGAACATCAGGAGAACAATAAAGACACAACGTGATGGTCATAACAGTGGGGTCAAAATATGAAGTTTATGTTCGGTCTCCGGCATTCTCTCACATGCAACCCTTAAACAACCCTTTCGAACCCTTGCAATAAAGTGAGAGGAAAATATAATTGTAAAGAAGTCTTCATGCGTCGTCCTTCTTGCGTCGTTTATTCCTGCGTCTTTGTCCTTGCGTCTGTATTGATATTGTGTCGTTGTGATGCTGAATGAACGTGTAAATAACTATATAACAATGGAATGGGATAAATGTTGATTGATGAGTTGCGCTTGACTTTGTTTAAAGTGAAATAGGTTTCCGTTGAGCCATTCTCACTCTCTTGTCCTGGCCGACCTGATTCAGCAGCCAGACACTTGGAGAACATAGGAGAAGCAGGAACACCTGGAGGGTGATGAATATGTCCGCCAACCGCCTGCGGGGCTCTACTCCTGACTTTCTATCGGGGTTTACTCCCTTCCACTGAGGGTAACCAGTTACCGACATACACCTCCAAGATTTAATGGCATGACATCTACATTTACACAGGTTCATTCATACTCAAGAGTACAAGTATAATGTAATAATTATAAATTGCATCTTTCATTCTCATATTTTAACGATTGCGCTCCAATATCTATGTTCCCAATTTCTGTCAAAAATTAAAAAAAAATTATTATCAAAATCAGTTTCCCCGTGCTGTCAAAAGATGATAATATTTAAATTATAAAGTTATTTTATTCTATTTTTTTTTCAAGCGATGAGTGTCACGTGTACTTTCATCTCAACATTTAAGTATACACCATAAATATATCATATCAAGAATTTGTCCATAAATATATCATTTTAAGAATTTGGACAATAAAAAACTTCAAACTAATATCCTTACAGAAATTATCATTCCGTTACAAATTTGACTGGAGCTTGCTTTATTCAGTCGGTGCATATGAAGTACATTGCTCTAATACAAATCTTACAATTATGGGCCGACGTTGCTGGGTTATCGTTGCGTATATATAAATATAATGAGAAGCTAATCACATACACTTTTCACACCAGTAGAATCCCTCTACCCGAAAATTTCAGGATCTGTAGGGAGAAAATATTCTCACCCAATACCATGCGTCAAATTAACACAATTTAATCAACATTCAATTTATTTTATATGAAGGTACTTGCTTTGAAGTGAAAAATATAGAAGGAAAAAGAAAGAAACGGACAAACGGATACTTTGAGGTGAGAATAATATTAAACATGATTGTAAATAATTGTCTAAGATAGCAGAATCTTAAATCTCAAGTCAGTAATTTGTATTTAATTGAGGTTTGAGCGCAGTTGACTTGTAAGAAGCGTTTTTCTGGGCCTCAGTCATCTTCTTTTGCTGAAAAATTGAAACAGAAGTATTCAGCCTTGTTAATGTTCTTTTAGGAGTTGATCAAAATATATTCAAACCTTTATCATACTTCCTCTTGCTCCCTTCTGTCTTTACATTCCAATACACACACACACACACACATATATATATATATATTCTGTCCATTACATTCCAATATATATATATATATATATATATATATATATATATATATATATATTCCAATATATATATATGTATATATATATGTGTATACATATATTCTGTCCCTTACATTCCAATATACCAATTGCTTTATATATATATATATATATATATATATATATATATATATGCACATATATATATATATATATATATATATATATGCGTGTGTGTGTGTGTGTGTGTGTATTCTTTTATTTTTCTGATCCTTTTTACCAGGTTTATATTTTAACTTTGTCTATGCGATTAATCTTTTGTCTTTTGTTTGTCTCTCGTCTCTTATCTCTCCCTGTTTGCCACCTCGCTCAGTTGTCTCTCTCTTTTCTCTTCTCTCTTTTCGTTCGCTCTTCCTCTCTTTCTCCCCCCCTCTCTCTCTTGTCTCTTTCTCGTCTCTTTTGTCTCTCGCTCTCTTGTCTCTCTCACTCTCTTGTCTCTTTCTCATCTCTTTTATCTCTATCTCTCGTTCCTTTCTCTATCCTGTCTCTCTTGTGTCTCTTCTCTTTCTCTCTCTTTTTGTTGTCTAGTCACAACCATGACCAACTATACAAACACATAATGCATATACATCTACATATTCATGCAGAATCATAACAACGACACAATAGAGACGAGCAACACAGTTCTTAGAAAAATATACTTCTCACTTTATTTGAAAGGGTTGTGTGTGAGAGGGAGTTGGAGACCGAACAGAACTGCAACATATTGACCCCCACTCTATTGGCCATAACCGCGTTTCTTTCCCGTTCTTCTGGGCAGCTCAACCGGAGGCCTGGTGGCCCAGCCTCTCTGGGACATGTTCTCATTCCAGTGTCTTCTCTCCAACTGGTCTGATCTCCAAACTGATTTGATCTCCAACTGCAACTTCTCAATCGGGGGCCTGAGGGCCCACTCTACTGGGTGCTGGCTTTCTCTCCTGCATCTTGTGCCCAACTGGTCTGATCTACACACTAACTGACTTCCTGTCTTCACCGAGTTATATAATAGTTCAACGCCCCCTTCTTCTTGTGGGCACCACAATTGCACTCATTCAACCCATCCACAGTCAAGGATATAATTCTGATATTCCTCGACCGGATGCACCTGTTATTTACATAGGTGCATTTCCTATTTTGACAGTCCGGCCGGGTCGTAGGTCAATATACAACATCTTGTCTCGTCGCGTCTCTTTCCCTTTTCTATTTCTCTCTCTTTTCGCACTCGTCCTGTCTCTCTATAGTCTCTTATCTCTCACTCGTCTCTATTCTCACTTGCCTCTTTATCTTTTCACCTATCTCAATGTTTTGTATCTTTCTTTTGTATCTCTTTCTCTTGTCTTTTTCTCTATTTCTTTCTCTCTCTTATAGGACTTTACACTCCTATAAATTATTTTGGGCGGTATGCCACTTGTGCCCACAAAGATAGCGGACGGTCACATATTCAATCTCGGGAAACCATTGGCCAGGAGGACCACGTGACATGCTTAAAACTACGTCCGCGCGTAAATTCTCGTCCTGCGTTTTTGAGCCACCTACAAGACGCGTATTTTCTATAAATACGTCGTCTTTTACCAAATTTCTTCGCAGCAGCAACACACCACCTCCAGCGTGAATCAACAGGAGAGCGAAGCAACAACATGGACGGGCCTCGCAGGTATTCAAAATATACATTGACTATGGGACGCTTTCCAGTCTTAGAGAAACTGCCCGTTTCTAATCATAAAAAAAGGACATTTTAAACATGTAATCCTTTTATAGCTTAGTTGTGTCACACACACACACACACACACACACACACACACACACACACTCACACATGTTCACACACTATTATTTTGTTAGTAGAATTAGAAATATTTTTTATGTATCAATGTAAGTTTTATTATTATAGTATATAAATTTGTTTTTGTTCGTCGCCTTGTTTTAAATGTTCATTTTGTCCACGCCGTTTTACAACCTTTACTCGTTTCATTCGTTTTATATCTTTTACTCATTTGTTGCCTATCTTCCTTCATTTACTACTTTTTCCATGTGCCTATATTATGCCTATTCTACCTTAATTCTAAATATATCAAACTTTAACGTTAAATTGTCGGGGATCAAAAATACTTCCACTCACTCCTACACACACACTTTCTCTCTCTCTCTCTCTCTTTCGTCTGGTCAGTTTCTTTTTTCTCTCTTTTCTCTTTCTTGACTTGGCACTCTCTACTCACTTCTTTCTCTCTTGTCTCTCATCTCTATTCTTAATTACCTCATTCTCTTTTCTCACTTACGACGATCATTAAATAAGTTTCCAGACTTTTTTCGTGTGGGCACTTTTATTGATAGTATACACATGAAACTCTAGTTCCCTTCGAAGTAATCTCCTTTGGCTCCAATGCACTTGTTTTACCATTACAACAACCTCTAGAAGGCTCCATTGAAGTCCTCTTGTGTGAGCGTGTCCATGACCTTCGTCACAGCCTCTTTCATGTACTCAATTGTCTCATAACGACAGCCTCTGGGCTTAGGGAATAACCAAAAGTCACAGGGAGCAAGGTCTCGACTATAGGGAGGCTGAGGAACTGTCTTGATGCCCATCTTGGTCAAATAGTCTGTGACAAGGATGGAGTTGTGGAATGGTGTATTGTCCAGCTGGAAATGCCACTGACGCGATTTGAAGAGTGCTGGCTTCTTCCCAAGGAATCTCTTCCTGAACTCCCTTAAAACCTCAACATAGTAACCCTAACCCTATCCCTAACCCTTTGGCCAATCAACTCTGGTGTATTGACTTCCTTACTCCTCACACACCTCTCATCATCCCTCACAGACTCCCTGCCTTCCTTGAATCTCTTATGCTACTCAAAAACTGATGCTCCATTCATGCAAGATGGTCGAAAAGCAGTTTGAAGTATTCCATACGTTTCTGTGGCGTTTTTTTTTCCATGTTTAAAACATAATTTTATTGCATATCGTTCTTCTAAAGTGCCAGATTGCATTTTTGAAATTCATCAGCTGTGACAATCAGGCTTTAGTAGGGTGTATTCCAATTGCTTCTGTAGCTGTTCATGTGAAACTGAAATCATAAAAATTGGTCAGTCATCTCATAAGATGTGTAGCAATAACATAGTGAATTTTCAAGAGTCTACGACAATTTTAAATGCCCATACGAAAAAAGTGTGGAAACTTATCGTATGCACCTTGTATATATAATTTTAACGGCATGTCAACATATCTAGGGTCATTTATGCTGAGAGGTTTAGGAATTCCTTGAATTGTATCTTTACATTAACATTTTTTGTGTAGTTTCTCTGATTTGTATAATGGCATACCAAATTTGGGGTGTTATTTAATGCCAAAACCATCCTGGTAGAAAAACAGCACTGATACTATCTAACTTATAGTTAAGAGGATAGTAGTTCCATACCTTTCTCAAGGGTATTAAGTCGAAATTGAACGTAATTAAGCGACTGGAGTTCGAACTCGCTGACTTCAAGGCCGCAGTTCAGCACTTTTGCCATTACGCCTCGGGGACTCCCGTGTTGTTTCTTAAGGCTTGACACACAGTTATATGATATCAAGTATTCCAATTTAATATGAATAATTCTTAAACAGATCTATTAGATCCATTGATGAGACTCTGAATAGATCTACCTCTTCATCAGAGTTGACCTGGGAGTAATGACAATGAAGGAGTACTGTACACTTTCCAGATTTCCAGATCTAAATCCACTCCACCAAATGCAGCTAAGTCATACATTGGACACTTCTTTGATTTGGTTTGGTTTGGTTTTACGGCATATCAACCATTGTAGGTTGTTTAATGCCAAATCCATTTTTATACATATAAACAGTTCTCTTTCAAACAATGCTGTTTAGTATAAGTGCATAGTTTGAATTCAAACATTTCTATTCGATCTATAGATAGGATCCTATCAGGTGTTACCGCTCCGAGGCAAAGTAGACCTGGAAGCAATGGCAATGAAGGATTACTTCGTATTTCCCAAAGCTCCCGCATTACAGAATCGTCACCATCAGATGGTTTAATGTCATATACAAGACGCTAGTTGGAGGCGGGTCTGAGTCCTCTTCAGAGATACAGTCGATGTATTCTACAGCCCCAGCCGACTGAGTCAATATCACTTTGAAGGTTTTAGCCTTCTGCTGCGTATTCTGAGCTTCACTGTCAGGGTGTCGTGTGAAAGAAGAAAGAAGAAATCTTGTAATTCTGAACGCTACAGGAAAATAATAGATAAATAGAAAAATTATTATGACTTTTTAGAGGGAAACGAAGAAAGAACCAAAGACAATGTTGGTAAAAGAGATCTAACGTAGAATATATAGCAGAGATAAAATCTGTGCGAGCGAAAGTGAGAGGGAAAAAAAGAGAAGAGAGGGTGAAAATATACGATGGTGACGTAAAACGGTAAGCCAATGATTGAGTCACAGATTTTAACGGAATATCAACTCATCAAGGGTTATTTTATGGTTAGAGGTTAGGGAACCGCTTTCATTGCACATTCATATTTTTGTGTACATTTTTCACATTTTTCTTTTTGATCCATAGATGGAACCCAAACAGATACTACCACTCCAGAGTAGATCTGAGAGTAATGGCGTGAAGGGGTACTCCACATTCCCCTGATCTTCAGAGTTAGAACCTCATGAATAAATGCAGTTTAGTTTTATATTTAAAACATCTCCTGTTTTTAGCCCTCAACAGAGTATGAAGTTAGCCTATTCCAACCCAATAGAGATAATGATGGGCCAAATATATTATGTGGTACCTAAAAATAATTGCAATTTTTCATTAATCCCTAGTCACAACTTTGGAAAAAGATTTTAGACTTGTGCCTGAAAATCGAAGCACACATTCCAAGAATTGATTTCTTTTATCCTCTGTGAGGAAACGAGGCACGAATTTTCCAGAAACTCATTTCATTTTCAAATCTTCTTCTAACATTCACTGACATGAACTCCAAGATAAACATGACACCTCAGATATTTCATCAATTGTCCAATCTTCATTGAATTGGTGGCAACATTTTTCTGATTTTGCTTTGCTGAAGTTAGCTTAGATCATAGTTTTAGGTTCAATTGATATTTCATTATCCTGGATATGACACTAAATTTTGATCAGGGGAAGGTAGAGTATCTCTTCATTGCCATTACTCCCAGGTCCACTTTGACCTGAAGTTGTAGTGCCTATTAGCGTCCCATCTTTGAGACGAATAAATCTGTTAAAAATATTTCTACTAGGAATAATTGATGCTATACAATTGAATTATTACTATTAGGAATCGTTACTTGAGACTATATTTTTACTAAGGATTATTTTTGGTTACTTGGAAACGCATAATTGTGTACAAACAAATGACTATTGAATAGAAATAATTACTTGAAACCGTATAATTATTGGTATTAGATAGGAATACTTGAAACCATATGACTGTGTACAAATTATTTGTATTAGATAGGAATACTTGATATCATATAACTGCGTTCACCAAAAAAAAAAAAAAAAAGAAAAGAAAACTTGTAAAAGAAGTGTACAAATATGTAAATATAAACGTGATTCCTTAACCTTTAAGCATAAAATAGTGATATGCCATTAAAATTACGAATTTATCATTGGTCAGCTTTTTGGGTTATTATCGTATATTTTCACCCTCTTCTTTTTTTTCTCCTGCGTTTTCTACTTTTAGTCTTTTCTTTCTATCATTCTCTCTTCATTTCTTTTTATTACCATTTTTATACTTTTGCATATTTCTTCCCATCCAAGCAGAAAGTATCATCCCCACCAAAAAAAAAAAAAAAAAGAAAAAAAAAAAGAAAAAAAGAAGAAATAAAATAAATAAATAAAGGGGTATCCAGGGTATGACTAAACTGCATATGGTGTTGTGGCTCCAGTCCTGTAGATCTGGGGAATGTGTAATACCCCTTCATTGCCCATAGACTCGGATCCACTTTGCCACAAAGTGACAGTACCTGCCCGGGTCGCATCTATCGATTAAATCGACCTGTTTAAAGATACTCGTATTCGATAGTTACACTTGAAATCCTAAAACCGTGTGAAAAGAAATGACCCGAAATCTAAAATATAAACGTGCAGTGAACGCGATTCCCTAACCTCTTGGCATAAAATAACCCAAGAGGGTTAGAAATGCCGTTAAAAATTCATTTTCCCATCCTATTCTCTCTTTATTTCTTATAATCTCCCCTGATATATATCTCCCTCACTCTTCTTCTTTCTTTCTTTCATTCATTCACTCGATCTTGCTATCTAGCTGGCAGGCTTTCTTTCTTTCTTCCTTCCTTTCTTTCTTTCTTTCTTTCTTTCTTTCTTAAAGCGTAGCTCATTCTTTTACATACTACTTTCTTTTTCGCTCACCATCTATCTATCTATCTATCTATCTATCTATCTATTTTTTTCTCTTTCTCTTATCTCAAAGCGAAATTTATTTTCCCATCCTATTCTCTCTCAATTTCATATAATCTCCCCTGATATATATCTCCCTCACTCTTCTTCTTTCTTTCTTTCTTTCTTTCTTTCTTTCTTTCTTTCTTTCTTTCTTTCTTGTTTTGTCATATGATGATGAATTCTAAAGTCCAGGTAACTTTGGTTTAGAAGAAAATCAACTTTTTAATAAAATATTTCTGAGATGTATATTTTATTGGACGATACTAAACTTTATTTATTTACTTTTTTGTATTTTTACTAGTGTCAACTCAAGTTGTTTTCTCTGTTCTCTCTCTCTCTCTCTTCTTGCCAATATACCGCTCTATCTATCTATCTATCTATCTATCTATCTATCTATCTATCTTTTTTTATCACTATTCATCTTCTCTCTCTTTCCTCTTACGACTACACATCAATCTTTCTTTCTTTTTTTCTTTTTTCTTTTTCAATACCCACCTTCTCGTTCTTGTTCGGTGTACATCTTCTCTCTCTTTCTTCTTATCAATATACATCTCTCTCTCTCTCTTTCTCTCTTTCTTCTTACATCTCTCTTTCTCTTTCTTCTTATGAATATACACCAATTTCTTTCTTCTTATCAATATAAACTCTTCTCTTTCTCTCTCTCTCTTTCTCTCTCTCTCTCTCTCTCTCTCTCTCTCTTTCTCTCTCTTTTCTTACCAATATGCATCTCTCAGTTTCTGCTTAGCAATATACGTCTATCTCTTCCATCTTATCAATATATATATATATATATATCTTTCTTTCTTCTTACCCATGTGCTCCTAATCTCTTTCTTCTTAGAAATGGACATGTCTTTTCTTCTTATCAATATATACGAGGATCATTAAATAAGTTTCCAGACTTTTTTCGTATGGGCACTTTTATTGATAGTACACACATGAAACTCTAGTTGTTGTACCGTTCCAACAATTTCTGGGAGACCCCATGGAAGTTCTCTTGTGCGAGCGTGTCAATGACCTTCGCCACAGTCTCTTTCATCTCCTCAATTGTCTTATAACGACAGTCTCTGAGCTTAGGGGATAACCAAAAGTCACAGAGAGCAAGGATTTGACTATAGGGAGGGTGAGGAACTCTCTTGATGCCCATGTTGGTCAAATAGTTTGTGACAAAGATGGAGTTGTGGACTGGTGTATTGTCCTGCTGGAAATGCCACTGACCCGATTTGAAGAGCTGTGGCCTCTTCTCTAGGAATCTCTTCCTGAACTCCCTTAAAACCTCAACATAGTAACCCTAACCCTAACCCTTTGGCCAATCAACTGTGGTGTATTGACTTCCTTACGCCTCCCATACCTCTCATCATCCCTCACAGACTCCATGCCTTCCTTGAATCTCTTATGCTACTCAAGAACTGATGCTCGATACATGCAAGATGGTCGAAAAGCAGTCTAAAGCATTCCATACGTTTCTGTGGCATTTTTTCCAAGTTTAAAACAGAATTTCATTGCATATCGTTCTTGTAAAGTGTCCTCTCATCCAGATTGCAATTTTGAAATTCACCAGCTATGACAATCAGGTTTTAGTAGGGTGTATTCCAATTCCTATTGTAGATATTCATTTGAACATGAAATCATAAAAATTGGTCAGTCATCGCATAAGATGTATAGCAATAACATAGTGAATTTTCAAGAGTCTACAAAAATTCTAATTGCCTGTACAAAAAAATTCTGGAAACTTATTGAATGCACCACGTATATATATATATATATATATATATATATATATATATATATATATACGTATCTCTCTCTTCTTACCAACTGACATCTTTCTTTCTTCTTTTCTTCATTATATTTCTATTCCCCTCTAAATATTTCTTTGTGTACCTTCTCTTTTTTCTAACCCTCTCTTTCTTTCTGTTTCTAACCGGCTGTTTTGAAACGAACGTGCCAAAACGCGTTACAAATTGATTTTCATCCTAAATGATTGCAAAAGTTTTAATTTGCCTGTACTTCACCATCCTATCTCTATCCTTTCCTCACCTCATAATATTTTTTTAATCTATGCAGGAGCACGCACACACACACACACACACACACACACACACACACACACACACACATTCTTTTTATAAATCCACCTTTAACACACGTGCGCATTTTCTTGCTATGTTCTTTTCCATATAAATTCCATTGTTCGTTTAACTCAATTCCCGCTTTTTTTAAGTGTCTATTTTAAACCCAAACGTGTTTTTACTTTAAAGATGTGTTGAAACATTTCCCCACTTCCATTTATCAATCAGTGTTTAGATAATAAAGCCAACACAGCGGTCGGCAAACGTTTCACCAGATTAGATAGTGATTAATTGATTTAGTTTAATTGGCTCCTACAGAATATCAGGGTTTTTTTTCTTTAGTTTCTTCATTAGATTCTTGTATACAGAAACATTAGGAATTTCCAATAAACTCCGAGAAAGCTGGTTATCTGGTCATGACAATTCATAAGACTAAAATTATTAGATTAATGAAAATTCTTCAGAGAAAAAATCATCGACACTAATTTCATTCTTTTCCGTGTAATTTAAAAATATTTTTCGATTGCTTTCGTTCCTTAAGCGGATCAAAAGCCCATTCACCATGGGCCGCTATTGTTATCTATCTATAAATGACTAGAATTTGCATTACATATATATATATACCCACACACACACACACACACACACATATATATATATATATATATATATATATATATATATATATATATATATGTGTGTGTGTGTGTGTGTGCATCTAAAACTTTATAGACTAATGGTGAAAATATTTGGCACAAAAGATATTTATTTTTCAGCCTAGTCATTAATTAAAGATATTTCACTGTGAAATTTTTATTACAAAATTCGGTTGATGACTGTTTGAAGTTACAGATTTAAGCAAAGAGAAAGAAATCATCCAGGTTTTGAGAGAGAAAGAGAAAAAAAAAAGAAATAGATAGATAGATAGATAGATAGATAGATAGATAGAAAAAAGAAAGAGATAGGGTGAGTGAAAGAGCGAAAAAGAAAGTAGTATGGAAAAAAATGAGCTACGCTTTAAGAAAGAAAGAAAGAAAGAAAGAAAGAAAGAAAGAAAGAAAGCCTGCCAGCTAGATAGCAAGATCGAGTGAAAGAAAGAAAGAAAGAAAGAAAGAAAGAAGAAGTGTGAGGGATATATATATCAGGGGAGATTATAAGAAATAGAGAGAGAATAGGATGGGAAAATAAATTTCGCTTTGAGATAAGTAGACTAAGAAAGAAAGAAAGAATAAAAGAAAGAAATAAAAGTGAGGGAAAGATATATAGGGAGAGAAAGAAGGAAATGATAGACCAGGCAAGGGAGAGGGAAAAAGACAGGGGAACAGGGAAAGAAAGAGAAAGAGGGAGTGGGAAGGATGCATATCTTGAATCATGTTTAAGGAGATAGATAGATAGATAGATAGATAGATAGATATGGACAGGAAGGCATTGGGAAAGAATACGAAAAAAAAAAGAAAGTAGGATAGAAAATGAGACCCGTGCTTCCATATGTTATAACTAATTTCACATTATCAACCCCCATCATATATTTAAACCGACAGCTTTTTTTTTTCCTTCTTTGAAAACGATGCAATTTTCCTGCTGGTCTATAGAATAATGTACCCGACAGCGCATAAAGATCAGCCAGGCATGTTTCTATCTATATATAAAACTGCTGTCTGTTTTTTTAGCGTGTCTAGATCAGTGTACTACAGTAAATTTCATCTTTAAAACAACTGATTCTTCCCTTTTCAAATAAGTTTCTGAGTAACGTGCAACAGAAGTTGCGATTTTTTTCATGGGATTACCTAATTTACTGGTTTTGTTTTTCAAATCGACCATTAATAAAGAAAACTGTCGATAAAAAATAAATAAATAAATAAAAATAAAAGATTGAAAATGAATTTTTATCATTCATTTTCGATTGTTTTGTTGAAAGCTTTAAAAACTGATTCCCGACTGTGTTGATATCAAATTCGGTCTTTTTGCTAATCGTTAATGTAAATCGAACCACCGAATTAAAAAGAAAAAGTGAATTAAACTTTCTTAAAAATATGAATATATTTGCCTACAAATATGAGTTATTTACATCAGGAAATCGAATCTTCAATTTTTCGATTATATGAAGAGTAAATAAGGTGAAATATTGCCTAAAGAATTGGTAATAAGAAGCACTGTTTAAAGTACATTTTTCAAGAAAGTCAATTATGATGAGTCCTTTCATATCTCAGAAGCCTGGCAGTATAACCTTCTTTATTGATCTCTGTGCCCGGAACGCTTTCTTTACCTGAGATTCAATGTGTTTCTTTTCCATGGTCTGTCTATTCGATTTAGGCTCATTGTGGCAAATCCATTTGCAAAACATATTCCGTAAACATTTTTCTGTAAATTTCACAAAGTTTGCACTTCTCAGCCATCAGAAATTTGATGACAAATTTTCGTTTTTGCCTCGAACACTCCGATTTGCCACCATTTTGAATAACCTCAAAACAAATGATTTTGTGAGATTAGAATAAATTTTGCTCTAAAAGAATTCCAAATAATGCAGACTTTTATGGACAAAAATTCTGAAAAAAAGAAGTTATTATGCTTTAAAAAACATTTTATTTATTGAATGACTCTCATAGATAAATAGATAGATAGATAGTCAAAGAAACTGAGATAGATAGATAGATAGATACGAAGAAACTGAAATAGATAGATAGATAGATAGATAGGTAGATAGTCGAAGAAATTGAGATAGATAGATAGATAGATAGATAGATAGATAGATAAAGAAACGGAGATAGATAGATGGATAGTGGAAGAAGCTGAGATAGATAGATAGATATATAGATAGATATGAACTGGCTAAAATAGATAGATAGATGGATAGATAGATAGATAGATTCCATTTATTTATTGAATGTCCCTTGTATATCATTCATTCTTGCTTGGTGCATAAGATGATATTAATTCACTAAAATTAAAATACAAATCAAGAATTTGTAACGATTCCAAACTTATGACATAATAAGTTAAATATTACACAATTTAGAAGCTCGTAACATTACGAAAACTGGTTTCCAGATTAAAAAATCATGTGACCAACGGCTGTAAATTTTGTATACTGATGACAGAGCTCTTTCACTGGTTGTTTACACCCATTAACGAGAATAGATACGTTGCTTCCGGGTCTTTTCCAGTCAGACTGCTTGTGTAAGGACGGTTTCAGCAACGTCTTTTTCTCACACAAAGAACGTAGAAAAACAGTAGAAGGAAAATAATGGGAAAGCCATGAATTCAATAATGATATCATTAGCAGAAAATAATGACTTTTTTTTCTAAAAGGACATTTCATATGTTTTTAAAAATATCTTAAAATTTGACTGCGTCTCTGTGCACTTGGCACTAACTAATTATTGCTTTACTTTGATGATCAAACAGAAACTGTGTTGTCAACGTAACTTCATTATAAGTCATCCCTGACACAGCTGTGTGTCTGTTGCATGATTTATGTACATCTTCCGGTTGACTGATTGATTTTAACGGCATGTCAACTAATCTACAGTTATTTTAGGTTAGGGAATTGCGTTCATTGTACATTTATTAGTACATTTTCTTGTGTAGTTGTTTCTTAAGATATTTTTGCCCTCAGTTGTATTGTTTCAAGTATTCCTATCTAATACAAATAATTTGCATTCAGTTGTATGGTTTCAAGTATTCCTATCTAATATAAATAATTTGCCTTTAGTTGTATGGTTTCCAGTATTGCTATTAAATACAATTAATTTTTGACCCATCGATAGGACCCTCACTACTGCTGGGAGTAATAGCCATGAAAGTGTACTTCCCAGATTACAAGAACTGGAGCCTCACCATCAGATGTATTTTATTGTTCATACTCAGCCCCCCCACTTTTTTGCAAAGGATTTAGTCAGCGTATTCTAAGACTCCCCAACCTAACTTGACATTATCTGGTGATATAATAAGAGCTTAATTCTTTGTGATGTGAAGTCCTGTGAAATCATTCGTGTTATGTAGCGTAAATTGCTTCCTATTCTCTTGCAAGAAGTAAGGAAAGCCCGATGTCAAATGGAGCCGAAGATTTTATGTTGAAAGTAAAAAAAAAAAAAAAGAAAAAAAGAAAAAGAAAAAAAGAAGCTCTTGAAAGGGTGTAAAACAGATATTTGTTTTGTGATTCTATTTCCTGAATCTTTGCACACATAGTCTGCTGGCTGCTTCTCTTCTGGTCATCGCATGAAATAGCGAAATCATCGATTGCCCTAATTGGCTATTGTTATCAGCACAGATGAACGAATATTTTGGGATGATTTTGTTCGATCACCCTTAATCTCTTCAGATGTAAATCTTTCTTTTTTGTCGAAAAATGGAATCGGGTGGGTTCCTTAAGTGGATCACGGTTTTAGGGCCTAGAAAGTATCGAAAATTTACTTGGTTTGGTTTGGTTTTATGGCATATCAACCGCTGTTGGTCATTTAATGCCAAATCCTGTTTTTCCATATATATCAAATATATGATTTGTAAACACTTTTTTTTTAGATACACTCAATTGAATGAAACTGTTCTATTTCTAACAATTCAATTTTGCATAAATCAACAAAGTTAAATAGTTCTAAGCATTGATATGTGTCGCTAACAATTTAATTAAACATCAGTTTACACACAGTAAAATGATCAAACAGTTCTACATCAAACAATTCAATTTAGCACAGATAGGACCTATCAGTTGCTACCACTCCAGATCAGAGAGGACCTGGGTGCGATGGTAATGAAGGAATACTCCGCATTCCCCAAAGCTCCAGCATTACTGGAGCCTCACCATTAGATCTTTTAATGTCGTATCCAGGACACTTGTCTTGTTTGTGGGGGGGGGGTACCCTTCGGCAGAGACGCAGTCGGTGTATTCTACCGACCTGAGTTGAGTAAATTTTCTTGACATTTTCTTAGTATTGGGGATTCTGGTCCTATTTACGTTTTGATAACTCGTTTTGAATAAATTTCATTTTTATAAATCGTTTATTCTCAATCCATATTTAAACCAGATATTCGAGGCCAGAAAGCCATCTCTTAAGAAATATCTCCCAATTACACTAAAAAGAAGCATTCCATGATGTCTGCAGTTTTAATGAATTCGCTGAAGAATTTCAAAAATTTAGTTATTAATATCAATAATTATTAATATTGTTCTGTAACGAGAAAAAATAACTTGTCGGGTGGATTTTTGCCGTTCCTGGAGCAAAAAGATGCACAAATGTTTGGATCTTTCAAAAGAGCTGAAGAGGCAGTGAAACATGAAGGTCATCCCAGTGGTAATTGGTGTTCATGGAACTGTCACCAAAGGCAGGGAAAATTAAACAGTTAAATTACAGTGTGGGACGTATGTATTTAACCAACCTGTCCGCTGCGTGTATGAGGCAACAAAAGGTCAAATTTAAACATACGTTTAAGATTTTTCCTTCTTCTTTATCGGTGGCCTGTAGAAATGTATATCTATTTACCAACACCTCCACAGGATGTGACACAAGGTCAGTTTTTAAAGCGGAGTTAAACAGGTTTGAATACAAAGTTTTCCTTCTCCTCGACTGGTTCACCATTTACCCATAGCTGGAGGAAGAATTACTGGATTCATACCTTTCCCAAGAGTATTAGTGTATTTACCAGGGATTGAACTCGAGTCGCTATATCCATTTCCAACGACGGTAACCGATGAACCATAGGCACCTGTATGTGGATTTTGCAGACTTGAAGCGATATATTTATGCTTTACTGGAAAAAAAAAACTTTTTGGACTGGTCTCGACGTTGAGATTGTTGTGTACTTCACACAGGTGTTATGAATAAATAACGAATGCGGATTTTCATCGAAAGCAAAATTTCTTAATTGAAGAAATGGCTTAGCACAATCTTCTTATTTTATATTTTGCTTTATGCCGTACGAAGTTAAGTTTTTTTAAATATCAAGAATTGTATATTTCTCACAGGTGCAAGAGGTCGGTATTTTATCCCAGTAAGGGCCAAGATTTCAAATGTAAGTTCTCTCCAGCTGGGAGAATTACGCTACATTGTCTTCCTCATCTAATTTCCTTCAGTTTTGCACAGATGCAAGAGGTCGATATTTTATTCCCGGTAAGGGCCAAGATTTCGAATGTAAGTTCTCTCCAGCTGGGAGAATTACGCTACATTGTCTTCCTCATCTAATTTCCTTCAGTTTTGCACAGGTGCCAGAAGTCGGTATTTTATCCCATTAAGGGCCAAGATTTCGAGTGTGTGTTCTCTCCAGCTGGAAGAATTACGCTATATTGTCTTCCTCATCTAATTTCCTTCAGTTTTGCACAGATGCAAGAGGTCGGTATTTTATTCCCGGTAAGGGCCAAGACTTCGAGTGTAAGTTCTCTACACCTGGAAGAATTACGCTACATTGTCTTCCTCATCTAATTTCCTTCAGTTTTGCACAGGTGCAAGAGGTCGGTATTTTATTCCCGGTAAGGGCCAAGATTTCGAATGTAAGTTCTCTCCAGCTGGAAGAATTACGTTACATTGTCTTCCTCATCTAATTTCCTTCAGTTTTGCACAGGTCCAAGAGGTCGGTATTTTATTCCCGGTAAGGGCCAAGATTTCGAATGTAAGTTCTCTCCAGCTGGAAGAATTACGCTACATTGTCTTCCTCATCTAATTTCCTTCAGTTTTGCACAGGTGCAAGAGGTCGGTATTTTATTCCCGGTAAGGGCCAAGATTTCGAATGTAAGTTCTCTCCAGCTGGAAGAATTACGTTACATTGTCTTCCTCATCTAATTTCCTTCAGTTTTGCACAGGTCAGGGAGGTCGGTATTTTATTCCCGGTAAGGGCCAAGATTTCGAATGTAAGTTCTCTCCAGCTGGAAGAATTACGCTACATTGTCTTCCTCATCTAATTTCCTTCAGTTTTGCACAGGTGCAAGAGGTCGGTATTTTATTCCCGGTAAGGGCCAAGATTTCGAGTGTAAGTTCTCTCCAGCTGGAAGAATTACGTTACATTGTCTTCCTCATCTAATTTCCTTCAGTTTTGCACAGGTCCAAGAGGTCGGTATTTTATTCCCGGTAAGGGCCAAGATTTCGAATGTAAGTTCTCTGCAGCTGGAAGAATAACGCTACATTGTCTTCCTCATCTAATTTCCTTCAGTTCTGCACAAAGGCAAGATGTCGGTATTTTATTCCCGGTAAGTGCCAAGATTTCGAGTGTAAGTTCTCTCCAGCTGGAAGAATTACGCTACATTGTCTCCCTCATCTAATTTCCTTCAGTTTTTCACAGATGCAAGAGGTCGGTGTTTTATTCCCGGTAAGGGCCAAGATTTCGAATGTAAGTTCTCTCCAGCTGGAAGAATTACGCTACATTGTCTTCCTCATCTAATTTCCTTCAGTTTTTCACAGATGCAAGAGGTCGGTATTTTATTCCCGGTAAGGGCCAAGATTTCGATTGTAAGTTCTCTCCAGCTCAAAAAATTACGCTACATTGTCTTCCTCATCTAATTTCCTTCAGTTTTGCACAGGTGCAAGAGGTCGGTGTTTTATTCCCGGTAAGGGCCAAGATTTCGAGTGTAAGTTCTCTCCAGCTGGAAGAATTACGCTACATTGTCTTCCTACTCTAATTTCCTTCAGTTTTTCACAGATGCAAGAGGTCGGTATTTTATTCCCGGTAAGGGCCAAGATTTCGATTGTAAGTTCTCTCCAGCTCAAAAAATTTCGCTACATTGTCTTCCTCATCTAATTTCCTTCAGTTTTGCACAGGTGCAAGAGGTCGGTGTTTTATTCCCGGTAAGGGCCAAGATTTCGAGTGTAAGTTCTCTCCAGCTGGAAGAATTACGCTACATTGTCTTCCTCGTCTAATTTCCTTCAGTTCTGCACAGGTGCAAGAGGTCGGTATTTTATTCCCGTTAAAGGACATGATTTCGAATGTAAGTTCTCTCCAGCTGGAAGAATTACGCTACATTGTCTTCCTCATCTAATTTCCTTCAGTTTTGCACAGGTGCAAGAGGTCGGTATTTTATTCCAGGTAAGGGCCAAGATTTCGAATGTAAGTTCTCTCCAGCTGGAAGAATTACGCTACATTGTCTTCCTCATCTAATTTCCTTCAGTTTTGCACAGGTGCAAGAGGTCGGTATTTTATTCCCGGTAAGGGCCAAGATTTCGAATGTAAGTTCTCTCCAGCTGGAAGAATTCCGCTACATTGTCTTCCTAATCTAATTTCCTTCAGTTTTGCACAGGTGCAAGAGGTCGGTATTTTATTCCCGGTAAGGGCCAAGATTTCGAATGTAAGTTCTCTCCAGCTGGAAGAATTACGCTACATTGTCTTCCTCATCTAATTTCCTTCAGTTTTGCACAGGTGCCAGAAGTCGGTATTTTATCCCATTAAGGGCCAAGATTTCGAGTGTGTGTTCTCTCCAGCTGGAAGAATAACGCTACATTGTCTTCCTCATCTAATTTCCTTCAGTTTTGCACAGATGCAAGAGGTCGATATTTTATTCCCGGTAAGGGCCAAGATTTCGAATGTAAGTTCTCTCCAGCTGGGAGAATTACGCTACATTGTCTTCCTCATCTAATTTCCTTCAGTTTTGCACAGGTGCAAGAGGTCGGTATTTTATTCCCGGTAAGGGCCAAGATTTCGAATGTAAGTTCTCTCCAGCTGGGAGAATTACGCTACATTGTCTTCCTCATCTAATTTCCTTCAGTTTTTAACAGGTGCCAGAAGTCGGTATTTTATCCCATTAAGGGCCAAGATTTCGAGTGTAAGTTCTCTCCAGCTGGAAGAATTACGCAATATTGTCTTCCTCATCTAATTTCCTTCAGTTTTGCACAGATGCAAGAGGTCGGTATTTTATTCCCGGTAAGGGCCAAGACTTCGAGTGTAAGTTCTCTACACCTGGAAGAATTACGCTACATTGTCTTCCTCATCTAATTTCCTTCAGTTTTGCACACATGCAAGAGGTCGGTATTTTATTCCCGGTAAGGGCCAAGATTTCGAGTGTAAGTTCTCTCCAGCTGGAAGAATTACGTTACATTGTCTTCCTCATCTAATTTCCTTCAGTTTTGCACAGGTCCAAGAGGTCGGTATTTTATTCCCGGTAAGGGCCAAGATTTCGAATGTAAGTTCTCTCCAGCTGGAAGAATAACGCTACATTGTCTTCCTCATCTAATTTCCTTCAGTTCTGCACAAAGGCAAGATGTCGGTATTTTATTCCCGGTAAGTGCCAAGATTTCGAGTGTAAGTTCTCTCCAGGTGGAAGAATTACGCTACATTGTCTTCCTCATCTAATTTCCTTCAGTTTTGCACAGGTGCAAGAGGTCGGTATTTTATTCCCGGTAAGGGCCAAGATTTCGAGTGTAAGTTCTCTCCAGCTGGAAGAATTACGCTACATTGTCTCCCTCATCTAATTTCCTTCAGTTTTTCACTGATGCAAGAGGTCGGTATTTTATTCCCGGTAAGGGCCAAGATTTCGAATGTAAGTTCTCTCCAGCTGGAAGAATTACGCTACATTTTCTTCCTCATCTAATTTCCTTCAGTTTTTCACAGATGCAAGAGGTCGGTATTTTATTCCCGGTAAGGGCCAAGATTTCGATTGTAAGTTCTCTCCAGCTCGAAAAATTACGCTACATTGTCTTCCTCATCTAATTTCCTTCAGTTTTGCACAGGTGCAAGAGGTCGGTGTTTTATTCCCGGTAAGGGCCAAGATTTCGAGTGTAAGTTCTCTCCAGCAGGAAGAATTACGCTACATTGTCTTCCTACTCTAATTTCCTTCAGTTTTGCACAGGTGCAAGTGGTCGGTATTTTATCCCCGTAAGGGCCAAGATTTCGAGTGTAAGTTCTCTCCAACTGGAAGAATTACGCTACATTGTCTTCCTCGTCTAATTTCCTTCAGTTTTGCACAGGTGCAAGAGGTCGGTATTTTATTCCCGTTAAAGGACATGATTTCGAATGTAAGTTCTCTCCAGCTGGAAGAATTACGCTACATTGTCTTCCTCATCTAATTTCCTTCAGTTTTGCACAGGTGCAAGAGGTCGGTATTTTATTCCCGGTAAGGGCCAAGATTTCGAATGTAAGTTCTCTCCAGCTGGAAGAATTCCGCTACATTGTCTTCCTCATCTAATTTCCTTCAGTTTTGAACAGGTGCAAGAGGTCGGTATTTTATTCCCGGTAAGGGCCAAGATTTCGAATGTAAGTTCTCTCCAGCTGGAAGAATTACGCTACATTGTCTTCCTCATCTAATTTCCTTCAGTTTTGCACAGGTGCAAGAGGTCGGTATTTTATTCCCGGTAAGGGCCAAGATTTCGAATGTAAGTTCTCTCCAGCTGGAAGAATTACGCTACATTGTCTTCCTCATCTAATTTCCTTCAGTTTTGCACAGATGCAAGATGTCGGTATTTTATTCCCGGTAAGTGCCAAGATTTCGAATGTAAGTTCTCTCCAGCTGGAAGAATTACGCTATATTGTCTTCCTCATCTAATTTCCTTCAGTTTTGCACAGGTGGAAAAGGTCGGTATTTTATTCCCGGTAAGGGCCAAGATTTCGAATGTAAGTTCTCTCCAGCTCGAAAAATTACGCTACATTGTCTTCCTCATCTAATTTCCTTCAGTTTTGCACAGGTGCAAGAGGTCGGTGTTTTATTCCCGGTAAGGGCCAAGATATCGAGTGTAAGTTCTCTCCAGCTGGAAGAATTACGCTACATTGTCTTCCTACTCTAATTTCCTTCAGTTTTGCACAGGTGCAAGTGGTCGGTATTTTATCCCCGTAAGGGCCAAGATTTCGAGTGTAGGTTCTCTCCAACTGGAAGAATTACGCTACATTGTCTTCCTCGTCTAATTTCCTTCAGTTTTGCACAGGTGCAAGAGGTCGGTATTTTATTCCCGTTAAAGGACATGATTTCGAATGTAAGTTCTCTCCGGCTGGAAGAATTACGCTACATTGTCTTCCTCATCAAATTTACTTCAGTTATGCATAGGTGCAAGAGGTCGGTATTTTATTCCCGGTAAGGACCAAGATTTCGAGTGTAAGTTCTCTCCTGCTGGAAGAATTACGCTACATTGTCTTCCTCATCTAATTTCCTTCAGTTTTGCACAGGTGCAAGAGGTCGGTATTTTATTCCCGGTAAGGGCCAAGATTTCGAATGTAAGTTCTCTCCAGCTGGAAGAATTCCGCTACATTGTCTTCCTCATCTAATTTCCTTCAGTTTTGAACAGGTGCAAGAGGTCGGTATTTTATTGCCGGTAAGGGCCAAGATTTCGATTGTAAGTTCTCTCCAGCTGGAAGAATTACGCTACATTGTCTTCCTCATCTAATTTCCTTCAGTTTTGCACAGGTGCAAGAGGTCGGTATTTTATTCCCGGTAAGGGCCAAGATTTCGAATGTAAGTTCTCTCCAGCTGGAAGAATTCCGCTACATTGTCTTCCTCATCTAATTTCCTTCAGTTTTGCACAGGTGCAAGAGGTCGGTATTTTATTCCCGGTAAGGGCCAAGATTTCGAATGTAAGTTCTCTCCAGCTGGAAGAATTACGCTACATTGTCTTCCTCATCTAATTTCCTTCAGTTTTGCACAGGTGCAAGAGGTCGGTATTTTATTCCCGGTAAGGGCCAAGATTTCGAATGTAAGTTCTCTCCAGCTGGAAGAATTCCGCTACATTGTCTTCCTCATCTAATTTCCTTCAGTTTTGAACAGGTGCAAGAGGTCGGTATTTTATTCCCGGTAAGGGCCAAGATTTCGAATGTAAGTTCTCTCCAGCTGGAAGAATTACGCTACATTGTCTTCCTCATCTAATTTCCTTCAGTTTTGCACAGGTGCAAGAGGTCGGTATTTTATTCCCGGTAAGGGCCAAGATTTCGAATGTAAGTTCTCTCCAGCTGGAAGAATTACGCTACATTGTCTTCCTCATCTAATTTCCTTCAGTTTTGCACAGATGCAAGAGGTCGGTATTTTATTCCCGGTAAGTGCCAAGATTTCGAATGTAAGTTCTCTCCAGCTGGAAGAATTACGCTACATTGTCTTCCTCATCTAATTTCCTTCAGTTTTGCACAGGTGCAAGAGGTCGGTATTTTATTCCCGGTAAGGGCCAAGATTTCGATTGTAAGTTCTCTCCAGCTCGAAAAATTACGCTACATTGTCTTCCTCATCTAATTTCCTTCAGTTTTGCACAGGTGCAAGAGGTCGGTGTTTTATTCCCGGTAAGGGCCAAGATTTCGAGTGTAAGTTCTCTCCAGCTGGAAGAATTACGCTACATTGTCTTCCTACTCTAATTTCCTTCAGTTTTGCACAGGTGCAAGTGGTCGGTATTTTATCCCCGTAAGGGCAAAGATTTCGAGTGTAAGTTCTCTCCAACTGGAAGAATTACGCTACATTGTCTTCCTCGTCTAATTTCCTTCAGTTTTGCACAGGTGCAAGAGGTCGGTATTTTATTCCCGTTAAAGGACATGATTTCGAATGTAAGTTCTCTCCGGCTGGAAGAATTACGCTACATTGTCTTCCTCATCAAATTTACTTCAGTTATGCATAGGTGCAAGAGGTCGGTATTTTATTCCCGGTAAGGACCAAGATTTCGAGTGTAAGTTCTCTCCAGCTGGAAGAATTACGCTACATTGTCTTCCTCATCTAATTTCCTTCAGTTTTGCACAGGTGCTAGAGGTCGGTATTTTATTCCCGGTAAGGGCCAAGATTTCGAATGTAAGTTCTCTCCAGCTGGAAGAATTACGCTACATTGTCTTCCTCATCTAATTTCCTTCAGTTTTGCACAGGTGCAAGAGGTCGGTATTTTATTCCCGGTAAGGGCCAAGATTTCGAATGTAAGTTCTCTCCAGCTGGAAGAATTACGCTACATTGTCTTCCTCATCTAATTTTCTTCAGTTTTGCACAGATGCAAGAGGTCGGTATTTTATTCCCGGTAAGGGCCATGATTTCGAATGTAAGTTCTCTCCAGCTGGAAGAATTACGCTACATTGTCTTCCCCATCTAATTTCCTTCAGTTTTGCACAGGTGCAAGAGGTCGGTATTTTATTCCCGGTAAGGGCCAAGATTTCGAATGTAAGTTCTCTCCAGCTGGAAGAATTACGCTACATTGTCTTCCTCATCTAATTTCCTTCAGTTTTGCACAGGTGCAAGTGGTCGGTATTTTATCCCCGTAAGGGCCAAGATTTCGAGTGTAAGTTCTCTCCAACTGGAAGAATTACGCTACATTGTCTTCCTCGTCTAATTTCCTTCAGTTTTGCACAGGTGCAAGAGGTCGGTATTTTATTCCCGTTAAAGGACATGATTTCGAATGTAAGTTCTCTCCGGCTGGAAGAATTACGCTACATTGTCTTCCTCATCAAATTTACTTCAGTTATGCATAGGTGCAAGAGGTCGGTATTTTATTCCCGGTAAGGACCAAGATTTCGAGTGTAAGTTCTCTCCTGCTGGAAGAATTACGCTACATTGTCTTCCTCATCTAATTTCCATCAGTTTTGCACAGGTGCTAGAGGTCGGTATTTTATTCCCGGTAAGGGCCAAGATTTCGAATGTAAGTTCTCTCCAGCTGGAAGAATTACGCTACATTGTCTTCCTCATCTAATTTCCTTCAGTTTTGCACAGGTGCAAGAGGTCGGTATTTTATTCCCGGTAAGGGCCAAGATTTCGAATGTAAGTTCTCTCCAGCTGGAAGAATTACGCTACATTGTCTTCCTCATCTAATTTTCTTCAGTTTTGGACTGATGCAAGAGGTCGGTATTTTATTCCCGGTAAGGGCCATGATTTCGAATGTAAGTTCTCTCCAGCTGGAAGAATTACGCTACATTGTCTTCCCCATCTAATTTCCTTCAGTTTTGCACAGGTGCAAGAGGTCGGTATTTTATTCCCGGTAAGGGCCAAGATTTCGAATGTGAGTTCTCTCCAGCTGGAAGAATTACGCTACATTGTCTTCCTCATCTAATTTCCTTCAGTTTTGCACAGGTGGAAAAGGTCGGTATTTTATTCCCGGTAAGGGCCATGATTTCGAATGTAAGTTCTCTCCAGCTGGAAGAATTACGCTACATTGTCTTTCTCATCTAATTTTCTTCAGTTTTGCACAGATGCAAGAGGTCGGTATTTTATTCCCGGTAAGGGACATGATTTCAAATGTAAGTTCTCTCCAGCTGGAAGAATTACGCTACATTGTCTTCCTCATCAAATTTACTTCAGTTATGCATAGGTGCAAGAGGTCGGTATTTTATTCCCGGTAAGGGCCAAGATTTCGAGTGTAAGTTGTCTCCAGCTGGAAGAATTACGCTACATTGTCTTCCTCATCTAATTTCCTTCAGTTTTGCAAAGGTGCAAGATGTTGGTATTTTATTCCAAGTAAGGGCCAAGATTTCGAGCGTAAGTTCTCTCCAGCTGGAAGAATTACGCTACATTGTCTTCCTCATCTAAATTCCTTCAGTTCTGCACAGGTGCAAGAGGTCGGTATTTTATTCCCGTTAAAGGACATGATTTCAAATGTAAGTTCTCTCCAGCTGGAAGAATTACGCTACATTGTCTTCCTCATCTAATTTCCTTCAGTTTTGCACAGGTGCAAGTGGTCGGTATTTTATCCCCGTAAGGGCCAAGATTTCGAGTGTAAGTTCTCTCCAACTGGAAGAATTACGCTACATTGTCTTCCTCGTCTAATTTCCTTCAGTTTTGCACAGGTGCAAGAGGTCGGTATTTTATTCCCGTTAAAGGACATGATTTCGAATGTAAGTTCTCTCCGGCTGGAAGAATTACGCTACATTGTCTTCCTCATCCAATTTACTTCAGTTATGCATAGGTGCAAGAGGTCGGTATTTTATTCCCGGTAAGGACCAAGATTTCGAGTGTAAGTTCTCTCCAGCTAGAAGAATTACGCTACATTGTCTTCCTCATCTAATTTCCTTCAGTTTTGCACAGGTGCTAGAGGTCGGTATTTTATTCCCGGTAAGGGCCAAGATTTCGAATGTAAGTTCTCTCCAGCTGGAAGAATTACGCTACATTGTCTTCCTCATCTAATTTCCTTCAGTTTTGCACAGGTGCAAGAGGTCGGTATTTTATTCCCGGTAAGGGCCAAGATTTCGAGTGTAAGTTCTCTCCAGCTGGAAGAATTACGCTACATTGTCTTCCTCATCTAATTTTCTTCAGTTTTTCACAGATGCAAGAGGTCGGTATTTTATTCCCGGTAAGGGCCATGATTTCGAATGTAAGTTCTCTCCAGCTGGAAGAATTACGCTACATTGTCTTCCCCATCTAATTTCCTTTGTTTTGCACAGGTGCAAGAGGTCGGTATTTTATTCCCGGTAAGGGCCAAGATTTCGAATGTAAGTTCTCTCCAGCTGGAAGAATTACGCTACTTTGTCTTCCTCATCTAATTTCCTTCAGTTTTGCACAGGTGCAAGAGGTCGGTATTTTATTCCCGGTAAGGGCCATGATTTCGAATGTAAGTTCTCTCCAGCTGGAAGAATTACGCTACATTGTCTTTCTCATCTAATTTTCTTCAGTTTTGCACAGATGCAAGAGGTCGGTATTTTATTCCCGGTAAGGGCCATGATTTCGAATGTAAGTTCTCTCCAGCTGGAAGAATTACGCTACATTGTCTTCCTCATCAAATTTACTTCAGTTATGCATAGGTGCAAGAGGTCGGTATTTTATTCCCGGTAAGGGCCAAGATTTCGAGTGTAAGTTCTCTCCAGCTGGAAGAATTACGCTACATTGTCTTCCTCATCTAATTTCCTTCAGTTTTGCACAGGTGCAAGAGGTCGGTATTTTATTCCCGGTAAGGGCCAAGATTTCGAATGTAAGTTCTCTCCAGCTGGAAGAATTACGCTACATTGTCTTCCTCATCTAATTTCCTTCAGTTTTGCACAGGTGCAAGAGGTCGGTATTTTATTCCCGGTAAGGGCCAAGATTTCGAATGTAAGTTCTCTCCAGCTGGAAGAATTACGCTACATTGTCTTCCTCATCTAATTTCCTTCAGTTTTGCACAGATGCAAGAGGTCGGTATTTTATTCCCTGTAAGTGCCAAGATTTCGAATGTAAGTTCTCTCCAGCTGGAAGAATTACGCTACATTGTCTTCCTCATCTAATTTCCTTCAGTTTTGCACAGGTGCAAGAGGTCGGTATTTTATTCCCGGTAAGGGCCAAGATTTCGATTGTAAGTTCTCTCCAGCTCGAAAAATTACGCTACATTGTCTTCCTCATCTAATTTCCTTCAGTTTTGCACAGATGCAAGAGGTCGGTGTTTTATTCCCGGTAAGGGCCAAGATTTCGAGTGTAATTTCTCTCCAGCTGGAAGAATTACGCTACATTGTCTTCCTCATCTAATTTCCTTCAGTTTTGCACAGGTGCAAGAGGTCGGTATTTTATTCCCGGTAAGGGCCAAGATTTCGAATGTAAGTTCTCTCCAGCTGGAAGAATTACGCTACATTGTCTTCCTCATCTAATTTCCTTCAGTTTTGCACAGATGCAAGAGGTCGGTATTTTATTCCCTGTAAGTGCCAAGATTTCGAATGTAAGTTCTCTCCAGCTGGAAGAATTACGCTACATTGTCTTCCTCATCTAATTTCCTTCAGTTTTGCACAGGTGCAAGAGGTCGGTATTTTATTCCCGGTAAGGGCCAAGATTTCGATTGTAAGTTCTCTCCAGCTCGAAAAATTACGCTACATTGTCTTCCTCATCTAATTTCCTTCAGTTTTGCACAGGTGCAAGAGGTCGGTGTTTTATTCCCGGTAAGGGCCAAGATTTCGAGTGTAAGTTCTCTCCAACTGGAAGAATTACGTTACATTGTCTTCCTCGTCTAATTTCCTTCAGTTTTGCACAGGTGCAAGAGGTCGGTATTTTATTCCCGTTAAAGGACATGATTTCGAATGTAAGTTCTCTCCGGCTGGAAGAATTACGCTACATTGTCTTCCTCATCAAATTTACTTCAGTTATGCATAGGTGCAAGAGGTCGGTATTTTATTCCCGGTAAGGACCAAGATTTCGAGTGTAAGTTCTCTCCAGCTGGAAGAATTACGCTACATTGTCTTCCTCATCTAATTTCCTTCAGTTTTGCACAGGTGCAAGAGGTCGGTATTTTATTCCCGGTAAGGGCCAAGATTTCGAATGTAAGTTCTCTCCAGCTGGAAGAATTACGCTACATTGTCTTCCTCATCTAATTTCCTTCAGTTTTGCACAGGTGCAAGAGGTCGGTATTTTATTCCCGGTAAGGGCCAAGATTTCGAATGTAAGTTCTCTCCAGCTGGAAGAATTACGCTACATTGTCTTCCTCATCTAATTTTCTTCAGTTTTTCACAGATGCAAGAGGTCGGTATTTTATTCCCGGTAAGGGCCATGATTTCGAATGTAAGTTCTCTCCAGCTGGAAGAATTACGCTACATTGTCTTCCCCATCTAATTTCCTTTGTTTTGCACAGGTGCAAGAGGTCGGTATTTTATTCCCGGTAAGGGCCAAGATTTCGAATGTAAGTTCTCTCCAGCTGGAAGAATTACGCTACTTTGTCTTCCTCATCTAATTTCCTTCAGTTTTGCACAGGTGCAAGAGGTCGGTATTTTATTCCCGGTAAGGGCCATGATTTCGAATGTAAGTTCTCTCCAGCTGGAAGAATTACGCTACATTGTCTTTCTCATCTAATTTTCTTCAGTTTTGCACAGATGCAAGAGGTCGGTATTTTATTCCCGGTAAGGGCCATGATTTCGAATGTAAGTTCTCTCCAGCTGGAAGAATTACGCTACATTGTCTTCCTCATCAAATTTACTTCAGTTATGCATAGGTGCAAGATGTCGGTATTTTATTCCCGGTAAGGGCCAAGATTTCGAGTGTAAGTTCTCTCCAGCTGGAAGAATTACGCTACATTGTCTTCCTCATCTAATTTCCTTCAGTTTTGCACAGGTGCAAGAGGTCGGTATTTTATTCCCGGTAAGGGCCAAGATTTCGAATGTAAGTTCTCTCCAGCTGGAAGAATTACGCTACATTGTCTTCCTCATCTAATTTCCTTCAGTTTTGCACAGGTGCAAGAGGTCGGTATTTTATTCCCGGTAAGGGCCAAGATTTCGAATGTAAGTTCTCTCCAGCTGGAAGAATTACGCTACATTGTCTTCCTCATCTAATTTCCTTCAGTTTTGCACAGATGCAAGAGGTCGGTATTTTATTCCCTGTAAGTGCCAAGATTTCGAATGTAAGTTCTCTCCAGCTGGAAGAATTACGCTACATTGTCTTCCTCATCTAATTTCCTTCAGTTTTGCACAGGTGCAAGAGGTCGGTATTTTATTCCCGGTAAGGGCCAAGATTTCGATTGTAAGTTCTCTCCAGCTCGAAAAATTACGCTACATTGTCTTCCTCATCTAATTTCCTTCAGTTTTGCACAGGTGCAAGAGGTCGGTGTTTTATTCCCGGTAAGGGCCAAGATTTCGAGTGTAAGTTCTCTCCAACTGGAAGAATTACGCTACATTGTCTTCCTCGTCTAATTTCCTTCAGTTTTGCACAGGTGCAAGAGGTCGGTATTTTATTCCCGTTAAAGGACATGATTTCGAATGTAAGTTCTCTCCGGCTGGAAGAATTACGCTACATTGTCTTCCTCATCAAATTTACTTCAGTTATGCATAGGTGCAAGAGGTCGGTATTTTATTCCCGGTAAGGACCAAGATTTCGAGTGTAAGTTCTCTCCAGCTGGAAGAATTACGCTACATTGTCTTCCTCATCTAATTTCCTTCAGTTTTGCACAGGTGCTAGAGGTCGGTATTTTATTCCCGGTAAGGGCCAAGATTTCGAATGTAAGTTCTCTCCAGCTGGAAGAATTACGCTACATTGTCTTCCTCATCTAATTTCCTTCAGTTTTGCACAGGTGCAAGAGGTCGGTATTTTATTCCCGGTAAGGGCCAAGATTTCGAATGTAAGTTCTCTCCAGCTGGAAGAATTACGCTACATTGTCTTCCTCATCTAATTTTCTTCAGTTTTGCACAGATGCAAGAGGTCGGTATTTTATTCCCGGTAAGGGCCATGATTTCGAATGTAAGTTCTCTCCAGCTGGAAGAATTACGCTACATTGTCTTCCCCATCTAATTTCCTTTGTTTTGCACAGGTGCAAGAGGTCGGTATTTTATTCCCGGTAAGGGCCAAGATTTCGAATGTAAGTTCTCTCCAGCTGGAAGAATTACGCTACATTGTCTTCCTCATCTAATTTCCTTCAGTTTTGCACAGGTGCAAGAGGTCGGTATTTTATTCCCGGTAAGGGCCATGATTTCGAATGTAAGTTCTCTCCAGCTGGAAGAATTACGCTACATTGTCTTTCTCATCTAATTTTCTTCAGTTTTGCACAGATGCAAGAGGTCGGTATTTTATTCCCGGTAAGGGACATGATTTCAAATGTAAGTTCTCTCCAGCTGGAAGAATTACGCTACATTGTCTTCCTCATCAAATTTACTTCAGTTATGCATAGGTGCAAGAGGTCGGTATTTTATTCCCGGTAAGGGCCAAGATTTCGAGTGTAAGTTCTCTCCAGCTGGAAGAATTACGCTACATTGTCTTCCTCATCTAATTTCCTTCAGTTTTGCAAAGGTGCAAGATGTTGGTATTTTATTCCCGGTAAGGGCCAAGATTTCGAGCGTAAGTTCTCTCCAGCTGGAAGAATTACGCTACATTGTCTTCCTCATCTAAATTCCTTCAGTTCTGCACAGGTGCAAGAGGTCGGTATTTTATTCCCGGTAAGGGCCAAGATTTCGAGCGTAAGTTCTCTCCAGCTGGAAGAATTACGCTACATTGTCTTCCTCATCTAATTTCCTTCAGTTTTGCACAGGTGCAAGATGTCGGTATTTTATTCCTGGTAAGGGCCAAGATTTCGAGCGTAAGTTCTCTCCAGCTGGAAGAATTACGCTACATTGTCTTCCTCATCTAATTTCCTTCAGTTTTGCACATATGCAAGAGGTCGGTATTTTATTCCCGGTAAGGGCCAAGATTTCGAATGTAAGTTCTTTCCAGCTGGAAGAATTACGCTACATTGTCTTCCTCATCTAATTTCCTTCAGTTTTGCACAGACGCAAGACCTCAGTATTTTATTCCCGGTAAGGGCCATGATTTCGAATATAAGTTCTTTCCAGCTGGAAGAATTACGCTACATTGTCTTCCTCATCTAAATTCCTTCAGTTTTGCACAGGTGCAAGATGTCGGTGTTTTATTCCCGGTAAGGGCCAAGATTTCGAATGTAAGTTCTCTCCAACTGGAAGAATTACGCTACATTGTCTTCCTCATCAAATTTCCTTCAGTTTTGCACTGGTGCAAGAGGTCGGTATTTTATTCCCGGTAAGGGCCAAGATTTCGAATGTAAGTTCTGTCCAGCTGGAAGAATTACGCTATATTGTCTTCCTCATCTAATTTCCTTCAGTTTTGCACAGGTGCAAGAGGTCGGTATTTTATTCCCGGTAAGGGCCAAGATTTCGAATGTATGTTCTCTCCAGCTGGAAGAATTACGCTACATTGTCTTCCTCATCAAATTTCCTTCAGTTTTGCACAGGTGCAAGAGGTCGGTATTTTATTCCCGGTAAGGGCCAAGATTTCGAGTGTAAGTTCTCTCCAGCTGGAAGAATTACGCTACATTGTCTTCCTCATCTAATTTCCTTCATTTTTGCACAGGGGCAAGATGTTGGTATTTTATTCCCGGTAAGGGCCAAGATTTCGAGTGTAAGTTCTCTCCAGCTGGAAGAATTACGCTACATTGTCTTCCTCATCTAATTTCCTTCATTTTTGCACAGGTGCTAGATGTCGGTATTTTATTCCCGTTAATGGCCAAGATTTCAAAAAAAAGTTCTCTCCAGCTGGAAGAATTACGCTACATTGTCTTCCTTATCTAATTTCCTTCAGTTTTGCAGAGTGAGAGAGGTCGGTATTTTATTCCCGTTAAGGGACATGATTTCGAATGAAAGTTCTCTCCAGCTGGAAGAATTACGCTATATTGTCTTCCTCATCTAATTTCCTTCAGTTTTGCACAGGTGCAAGAGGTCGGTATTTTATTCCCGGTAAGGGCCAAGATTTCGAATGTATGTTCTCTCCAGCTGGAAGAATTACGCTACATTGTCTTCCTTATCAAATTTCCTTCAGTTCTGCACAGGTGCAAGAGGTCGGTATTTTATTCCCGGTAAGGGCCAAGATTTCGAATGTATGTTCTCTCCAGCTGGAAGAATTACGCTACATTGTCTTCCTCATAAAATTTCCTTCAGTTTTGCACAGGTGCAAGAGGTCGGTATTTTATTCCCGGTAAGGGCCAAGATTTCGAGTGTAAGTTCTCTCCAGCTGGAAGAATTACGCTACATTGTCTTCCTCATCTAATTTCCTTCAGTTTTGCACAGGTGCAAGATGTTGGTATTTTATTCCCGGTAAGGGCCAAGATTTCAAGTGTAAGTTCTCTCCAGCTGGAAGAATTACGCTACATTGTCTTCCTCATCTAATTTCCTTCAGTTTTGCACAGGCGGAAGAGGTCGGTATTTTATTCCCGGTAAAGGCCAAGATTTCGAATGTAAGTCCTCTCCAAATGGAAAAATTACGCCTCATTTTCTTCCTGATCTAATTTCCTTTAGTTTTGCACAGGTGAGAGAGGTCGGTATTTTATTCCCGTTAAGGGACATAATTTCGAATGTAAGTTCTCTCCAGCTGGAAGAATTACGCTACATTGTCTTCCTCATCTAATTTTCTTCAGTTTTGCACAGATGCAAGAGGTCGGTATTTTATTCCCGGTAAGGGCCATGATTTCGAATGTAAGTTCTCTCCAGCTGGAAGAATTACGCTACATTGTCTTCCCCATCTAATTTCCTTTGTTTTGCACAGGTGCAAGAGGTCGGTATTTTATTCCCGGTAAGGGCCAAGATTTCGAATGTAAGTTCTCTCCAGCTGGAAGAATTACGCTACATTGTCTTCCTCATCTAATTTCCTTCAGTTTTGCACAGGTGCAAGAGGTCGGTATTTTATTCCCGGTAAGGGCCATGATTTCGAATGTAAGTTCTCTCCAGCTGGAAGAATTACGCTACATTGTCTTTCTCATCTAATTTTCTTCAGTTTTGCACAGATGCAAGAGGTCGGTATTTTATTCCCGGTAAGGGACATGATTTCAAATGTAAGTTCTCTCCAGCTGGAAGAATTACGCTACATTGTCTTCCTCATCAAATTTACTTCAGTTATGCATAGGTGCAAGAGGTCGGTATTTTATTCCCGGTAAGGGCCAAGATTTCGAGTGTAAGTTCTCTCCAGCTGGAAGAATTACGCTACATTGTCTTCCTCATCTAATTTCCTTCAGTTTTGCAAAGGTGCAAGATGTTGGTATTTTATTCCCGGTAAGGGCCAAGATTTCGAGCGTAAGTTCTCTCCAGCTGGAAGAATTACGCTACATTGTCTTCCTCATCTAAATTCCTTCAGTTCTGCACAGGTGCAAGAGGTCGGTATTTTATTCCCGGTAAGGGCCAAGATTTCGAGCGTAAGTTCTCTCCAGCTGGAAGAATTACGCTACATTGTCTTCCTCATCTAATTTCCTTCAGTTTTGCACAGATGCAAGACGTCGGTATTTTATTCCCGGTAAGGGCCAAGATTTCGAATGTAAGTTCTTTCCAGCTGGAAGAATTACGCTACATTGTCTTCCTCATCAAATTTCCTTCAGTTTTGCACAGGTGCAAGAGGTCGGTATTTTATACCCGGTAAGGGCCATGATTTCGAATGTAAGTTCCCTCCGGCTGGAAGAATTATGCTACATTGTCTTCCTCATCTAATTTCCTTCAGTTTTGCACAGATGCAAGACGTCGGTATTTTATTCCCGGTAAGGGCCAAGATTTCGAGCGTAAGTTCTCTCCAGCTGGAAGAATTACGCTACATTGTCTTCCTCATCTAAATTCCTTCAGTTCTGCACAGGTGCAAGATGTCGGTATTTTATTCCTGGTAAGGGCCAAGATTTCGAGCGTAAGTTCTCTCCAGCTGGAAGAATTACGCTACATTGTCTTCCTCATCTAATTTCCTTCAGTTTTGCACATATGCAAGAGGTCGGTATTTTATTCCCGGTAAGGGCCAAGATTTCGAATGTAAGTTCTTTCCAGCTGGAAGAATTACGCTACATTGTCTTCCTCATCTAATTTCCTTCAGTTTTGCACAGGTGCAAGAGGTCGGTGTTTTATTCCCGGTAAGGGCCAAGATTTCGAATGTAAGTTCTCTCCAACTGGAAGAATAACGCTACATTGTCTTCCTCATCTAATTTCCTTCAGTTTTGCACAGGTGCAAGAGGTCGGTATTTTATTCCCGGTAAGGGCCAAGATTTCGAGTGTAAGTTCTCTCTAGCTGGAAGAATTACGCTACATTGTCTCCCTCATCTAATTTCCTTCAGTTTTGCACAGATGCAAGAGGTAGGTATTTTATTCCCGGTAAGGGCCAAGATTTCGAATGTAAGTTCTCTCCAGCTTGAAGAATTACGCTACATTGTCTTCCTCATCTAATTTCCTTCAGTTTTGCACAGGTGAGAGAGGTCGGTATTTTATTCCCGGTAAGGGCCATGATTTCGAATGTAAGTTCTCTCCAGCTGGAAGAATTACGCTACATTGTCTTCCTCATCTAATTTCCTTCAGTTTTGCTCAGGTGCAAGATGTCGGTATTTTATTCCTGGTAAGGGCCAATATTTCGAGTGTAAGTTCTCTCTAGCTGGAAGAATTACGCTACATTGTCTTCCTCATCTAATTTCCTTCAGTTCTGCACAGGTGCAAGAGGTCGGTATTTTATTCCCGGTAAGGGCCAAGATTTCGAAAGTAAGTTCTCTCCAGCTGGAAGAATTACGCTACATTGTCTTCCTCATCTAATTTCCTTTAGTTTTGCACAGGTGCAAGATGTCGTTATTTTATTCCTTGTAAGGGCCAAGATTTCGAATGTAAGTTCTCTCCAGCTGGAAGAATTACGCTACATTGTCTTCCTCATCTAATTTCCTTTAGTTTTGCACAGGTGCTAGATGTCGGTATTTTATTCCCGTTAATGGCCAAGATTTCAAAAAAAAGTTCTCTCCAGCTGGAAGAATTACGCTACATTGTCTTCCTCATCTAATTTCCTTCAGTTTTGCAGAGTGAGAGAGGTCGGTATTTTATTCCCGTTAAGGGAGATGATTTCGAATGTAAGTTCTCTCCAGCTGGAAGAATTACGCTACAGTGTCTTCCTTATCTAATTTCCTTCAATTTGGCACAGGTGCAAGAGGTCGGTATTTTATTCCCAGTAAGGGCCATTATTTCGAAAGTAAGTTCTCTCCAGCTGGAAGAATTACGCTACATTGTATTCCTCATCAAATTTCCTTCAGTTTTGCACAGGTGAGAGAGGTCGGTGTTTTATTCCCGGTAAGGGCCAAGATTTCGAATGTAAGTTCTCTCCAACTGGAAGAATTACGCTACATTGTCTTCCTCATCTAATTTCCTTCAGTTTTGCACTGGTGCAAGAGGTCAGTATTTTATTCCCAGTAAGGGCCATGATTTCGAAAGTAAGTTCTCTCCAACTGGAAGAATTACGCTACATTGTCTTCCTCATCAAATTTCCTTCAGTTTTGCACTGGTGCAAGAGGTCGGTATTTTATTCCCGGTAAGGGCCAAGATTTCGAATGTAAGTTCTGTCCAGCTGGAAGAATTACGCTATATTTTCTTCCTCATCTAATTTCCTTCAGTTTTGCACAGGTGCAAGTGGTCGGTATTTTATTCCCGGTAAGGGCCAAGATTTCGAATGTATGTTCTCTCCAGCTGGAAGAATTACGCTAAATTGTCTTCCTCATCAAATTTCCTTCAGTTTTGCACAGGTGCAAGAGGTCGGTATTTTATTCCCGGTAAGGGCCAAGATTTCGAGTGTAAGTTCTCTCCAGCTGGAAGAATTACGCTACATTGTCTTCCTCATCTAATTTCCTTCATTTTTGCACAGGGGCAAGATGTTGGTATTTTATTCCCGGTAAGGGCCAAGATTTCGAGTGTAAGTTCTCTCCAGCTGGAAGAATTACGCTACATTGTCTTCCTCATCTAATTTCCTTCATTTTTGCACAGGTGCTAGATGTCGGTATTTTATTCCCGTTAATGGCCAAGATTTCAAAAAAAAGTTCTCTCCAGCTGGAAGAATTACGCTACATTGTCTTCCTTATCTAATTTCCTTCAGTTTTGCAGAGTGAGAGAGGTCGGTATTTTATTCCCGTTAAGGGACATGATTTCGAATGAAAGTTCTCTCCAGCTGGAAGAATTACGCTATATTGTCTTCCTCATCTAATTTCCTTCAGTTTTGCACAGGTGCAAGAGGTCGGTATTTTATTCCCGGTAAGGGCCAAGATTTCGAATGTATGTTCTCTCCAGCTGGAAGAATTACGCTACATTGTCTTCCTCATCAAATTTCCTTCAGTTCTGCACAGGTGCAAGAGGTCGGTATTTTATACCCGGTAAGGGCCATGATTTCGAATGTAAGTTCCCTCCGGCTGGAAGAATTATGCTACATTGTCTTCCTCATCTAATTTCCTTCAGTTTTGCACAGATGCAAGACGTCGGTATTTTATTCCCGGTAAGGGCCAAGATTTCGAGCGTAAGTTCTCTCCAGCTGGAAGAATTAATCTACATTGTCTTCCTCATCTAAATTCCTTCAGTTCTGCACAGGTGCAAGATGTCGGTATTTTATTCCTGGTAAGGGCCAAGATTTCGAGCGTAAGTTCTCTCCAGCTGGAAGAATTACGCTACATTGTCTTCCTCATCTAATTTCCTTCAGTTTTGCACATATGCAAGAGGTCGGTATTTTATTCCAGGTAAGGGCCAAGATTTCAAATGTAAGTTCTTTCCAGCTGGAAGAATTACGCTACATTGTCTTCCTCATCTAATTTCCTTCAGTTTTGCACAGACGCAAGACCTCAGTATTTTATTCCCGGTAAGGGCCATGATTTCGAATGTAAGTTCTTTCCAGCTGGAAGAATTACGCTACATTGTCTTCCTCATCTAATTTCCTTCAGTTTTGCACAGGTGCAAGAGGTCGGTGTTTTATTCCCGGTAAGGGCCAAGATTTCGAATGTAAGTTCTCTCCAACTGGAAGAATAACGCTACATTGTCTTCCTCATCTAATTTCCTTCAGTTTTGCACAGGTGCAAGAGGTCGGTATTTTATTCCCGGTAAGGGCCAAGATTTCGAGTGTAAGTTCTCTCTAGCTGGAAGAATTACGCTACATTGTCTCCCTCATCTAATTTCCTTCAGTTTTGCACAGATGCAAGAGGTAGGTATTTTATTCCCGGTAAGGGCCAAGATTTCGAATGTAAGTTCTCTGCAGCTTGAAGAATTACGCTACATTGTCTTCCTCATCTAATTTCCTTCAGTTTTGCACAGGTGAGAGAGGTCGGTATTTTATTCCCGGTAAGGGCCATGATTTCGAATGTAAGTTCTCTCCAGCTGGAAGAATTACGCTACATTGTCTTCCTCATCTAATTTCCTTCAGTTTTGCTCAGGTGCAAGATGTCGGTATTTTATTCCTGGTAAGGGCCAATATTTCGAGTGTAAGTTCTCTCTAGCTGGAAGAATTACGCTACATTGTCTTCCTCATCTAATTTCCTTCAGTTCTGCACAGGTGCAAGAGGTCGGTATTTTATTCCCGGTAAGGGCCAAGATTTCGAAAGTAAGTTCTCTCCAGCTGGAAGAATTACGCTACATTGTCTTCCTCATCTAATTTCCTTTAGTTTTGCACAGGTGCAAGATGTCGTTATTTTATTCCTTGTAAGGGCCAAGATTTCGAATGTAAGTTCTCTCCAGCTGGAAGAATTACGCTACATTGTCTTCCTCATCTAATTTCCTTTAGTTTTGCACAGGTGCTAGATGTCGGTATTTTATTCCCGTTAATGGCCAAGATTTCAAAAAAAAGTTCTCTCCAGCTGGAAGAATTACGCTACATTGTCTTCCTCATCTAATTTCCTTCAGTTTTGCAGAGTGAGAGAGGTCGGTATTTTATTCCCGTTAAGGGAGATGATTTCGAATGTAAGTTCTCTCCAGCTGGAAGAATTACGCTACAGTGTCTTCCTTATCTAATTTCCTTCAATTTGGCACAGGTGCAAGAGGTCGGTATTTTATTCCCAGTAAGGGCCATTATTTCGAAAGTAAGTTCTCTCCAGCTGGAAGAATTACGCTACATTGTATTCCTCATCAAATTTCCTTCAGTTTTGCACAGGTGAGAGAGGTCGGTGTTTTATTCCCGGTAAGGGCCAAGATTTCGAATGTAAGTTCTCTCCAACTGGAAGAATTACGCTACATTGTCTTCCTCATCTAATTTCCTTCAGTTTTGCACTGGTGCAAGAGGTCAGTATTTTATTCCCAGTAAGGGCCATGATTTCGAAAGTAAGTTCTCTCCAACTGGAAGAATTACGCTACATTGTCTTCCTCATCAAATTTCCTTCAGTTTTGCACTGGTGCAAGAGGTCGGTATTTTATTCCCGGTAAGGGCCAAGATTTCGAGTGTAAGTTCTCTCCAGCTGGAAGAATTACGCTACATTGTCTTCCTCATCTAATTTCCTTCATTTTTGCACAGGTGCTAGATGTCGGTATTTTATTCCCGTTAATGGCCAAGATTTCAAAAAAAAGTTCTCTCCAGCTGGAAGAATTACGCTACATTGTCTTCCTTATCTAATTTCCTTCAGTTTTGCAGAGTGAGAGAGGTCGGTATTTTATTCCCGTTAAGGGACATGATTTCGAATGAAAGTTCTCTTCAGCTGGAAGAATTACGCTATATTGTCTTCCTCATCTAATTTCCTTCAGTTTTGCACAGGTGCAAGAGGTCGGTATTTTATTCCCGGTAAGGGCCAAGATTTCGAATGTATGTTCTCTCCAGCTGGAAGAATTACGCTACATTGTCTTCCTCATCAAATTTCCTTCAGTTCTGCACAGGTGCAAGAGGTCGGTATTTTATACCCGGTAAGGGCCATGATTTCGAATGTAAGTTCCCTCCGGCTGGAAGAATTATGCTACATTGTCTTCCTCATCTAATTTCCTTCAGTTTTGCACAGATGCAAGACGTCGGTATTTTATTCCCGGTAAGGGCCAAGATTTCGAGCGTAAGTTCTCTCCAGCTGGAAGAATTACGCTACATTGTCTTCCTCATCTAAATTCCTTCAGTTCTGCACAGGTGCAAGATGTCGGTATTTTATTCCTGGTAAGGGCCAAGATTTCGAGCGTAAGTTCTCTCCAGCTGGAAGAATTACGCTACATTGTCTTCCTCATCTAATTTCCTTCAGTTTTGCACATATGCAAGAGGTCGGTATTTTATTCCCGGTAAGGGCCAAGATTTCGAATGTAAGTTCTTTCCAGCTGGAAGAATTACGCTACATTGTCTTCCTCATCTAATTTCCTTCAGTTTTGCACAGACGCAAGACCTCAGTATTTTATTCCCGGTAAGGGCCATGATTTCGAATGTAAGTTCTTTCCAGCTGGAAGAATTACGCTACATTGTCTTCCTCATCTAATTTCCTTCAGTTTTGCACAGGTGCAAGAGGTCGGTGTTTTATTCCCGGTAAGGGCCAAGATTTCGAATGTAAGTTCTCTCCAACTGGAAGAATAACGCTACATTGTCTTCCTCATCTAATTTCCTTCAGTTTTGCACAGGTGCAAGAGGTCGGTATTTTATTCCCGGTAAGGGCCAAGATTTCGAGTGTAAGTTCTCTCTAGCTGGAAGAATTACGCTACATTGTCTTCCTCATCTAATTTCCTTCAGTTTTGCACAGATGCAAGAGGTAGGTATTTTATTCCCGGTAAGGGCCAAGTTTTCGAATGTAAGTTCTCTCCAGCTTGAAGAATTACGCTACATTGTCTTCCTCATCTAATTTCCTTCAGTTTTGCACAGGTGAGAGAGGTCGGTATTTTATTCCCGGTAAGGGCCATGATTTCGAATGTAAGTTCTCTCCAGCTGGAAGAATTACGCTACATTGTCTTCCTCATCTAATTTCCTTCAGTTTTGCACAGGTGCAAGATGTCGGTATTTTATTCCTGGTAAGGGCCAATATTTCGAGTGTAAGTTCTCTCTAGCTGGAAGAATTACGCTACATTGTCTTCCTCATCTAATTTCCTTCAGTTCTGCACAGGTGCAAGAGGTCGGTATTTTATTCCCGGTAAGGGCCAAGATTTCGAAAGTAAGTTCTCTCCAGCTGGAAGAATTACGCTACATTGTCTTCCTCATCTAATTTCCTTTAGTTTTGCACAGGTGCAAGATGTCGTTATTTTATTCCTTGTAAGGGCCAAGATTTCGAATGTAAGTTCTCTCCAGCTGGAAGAATTACGCTACATTGTCTTCCTCATCTAATTTCCTTTAGTTTTGCACAGGTGCTAGATGTCGGTATTTTATTCCCGTTAATGGCCAAGATTTCAAAAAAAAGTTCTCTCCAGCTGGAAGAATTACGCTACATTGTCTTCCTCATCTAATTTCCTTCAGTTTTGCAGAGTGAGAGAGGTCGGTATTTTATTCCCGTTAAGGGAGATGATTTAAAATGTAAGTTCTCTCCAGCTGGAAGAATTACGCTACAGTGTCTTCCTCATCTAATTTCCTTCAATTTGGCACAGGTGCAAGAGGTTGGTATTTTATTCCCAGTAAGGGCCATGATTTCGAAAGTAAGTTCTCTCCAGCTGGAAGAATTACGCTACATTGTATTCCTCATCAAATTTCCTTCAGTTTTGCACAGGTGAGAGAGGTCGGTGTTTTATTCCCGGTAAGGGCCAAGATTTCGAATGTAAGTTCTCTCCAACTGGAAGAATTACGCTACATTGTCTTCCTCATCTAATTTCCTTCAGTTTTGCACTGGTGCAAGAGGTCAGTATTTTATTCCCAGTAAGGGCCATGATTTCGAAAGTAAGTTCTCTCCAACTGGAAGAATTACGCTACATTGTCTTCCTCATCAAATTTCCTTCAGTTTTGCACTGGTGCAAGAGGTCGGTATTTTATTCCCGGTAAGGGCCAAGATTTCGAATGTAAGTTCTGTCCAGCTGGAAGAATTACGCTATATTGTCTTCCTCATCTAATTTCCTTCAGTTTTGCACAGGTGCAAGAGGTCGGTATTTTATTCCCGGTAAGGGCCAAGATTTCGAATGTATGTTCTCTCCAGCTGGAAGAATTACGCTACATTGTCTTCCTCATCAAATTTCCTTCAGTTTTGCACAGGTGCAAGAGGTTGGTATTTTATTCCCGGTAAGGGCCAAGATTTCGAGTGTAAGTTCTCTCCAGCTGGAAGAATTACGCTACATTGTCTTCCTCATCTAATTTCCTTCATTTTTGCACAGGGGCAAGATGTTGGTATTTTATTCCCGGTAAGGGCCAAGATTTCGAGTGTAAGTTCTCTCCAGCTGGAAGAATTACGCTACATTGTCTTCCTCATCTAATTTCCTTCATTTTTGCACAGGTGCTAGATGTCGGTATTTTATTCCCGTTAATGGCCAAGATTTCAAAAAAAAGTTCTCTCCAGCTGGAAGAATTACGCTACATTGTCTTCCTTATCTAATTTCCTTCAGTTTTGCAGAGTGAGAGAGGTCGGTATTTTATTCCCGTTAAGGGACATGATTTCGAATGAAAGTTCTCTCCAGCTGGAAGAATTACGCTATATTGTCTTCCTCATCTAATTTCCTTCAGTTTTGCACAGGTGCAAGAGGTCGGTATTTTATTCCCGGTAAGGGCCAAGATTTCGAATGTATGTTCTCTCCAGCTGGAAGAATTACGCTACATTGTCTTCCTCATCAAATTTCCTTCAGTTCTGCACAGGTGCAAGAGGTCGGTATTTTATTCCCGGTAAGGGCCAAGATTTCGAATGTATGTTCTCTCCAGCTGGAAGAATTACGCTACATTGTCTTCCTCATAAAATTTCCTTCAGTTTTGCACAGGTGCAAGAGGTCGGTATTTTATTCCCGGTAAGGGCCAAGATTTCGAGTGTAAGTTCTCTCCAGCTGGAAGAATTACGCTACATTGTCTTCCTCATCTAATTTCCTTCAGTTTTGCACAGGTGCCAGATGTTGGTATTTTATTCCCGGTAAGGGCCAAGATTTCAAGTGTAAGTTCTCTCCAGCTGGAAGAATTACGCTACATTGTCTTCCTCATCTAATTTCCTTCAGTTTTGCACAGGTGGAAGAGGTCGGTATTTTATTCCCGGTAAAGGCCAAGATTTCGAATGTAAGTCCTCTCCAAATGGAAAAATTACGCCTCATTTTCTTCCTGATCTAATTTCCTTTAGTTTTGCACAGGTGAGAGAGGTCGGTATTTTATTCCCGTTAAGGGACATAATTTCGAATGTAAGTTCTCTCCAGCTGGAAAAATTACGCTACATTGTCTTCCATATTTAATTTCCTTCAGTTTTGCACAGGTGAGAGAGGTCGGTATTTTATTCCCGGTAAGGGCCATGATTTCGAATGTAAGTTCTCTCCAGCTGGAAGAATTACGCTACATTGTCTTCCTCATCTAATTTCCTTCAGTTTTGCACAGATGCAAGAGGTAGGTAATTTATTCCCGGTAAGGGCCAAGATTTCGAATGTAAGTTCTCTCCAGCTTGACGAATTACGCTACATTGTCTTCCTCATCTAATTTTCTTTCAGTTTTGCACAGGTGCAAGAGGTCGGTATTTTATTCCCGGTAAGGGCCATGATTTCGAATGTAAGTTCTCTCCAGCTGGAAGAATTACGCTACATTGTCTTCCTCATCTAATTTCCTTCAGTTTTGCACAGGTGAAAGAGGTCGGTATTTAATTCCCGGTAAGGGCCAAGATTTCGAGTGTAAGTTCTCTCCAGCTGGAAGAATTACGCTACATTGTCTTCCTCATCTAATTTTCTTCAGTTTTGCACAGATGCAAGATGTCGGTATTTTATTCCGTGTAAGGGCCAAGATTTCGAGTGTAATTTCTCTCCAGCTGGAAGAATTACGCTACATTGTCTTCCTCATCTAATTTCCTTCAGTTTTGCACAGGTGCAAGAGGTCGGTATTTTATTCCCGGTAAAGGCCATGATTTCGAATGTAAGTTCTCTCCCGCTGGAAGAATTAAGCTACATTGTCTTCCTCATCTAATTTCCTTCAGTTTTGCACATGTGGAAGAGGTCGTTATTTTATTCCTTGTAAGGGCCAAGATTTCGAGTGTAAGTTCTCTCTAGCTGGAAGAATTACACTACATTGTCTTCCTCATCTAATTTCCTTTAGTTTTGCACAGGTGCTAGAGGTCGGTATTTTATTCCCGTTAATGGCCAAGCTTTCAAAAAAAAGTTTTCTCCAGCTGGAAGAATTACGCTACATTGTCTTCCTCATCTAAATTCCTTCAGTTTTGCACAGGTGCAAGAGGTCGGTATTTTATTCCCGGTAAGGGCCATGATTTCGAATGTAAGTTCTCTCCAGCTGGAAGAATTACGCTACATTGTCTTCCTCATCTAATTTCCTTCAGTTTTGCACAGGTGCAAGAGGTCGGTATTTAATTCCCGGTAAGGGCCAAGATTTCGAATGTAAGTTCTCTCCAGCTGGAAAAATTACGCTACATTGTCTTCCTGATCTAATTTTATTCAGTTTTGCACAGGTGCAAGATGTTGGTATTTTATTCCCGGTAAGGGCCAAGATTTCAAGTGTAAGTTCTCTCCAGCTGGAAGAATAACGCTACATTGTCTTCCTCATCTAATTTCCTTCAGTTCTGCACAGGTGAGAGGTCGGTATTTTATTCCCGGTAAAGGCCAAGATTTCGAATGTAAGTTCTGTCCAGCTGGAAGCATTACGCTACATTGTCTTCCTCATCTAATTTCCTTCAGTTTTGCACAGGTAAGAGAGGTCGGTATTTTATTCCCGGTAAGGGCCAAGATTTCGAATGTAAGTTCTCTGCAGCTGGAAGAATTACGCTACATTGTCTTCCTCATCTAATTTCCTTCATTTTTGCACAGGGGCAAGATGTTGGTATTTTATTCCCGGTAAGGGCCAAGATTTCGAGTGTAAGTTCTCTCCAGCTGGAAGAATTACGCTACATTGTCTTCCTCATCTAATTTCCTTCATTTTGCACAGGTGCAAGAGGTCGGTATTTTATTCCCGGTAAGGGCCAAGATTTCGAGTGTAAGTTCTCTCCAGCTGGAAGAATTACGCTACATTGTCTTCCTCATCTAATTTCCTTCAGTTTTGCACAGGTGAGAGAGGTCGGTATTTTATTCCCGGTAAGGGCCATGATTTCGAATGTAAGTTCTCTCCAGCTGGAAGAATTACACTACATTGTCTTCCTCATCTAATTTCCTTCAGTTTTGCACAGGTGAGAGAGGTCGGTATTTTATTCCCGGTAAGGGCCATGATTTCGAATGTAAGTTCTCTCCAGCTGGAAGAATTACGCTACATTATCTTCCTCATCTAATTTCCTTCAGTTTTGCACAGGTGCCAGATGTCGGTATTTTATTCCTGGTAAGGGCCAAGATTTTGAGTGTAAGTTCTCTCCAGCTGGAAGAATTACGCTACATTGTCTTCCTCATCTAATTTCCTTCAGTTTTGCACAGGTGCAAGAGGTCGGTATTTTATTCCCGGTAAGGGCCATGATTTCGAATGTAAGTTCTCTCCAGCTGGAAGAATTACGCTACATTGTCTTCCTCATATAATTTCCTTCAGTTTTGGACAGGTGAGAGAGGTCGGTATTTTATTCCCGTTAATGGCCATTATTTCAAAAAAAAGTTCTCTCCAGCTGGAAGAATTACGCTACATTGTCTTCCTCATCTAATTTCCTTCAGTTTTGCACAGATGCAAGATGTCGGTATTTTATTCCCGGTAAGGGCCAAGATTTTGAGTGTAAGTTCTCTCCAGCTGGAAGAATTACACTACATTGTCTTCCTCATCTAATTTCCTTCAGTTTTGCACAGGTGAGAGAGGTCGGTATTTTATTCCCGGTAAGGGCCATGATTTCGAATGTAAGTTCTCTCCAGCTGGAAGAATTACACTACATTGTCTTCCTCATCTAATTTCCTTCAGTTTTGCACAGATGCAAGAGGTAGGTATTTTATTCCCGGTAAGGGCCAAGATTTCAAATGTAAGTTCTGTCCACCTTGAAGAATTACGCTACATTGTCTTCCTCATCTAATTTCCTTCAGTTTTGCACAGGTGAGAGAGGTCGGTATTTTATTCCCGGTAAGGGCCATGATTTCGAATGTAAGTTCTCTCCAGCTGGAAGAATTACGCTACATTGTCTTCCTCATCTAATTTCCTTCAGTTTTGCACAGATGCAAGACCTCAGTATTTTATTCCCGGTAAGGGCCAAGATTTCGAATGTAAGTTCTCTCCAGCTGGAAGAATTACGCTACATTGTCTTCCTCATCTAATTTCCTTTAATTTTGCACAGGTGCTAGATGTCGGTATTTTATTCCCGTTAATGGCCAAGATTTCAAAAAAAAGTTCTCTCCAGCTGGAAGAATTACGCTACATTGTCTTCCTCATCTAATTTCCTTCAGTTTTGCACAGGTGCAAGATGTTGGTATTTTATTCTCGGTAAGGGCCAAGATTTCGAGTGTCAGTTCTCTCCTGCTTGAAGAATTACGCTACATTGTCTTCCTCATCTAATTTCCTTCAGTTTTGCACAGGTGAGAGAGGTCGGTATTTTATTCCCGGTAAGGGCCATGATTTCGAATGTAAGTTCTCTCCAGCTGGAAGAATTACGCTACATTGTCTTCCTCATCAAATTTCCTTCAGTTTTGCACAGGTGCAAGAGGTCGGTGTTTTATTCCCGGTAAGGGCCAAGATTTCGAATGTAAGTTCTCTCCAGCTGGAAGAATTACGCTACATTGTCTTCCTCATCTAATTTCCTTTAGTTTTGCACAGGTGCAAGAGGTCGGTATTTTATGCCCGGTAAGGGCCATGATTTCGAGTGTAAGTTCTCTCCAGCTGGAAGAATTACGCTACATTGTCTTCCTCATCTAATTTCCTTCAGTTTTGGACAGGTGAGAGAGGTCGGTATTTTATTCCCGTTAAGGGACATGATTTCGAATGTAAGTTCTCTCCAGCTGGAAGAATTACGCTACATTGTCTTCCTCATCTAATTTCCTTTAGTTTTGCACAGGTGAGAGAGGTCGGTATTTTATTCCCGTTAATGGGCAAGATTTCAAAAAAAAGTTCTCTCCAGCTGGAAGAATTACGCTACATTGTCTTCCTCATCTAATTTCCTTCTTTTTTGCACAGGTGGAAAAGGTCGGTATTTTATTCCGTGTAAGGGCCAAGATTTCGAATGTAAGTTCTCTCCAGCTGGAAGAATTACGCTACATTGTCTTCCTCATCTAATTTCCTTCAGTTTTACACAGGTGGAAGAGGTCGGTATTTTATTCTGTGTAATGGCCAAGATTTCGAATGTAAGTTCTCTCCAGCTGGAAGAATTACGCTACATTGTCTTCCTCATCTAATTTCCTTCAGTTTTGCACATATGCAAGAGGTCGGTATTTTATACCCGGTAAGGGCCAAGATTTCGAATGTATGTTCTTTCCAGCTGGAAGAAATACGCTACTTTGTCTTCCTCATCTAATTTCCTTCAGTTTTGCACAGGTGCAAGAGGTCGGTATTTTATTCCCGGTAAGGGCCAAGATTTCGAGTGTAAGTTCTCTCCAGCTGGAAGAATTACGCTACATTGTCTTCCTCATCTAATTTCTTTCAGTTTTGCAGAGGTGCAAGAGGTCGGTATTTTATTCCCGGTAAGGGCCAAGATTTCGAGTGTAAGTTCTCTCCAGCTGGACGAATTCCGCTACATTGTCTTCCTCATCTAATTTACTTCAGTTTTGCACAGGTGCAAGAGGTCGGTATTTTATTCCCGGTAAGGGCCAAGATTTCGAATGTAAGATCTTTCCAGCTGGAAGAATTACGCTACATTGTCTTCCTCATCAAATTTCCTTCAGTTTTGCACAGGTGCAAGAGGTCGGTATTTTATTCCCGGTAAGGGCCAAGATTTCGAGTGTAAGTTCTCTCCAGCTGGAAGAATTCCGCTACATTGTCTTCCTCATCTAATTTCTTTCAGTTTTGCAGAGGTGCAAGAGGTCGGTATTTTATTCCCGGTAAGGGCCAAGATTTCGAGTGTAAGTTCTCTCCAGCTGGACGAATTCCGCTACATTGTCTTCCTCATCTAATTTCCTTCAGTTTTGCACAGGTGCAAGAGGTCGGTATTTTATTCCCGGTAAGGGCCAATATTTCGAATGTAAGTTCTCTCCAGCTGGAAGAATTACGCTACATTGTCTTCCTCATCTAATTTCCTTCAGTTTTGCACAGGTGAGAGAGGTCGGTATTTTATTCCCGTTAAGGGACAAAATTTCGAATGTAAGTTCTCTCCAGCTGGAAAAATTACGCTACATTGTCTTCCTGATCTAATTTTATTCAGTTTTGCACAGGTGCAAGACGTCGGTATTTTATTCCGTGTAAGGGCCAAGTTTTCGAATGTAAGTTCTCTCCAGCTGGAAGAATTACGCTACATTGTCTTCCTCATCTAATTTCCTTCACTTTTGCACAGATGCAAGAGGTCGGTATTTTTTTCCCGGTAAGGGCCAAGATTTTGAATGTAAGTTCTCTCCAGCTGGAAGAATTACGCTACATTGTCTTCCTCATCTAATTTCCTTCAGTTTTCCACAGATGCAAGATGTCGGTATTTTATTCCTGGTAAGGGCCAATATATCGAGTGCAAGTTCTCTCCAGCTGGAAGAATTACGCTACATTGTCTTCCTCGTCTAATTTTCTTCAGTTTTGCACAGGTGGAAAAGGTCGGTATTTTATTCCCGGTAAGGGCCAAGATTTCGATTGTAAGTTCTCTCCAGCTGGAAGAATTACGCTACATTGTCTTCCTCATCCAATTTCCTTCAGTTTTGCACAGATGCAAGATGTCGGTATTTTATTCCGTGTAAGGGCCATGATTTCGAGTGTAAGTTCTCTCTAGCTGGAAGAATTACGCTACATTGTCTTCCTCATCTAATTTCCTTCAGTTTTGCACAGGTGCAAGAGGTCGGTATTTTATTCCCGGTAAGGGCCAAGATTTCGAGTGTAAGTTCTCTCTAGCTGGAAGAATTACGCTACATTGTCTTCCTCATCTAATTTCCTTCAGTTTTGCACAGATGCAAGAGGTCGGTATTTTATTCCCGGTAAAGGCCAAGATTTCGAATGTAAGTTCTCTCCAGCTGGAAGAATTACGCTACATTGTCTTCCTCATCTAATTTCCTTCTTTTTTGCACAGGTGGAAAAGGTCGGTATTTTATTCCTGGTAAGGGCCAAGATTTCGAATGTAAGTTCTCTCCAGCTGGAAGAATTACGCTACATTGTCTTCCTCATCTAATTTCCTTCAGTTTTACACAGGTGGAAGAGGTCGGTATTTTATTCTGTGTAATGGCCAAGATTTCGAATGTAAGTTCTCTCCAGCTGGAAGAATTACGCTACATTGTCTTCCTCATCTAATTTCCTTCAGTTTTGCACATATGCAAGAGGTCGGTATTTTATACCCGGTAAGGGCCAAGATTTCGAATGTAAGTTCTTTCCAGCTGGAAGAAATACGCTACATTGTCTTCCTCATCTAATTTCCTTCAGTTTTGCACAGGTGCAAGAGGTCGGTATTTTATTCCCGGTAAGGGCCAAGATTTCGAGTGTAAGTTCTCTCCAGCTGGAAGAATTCCGCTACATTGTCTTCCTCATCTAATTTCTTTCAGTTTTGCAGAGGTGCAAGAGGTCGGTATTTTATTCCCGGTAAGGGCCAAGATTTCGAGTGTAAGTTCTCTCCAGCTGGACGAATTCCGCTACATTGTCTTCCTCATCTAATTTACTTCAGTTTTGCACAGGTGCAAGAGGTCGGTATTTTATTCCCGGTAAGGGCCAAGATTTCGAGCGCATTTTCTCTCCAGCTGGAAGAAATACGCTACATTGTCTTCCTCATCTAATTTCCTTCACTTTTGCACAGGTGCAAGGGGTCGGTATTTTATTCCCGGTAAGGGCCAAGATTTTGAATGTAAGTTCTCTCCAGCTGGAAGAATTACGCTACATTGTCTTCCTCATCTAATTTTCTTCAGTTTTCCACAGATGCAAGATGTCGGTATTTTATTCCTGGTAAGGGCCAATATATCGAGTGCAAGTTCTCTCCAGCTGGAAGAATTACGCTACATTGTCTTCCTCATCTAATTTTCTTCAGTTTTGCACAGGTGGAAAAGGTCGGTATTTTATTCCCGGTAAGGGCCAAGATTTCGATTGTAAGTTCTCTCCAGCTGGAAGAATTACGCTACATTGTCTTCCTCATCCAATTTCCTTCAGTTTTGCACAGATGCAAGATGTCGGTATTTTATTCCGTGTAAGGGCCAAGATTTCGAGTGTAATTTCTCTCCAGCTGGAAGAATTACGCTACATTGTCTTCCTCATCTAATTTCCTTCAGTTTTGCACAGGTGCAAGAGGTCGGTATTTTATTCCCGGTAAAGGCCATGATTTCGAATGTAAGTTCTCTCCAGCTGGAAGAATTAAGCTACATTGTCTTCCTCATCTAATTTCCTTCACTTTTGCACAGATGCAAGACGTCGGTATTTTATTCCCGGTAAGGGCCAAGATTTCGAGTGCATTTTCTCTCCAGCTGGAAGAATTACGCTACATTGTCTTCCTCATCTAATTTCCTTCACTTTTGCACAGGTGCAAGAGGTCGGTATTTTATTCCCGGTAAGGGCCAAGATTTTGAATGTAAGTTCTCTCCAGCTGGAAGAATTACGCTACATTGTCTTCCTCATCTAATTTCCTTCAGTTTTCCACAGATGCAAGATGTCGGTATTTTATTCCTGGTAAGGGCCAATATATCGAGTGCAAGTTCTCTCCAGCTGGAAGAATTACGCTACATTGTCTTCCTCATCTAATTTTCTTCAGTTTTGCACAGGTGGAAAAGGTCGGTATTTTATTCCCGGTAAGGGCCAAGATTTCGATTGTAAGTTCTCTCCAGCTGGAAGAATTACGCTACATTGTCTTCCTCATCCAATTTCCTTCAGTTTTGCACAGATGCAAGATGTCGGTATTTTATTCCGTGTAAGGGCCAAGATTTCGAGTGTAATTTCTCTCCAGCTGGAAGAATTACGCTACATTGTCTTCCTCATCTAATTTCCTTCAGTTTTGCACAGGTGCAAGAGGTCGGTATTTTATTCCCGGTAAAGGCCATGATTTCGAATGTAAGTTCTCTCCAGCTTGAAGAATTAAGCTACATTGTCTTCCTCATCTAATTTCCTTCAGTTTTGCACAGGTGGAAGAGGTCGGTATTTTATTCCGTGTAAGGGCCAAGATTTCGAATGTAAGTTCTCTCCAGCTGGAAGAATTGCGCTACATTGTCTTCCTCATCTAATTTCCTTCAGTTTTGCACAGGTGCAAGACGTCGGTATTTTATTCCCGGTCAGGGCCAAGATTTCGAATGTAAGTTCTCTGCAGCTGGAAGAATTACGCTTCATTGTCTTCCTCATCTAATTTCCTTCAGTTTTCCACAGATGCAAGATGTCGGTATTTTATTCCCGGTAAGGGCCGATATATCGAGTGCAAGTTATCACCAGCTGGAAGAATTACGCTACATTGTCTTCCTCATCTAATTTCCTTCAGTTTTGCACAAGTTCAAGACGTCTTTATTTTATTCCCGGTAAGGGCCAAGATTTCGAGTGTATGTTCTCTCCAGCTGGAAGTATTACGCTACATTGTCTTCCTCATCTAATTTCCTTCACTTTTGCACAGATGCAAGACGTCGGTATTTTATTCCCGGTAAGGGCCAAGATTTCGAGCGCATTTTCTCTCCAGCTGGAAGAAATACGCTACATTGTCTTCCTCATCTAATTTCCTTCACTTTTGCACAGGTGCAAGGGGTCGGTATTTTATTCCCGGTAAGGGCCAAGATTTTGAATGTAAGTTCTCTCCAGCTGGAAGAATTACGCTACATTGTCTTCCTCATCTAATTTTCTTCAGTTTTCCACAGATGCAAGATGTCGGTATTTTATTCCTGGTAAGGGCCAATATATCGAGTGCAAGTTCTCTCCAGCTGGAAGAATTACGCTACATTGTCTTCCTCATCTAATTTTCTTCAGTTTTGCACAGGTGGAAAAGGTCGGTATTTTATTCCCGGTAAGGGCCAAGATTTCGATTGTAAGTTCTCTCCAGCTGGAAGAATTACGCTACATTGTCTTCCTCATCCAATTTCCTTCAGTTTTGCACAGATGCAAGATGTCGGTATTTTATTCCGTGTAAGGGCCAAGATTTCGAGTGTAATTTCTCTCCAGCTGGAAGAATTACGCTACATTGTCTTCCTCATCTAATTTCCTTCAGTTTTGCACAGGTGCAAGAGGTCGGTATTTTATTCCCGGTAAAGGCCATTATTTCGAATGTAAGTTCTCTCCAGCTGGAAGAATTAAGCTACATTGTCTTCCTCATCTAATTTCCTTCAGTTTTGCACAGGTGCAAGAGGTCGGTATTTTATTCCCGGTAAGGGCCAAGATTTCGAATGTAAGTTCTCTCCAGCTGGAAGAATTGCGCTACATTGTCTTCCTCATCTAATTTCCTTCAGTTTTGCACAGGTGCAAGACGTCGGTATTTTATTCCGTTAAGGGCCAAGATTTCGAATGTAAGTTCTCTCCAGCTGGAAGAATTACGCTTCATTGTCTTCCTCATCTAATTTCCTTCAGTTTTCCACAGATGCAAGATGTCGGTATTTTATTCCCGGTAAGGGCCGATATATCGAGTGCAAGTTATCACCAGCTGGAAGAATTACGCTACATTGTCTTCCTCATCTAATTTTCTTCAGTTTTGCACAGATGCAAGAGGTCGGTATTTTATTCCCGGTAAGGGCCAAGATTTCGAGTGTAAGTTCTCTCTAGCTGGAAGAATTACGCTACATTGTCTTCCTCATCTAATTTCCTTCTTTTTTGCACAGGTGCAAGAGGTCGGTATTTTATTCCCGGTAAGGGCCAAGATTTCGAGTGTAAGGTCTCTCTAGCTGGAAGAATTACGCTACATTGTCTTCCTCATCTAATTTCCTTCAGTTTTGCACAGGTGCAAGAGGTCGGTATTTTATTCCCGGTAAGGGCCAAGATTTCGAGTGTAAGTTCTCTCTAGCTGGAAGAATTACGCTACATTGTCTTCCTCATCTAATTTCCTTCAGTTTTGCACAGGTGCAAGAGGTCGGTATTTTATTCCTGGTAAGGGCCAAGATTTCGAATGTAAGTTCTCTCCAGCTGGAAGAATTGCGCTACATTGTCTTCCTCATCTAATTTCCTTCAGTTTTGCACAGGTGGAAAAGGTCGGTATTTTATTCCGTGTAAGGGCCAAGATTTCGAATGTAAGTTCTCTCCAGCTGGAAGAATTACGCTACATTGTCTTCCTCATCTAATTTCCTTCAGTTTTGCACAGGTGGAAGAGGTCGGTATTTTATTCTGTGTAATGGCCAAGATTTCGAATGTAAGTTCTCTCCAGCTGGAAGAATTACGCTACATTGTCTCCCTCATCTAATTTCCTTCAGTTTTGCACAGGTGCAAGAGGTCGGTATTTTATTCCCGGTAAGGGCCATGATTTCGAATGTAAGTTCTTTCCAGCTGGAAGAATTAGGCTACATTGTCTTCCTCATCTAATTTCTTTCAGTTTTGCAGAGGTGCAAGAGGTCGGTATTTTATTCCCGGTAAGGGCCAAGATTTCGAGTGTAAGTTCTCTCCAGCTGGACGAATTCCGCTACATTGTCTTCCGCATCTAATTTCCTTCAGTTTTGCACAGGTGCAAGAGGTCGGTATTTTATTCCCGGTAAGGGCCAAGATTTCGAATGTAAGTTCTTTCCAGCTGGAAGAATTACGCTACATTGTCTTCCTCATCAAATTTCCTTCAGTTTTGCACAGGTGCAAGAGGTCGGTATTTTATTCCCGGTAAGGGCCAAGATTTCGAGTGTAAGTTCTCTCCAGCTGGAAGAATTCCGCTACATTGTCTTCCGCATCTAATTTCTTTCAGTTTTGCAGAGGTGCAAGAGGTCGGTATTTTATTCCCGGTAAGGGCCAAGATTTCGATTGTAAGTTCTCTCCAGCTGGACGAATTCCGCTATATTGTCTTCCTCATCTAATTTCCTTCAGTTTTGCACAGGTGCAAGAGGTCGGTATTTTATTCCCGGTAAGGGCCTATATTTCGAATGTAAGTTCTCTCCAGCTGGAAGAATTACGCTACATTGTCTTCCTCATCTAATTTCCTTCAGTTTTGCACAGGTGAGAGAGGTCGGTATTTTATTCCCGTTAAGGGACATAATTTCGAATGTAAGTTCTCTCCAGCTGGAAAAATTACGCTACATTGTCTTCCTGATCTAATTTTATTCAGTTTTGCACAGGTGCAAGACGTCGGTATTTTATTCCGTGTAAGGGCCAAGATTTCGAATGTAAGTTCTCTCCAGCTGGAAGAATTACGCTACATTGTCTTCCTCATCTAATTTCCTTCAGTTTTGCACAGGTGGAAGAGGTTGGTATTTTATTCCGTGTAAGGGCCAAGATTTCGAGCGTAAGTTCTCTCCAGCTGGAAGAATTACGCTACATTGTCTTCCTCATCTAATTTACTTCAGTTTTGCACAGATGCAAGACCTCGGTATTTTATTCTCGGTAAGGGCCAAGATTTCGAGTGTAAGTTCCCTCCAGCTGGAAGAATTACGCTACATTGTCTTCCTCATCTAATTTACTTCAGTTTTGCACAGATGCAAGACCTCGGTATTTTATTCTCGGTAAGGGCCAAGATTTCGAGTGTAAGTTCCCTCCAGCTTGAAGAATTACGCTACATTGTCTTCCTCATCTAATTTACTTCAGTTTTGCACAGGTGCAAGAGGTCGGTATTTTATTCCCGGTAAGGGCCATGATTTCGAATGTAAGTTCTCTCCAGCTGGAAGAATTACGCTACATTGTCTTCCTCATCTAATTTCCTTCAGTTTTGCACAGGTGGAAGAGGTTGGTATTTTATTCCGTGTAAGGGCCAAGATTTCGAATGTAAGTTCTCTCCAGCTGGAAGAATTACGCTACATTGTCTTCCTCATCCAATTTCCTTCAGTTTTGCACAGATGCAAGATGTCGGTATTTTATTCCGTTAAAGGGCCAAGATTTTGAGTGTAATTTCTCTCCAGCTTGAAGAATTACGCTACATTGTCTTCCTCATCTAATTTCCTTCAGTTTTGCACAGGTGCAAGATGTTGGTATTTTATTCCCGGTAAGGGCCAAGATTTCGAGTGTAAGTTCTCTCCAGCTGGAAGAATTACGCTACATTGTCTTCCTCATCTAATTTCCTTCAGTTCTGGACAGGTGCAAGAGGTCGGTATTTTATTCCCGGTAAACGTCAAGATTTCGAATGTAAGTCCTCTCCAGCTGGAAAAATTACGCTACATTGTCTTCCTGATCTAATTTCCTTCAGTTTTGCACAGGTGAGAGAGGTCGGTATTTTATTCCCGTTAAGGGACATAATTTCGAATGTAAGTTCTCTCCAGCAGGAAAAATTACGCTACATTGTGTTCCTCATCTAATTTCCTTCAGTTTTGCACAGGTGAGAAAGGTCGGTATTTTATTCCCTTTAAGGGACATGATTTCGACTGTAAGTTCTCTCCAGCTGGAAGAATTACGCTACATTGTCTTCCTCATCTAATTTCCTTCAGTTTTGCACAGATGCAAGACCTCGGTATTTTATTCTCGGTAAGGGCCAAGATTTCGAGCGTAAGTTCTCTCCAGCTGGAAGAATTACGCTACATTGTCTTCCTCATCTAATTTACTTCAGTTTTGCACAGATGCAAGACCTCGGTATTTTATTCTCGGTAAGGGCCAAGATTTCGAGTGTAAGTTCCCTCCAGCTGGAAGAATTACGCTACATTGTCTTCCTCATCTAATTTACTTCAGTTTTGCACAGATGCAAGACCTCGGTATTTTATTCTCGGTAAGGGCCAAGATTTCGAGTGTAAGTTCCCTCCAGCTGGAAGAATTACGCTACATTGTCTTCCTCATCTAATTTACTTCAGTTTTGCACAGATGCAAGACCTCGGTATTTTATTCTCGGTAAGGGCCAAGATTTCGAGTGTAAGTTCCCTCCAGCTTGAAGAATTACGCTACATTGTCTTCCTCATCTAATTTACTTCAGTTTTGCACAGGTGCAAGAGGTCGGTATTTTATTCCCGGTAAGGGCCATGATTTCGAATGTAAGTTCTCTCCAGCTGGAAGAATTACGCTACATTGTCTTCCTCATCTAATTTCCTTTAGTTTTGCACAGGTTCAAGAGGTCGGTATTTTATTCCCGGTAAGGGCCAAGATTTCGAATGTAAGTTCTCTCCAGCTGGAAGAATTACGCTACATTGTCTTCCTCATCTAATTTCCTTCAGTTTTGCACAGGTGCAAGAGGTCGGTATTTTATACCCGGTAAGGGCCAAGATTTCGAGTGTAAGTTCCCTCCAGCTGGAAGAATTACGCTACATTGTCTTCCTCATCTAATTTACTTCAGTTTTGCACAGATGCAAGACCTCGGTATTTTATTCTCGGTAAGGGCCAAGATTTCGAGTGTAAGTTCCCTCCAGCTGGAAGAATTACGCTACATTGTCTTCCTCATCTAATTTCCTTCAGTTTTGCACAGGTGCAAGAGGTCGGTATTTTATTCCCGGTAAGGGCCAAGATTTCGAGTGTAAGTTCTCTCCAGCTGGAAGGATTACGCTACATTGTCTTCCTCATCTAATTTACTTCAGTTTTGCACAGATGCAAGACCTCGGTATTTTATTCTCGGTAAGGGCCAAGATTTCGAGTGTAAGTTCCCTCCAGCTGGAAGAATTACGCTACATTGTCTTCCTCATCTAATTTCCTTCAGTTTTGCACAGGTGCAAGAGGTCGGTATTTTATTCCCGGTAAGGGCCAAGATTTCGAGTGTAAGTTCTCTCCAGCTGGAAGAATTACGCTACATTGTCTTCCTCATCTAATTTCCTTCAGTTTTGCACAGGTGCAAGAGGTCGGTATTTTATACCAGGTAAGGGCCATGATTTCGAATGTAAGTTCTCTCCAGCTGGAAGAATTACGCTACATTGTCTTCCTCATCTAATTTCCTTCAGTTTTGCACAGGTGCAAGAGGTCGGTATTTTATTCCCGGTAAGGGCCAAGATTTCGAGTGTAAGTTCTCTCCAGCTGGAAGAATTACGCTACATTGTCTTCCTCATCTAATTTCCTTCAGTTTTGCACAGGTGCAAGAGGTCGGTATTTTATACCCGGTAAGGGCCATGATTTCGAATGTATGTTCTCTCCAGCTGGAAGAATTACGCTACATTGTCTTCCTCATCTAATTTCCTTCAGTTTTGCACAGGTGCAAGAGGTTGGTATTTTATTCCCGGTAAGGGCCAAGATTTCGAGTGTAAGTTCTCTGCAGCTGGAAGAATTACGCTACATTGTCTTCCTCATCTAATTTCCTTCAGTTTTGCACAGATGGAAGAGGTTGGTATTTTATTCCGTGTAAGGGCCAAGATTTCGAGTGTAAGTTCTCTCCAACTGGAAGAATTACGCTACATTGTCTTCCTCATCTAATTTCCTTCAGTTTTTCACAGGTGGAAGAGGTCGGTATTTTATTCCGTGTAAGGGCCAAGATTTCGAGTGTAAGTTCTCTCCAGCTGGAAGAATTACGCTACATTGTCTTCCTCATCTAATTTCCTTTAGTTTTGCACAGATGCAAGAGGTTGGTATTTTATTTCCGGTAAGGGCCAAGATTTCGAATATAAGTTCTCTCTAGCTGGAAGAATTACGCTACATTGTCTTCCTCATCTAATTTACTTCAGTTTTGCACAGATGCAAGACCTCGGTATTTTATTCTCGGTAAGGGCCAAGATTTCGAGTGTAAGTTCCCTCCAGCTGGAAGAATTACGCTACATTGTCTTCCTCATCTAATTTCCTTCAGTTTTGCACAGGTGCAAAAGGTTGGTATTTTATTCCCGGTAAGGGCCAAGATTTCGAGTGTAAGTTCTCTGCAGCTGGAAGAATAACGCTACATTGTCTTCCTCATCTAATTTCCTTCAGTTTTGCACAGGTGGAAGAGGTTGGTATTTTATTCCGTGTAAGGGCCAAGATTTCGAGTGTAAGTTCTCTCCAACTGGAAGAATTACGCTACATTGTCTTCCTCATCTAATTTCCTTCAGTTTTGCACAGGTGGAAGAGGTCGGTATTTTATTCCGTGTAAGGGCCAAGATTTCGAGTGTAAGTTCTCTCCAGCTGGAAGAATTACGCTACATTGTCTTCCTCATCTAATTTCCTTTAGTTTTGCACAGATGCAAGAGGTTGGTATTTTATTCCGTTAAAGGGCCAAGATTTTGAGTGTAATTTCTCTCCAGCTTGAAGAATTACGCTACATTGTCTTCCTCATCTAATTTCCTTCAGTTTTGCACAGGTGCAAGATGTTGGTATTTTATTCCCGGTAAGGGCCAAGATTTCGAGTGTAAGTTCTCTCCAGCTGGAAGAATTACGCTACATTGTCTTCCTCATCTAATTTCCTTTAGTTTTGCACAGGTGCAAGAGGTCGGTATTTTATTCCCGGTAAGGGCCAAGATTTCGAATGTAAGTTCTCTCCAGCTGGAAGAATTACGCTACATTGTCTTCCTCATCTAATTTCCTTCAGTTTTGCACAGGTGCAAGATGTTGGTATTTTATTCCCGGTAAGGGCCAAGATTTCGAGTGTAAGTTCTCTCCAGCTGGAAAAATTACGCTACATTGTCTTCCTGATCTAATTTCCTTCAGTTTTGCACAGGTGAGAGAGGTCGGTATTTTATTCCCGTTAAGGGACATAATTTCGAATGTAAGTTCTCTCCAGCAGGAAAAATTACGCTACATTGTGTTCCTCATCTAATTTCCTTCAGTTTTGCACAGGTGAGAAAGGTCGGTATTTTATTCCCTTTAAGGGACATGATTTCGACTGTAAGTTCTCTCCAGCTGGAAGATTTACGCTACATTGTCTTCCTCATCTAATTTCCTTCAGTTTTGCACAGATGCAAGACCTCGGTATTTTATTCTCGGTAAGGGCCAAGATTTCGAGCGTAAGTTCTCTCCAGCTGGAAGAATTACGCTACATTGTCTTCCTCATCTAATTTACTTCAGTTTTGCACAGATGCAAGACCTCGGTATTTTATTCTCGGTATTGGCCAAGATTTCGAGTGTAAGTTCCCTCCAGCTGGAAGAATTACGCTACATTGTCTTCCTCATCTAATTTACTTCAGTTTTGCACAGATGCAAGACCTCGGTATTTTATTCTCGGTAAGGGCCAAGATTTCGAGTGTAACTTCCCTCCAGCTGGAAGAATTACGCTACATTGTCTTCCTCATCTAATTTACTTCAGTTTTGCACAGATGCAAGACCTCGGTATTTTATTCTCGGTAAGGGCCAAGATTTCGAGTGTAAGTTCCCTCCAGCTGGAAGAATTACGCTACATTGTCTTCCTCATCTAATTTCCTTCAGTTTTGCACAGGTGCAAGAGGTCGGTATTTTATTCCCGGTAAGGGCCAAGATTTCGAGTGTAAGTTCTCTCCAGCTGGAAGGATTACGCTACATTGTCTTCCTCATCTAATTTACTTCAGTTTTGCACAGATGCAAGACCTCGGTATTTTATTCTCGGTAAGGGCCAAGATTTCGAGTGTAAGTTCCCTCCAGCTGGAAGAATTACGCTACATTGTCTTCCTCATCTAATTTCCTTCAGTTTTGCACAGGTGCAAGAGGTCGGTATTTTATTCCCGGTAAGGGCCAAGATTTCGAGTGTAAGTTCTCTCCAGCTGGAAGAATTACGCTACATTGTCTTCCTCATCTAATTTCCTTCAGTTTTGCACAGGTGCAAGAGGTCGGTATTTTATACCCGGTAAGGGCCATGATTTCGAATGTAAGTTCTCTCCAGCTGGAAGAATTACGCTACATTGTCTTCCTCATCTAATTTCCTTCAGTTTTGCACAGGTGCAAGAGGTCGGTATTTTATTCCCGGTAAGGGCCAAGATTTCGAGTGTAAGTTCTCTCCAGCTGGAAGAATTACGCTACATTGTCTTCCTCATCTAATTTCCTTCAGTTTTGCACAGGTGCAAGAGGTCGGTATTTTATACCCGGTAAGGGCCATGATTTCGAATGTATGTTCTCTCCAGCTGGAAGAATTACGCTACATTGTCTTCCTCATCTAATTTCCTTCAGTTTTGCACAGGTGCAAGAGGTTGGTATTTTATTCCCGGTAAGGGCCAAGATTTCGAGTGTAAGTCCTCTGCAGCTGGAAGAATTACGCTACATTGTCTTCCTCATCTAATTTCCTTCAGTTTTGCACAGGTGGAAGAGGTTGGTATTTTATTCCGTGTAAGGGCCAAGATTTCGAGTGTAAGTTCTCTCCAACTGGAAGAATTACGCTACATTGTCTTCCTCATCTAATTTCCTTCAGTTTTTCACAGGTGGAAGAGGTCGGTATTTTATTCCGTGTAAGGGCCAAGATTTCGAGTGTAAGTTCTCTCCAGCTGGAAGAATTACGCTACATTGTCTTCCTCATCTAATTTCCTTTAGTTTTGCACAGATGCAAGAGGTTGGTATTTTATTTCCGGTAAGGGCCAAGATTTCGAATATAAGTTCTCTCTAGCTGGAAGAATTACGCTATATTGTCTTCCTCATCTAATTTACTTCAGTTTTGCACAGATGCAAGACCTCGGTATTTTATTCTCGGTAAGGGCCAAGATTTCGAGTGTAAGTTCCCTCCAGCTGGATGAATTACGCTACATTGTCTTCCTCATCTAATTTCCTTCAGTTTTGCACAGGTGCAAGAGGTTGGTATTTTATTCCCGGTAAGGGCCAAGATTTCGAGTGTAAGTTCTCTGCAGCTGGAAGAATAACGCTACATTGTCTTCCTCATCTAATTTCCTTCAGTTTTGCACAGGTGGAAGAGGTTGGTATTTTATTCCGTGTAAGGGCCAAGATTTCGAGTGTAAGTTCTCTCCAACTGGAAGAATTACGCTACATTGTCTTCCTCATCTAATTTCCTTCAGTTTTGCACAGGTGGAAGAGGTCGGTATTTTATTCCGTGTAAGGGCCAAGATTTCGAGTGTAAGTTCTCTCCAGCTGGAAGAATTACGCTACATTGTCTTCCTCATCTAATTTCCTTTAGTTTTGCACAGATGCAAGAGGTTGGTATTTTATTCCGTTAAAGGGCCAAGATTTTGAGTGTAATTTCTCTCCAGCTTGAAGAATTACGCTACATTGTCTTCCTCATCTAATTTCCTTCAGTTTTGCACAGGTGCAAGATGTTGGTATTTTATTCCCGGTAAGGGCCAAGATTTCGAGTGTAAGTTCTCTCCAGCTGGAAGAATTACGCTACATTGTCTTCCTCATCTAATTTCCTTTAGTTTTGCACAGGTGCAAGAGGTCGGTATTTTATTCCCGGTAAGGGCCAAGATTTCGAATGTAAGTTCTCTCCAGCTGGAAGAATTACGCTACATTGTCTTCCTCATCTAATTTCCTTCAGTTTTGCACAGGTGCAAGATGTTGGTATTTTATTCCCGGTAAGGGCCAAGATTTCGAGTGTAAGTTCTCTCCAGCTGGAAAAATTACGCTACATTGTCTTCCTGATCTAATTTCCTTCAGTTTTGCACAGGTGAGAGAGGTCGGTATTTTATTCCCGTTAAGGGACATAATTTCGAATGTAAGTTCTCTCCAGCAGGAAAAATTACGCTACATTGTGTTCCTCATCTAATTTCCTTCAGTTTTGCACAGGTGAGAAAGGTCGGTATTTTATTCCCTTTAAGGGACATGATTTCGACTGTAAGTTCTCTCCAGCTGGAAGATTTACGCTACATTGTCTTCCTCATCTAATTTCCTTCAGTTTTGCACAGATGCAAGACCTCGGTATTTTATTCTCGGTAAGGGCCAAGATTTCGAGCGTAAGTTCTCTCCAGCTGGAAGAATTACGCTACATTGTCTTCCTCATCTAATTTACTTCAGTTTTGCACAGATGCAAGACCTCGGTATTTTATTCTCGGTATTGGCCAAGATTTCGAGTGTAAGTTCCCTCCAGCTGGAAGAATTACGCTACATTGTCTTCCTCATCTAATTTACTTCAGTTTTGCACAGATGCAAGACCTCGGTATTTTATTCTCGGTAAGGGCCAAGATTTCGAGTGTAACTTCCCTCCAGCTGGAAGAATTACGCTACATTGTCTTCCTCATCTAATTTACTTCAGTTTTGCACAGATGCAAGACCTCGGTATTTTATTCTCGGTAAGGGCCAAGATTTCGAGTGTAAGTTCCCTCCAGCTGGAAGAATTACGCTACATTGTCTTCCTCATCTAATTTACTTCAGTTTTGCACAGGTGCAAGAGGTCGGTATTTTATTCCCGGTAAGGGCCATGATTTCGAATGTAAGTTCTCTCCAGCTGGAAGAATTACGCTACATTGTCTTCCTCATCTAATTTCCTTCAGTTTTGCACAGGTGCAAGAGGTCGGTATTTTATACCCGGTAAGGGCCAAGATTTCGAGTGTAAGTTCCCTCCAGCTGGAAGAATTACGCTACATTGTCTTCCTCATCTAATTTACTTCAGTTTTGCACAGATGCAAGACCTCGGTATTCTATTCTCGGTAAGGGCCAAGATTTCGAGTGTAAGTTCCCTCCAGCTGGAAGAATTACGCTACATTGTCTTCCTCATCTAATTTCCTTCAGTTTTGCACAGGTGCAAGAGGTCGGTATTTTATTCTCGGTAAGGGCCAAGATTTCGAGTGTAAGTTCTCTCCAGCTGGAAGAATTACGCTACATTGTCTTCCTCATCTAATTTACTTCAGTTTTGCACAGATGCAAGACCTCGGTATTTTATTCTCGGTAAGGGCCAAGATTTCGAGTGTAAGTTCCCTCCAGCTGGAAGAATTACGCTACATTGTCTTCCTCATCTAATTTCCTTCAGTTTTGCACAGGTGCAAGAGGTCGGTATTTTATTCCCGGTAAGGGCCAAGATTTCGAGTGTAAGTTCTCTCCAGCTTGAAGAATTACGCTACATTGTCTTCCTCATCTAATTTCCTTCAGTTTTGCACAGGTGCAAGAGGTCGGTATTTTATACCCGGTAAGGGCCATGATTTCGAATGTAAGTTCTCTCCAGCTGGAAGAATTACGCTACATTGTCTTCCTCATCTAATTTCCTTCAGTTTTGCACAGGTGCAAGAGGTCGGTATTTTATTCCCGGTAAGGGCCAAGATTTCGAGTGTAAGTTCTCTCCAGCTGGAAGAATTACGCTACATTGTCTTCCTCATCTAATTTCCTTCAGTTTTGCACAGGTGCAAGAGGTCGGTATTTTATACCCGGTAAGGGCCATGATTTCGAATGTATGTTCTCTCCAGCTGGAAGAATTACGCTACATTGTCTTCCTCATCTAATTTCCTTCAGTTTTGCACAGGTGCAAGAGGTTGGTATTTTATTCCCGGTAAGGGCCAAGATTTCGAGTGTAAGTTCTCTGCAGCTGGAAGAATTACGCTACATTGTCTTCCTCATCTAATTTCCTTCAGTTTTGCACAGGTGGAAGAGGTTGGTATTTTATTCCGTGTAAGGGCCAAGATTTCGAGTGTAAGTTCTCTCCAACTGGAAGAATTACGCTACATTGTCTTCCTCATCTAATTTCCTTCAGTTTTGCACAGGTGGAAGAGGTCGGTATTTTATTCCGTGTAAGGGCCAAGATTTCGAGTGTAAGTTCTCTCCAGCTGGAAGAATTACGCTACATTGTCTTCCTCATCTAATTTCCTTTAGTTTTGCACAGATGCAAGAGGTTGGTATTTTATTTCCGGTAAGGGCCAAGATTTCGAATATAAGTTCTCTCTAGCTGGAAGAATTACGCTACATTGTCTTCCTCATCTAATTTCCTTAAGTTTTGCACAGGTGGAAGAGGTCGGTATTTTATTCCGTGTAAGGGCCAAGATTTCGAATGTAAGTTCTCTCCAGCTGGAAGAATTACGCTACATTGTCTTCCTCATCTAATTTCCTTCAGTTTTGCACAGATGCAAGTGGTCGGTATTTTATTCCCGGTAAGGGCCAAGATTTCGAATGTAAGTTCTCTCCAGCTGGTAGAATTAGGCTACATTGTCTTCCTCATCAAATGTCCTTCAGTTTTGCACAGGTGCAAGACCTCGGTATTTTATTCCCGGTAAGGGCCAAGATTTCGAATGTAAGTTCTCCACAGCTGGAAGAATTATGCTACATTGTCTTCCTCATCTAATTTCCTTCACTTATGCACAGATGCAAGACGTCGGTATTTTATTCCCGGTAAGGGCCAAGATTTTGAGTGCATTTTCTCTCCAGCTGGAAGAATTACGCTACATTGTCTTCCTCATCTAATTTCCTTCAGTTTTTCACAAGGGCAAGAAGTCGGTATTTTATTCCCGGTAAGGGCCAAGATTTCGAATGTAAGTTCTCTCCAGCTGGAAGAATTACGCTACATTGTCTTCCTCATCTAATTTCCTTCAGTTTTGCACAGGTGGAAAAGGTCGGTATTTTATTCCCAGTAAGGGCCAAGATTTCGAATGTAAGTTCTCTCCAGCTGGAAGAATTACGCTACATTGTCTTCCTCATCTAATTTCCTTCAGTTTTGCACAGATGCAAGAGGTCGGTATTTTATTCCCGGTAAGGGCCAAGATTTCGAGTGCATGTTCTCTCCAGCTGGAAGAATTACGCTACATTGTCTTCCTCATCTAATTTCCTTCAGTTTTGCACAAGTTCAAGACGTCTTTATTTTATTCCCGGTAAGGGCCAAGATTTCGAGTGTATGTTCTCTCCAGCTGGAAGAATTACGCTACATTGTCTTCCTCATCTAATTTCCTTCAGTTTTGCACAGGTGGAAAAGGTCGGTATTTTATTCCCAGTAAGGGCCAAGATTTCGAATGTAAGTTCTCTCCAGCTGGAAGAATTACGCTACATTGTCTTCCTCATCTAATTTCCTTCAGTTTTGCACAGGTGCAAGAGGTCGGTATTTTATTCCGTTAAGGGCCAAGATTTCGAATGTAAGTTCTCTCCAGCTGGAAGAATTACGCTACATTGTCTTCCTCATCTAATTTCCTTCAGTTTTGCACAGGTGGAAGAGGTTGGTATTTGATTCCCGGTAAGGGCCAAGATTTCGAGTGTAAGTTTTCTCCAGCTGGAAGAATTACGCTACATTGTATTCCGCATCTAATTTCCTTCATTTTTGCACAGGTGAGAGAGGTCGGTATTTCATTCCCGTTAAGGGCCATGATTTCGAATGTAAGTTCTCTCCAGCTGGAAGAATTACGCTACATTGTATTCCGCATCTAATTTCCTTCAGTTTTGCACAGGTGCAAGAGGTCGGTATTTTATTCCCAGTAAGGGCCAAGATTTCCAATGTATGTTCTTTCCAGCTGGAAGAATTACGCTACCTTGTCTTCCTCATCTAATTTCCTTCAGTTTTGCACAGGTGCAAGAGGTCGGTATTTTATTCCCGGTAAGGGCCAAGATTTCGAATGTATGTTCTTTCCAGCTGGAAGAATTACGCTACATTGTCTTCGTCATCTAATTTCCTTCAGTTTTGCACAGATGCAAGAGGTCGGTATTTTATTCCCGGTAAGGGCCAAAATTTCGAATGTAAGTTCTCTCCAGCTGGAAGAATTATGCTACATTGTCTTCCTCATCTAATTTCCTTCACTTTTGCACAGATGCAAGACGTCGGTATTTTATTCCCGGTAAGGGCCAAGATTTCGAGTGCATTTTCTCTCCAGCTGGAAGAATTACGCTACATTGTCTTCCTCATCTAATTTCCTTCAGTTTTGCACAGGTGGAAAAGGTCGGTATTTTATTCCCAGTAAGGGCCAAGATTTCGAGTGTATGTTCTCTCCAGCTGGAAGAATTACGCTACATTGTCTTCCTCATCTAATTTCCTTCAGTTTTGCACAAGTTCAAGACGTCTTTATTTTATTCCCGGTAAGGGCCAAGATTTCGAATGTAAGTTCTCTCCAGCTGGAAGAATTACGCTACATTGTCTTCCTCATCTAATTTCCTTCCGTTTTGCACAGGTGGAAAAGGTCGGTATTTTATTCCCAGTAAGGGCCAAGATTTCGAGTGTATGTTCTCTCCAGCTGGAAGAATTACGCTACATTGTCTTCCTCATCTAATTTCCTTCAGTTTTGCATAAGTTCAAGACGTCTTTATTTTATTCCCGGTAAGGGCCAAGATTTCGAATGTAAGTTCTCTCCAGCTGGAAGAATTACGCTACATTGTCTTCCTCATCTAATTTCCTTCAGTTTTGCACAGGTGCAAGAGGTCGGTATTTTATTCCGTTAAGGGCCAAGATTTCGAATGTAAGTTCTCTCCAGCTGGAAGAATTACGCTACATTGTCTTCCTCATCTAATTTCCTTCAGTTTTGCACAGGTGGAAGAGGTTGGTATTTGATTCCCGGTAAGGGCCAAGATTTCGAGTGTAAGTTTTCTCCAGCTGGAAGAATTACGCTACATTGTATTCCGCATCTAATTTCCTTCATTTTTGCACAGGTGAGAGAGGTCGGTATTTCATTCCCGTTAAGGGCCATGATTTCGAATGTAAGTTCTCTCCAGCTGGAAGAATTACGCTACATTGTATTCCGCATCTAATTTCCTTCAGTTTTGCACAGGTGCAAGAGGTCGGTATTTTATTCCCAGTAAGGGCCAAGATTTCCAATGTATGTTCTTTCCAGCTGGAAGAATTACGCTACATTGTCTTCCTTATCTAATTTCCTTCAGTTTTGCACAGGTGCAAGAGGTCGGTATTTTATTCCCGGTAAGGGCCAAGATTTCGAATGTATGTTCTTTCCAGCTGGAAGAATTACGCTACATTGTCTTCCTCATCTAATTTCCTTCAGTTTTGCACAGATGCAAGAGGTCGGTATTTTATTCCCGGTAAGGGCCAAAATTTCGAATGTAAGTTCTCTCCAGCTGGAAGAATTATGCTACATTGTCTTCCTCATCTAATTTCCTTCACTTTTGCACAGATGCAAGACGTCGGTATTTTATTCCCGGTAAGGGCCAAGATTTCGAGTGCATTTTCTCTCCAGCTGGAAGAATTACGCTACATTGTCTTCCTCATCTAATTTCCTTCAGTTTTGCACAAGTTCAAGACGTCTTTATTTTATTCCCGGTAAGGGCCAAGATTTCGAATGTAAGTTCTCTCCAGCTGGAAGAATTACGCTACATTGTCTTCCTCATCTAATTTCCTTCAGTTTTGCACAGATGCAAGAGGTCGGTATTTTATTCCCAGTAAGGGCCAAGATTTCGAGTGTAAGTTCTCTCCAGCTGGAAGAATTACGCTACATTGTCTTCCTCATCTAATTTCCTTCAGTTTTGCACAGATGCAAGAGGTCGGTATTTTATTCCCGGTAAGGGCCAAGATTTTGAGTGCATGTTCTCTCCAGCTTGAAGAATTACGCTACATTGTCTTCCTCATCTAATTTCCTTCAGTTTTGCACAGATGCAAGAGGTCGGTATTTTATTCCCGGTAAGGGCCAAGATTTCGAGTGTAAGTTCTCTCCAGCTGGAAGAATTACGGTACATTGTCTTCCTCATCAAATTTCCTTCAGTTTTGCACAGGTGCAAGAGGTTGGTATTTTATTCCCGGTAGGGGCCAAGATTTCGAATGTAAGTTCTTTCCAAGTGTAAGAATTACGCTACATTGTCTTCCTCATCTAATTTCCTTCAGTTTTGCACAGATGCAAGAGGTCGGTATTTTATTCCCGGTAAGGGCCAAGATTTCGAATGTAAGTTCTCTCCAGCTGGAAGAATTATGCTACATTGTCTTCCTCATCTAATTTCCTTCAGTTTTGCACAAGTGCAAGAGGTCTTTATTTTATTCCCGGTAAGGGCCAAGATTTCGAATGTAAGTTCTCTCCAGCTGAAAGAATTACGCTACATTGTCTTCCTCATCTAATTTCCTTCAGTTTTGCATAGATGCAAGAGGTCGATATTTTATTCCCGGTAAGGACCAAGATTTTGAGTGTATTTCTCTCCAGCTGGAAGAATTACGCTACATTGTCTTCTTCATCTAATTTCCTTCAGTTTTGCACAAGTGCAAGAGTTTGGTATTTTATTTCCGGTAAGGGCCAAGATTTCGAATGTAAGTTCTTTCCAGCTGGAAGAATTACGCTACATTGTCTTCCTCATCTAATTTCCTTCAGTTTTGCACAGATGAAAGAGGTCGGTATTTTATTCCCGGTAAGGGTCAAGATTTCGAATGTAAGTTCCCTCCGGCTGGAAGAATTATGCTACATTGTCTTCCTCATCTAATTTCCCTCAGTTTTGCACAGATGCAAGACGTCGGTATTTTATTCCCGGTAAGGGCCAAGATTTCGAACGTAAGTTCTCTCCAGCTGGAAGAATTACGCTACATTGTCTTCCTCATCTAATTTCCTTCAGTTTTGCACAGGTGCAAGAGGTCGGTATTTTATTCCCGGTAAGGGCCAAGATTTCGAATGTAAGTTCTCTCCAGCTGGAAGAATTACGCTACATTGTCTTCCTCATCTAATTTCCTTCAGTTTTGCACAGGTGCAAGAGGTCGGTATTTTATTTCCGGTAAGGGCCAAGATTTCGAATGTAAGTTCTCTCCAGCTGGAAGAATTACGCTACATTGTCTTCCTCATCTAATTTCCTTCAGCTTTACACAGGTGCAAGAGGTCGGTATTTTATTCCTGGTAAGGGCCAAGATTTCGAATGTAAGTTCTCTCCAGCTGGAAGAATTACGCTACATTGTCTTCCTCATCCAATTTCCTTCAGTTTTGCACAGTTGCAAGAGGTCGGTATTTTTTTCCCGGTGAAGGGCAATATATCGAGTGCAAGTTCTCTCCAGCTGGAAGAATTACGCTACATTGTCTTCCTCATCTAATTTCCTTCAGTTTTGTACAGATGCAAGAGGTCGGTATTTTATTTCCGGTAAGGGCCAAGATTTCGAGTGTAAGTTCTCTCCAGCTGGAAGAATTACGCTACATTGTCTTCCTCATCTAATTTCCTTCAGTTTTGCACAGGTGCAAGAGGTCGGTATTTTATACCCGGTAAGGGCCATGATTTCGAATGTATGTTCTCTCCAGCTGGAAGAATTACGCTACATTGTCTTCCTCATCTAATTTCCTTCAGTTTTGCACAGGTGCAAGAGGTTGGTATTTTATTCCCGGTAAGGGCCAAGATTTCGAGTGTAAGTTCTCTGCAGCTGGAAGAATTACGCTACATTGTCTTCCTCATCTAATTTCCTTCAGTTTTGCACAGGTGGAAGAGGTTGGTATTTTATTCCGTGTAAGGGCCAAGATTTCGAGTGTAAGTTCTCTCCAACTGGAAGAATTACGCTACATTGTCTTCCTCATCTAATTTCCTTCAGTTTTGCACAGGTGGAAGAGGTCGGTATTTTATTCCGTGTAAGGGCCAAGATTTCGAGTGTAAGTTCTCTCCAGCTGGAAGAATTACGCTACATTGTCTTCCTCATCTAATTTCCTTTAGTTTTGCACAGATGCAAGAGGTTGGTATTTTATTTCCGGTAAGGGCCAAGATTTCGAATATAAGTTCTCTCTAGCTGGAAGAATTACGCTACATTGTCTTCCTCATCTAATTTCCTTCAGTTTTGCACAGGTGGAAGAGGTCGGTATTTTATTCCGTGTAAGGGCCAAGATTTCGAATGTAAGTTCTCTCCAGCTGGAAGAATTACGCTACATTGTCTTCCTCATCTAATTTCCTTCAGTTTTGCACAGATGCAAGTGGTCGGTATTTTATTCCCGGTAAGGGCCAAGATTTCGAATGTAAGTTCTCTCCAGCTGGAAGAATTAGGCTACATTGTCTTCCTCATCAAATGTCCTTCAGTTTTGCACAGGTGCAAGACCTCGGTATTTTATTCCCGGTAAGGGCCAAGATTTCGAATGTAAGTTCTCCACAGCTGGAAGAATTATGCTACATTGTCTTCCTCATCTAATTTCCTTCACTTATGCACAGATGCAAGACGTCGGTATTTTATTCCCGGTAAGGGCCAAGATTTTGAGTGCATTTTCTCTCCAGCTGGAAGAATTACGCTACATTGTCTTCCTCATCTAATTTCCTTCAGTTTTTCACAAGGGCAAGAAGTCGGTATTTTATTCCCGGTAAGGGCCAAGATTTCGAATGTAAGTTCTCTCCAGCTGGAAGAATTACGCTACATTGTCTTCCTCATCTAATTTCCTTCAGTTTTGCACAGGTGGAAAAGGTCGGTATTTTATTCCCAGTAAGGGCCAAGATTTCGAATGTAAGTTCTCTCCAGCTGGAAGAATTACGCTACATTGTCTTCCTCATCTAATTTCCTTCAGTTTTGCACAGATGCAAGAGGTCGGTATTTTATTCCCGGTAAGGGCCAAGATTTCGAGTGCATGTTCTCTCCAGCTGGAAGAATTACGCTACATTGTCTTCCTCATCTAATTTCCTTCAGTTTTGCACAAGTTCAAGACGTCTTTATTTTATTCCCGGTAAGGGCCAAGATTTCGAGTGTATGTTCTCTCCAGCTGGAAGAATTACGCTACATTGTCTTCCTCATCTAATTTCCTTCAGTTTTGCACAGGTGGAAAAGGTCGGTATTTTATTCCCAGTAAGGGCCAAGATTTCGAATGTAAGTTCTCTCCAGCTGGAAGAATTACGCTACATTGTCTTCCTCATCTAATTTCCTTCAGTTTTGCACAGGTGCAAGAGGTCGGTATTTTATTCCGTTAAGGGCCAAGATTTCGAATGTAATTTCTCTCCAGCTGGAAGAATTACGCTACATTGTCTTCCTCATCTAATTTCCTTCAGTTTTGCACAGGTGGAAGAGGTTGGTATTTGATTCCCGGTAAGGGCCAAGATTTCGAGTGTAAGTTTTCTCCAGCTGGAAGAATTACGCTACATTGTATTCCGCATCTAATTTCCTTCATTTTTGCACAGGTGAGAGAGGTCGGTATTTCATTCCCGTTAAGGGCCATGATTTCGAATGTAAGTTCTCTCCAGCTGGAAGAATTACGCTACATTGTATTCCGCATCTAATTTCCTTCAGTTTTGCACAGGTGCAAGAGGTCGGTATTTTATTCCCAGTAAGGGCCAAGATTTCCAATGTATGTTCTTTCCAGCTGGAAGAATTACGTTACATTGTCTTCCTCATCTAATTTCCTTCAGTTTTGCACAGGTGCAAGAGGTCGGTATTTTATTCCCGGTAAGGGCCAAGATTTCGAATGTATGTTCTTTCCAGCTGGAAGAATTACGCTACATTGTCTTCGTCATCTAATTTCCTTCAGTTTTGCACAGATGCAAGAGGTCGGTATTTTATTCCCGGTAAGGGCCAAAATTTCGAATGTAAGTTCTCTCCAGCTGGAAGAATTATGCTACATTGTCTTCCTCATCTAATTTCCTTCACTTTTGCACAGATGCAAGACGTCGGTATTTTATTCCCGGTAAGGGCCAAGATTTCGAGTGCATTTTCTCTCCAGCTGGAAGAATTACGCTACATTGTCTTCCTCATCTAATTTCCTTCAGTTTTGCACAGGTGGAAGAGGTCGGTATTTTATTCCCGGTAAGGGCCAAGATTTCGAATGTAAGTTCTCTCCAGCTGGAAGAATTACGCTACATTGTCTTCCTCATCTAATTTCCTTCAGTTTTGCACAGGTGCAAGAGGTCGGTATTTTATTCCGTTAAGGGCCAAGATTTCGAATGTAAGTTCTCTCCAGCTGGAAGAATTACGCTACATTGTCTTCCTCATCTAATTTCCTTCAGTTTTGCACAGGTGGAAGAGGTTGGTATTTGATTCCCGGTAAGGGCCAAGATTTCGAGTGTAAGTTTTCTCCAGCTGGAAGAATTACGCTATATTGTATTCCGCATCTAATTTCCTTCATTTTTGCACAGGTGAGAGAGGTCGGTATTTCATTCCCGTTAAGGGCCATGATTTCGAATGTAAGTTCTCTCCAGCTGGAAGAATTACGCTACATTGTATTCCGCATCTAATTTCCTTCAGTTTTGCACAGGTGCAAGAGGTCGGTATTTTATTCCCAGTAAGGGCCAAGATTTCGAATGTATGTTCTTTCCAGCTGGAAGAATTACGCTACATTGTCTTCCTTATCTAATTTCCTTCAGTTTTGCACAGGTGCAAGAGGTCGGTATTTTATTCCCGATAAGGGCCAAGATTTCGAATGTATGTTCTTTCCAGCTGGAAGAATTACGCTACATTGTCTTCCTCATCTAATTTCCTTCAGTTTTGCACAGATGCAAGAGGTCGGTATTTTATTCCCGGTAAGGGCCAAAATTTCGAATGTAAGTTCTCTCCAGCTGGAAGAATTATGCTACATTGTCTTCCTCATCTAATTTCCTTCTCTTTTGCACAGATGCAAGACGTCGGTATTTTATTCCCGGTAAGGGCCAAGATTTCGAGTGCATTTTCTCTCCAGCTGGAAGAATTACGCTACATTGTCTTCCTCATCTAATTTCCTTCAGTTTTGCACAAGTTCAAGACGTCTTTATTTTATTCCCGGTAAGGGCCAAGATTTCGAATGTAAGTTCTCTCCAGCTGGAAGAATTACGCTACATTGTCTTCCTCATCTAATTTCCTTCAGTTTTGCACAGATGCAAGAGGTCGGTATTTTATTCCCAGTAAGGGCCAAGATTTCGAGTGTAAGTTCTCTCCAGCTGGAAGAATTACGCTACATTGTCTTCCTCATCTAATTTCCTTCAGTTTTGCACAGATGCAAGAGGTCGGTATTTTATTCCCGGTAAGGGCCAAGATTTTGAGTGCATGTTCTCTCCAGCTTGAAGAATTACGCTACATTGTCTTCCTCATCTAATTTCCTTCAGTTTTGCACAGATGCAAGAGGTCGGTATTTTATTCCCGGTAAGGGCCAAGATTTCGAGTGTAAGTTCTCTCCAGCTGGAAGAATTACGGTACATTGTCTTCCTCATCAAATTTCCTTCAGTTTTGCACAGGTGCAAGAGGTTGGTATTTTATTCCCGGTAGGGGCCAAGATTTCGAATGTAAGTTCTTTCCAAGTGGAAGAATTACGCTACATTGTCTTCCTCATCTAATTTCCTTCAGTTTTGCACAGGTGCAAGAGGTCGGTATTTTATTCCCGGTAAGGGCCAAGATTTCGAATGTAAGTTCTCTCCAGCTGGAAGAATTATGCTACATTGTCTTCCTCATCTAATTTCCTTCAGTTTTGCACAAGTGCAAGAGGTTGGTATTTTATTCCCGGTAAGGGCCAAGATTTCGAATGTAAGTTCTCTCCAGCTGAAAGAATTACGCTACATTGTCTTCCTCATCTAATTTCCTTCAGTTTTGCATAGATGCAAGAGGTCGATATTTTATTCCCGGTAAGGACCAAGATTTTGAGTGTATTTCTCTCCAGCTGGAAGAATTACGCTACATTGTCTTCTTCATCTAATTTCCTTCAGTTTTGCACAAGTGCAAGAGTTTGGTATTTTATTTCCGGTAAGGGCCAAGATTTCGAATGTAAGTTCTTTCCAGCTGGAAGAATTACGCTACATTGTCTTCCTCATCTAATTTCCTTCAGTTTTGCACAGATGCAAGAGGTCGGTATTTTATTCCCGGTAAGGTCAAGATTTCGAATGTAAGTTCCCTCCGGCTGGAAGAATTATGCTACATTGTCTTCCTCATCTAATTTCCCTCAGTTTTGCACAGATGCAAGACGTCGGTATTTTATTCCCGGTAAGGGCCAAGATTTCGAACGTAAGTTCTCTCCAGCTGGAAGAATTACGCTACATTGTCTTCCTCATCTAATTTCCTTCAGTTTTGCACAGGTGCAAGAGGTCGGTATTTTATTCCCGGTAAGGGCCAAGATTTCGAATGTAAGTTCTCTCCAGCTGGAAGAATTACGCTACATTGTCTTCCTCATCTAATTTCCTTCAGTTTTGCACAGGTGCAAGAGGTCGGTATTTTATTTCCGGTAAGGGCCAAGATTTCGAATGTAAGTTCTCTCCAGCTGGAAGAATTACGCTACATTGTCTTCCTCATCTAATTTCCTTCAGCTTTACACAGGTGCAAGAGGTCGGTATTTTATTCCTGGTAAGGGCCAAGATTTCGAATGTAAGTTCTCTCCAGCTGGAAGAATTACGCTACATTGTCTTCCTCATCCAATTTCCTTCAGTTTTGCACAGTTGCAAGAGGTCGGTATTTTTTTCCCGGTGAGGGGCAATATATCGAGTGCAAGTTCTCTCCAGCTGGAAGAATTACGCTACATTGTCTTCCTCATCTAATTTCCTTCAGTTTTGTACAGATGCAAGAGGTCGGTATTTTATTTCCGGTAAGGGCCAAGATTTCGAATGTAAGTTCTCTCTAGCTGGAAGAATTACGCTACATTGTCTTCCTCATCTAATTTCCTTAAGTTTTGCACAGATGCAAGAGGTCGGTATTTTATTCCGTGTAAGGGCCAAGATTTCGAATGTAAGTTCTCTCCAGCTGGAAGAATTACGCTACATTGTCTTCCTCATCTAATTTCCTTCAGTTTTGCACAGTTGCAAGAGGTCGGTATTTTATTCCCGGTAAGGACCACGATTTCGAGTGTAAGTTCTCTCCAGCTGGAAGAATTACGCTACATTGTCTTCCTCATCTAATTTCCTTCAGTTTTGCACAGGTGCAAGAGGTCGGTATTTTATTCCCGGTAAGGGCCAAGATTTCGAATGTAAGTTCTCTCTAGCTGGAAGAATTACGCTACATTGTCTTCCTCATCTAATTTCCTTCAGTTTTGCACAGATGCAAGAGGTCGGTATTTTATTCTCGGTAAGGGCCAAGATTTCGAATGTAAGTTCTCTCCAGCTGGAAGAATTACGCTACATTGTCTTCCTCATCTAATTTCCTTCAGTTTTGCACAGGTGCAAGAGGTCGGTATTTTATTCCTGGTAAGGGCCAAGATTTCGAGTGTAAGTTCTCTCCAGCTGGAAGAATTACGCTACATTGTCTTCCTCATCTAATTTCCTTCAGTTTTGCACAGATGCAGGAGGTCGGTATTTTATTCCCGGTAAGGGCCAAGATTTCGAGTGCATGTTCTCTCCAGCTTGAAGAATTACGCTACATTGTCTTCCTCATCTAATTTCCTTCAGTTTTACCCAGATGCAAGAGGTCGGTATTTTATTCCCGGTAAGGGCCAAGATTTCGAGTGTAAGTTCTCTCCAGCTTGAAGAATTACGGTACATTGTCTTCCTCATCAAATTTCCTTCAGTTTTGCACAGATGCAAGAGGTCGGTATTTTATTCCCAGTAAGGGCCAAGATTTCGAGTGTAAGTTCTCTCCAGCTGGAAGAATTACGCTACATTGTCTTCCTCATCTAATTTCCTTCAGTTTTGCACAGATGCAAGAGGTCGGTATTTTATTCCCGGTAAGGGCCAAGATTTCGAGTGCATGTTCTCTCCAGCTTGAAGAATTACGCTACATTGTCTTCCTCATCTAATTTCCTTCAGTTTTGCACAGATGCAAGAGGTCGGTATTTTATTCCCGGTAAGGGCCAATATTTCGAGTGTAAGTTCTCTCCAGCTGGAAGAATTACGGTACATTGTCTTCCTCATCAAATTTCCTTCAGTTTTGCACAGGTGCAAGAGGTCGGTATTTTATTCCCGGTAAGGGCCAAGATTTCGAATGTAAGTTCTTTCCAAGTGGATGAATTACGCTACATTGTCTTCCTCATCTAATTTCCTTCAGTTTTGCACAGATGCAAGAGGTCGGTATTTTATTCCCGGTAAGGGCCAAGATTTCGAATGTAAGTTCTCTCCAGCTGGAAGAATTACGCTACATTGTCTTCCTCATCTAATTTCCTTCAGTTTTGCATAGATGCAAGAGGTCGATATTTTATTCCCGGTAAGGACCAAGATTTTGAGTGTATTTCTCTCCAGCTGGAAGAATTACGCTACATTGTCTTCTTCATCTAATTTCCTTCAGTTTTGCACAAGTGCAAGAGGTCGGTATTTTATTCCCGGTAAGGGTCAAGATTTCGAATGTAAGTTCTTTCCAGCTGGAAGAATTACGCTACATTGTCTTCCTCATCTAATTTCCTTCAGTTTTGCACAGGTGCAAGAGGTCGGTATTTTATTCCCGGTAAGGGCCAAGATTTCGAGTGTAAGTTCTCTCCAGCTGGAAGAATTACGCTACATTGTCTTCCTCATCTAATTTCCTTCAGTTTTGCACAGGTGCAAGAGGTCGGTATTTTATTTCCGGTAAGGGCCAAGATTTCGAATGTAAGTTCTCTCCAGCTGGAAGAATTAAGCTACATAGTCTTCCTCATCTAATTACCTTCAGCTTTACACAGGTGCAAGAGGTCGGTATTTTATTCCTGGTAAGGGCCAAGATTTCGAATGTAAGTTCTCTCCAGCTGGAAGAATTACGCTACATTGTCTTCCTCATCCAATTTCCTTCAGTTTTGCACAGTTGCAAGAGGTCGGTATTTTTTTCCCGGTGAGGGGCAATATATCGAGTGCAAGTTCTCTCCAGCTGGAAGAATTACGCTACATTGTCTTCCTCATCTAATTTCCTTCAGTTTTGTACAGATGCAAGAGGTCGGTATTTTATTTCCGGTAAGGGCCAAGATTTCGAATGTAAGTTCTCTCTAGCTGGAAGAATTACGCTACATTGTCTTCCTCATCTAATTTCCTTAAGTTTTGCACAGATGCAAGAGGTCGGTATTTTATTCCGTGTAAGGTCCAAGATTTCGAATGTAAGTTCTCTCCAGCTGGAAGAATTACGCTACATTGTCTTCCTCATCTAATTTCCTTCAGTTTTGCACAGGTGGAAGAGGTCGGTATTTTATTCCCGGTAAGGACCACGATTTCGAGTGTAAGTTCTCTCCAGCTGGAAGAATTACGCTACATTGTCTTCCTCATCTAATTTCCTTCAGTTTTGCACAGGTGCAAGAGGTCGGTATTTTATTCCCAGTAAGGGCCAAGATTTCGAGTGTAAGTTCTCTCTAGCTGGAAGAATTACGCTACATTGTCTTCCTCATCTAATTTCCTTCAGTTTTGCACAGATGCAAGAGGTCGGTATTTTATTCCCGGTAAGGGCCAAGATTTCGAATGTAAGTTCTCTCCAGCTGGAAGAATTACGCTACATTGTCTTCCTCATCTAATTTCCTTCAGTTTTGCACAGGTGCAAGAGGTCGGTATTTTATTCCTGGTAAGGGCCAAGATTTCGAGTGTAAGTTCTCTCCAGCTGTAAGAATTACGCTACATTGTCTTTCTCATGTAATTTCCTTCAGTTTTGCACAGGTGGAAGAGGTCGGTATTTTTTTCCCGGTGAGGGGCAATATATCGAGTGCAAGTTCTCTCCAGCTGGAAGAATTACGCTACATTGTCTTCCTCATCTAATTTCCTTCAGTTTTGTACAGATGCAAGAGGTCGGTATTTTATTTCCGGTAAGGGCCAAGATTTCGAATGTAAGTTCTCTCTAGCTGGAAGAATTACGCTACATTGTCTTCCTCATCTAATTTCCTTAAGTTTTGCACAGATGCAAGAGGTCGGTATTTTATTCCGTGTAAGGTCCAAGATTTCGAATGTAAGTTCTCTCCAGCTGGAAGAATTACGCTACATTGTCTTCCTCATCTAATTTCCTTCAGTTTTGCACAGGTGGAAGAGGTCGGTATTTTATTCCCGGTAAGGACCACGATTTCGAGTGTAAGTTCTCTCCAGCTGGAAGAATTACGCTACATTGTCTTCCTCATCTAATTTCCTTCAGTTTTGCACAGGTGCAAGAGGTCGGTATTTTATTCCCAGTAAGGGCCAAGATTTCGAGTGTAAGTTCTCTCTAGCTGGAAGAATTACGCTACATTGTCTTCCTCATCTAATTTCCTTCAGTTTTGCACAGATGCAAGAGGTCGGTATTTTATTCCCGGTAAGGGCCAAGATTTCGAATGTAAGTTCTCTCCAGCTGGAAGAATTACGCTACATTGTCTTCCTCATCTAATTTCCTTCAGTTTTGCACAGGTGCAAGAGGTCGGTATTTTATTCCTGGTAAGGGCCAAGATTTCGAGTGTAAGTTCTCTCCAGCTGTAAGAATTACGCTACATTGTCTTTCTCATGTAATTTCCTTCAGTTTTGCACAGGTGGAAGAGGTCGGTATTTTTTTCCCGGTGAGGGGCAATATATCGAGTGCAAGTTCTCTCCAGCTGGAAGAATTACGCTACATTGTCTTCCTCATCTAATTTCCTTCAGTTTTGCACAGATGCAAGAGGTCGGTATTTTATTTCCGGTAAGGGCCAAGATTTCGAATGTAAGTTCTCTCCAGCTGGAAGAATTACGCTACATTGTCTTCCTCATCTAATTTCCTTCAGTTTTGCACAGGTGCAAGAGGTCGGTATTTTATTCCTGGTAAGGGCCAAGATTTCGAGTGTAAGTTCTCTCCAGCTGTAAGAATTACGCTACATTGTCTTTTTCATGTAATTTCCTTCAGTTTTGCACAGGTGGAAGAGGTCGGTATTTTATTCCCGGTAAGGGCCAAGATTTCGAATGTAAGTTCTCTCCAGCTGGAAGAATTACGCTACATTGTCTTCCTCATCTAATTTCCTTTAGTTTTGCACAAGTGCAAGAGGTCTTTATTTTATTCCCGGTAAGGGCCAAGATTTCGAATGTAAGTTCTCTCCAGCTGGAAGAATTACGCTACACTGTCTTCCTCATCTAATTTCTTTCAGTTTTGCATAGATGCAAGAGGTCAGTATTTTTTTCCCGGTGAGGGGCAATATATCGAGTGCAAGTTCCCTCCAGCTGGAAGAATTACGCTACATTGTCTTCCTCATCTAATTTCCTTCAGTTTTGTACAGATGCAAGAGGTCGGTATTTTATTTCCGGTAAGGGCCAAGATTTCGAATGTAAGTTCTCTCCAGCTGGAAGAATTAAGCTACATTGTCTTCCTCATCTAATTACCTTCAGCTTTACACAGGTGCAAGAGGTCGGTATTTTATTCCTGGTAAGGGCCAAGATTTCGAATGTAAGTTCTCTCCAGCTGGAAGAATTAAGCTACATTGTCTTCCTCATCTAATTACCTTCAGCTTTACACAGGTGCAAGAGGTCGGTATTTTATTCCTGGTAAGGGCCAAGATTTCGAATGTAAGTTCTCTCCAGCTGGAAGAATTACGCTACATTGTCTTCCTCATCTAATTTCCTTCAGTTTTGTACAGATGCATGAGGTCGGTATTTTATTTCCGGTAAGGGCCAAGATTTCGAATGTAAGTTCTCTCTAGCTGGAAGAATTACGCTACATTGTCTTCCTCATCTAATTTCCTTAAGTTTTGCACAGATGCAAGAGGTCGGTATTTTATTCCGTGTAAGGTCCAAGATTTCGAATGTAAGTTCTCTCCAGCTGGAAGAATTACGCTACATTGTCTTCCTCATCTAATTTCCTTCAGTTTTGCACAGGTGGAAGAGGTCGGTATTTTATTCCCGGTAAGGACCACGATTTCGAGTGTAAGTTCTCTCCAGCTGGAAGAATTACGCTACATTGTCTTCCTCATCTAATTTCCTTCAGTTTTGCACAGGTGCAAGAGGTCGGTATTTTATTCCCAGTAAGGGCCAAGATTTCGAGTGTAAGTTCTCTCTAGCTGGAAGAATTACGCTACATTGTCTTCCTCATCTAATTTCCTTCAGTTTTGCACAGATGCAAGAGGTCGGTATTTTATTCCTGGTAAGGGCCAAGATTTCGAGTGTAAGTTCTCTCCAGCTGTAAGAATTACGCTACATTGTCTTTCTCATGTAATTTCCTTCAGTTTTGCACAGGTGGAAGAGGTCGGTATTTTTTTCCCGGTGAGGGGCAATATATCGAGTGCAAGTTCTCTCCAGCTGGAAGAATTACGCTACATTGTCTTCCTCATCTAATTTCCTTCAGTTTTGTACAGATGCAAGAGGTCGGTATTTTATTTCCGGTAAGGGCCAAGATTTCGAATGTAAGTTCTCTCTAGCTGGAAGAATTACGCTACATTGTCTTCCTCATCTAATTTCCTTCAGTTTTGCACAGATGCAAGAGGTCGGTATTTTATTCCCGGTAAGGGCCAAGATTTCGAGTGTAAGTTCTCTCCAGCTGGAAGAATTACGCTACATTGTCTTTCTCATGTAATTTCCTTCAGTTTTGCACAGGTGGAAGAGGTCGGTATTTTATTCCCGGTAAGGGCCAAGATTTCGAATGTAAGTTCTCTCCAGCTGGAAGAATTACGCTACATTGTCTTCCTCATCTAATTTCCTTTAGTTTTGCACAAGTGCAAGAGGTCTTTATTTTATTCCCGGTAAGGGCCAAGATTTCGAATGTAAGTTCTCTCCAGCTGGAAGAATTACGCTACACTGTCTTCCTCATCTAATTTCTTTCAGTTTTGCATAGATGCAAGAGGTCAGTATTTTTTTCCCGGTGAGGGGCAATATATCGAGTGCAAGTTCTCTCCAGCTGGAAGAATTACGCTACATTGTCTTCCTCATCTAATTTCCTTCAGTTTTGTACAGATGCAAGAGGTCGGTATTTTATTTCCGGTAAGGGCCAAGATTTCGAATGTAAGTTCTCTCTAGCTGGAAGAATTACGCTACATTGTCTTCCTCATCTAATTTCCTTCAGTTTTGCACAGATGCAAGAGGTCGGTATTTTATTCCCGGTAAGGGCCAAGATTTCGAGTGTAAGTTCTCTCCAGCTGGAAGAATTACGCTACATTGTCTTTCTCATGTAATTTCCTTCAGTTTTGCACAGGTGGAAGAGGTCGGTATTTTATTCCCGGTAAGGGCCAAGATTTCGAATGTAAGTTCTCTCCAGCTGGAAGAATTACGCTACATTGTCTTCCTCATCTAATTTCCTTTAGTTTTGCACAAGTGCAAGAGGTCTTTATTTTATTCCCGGTAAGGGCCAAGATTTCGAATGTAAGTTCTCTCCAGCTGGAAGAATTACGCTACACTGTCTTCCTCATCTAATTTCTTTCAGTTTTGCATAGATGCAAGAGGTCAGTATTTTTTTCCCGGTGAGGGGCAATATATCGAGTGCAAGTTCTCTCCAGCTGGAAGAATTACGCTACATTGTCTTCCTCATCTAATTTCCTTCAGTTTTGTACAGATGCAAGAGGTCGGTATTTTATTTCCGGTAAGGGCCAAGATTTCGAATGTAAGTTCTCTCTAGCTGGAAGAATTACGCTACATTGTCTTCCTCATCTAATTTCCTTCAGTTTTGCACAGATGCAAGAGGTCGGTATTTTATTCCCGGTAAGGGCCAAGATTTCGAGTGTAAGTTCTCTCCAGCTGGAAGAATTACGCTACATTGTCTTTCTCATGTAATTTCCTTCAGTTTTGCACAGGTGGAAGAGGTCGGTATTTTATTCCCGGTAAGGGCCAAGATTTCGAATGTAAGTTCTCTCCAGCTGGAAGAATTACGCTACATTGTCTTCCTCATCTAATTTCCTTTAGTTTTGCACAAGTGCAAGAGGTCTTTATTTTATTCCCGGTAAGGGCCAAGATTTCGAATGTAAGTTCTCTCCAGCTGGAAGAATTACGCTACACTGTCTTCCTCATCTAATTTCTTTCAGTTTTGCATAGATGCAAGAGGTCAGTATTTTATTCCCGGTAAGGGCCAAGATTTCGAATGTAAATTCTCTCCAGCTGGAAGAATTACGCTACATTGTCTTCCTCATCTAATTTCCTTCAGTTTTGCACAGATGCAAAAGGTCGGTATTTTATTCCCGGTAAGGGCCATGATTTCGAATGTAAATTCTCTCCAGCTGGAAGAATTACGCTACATTGTCTTCCTCATCTAATTTCTTCAGTTTTGCACAGGTGCAAGAGGTCGGTATTTTATTCCGTGTAAGGGCCAAGATTTCGAATGTAAGTTCTCTCCAGCTGGAAGAATTACGCTACATTGTCTTCCTCATCTAATTTCCTTCAGTTTTGCACAGGTGCAAGAGGTCGGTATTTTATTCCGTGTAAGGGCCAAGATTTCGAATGTAAGTTCTCTCCAGCTGGAAGAATTACGCTACATTGTCTTTCTCATGTAATTTCCTTCAGTTTTGCACACGTGGAAGAGGTCGGTATTTGATTCCCGGTAAGGGCCAATATTTCGAGTGTAAGTTTTCTCCAGCTGGAAGAATTACGCTACATTGTCTTCCTCATCTAATTTACTTCAGTTTTGCACAGATGCAAGATGTCGGTATTTTATTCCCGGTAAGGGCCATGATTTCGAATGTAAGTTCTCTCTAGCTGGAAGAATTACGCTACATTGTCTTTCTCATGTAATTTCCTTCAGTTTTGCACAGGTGGAAGAGGTCGGTATTTTATTCCATGTAAGGGCCAAGATTTCGAATGTAAGTTCTCTCAAGCTGTAAGAATTACGCTACATTGTCTTCCTCATCTAATTTCCTTCAATTTTTCACAAGTTCAAGAGGTTGGTATTTTATTCCCGGTAAGGGCCAAGATTTCGAATGTAAGTTCTCTCCAGCTGGAAGAATTACGCTACATTGTCTTCCTCATCTATTTTCCTTCAGTTTTGCACAGATGCAAGAGGTCGGTATTTTATTCCCGGTAAGGGCCAAGATTTCGAATGTAAGTTCTCTCCAGCTGGAAGAATTACGCTACATTGTCTTCCTCACTTAATTTCCTTCAATTTTGCCCAAAGCTTAGTAAACAACATAAGCAAAGAACCTTTATATTTACGTATATTTTCGTACATGAATGTTAATATAAAACGTCTGGTTTTGTAGCCAACCACTATAGGAACCTATCAGTGTTGGAATAACAATCAGCTTTTCTTATGCCAAAGACGGTGGCGTGTGTGTTGGCAAAAGACCAATGGCAGAGCATACGGTGACTATGCAATGTAATTTCTATGCATCAATGCGAACTGAGGAAGGTCAATATTTCTTCGGTTTTCTTACAAACGGTAGATAAACTCTGAATTAACCGGCATTGTTATCAATTCTTCTTCTTCTTCTTCTTCTTCTTCTTCTTCTTCTTCTTCTTCTTCTTCTTCTTCTTCATAATGAAATTAAAAATAAACAAACAAACCAATAAAAGATAACGAAGAAAATTTTATTTACGCGTTGGTCGAGGATTTGTATAAAAATTATTTTATTTTAGCATTCATTTCTTTTTCACCTTTTTGTCTTTGCTCTTTTCATTCTTTTTTTTTTTTGTATTATGTTGTTTCTTTTTAGATTTACAAAAATTGTTTTTATTGTCGATAGGGGTTCGGTTTTTATCAAGAATCTTTCTTTTATCTATTTTTACTTTTTTTTAAAATAATTTTTTCTTTCTTTCTTTTTCTTTCTTCCTTTTTCTTTCTTTCGTTTATCTATGATTGTTTTTTCTTTCTTTCTTGCTCTTATTAATTTATTTTTCTTTCCTTCTTTCTGTTTAAATTCATTTTTCCGTAGAATCTTTCTTTCTTTCTTTCTTTCTTTCTTTCTTTCTTTTATCTATAATTGTTTTTTACTTCTTTCTTGCTTTTGTTAATTTATCTTTCTTTCTTTCTTTCTTTCTTTTTAAATTAATTTTTCCATAGAATCTTTTTCTTTGTTTGTTTTATTTATTTTTCTTTTCTTTAATTTGTTTTTCTTTTTTCTTTATCAAGTTTTCTTTCTTTCTTTCTTTGTGGTAAATTGATTTTTTTATGAAAAAGATGAGAATCTACAGGAGTCAGCATTTTTAAGTATATAGATTTCTATCAGAATAGGGCATTTTCAAATTGAAGACTATTGAGCAAAAATGAAGGCATGGTTTCAAATTCAGGTGTCGTTTAGCTTGATGGTTTTAACCTCGGAATTCCATGTCGCTCAATGTTTGAATATGAAACCAAAAAATGAAACCCTGGATCGAAATCAAACTGAAAGGAGATAGACAAACAAATATCCACCTTTTATCCATACCTAAAGAGAGAGGTTGAAGGGACGAGGGGCTTCTACCAATTCATTCAATATCCAGTAGCTGTTGTATCTCTTGACAGTTCCGACCAGCTGAAACAATCATTGCATAATGATATAGATATTATGTATTTTCATTTTAGGTAGTCACGATTCACGAGAGATCAGCACTGATTTTTTTTTTGCCGTAAATGTTTTTTTGTGTGATTTTTGTATTTTTTCATTTTACAAATGTTTGGGGGCCTTAATCAGTTGTATCATGAATTGTTAAACACAACAAAAATATCACTGGAACATATTCAAATTATGAATTCTTCAGATAAATAAAGGCATGTACAGAAACACAGATATTTCCAAATTAATGTTTTTCTTTTGTTTAAAGAAATGTAAATAAATAAAGGATGGGGATAGAAATACCTCCCATATTTTAAACCGTCGCCTGAGAAGTGCAAATAGTTTCAGGCGATTGATAAAGGCAAGTGACTTACATTTTTTTTAAATTTCAGATACGATCATGGATTGGACAGGTGCTCACCGTGCGTTTACTTGTGCAAAATACTTTTTAAAGACTAGTGAATTTGTAATTGCTATACTGGGAGATTTTCACGCTCATTTCTTGTTACGTCGGAATGATGCTGCTCCAGATAGAAAATCGATACTTTAATGATTTGAAAATTCTATCCGGTAAAGCATCATGAAAGGAGCACAAAAAGATGTCTGTGTAAAAAAGATCATTTTAATTGTAAATAGACGGTGAACAGCAGGACGAGCTATGATTACAACTGATTGTTTCTGAAGGAAAGGGTAAGACGTTAACTAGATGGAGCTACCATTACCGTTGCCTAAGTTCCCTTGTAGTACAAGTTGTGGAAGCAAAATTAGGAATATTCAAGTAAATGACTCTATTAAAAAACAAGATTAATTTTGATTTAAAAAAATAAACAACAAAATAAGAAGATAGACACAAAACAGTAAATTTTCTCAATATGGCCACCATTTTTTTCAATTATTGTATCAATACGTCTTAGAAACGACTTGCATGCCTTCAAAATAAATTCTTCAGACATTCCATTCCTCCTCAATGGCAGTCTTAAGTAAACCAATATTTTTTTATACATTTATTTTGTTCTCTAAAACGCCCAATATAACGTTATTAAAGGGGTTAACGGCTGGGCTTAAATCTTGTTTAATTTCTGTCCTCACATTTTTCTCGTGGACTTTCAATTCATTAGCGTTCTTTCTTATTGACGTTCTGAGGTCCTTCTTAAATGGCATAGCAAGAACAGTTAAAAGACTTTCTATTCGTTTTTTGTTCAATCTTCCGCTCTCCCTTTTCCTTAAAAACTCTTTTTCTGCAAAACATTTTTCTTTGATTTGTGTACGGATGCCAAAGAAACCTTGGTTTAGTTTCGGCGTTAAGCAAATCATAGATCCTTTGTCGTTTCTTTTCTTGCTTACCCATATCGGGCAGAATCTGGATTAAAAGTGCTTCAATAATAAAACTCATCATGAAAATTTAGATTTATCACGTTTTTTTCAAAAACATTTTCTAATCAGACTAAAAAAATCTGTTTTAAAAATTATTCCATATTTTGCTTCCTCATTCTGTACACAGTTGATAGTCTAAAATGTGGGCAGTATATCTGCTGCATGTTTGATGATATATATATAATATCCAAAGGGAATAAGTTGGGAATGATTCTACTGAAGAATATATTAGAAGATTCTTATAAATCTCCAGGAGTGCTCAATGTATGATAGTTAATATATAAATTTCTTACAAAACAAATTTTCATATAATTGAAAAACTCAACAAATTGTCATCTGGCTATTCATTTCAGCTAGCAAAACATAAAAGAAACCAACTTCTACAGATAGCTATCACAGAATGGAGAGAAAAAATTATATTTTTTCAATGGACTCCTACTCGTTATAAAAAAAAACAAAACAAAAGGAGCAAAAAAACATGGATTAGAATTTAGTGTCAAAAACGGACGTAATGTCATTGTCTTTATATATCTTTATGCAAGTAAAATTTTTACACATCTCACAAATCCCTCAGCAATAAAAATCTTGTCAATAGATTAAACTATTTTATTTCAAGGAAAATCTCTCCATTTATTCATTTATTTATTAAAGAAAAACGTGGTTATAAACATCATTTCTAATATCAAACTTTACTTGTTTCGTTAAAAAAAAATTCAGGTTTTATTTGATTTTCATTTAAAATCAAAATCTAGTCTTTATTTAATTTCTTAATATTTTTATATTCTTATTCTGAACACTGCAATTCAAATTACCGTTAATGTCATTGATATTATCATAATTATTAATTATTTATAATTTTATTAAAAAATGATTTAAATTAACTGTTATTATGATTATGGCTAATTGATTATTATTATTATTATTATTATTATTATTATTATTATTATTTACTCCTTTAGAGTTTTTCACATCAGTGTTAGCTGATGGTTTTTCACTGGAGTTTGAGTGACAGCAAGTCTCCTCAAGTCTCCAGGACTCTTCTCAGTTATTATTATTATTATTATTATTATTATTTACTCCTTTAGAGTTTTTCCCATCAGTGTTAGCTGATGGTCTTTCACTGGAGATTGAGTGACATCAAGACTCCTCAAGTCTCCAGGACTCTTCTCAGTTATTATTATTATTATTATTTACTCCTTTAGAGTTTTTCACATCAGTGTTAGCTGATGGTTTTTCACTGGAGTTTGAGTGACAGCAAGTCTTCTCAAGTCTCCAGAACTCGTGTCAGGATTCTGGCCGTTCTTAGCAATGTTGTCGTTTGAATAGTCTCTACCCGTCCGCCAACTTTCAATTCCTCCAGGCCTTTTTATAATCCTTTAGTTATTGTGCCTAACGCACCAATCACAATTGGCACAATCGTTACTTTCATGTTCCACAGCTTTTTCAATTCTCTAGCAAGGTCGAGGTACTTATCCTTCTTCTCACTTTCCTTCAGATTTATTCAGTGGTCCGCCGGCACAGCAAAGTCTACAATTTTGCAGATTCTCTTTTTTTTTTGTTGATTATTATGAGGTCTGGTCTTCTGGCCGGGATTAGGTGATCCGTTTGTATGTTAAAGTCCCATAGGAGTTTATGCGAGTAATTTTCTTGGACAGGTGCCGGGTCGTGCATCTCCTTGAGAGTTTTTCACATCAGCGTTAGCTGATGGTCTGTCACGGGAGCTGGAGTTACAGCAAGTCTCCTCAAGTCTCCAGGACTCTTCTCAGTATTCTGGCCGATCACAATCATACAGTAGTTTGGATGGTCTCTTCTCGACCTCTTATTTCCAAGTCATCCAGTCCATGTACCAGTCCTTTTGTGACTGTACCAAGAGCACCAATTACAATTGGTTTAATCGACGCTTTCATATTCCACAGTTTTTTCAATTCCCGAGCAAGGTTCAGGTACTTATACTTCTTTTCACTTTCTTTCAATTTTATTTTGTGGTCAGCCGGGACGACAAAGTCCACAATTCTGCCAGTTCTCTTTATTTTTGTTGGTTATTATAAAGTCTGGTCGTCTGGCCGAAGTTAAGTGATCTGTTTGTATCTCATTTTCCAAGACAGTTATTGTTACAATTATTACATCACCAACAATATCAATATTAATACTGATACCCCTAATTTTATCATAGTATTATTGTCCCTATCAATTTTCTATTATTAACCTCTTTCATATGAGTTTAAATCTATTTTTATGGCGGCATTTAAATATGAGTTCATCACGTTCATTCAATTGGTGG